>OX442363.1:11758575-12386075 GCA_949357725.1 Hyperoplus immaculatus | reverse complement strand
GTGGACCATGCTCCCCTGGGCTGCCCTAACAGGTGCGACCTCTCTTCTCAATGCACCGTTTGACGAGCCCCACGGATAGGCAAGGGGTGGTGGGGGGGGGGGGGGGGGGGGGTTGTCCAACACATCCGCCTTAATCCATCCTACTATAAAAACACTCTGAAAAACAAACGTTTGTTTGGCCAAAGTCAAAGCCCTGGAGCTCATCCGTCTGTCTGCCCGGGCTTTCTACCCCTTTATTCGTCTTTTTTTTTCTTTTTTTGTCAAAGCTTGGGCTCTTCTCTGCTCATTTGGACGAGACATTAAACAAGACCCGAGAGCATCTGATTCCCAGCCATTTTCCCACAAGAGGAATACACACAGTTACAACAGCCAATTGTTTGGATTATGATAATAGAAGAAGAAAGAGTAGAAGGAAAATACAACCACCACCACCAACAGACCCCGGAAGAAGCAGAATGTGTGGATCAAAACCTGATTATCATCCAACTTACTCTTTGGATGGGGGATGGCGTTTTTTTTTAAGCCGGTTAATTTCTGAGCTGCCCCTTTTTTCTTGCGGTGAGAACTGTGCGTTTTTTTTTTTCTTCTTTTCTTTTCTGCCAGTGATAGGCTCCCACTACTTCATGGGGAGATTAGAGCTCCTCCACTCAGGGATACAGAAAGGCCTTCAGCCTGGCAGAGTGAGAAAGAGAGAGAGAGAGAGCGGGAGAGCCAATGTTGAGCATTTTAATCTAAGAGTAACAAAGATAAGATGCAATGGCAGATCAATATGTGCTCTATGGTGGCAGCTCCCTGAGAACTTGTCTCTGTGGCTGTGTACTGAGAAGCCCTTTTTTTTACCCTGTGTGTCCCGTGGCTTGGTTTCTCTCCACAGACCAGCTGCTATCTGTACTGACTGTCTCACACCGGGGCATGTTTAAAACCCATGCGTACAATTTTCTTTCTTTTTTTAAACGACAGTGAATATCTAAATAGGATCGCCTGTGAAAAAATTTGCCGAAGATAAATCTCTCCAGGAAATCACCCAGTTTGAATATTTTCAAATGGCATCTGTCCTTGGCTACCTCAGGGGGCGAGGCAGGTATGATAAGGTATAATCAGAGGAGTGATTAGATAAAAAAAAAAAAGTTGAATTATTTTTTGATGGTGGGAGTTTGCATGGCAGCGGTATTTGCACTCTGTCCTGTCTGTGTGAGTGAAGTAAAGTGTACAGGCAAGCATTCAGGATGTCATTTTTACTTAATTTTGCTCTCCTTTTTCAGCAATGCGGCATTCCATCATTCCAGCATCATCAGATGCACTGTCGGTGTGGAGGCATCGTAAAAAAATTAAATAATAAAAGATAAAATGAAAATCCTCCCGTGCTTTTGAGAATCTTCGTGGAAAAGAGAGAGAGAGAGAGAGACACCTTAAACTACTTTGATTCTCAGCCAGATAACTTGCTCCCGCTGCATGCCATTGTGTTTTAAGTAGACACAGAACTCTCATTCGCACGCACTCCTGCAGACATTGTTAGCACACACAAGTGGGTTATGACTTCTCTCTTTCATGTCGCTTTTTCCGGCAGCCCACAACCACCTCTCCGTGTTTACCCCCGTCCTTCACATTTCAGCATCCTGCCTCCCGACGATGCTTTTGACATGACTGTGTCCTAAATAGAAACACATCATTAAGGTAGAAAAAATGCAAGGCATTGTCGTGTTTGTTTGTTTTCATCCCCAGGCAGCAGTTCAGATTCAGCAAAGGCACAGAGCCAAACTCTGACAATTCACAGCAAAACACACAAACACACACACACACACACACACACACACACACACACACACACACACACAAAAAGGAAAGTGCTGAACCGAATCTGCATTTGTGAGCACAATACATGTACTGTAAAAAGACTGCAGTTCTTTGGGTAAAGGGTTGATGCTGCAAGTTGTTTGTGTGTGTGGGTGTGTGTGTGTGTGTGTGTGTGTGCGTTCACAGGTGCACACGCACATGGGAGCATTTGTATGTCTGTGTGTTGTGTTGTGTGACAGCAGACCTCGCCGAGGAGGACTAGCAATCACTCCATTCAGCATCTGCTGCCACACAGCTCATATTGTCATTCCCCAGTTTAAAGGAACCTTGAGCAGCTTCAAAGATCTTTTCAAAGCCTTAATCCTAATAGGTCGCGGTTTGTTCTGTCACATCAAAAGGGGGAGAGAGGAGGTAGGGGGAATAATGCATCAGGGCTGGCAGAGATTCTTAAGGGCGAAAGATTGGCAGAGGATTTGCAGTGCGGGGAAGGACGGAAATCTGAAATATCGGACACAGAATGCCTGCTGTAATAGATATGAAATAGGTCTTCTCAAAAGCATGAAAGGCTGACATTTCCAGAAAGTTTGTCGTGAGAAGGCCCTTTTATTCCCCTTCGTCTATCTGCGTTTGTACTGCCACCTTGTCCACGGCGGAAATTCGCAAGTGTCACTCTAACAGGTTATAGAATGAGATTGGACATTTTAGACGTTTTTCTTTTTTTTTTTACCCACCTCTTCCCTTTTCCATTGAATGTTCAGAATTTCCAGTGAGGGACCAATTGAGTTTCTGCCTTCTGCATGGCACTCAACTCAACATCCTATATTCAGCACTTGTGTCCTGACCCTGTTGTCAACGAAAGGAAGCATTAGACCTCATATATAAACACCCACAGAAGTATATTGTGTTTATATATATATATATATATATATATTATACATATATTGTGTATTGTATAATTGCACATATCATAGTATACAAAGGATTTAAGAGATTAACGAAAAGCAAAAAGATCAATTCAAATCTAGTCTGCCAAAGCATATAGTGGGTGTTAGACATGCTAGACCGTAAGTGTCGCTTACGTGTTTACTCCTCACCTCTCTGACACTTTATCTGCTCTGAAGGTGTCTTTCATGCATTTCACCTGATCGACTGGGCAGACAAAGAGATCCGGCCTGTGTTTCAACAGTGCACAAGTGTCCAGCTAATTAGGTGCTCATGGGAAAACCGGCCATTGATTTTCTGTCAGAGTGTCTACACCCAAAAAGGAAACTGGGCTGTTTGTCTTTTTCTAATGATGCACCATGTGCCATTGATAACAGCGATAAAGCCAGCGAGGGGTGTCGCATAAGCAAACCTGGACACACTATACCCGTGGGAACCCATATATAATGTCGCTGTTTAATTGTGTGGGTTTTTTTAGGAAATAGGTAGGCAGCGGGTGGCTAGTGGCAAGTAAACAAAGTTTGTTTGGGATGGAAATGGACTGAGTTGTCTGACAAAAACATACCTTTTTCAGCTCTGTAAAGGCGTGAAATCCCTCTTGTGCTTGTTATTTTACACTCCTGTGGCTCCAACTTGGGCCAGCAGCACTGATACGGTAAACAAACAAACAAACACATGTGAATTCACGCAAACGCAACCCCCCCCAGACACACACACACACACATACACATGCACACAGTGTACTGAAAGGGTTTTTTTGGCAGGGAAGTTACTAATGATCTCACATTTTCAGGATCCTCACTCACGCAGAATATGAATCCTAGAATCTCGCAGAGCATATTTTTTTGCAGAAAGGTCCGGCTCTCAGCATAGATATCTCTCATTTATTTTTCTAGAATTATGGAAACACCTGGGGATGTCGTCCAGCCTCCATACATAGGTGGGCGCCACGGCTTTGCTTAGCACACAGAGGAACTGTTTTGTATAAATAATGGTTTCAGTATCACGCCGGACAGTGTGCCAGCCACCTGCTGATCCAGCCACACACAGGTAGTGCCAGCCCGGGTGACACGGGGCTGTAGACATGGACATTCAATCTGCCAGCAAACTAATCAGTGAAAGGGATGAACTCCAAGCTTATCGGAGGGGGGGAGGGTCATGGATGTAGGTGGAGGAGGAGGCTGGGATGTTTTTTTTGTGCCGCCTCACAGCAGGGGTGACCCGGGCCCTAGAATGGGATTTTTATTTATTTTTTAACTCAATGTTGGAGGTGGGCAGAGCACAACCCTCGAAGCAGGGTGAAGTAAGCTTTCGCTGCCTTACCTCCCACATGTTCCCTGAACTTGTCAGAGTGTGATGCTTACACCTTCAGCTATGATATCATGAAAGCCTGGTTCACTTGCCTTGCAATGGATATCTGACTGGCAGTGTTATTGGCAATGGGCATTTGTGGGTCTAAAAACAGTACTGTTAAAAAGCAGTGTATAGGCCTACCACAAGTGTAAAATATTAGAGTTTTATCATTTAATCTCCTTAGAATTGTTAGAAGATGCAACGGAATGGGCAACGCTGAGCAGGCTTAATCAATGCATTTGCCTCTCAAGCACTATACATTGTAAACACAAACAATTCATTGCTTTAGATGAATGTCCGTCTTTGAAAAATGCATGTCCCCAAGGTTTGAACAGTTTGTCTTCAAATTCAAGAATGTTCTTCAGCCCTCGGTTTCACAGTGACGCGCCTGCTGAATGGAGGCATTATTTCAGCCCCTTAACTGATCACCGCTGGAAACCATTCTGTATCAGCATTTAAAGGTACAAGACTGTAATTCAGGAGGTAATTTCCACATCTTAACAGAATCCAATTAAAAGCGTGGACGTTTCAATTAAACGTCCCCCTGGCTTGTCGCTACGGTGTCACAGCACAAGTGAAATTGGAATCAGATTACGCTGAGAACCTGAAGAAGTATTTTTTTTTCAGTGCAATAAGGATCACGCGTTTCCAGCAAGAGACCCCTGTCATGCATACTGCGGTAGGAGAGAGAGAGAGAAAAAAATTGCCTTTTCTTTGCCAACATTAGACATTTAATTCTCCCTCCTTATTAATTTCACAGCAGATTACCTGAGCAGATACAAAATGCTGTCAGCAAAGACTTTTAATTAAGTATGGGGTATGTTGCTACGAGTACCTTATGTGAAACTGCTGCCTTATAATGCTCTTGTTTTAATTACTTCAGAGTGCCCCCTCATTAACCTCTATGGAGATGTGCTCCAAACTACAGTGTGCATTACAAACACTGGATTCGGAAATTGCCTATATCCATTTACAGAGCTCCGTGTTTGTAGGGTTTGGAAAGAAAAAAAAATCGGACGTGAAGAATTCAGTGCACAGTTTTTACTTGTGATGATATACATATTTTTATAATTTCAAAATAAAATAATATAGGCTTTAGAATTCTAAATGTTTTGCCTTTGAACTTGTTAATTGTGAGATAACCTTGGCGGCTAGGGGCACCATGACGACCCCTGGTGGGAGCTGTAATCTCAACACGACAGGCTGATGTTTGTGCCTTATTTGTCAAACCTGCTTTTAACAAAATTGCACCAACGTTTCTAAAATAAAACTTCTATGCTATTATATAACAGTGGGCATAAATATATTCAATATAGGAAATGTAATTATTAAAATCGTATTGTCATATTTTTTATAATGACTCAAATTACACAAAACCATACAAAGCATTATACAACAAAATAAATGGTGTACGGTAAAACTAAATTCCAAAATGGTTTGCGCATTGGATTCTATAGGTGTGTGTTGGTGTGTGAGCCTAGTTGAGTCGAATACAAATTGGTTTGGTCTCATCATTTTATTTTCAGCAGCTGTGGGTGGTCTCTCAGCCAGTAAAATCGGCGGCCCTGTGGACATCTCTCCCTTTTGATCCTTTTCATCCTGAAGTTTCTGAATGGTCCGAGATGGATTTCAAAAAATGCTCGGGGAAAGTGGGCTCCTATTCACAATGTGCGAGTGGATAACCGCGCCACTGTCCACCCCAACACCTTAATGTGGTTTAACAGGATACATTAGCTTTTAATGACACTTAATTGTACAAAAAGGAAATCCATAACCACATAAGGAGAAAAGTCAAGTATTTCCAAGCTCTTTATAAGAACAATTTAGAGCAGACAAGTGCTTTTCAAAACCTTGGATAGGAATCAGTCCGACAGCCCGGCTGTGAGAAGGTGGCTGTCCATTTGTGGGGCTACAGTGCCACCATTTGGTCATGATGAGGTTTTTATTTTTTCTGCCAGGCCCGGCCACTTGACAATACTAAGGCTTCTGTGAAAAAATAATAAACCATAAGATTTATACTCTGGAAATCTTATTTAGTAATAAATGGAGATCATTTATTACTAAATAAGATTTCCAGAGTATAAATTCAAAAATAATGTCACAGTTGGTGGCATGTTATCTAATTCAGCACTTTGAGAATGCAGTTCCGCTCCACAGTGAGTGGACTATAAAGTTGAATTGTCTTGGCTTATGGTATATCATTTCAGAGATGCACTGGACCCCAAATACTTCCAGGTGCAGGATAAGAAAGGAGAAAACATTGTTATTGTTGATAAATTAAAGTAGGGCCATGCCATCTTAGATGATGAGCAATAACCTGCACTTCAAGAACAGGGGGGTTTGCCAAGAAGGAATGGTGATTACAATCAATTAAGACTGGTGACAAAGCACCAACAATAACCCTGTGTTTGTTTGTTTGTGTGTGTGTGTGTGGGCCTGTGTGTTATTCACACATCCTTCCAAAACACCCTGTTTTGTGTAATCAACATCTGTTGTGACAGGCAAACTCCTCCTTTCTCAGAATGGCCCACTTCAGATAATGAGTGTCATACCAAACTGCAGGGCAAAGGCTGATTTTATTCCTCTTTTTTTACTCCTCCTCAATGGCCTCCGCTCTCCCTGCCCTCTGTCCCCCTCTCCCTATCATTCAAGACTTCATCTATTGTGGGGAACCTTGAAAGAGAGGGACTGACACGCTCACAACAATGTCACTGTGTTCAATCTGCGGGGGCCGGTGCAGATGTAACAAACATGTCTTGTCTTCTTTATTGGGAGTAAAGGACCCTATGCATTGATATTCTCATGAATGCCTTTATTTTACTTTCAGGATTGAGTGATTCAAAGGAAGGGACCCTTTAGACTTTTCTTATATTATTTCCTTTATTTGTTCTTGTTCTATTACCTTTTTTGTTATTACCCCTTCATTTGCAGAACCTGCATAAGGCATATTATGCACATTTTATTTGTGTAAATATACAGAGACCCAGTGATATGTGTAGCTTGTATTAGTATGTTTGTTTGTTTGACTCTGCTCACCCTTGGTTTAGGCGCCATCTCCTGGTAAATTTGGTCAGGCCAGAACCTAACGGGTCTCATTTGTTGTTTTTGTGACAAAAATAGATATATTTGTTTTTTTATAAGCAGGAATGATCTCATAATACTATGTAAAAAAAACACAGTATTGCATACTGTGATATGAAATAGGGGGAACAGTGGCACGGATATAAATATATGTTTATTTCTATACATTAGAAAACGTAATGTAAGTATGAAAAGATTTCTCAGTCAGGAACTTGAACTCCATTTTAACTCCACAGCCTTCAGCTCTGTCTTCAATGAGATGTGCCTGAAATGTGTAAATAAAATCATTTTCCATTTACCATGTTCAGCTTAGCTTCAAAATTAATTGCCTCCAAAATAAGACGGATAGGTTCAGAGAAGCGAAAGTGTGAGATTGCACGGAATGTCAGTTTACTGGGGCTGATTAACGAAAGCATCCAATTTCTTCAAACTCAACATTCATCTCAGAACATAAACACACATTTTTTTCCCCCTCTATCTCCAACACAGAATTCACTCTCCGCATAAGCATGTAGAGCAAATTGTTTTGAAAATCCATTAAAGCCATGAGCACACTGAACTATGTTCAATTTAGCATAACCTTAAGTTTACTTTAGCCGAGGGAGAGCTCTTCTATTTAAAAATCCCCTTTCATTCTTACATTCATTCATCAAAAAAAAAGAAAACTCCAGTTGAAAGTGTCAAGTGGTAGAAGCTCGAACATGCAGTGAAGCTGTTGTACCTTTATTCTCTTTTTGAAGTGCATCGTAGCGAGGTGTGAATATCAAACAATGCACGTGTCTTTCATCTGGACTTCAGGTTTCCTGGTTCATTCCTAAGTGTATGGTAGAAATGTATTGCAAATTCGTAGTGAGAAAAAATTATTTTAACACTTGCTTTGACAACGATGTCACACCGTTTCTGAGCTGGAGTTCACTACAGCAGAATATGAAGCATAGGCATTGGAGAGCATTTAACTACGAAGAGTAACAACATGAACAAAGGGATAATTATACACATATATCACAGAACATTGTTTCAGATGGATTTACATTTAATAGACCTTTTTTCAGCAGACTCATTTTAACTTCTCATGGCAGATACAAAGGCCAGGTGAAATTCAAAACATTAACAACTACTCTTTTCCATTAAAGTGGAGTCTAAGTAAGTAATGTCAAAGAGCCAACAATGCCTATCTACCGAAACATTTCAATGAAAAGCAACCATTGTTAATGTTTTTTTTAACAATACTTTTATTATGCTTTTCAACACAGACAACCCCAAAAACACAGAGGCCACAAAAAAACTCAACTGACTGAGATCACTGATGCATTCACAAAGTATAGTCGAAGATATGATTGAACACCCCTAGAAATACGTTGTGGAAGTATACATGGGAAAATATAGTATCCATGTGTGAATATGTGAGGAAATGCTCAGTCTCATTGCATTCAGCAGCGAAGCAACGGATTCACATCAAGAGAGACAAAGGCGGGGAAATCATCATTTAAAAAATATATGTAATTTAAAATGAAAGAAAAAAAAATCCACAAATGAATATCCCACCTCATAACCTTTTTTACTTCCTATAAAACAATATTTGTAAGTCTTTTACCAGTATAATTTAAGAAGGATGTCCAAGTCTTGAAAAATTCACCCATAATGCATTTGTATCAGGATGTTAGGTATTCCATTGGTAACTCAAATATCAATTTTTTCCATTCCACAATTATAGGTGGTGCGTTATCAATCCATCCGAGCAATATCATTTTCCAAGCAGGCGGTCTAAGCAAAACCTGAGGTTCTGTGTCGAGGTATATTTAACTTCCTGTAGTAACGACAAATGCTCCACTGCATACTGCATTATCATTTGATCATAGGATGCTACAGTGTGTCATAAGCACTTAGTTTTGGGTCACTTTATCAATTGCTAAAACGAACCCTTACTCCGTAGCCTATGTGTAAATAATTAGTAAATTGATAGAAAAAAATTATTAACCAATACTCTGAAAATCAATTGTTTGAGAAATGTTTCAGGCAAAAATGCCAAATATTTGTTTCCATCTATTCAAATGTGAATATTGGCTTGTTTTGTTGATCTTATAATTTGATTTTAAACTCAAGATCTTTGGGTTATTGCCAAAACAAGCAGTTTGGATATGATCATTTTGGCTTTGTTAAATTGTGACGGGCTTTTTTTTAAATGTGATATGTTGTTTATTCAATATCATCATTGATTGTAGTCTATATAGGCCAGGGCCGACCCAAGCCTTCATGGGGCCCTGAGCAGAATTTGACTAGGAGGCCCTCTACCAATGTTAGCCTGCTAAAATGATTGACTATTGTCAAATGTCATTCAAACACCTACTGCAAATCTAATACACCATCATTTGCATCGGTTGTAGCTGTGCTCTTTACATTAAAGAATTGACTGCCTTGCATTGTTTCTAAACCTATAGTTTTTAATCTGAAAAGGGTAGCTAACTCCCAAGAGAGGTTTCATGTTCATTTGCAGATTAATATGCAAAGTGATCAATACTGAACCTGGTGCACTAAATAAAGGTATACGGACTTTACTGAAAACACTTTAGTAGTTTTAATAAAAGTGCAAACAAACAAACAAACAAACAAACAACAATTAAAAACAAACAGTACTTCACTCAGAAAAGTTTTTTTGGGAAAAATGCAAACGTGTACAATATGAAATGAATACTTGGATATGTTGAAGGGACCAAAGGATCTGATAGATACTTGTAAGTGTTTTAAGTGCTCCTTGCCTGCCGATAAGAAGAGACACGAAAAAGAAAACAAACAAAGAAGGCAAGCCAAGTTAGAGCTAACATTAACCCCAATAGCCACAGAGGTGGAAGGACATGTAAAAAAATAAACTGCAGTTTCAGACATAGATTTGAATTATCCCAGATATAGCCTACAAACTATGTGTCTTCCATGTTTGGAAGTCTCTTCTTCTTCCTAGCCATGCATCATGTACTTTACATTGTAGTTATCATTGAAACAATGTATGCTATCAAGAAGCCTATCGAAAAAATACACTGCCATTTCCACCACTGTAGCGTTTAACTATTTCTAACACCAGAGGGCGCCTGGGAGCTTTTACAACAACCACCAACCTCCTTCATCAAAACTCTTTAGAAATAAATTGATATCGATGTGTCTCTGTTCAAGACTGAGTGTGGGTGCTAGTCTTGGACCTAAAGCTTAGGCTACTTCAGGACAATGTAGGCCAACTTAAACCTATCAACACAGAATCTGATTTGGATGACAAATAATATTATATTCCTTATAGTAGACCAAGAACGAGATGAAGACCCTCTTTGCACGATGCAATACATTTGCCCTCAACTAAAAAATATAGGCTAACCTATTTTAGGCTACAAGAAAGGTGAAATAGCCTAAATGACAAGAATGCACGTAAACAACAGGTGGAACGGTTATAAACAACGAGGCGTATACAAACCACCTGACCACTCCTCTCTGTCAGACTGCGCTTCCGTGTTTACACACCCACAAAAAAAAAAAAAAGGAAAAAAAGCAGGACACCACCAGCGGTCTGACCAATGTTTACCGAGCAGGCATAGAGCGGTGGTGAGGAAAGTGACAGTCACACACTGGAGGCTCGGTGTATGGTGAAACGCAGGTGATTTCAGCTTCCACGGTTGCATTTTACAGCGGGATGTTCACTCGCAGGGGTCATGGAGACGTCAAGAAATCTACACAGAAAGTTCTGGACCCAAAGAAGGATGTGCTGACCCGGCTCAAGCACCTGCGGTCGCTGCTAGGTGAGTGAAATGTCACTGGGCTTTATTGACGCTCCACCGCCTAGGCTTAGCTAGTCGAGCTAGCTAGCCGAAACGGCTAACGTCAAACAAGGCGTCAGGTTAGCTGGCTGGCTGGCTGGATGTCACTGCAGTGGCAAATGCAAGCTAAGCTGACAGGTAACATAAATTCGGACAGTGACAAAAAAAAAACATGCATTGCATTTTGAATTGTTTGCCACTCGCCACCCGTTTCCATTGAATTATTTATTTTTTTACGCACTAATATCAGACAAGTCGCCCTGTGATAAAGGCATGGATGCTAGCTATTGTGAGCTAGCCCCCCCCCCCCCCTGTTTGGCTAACTAGCCTGCCAAAGCTAACTGATGCTGCCTTGTCAGGGGCATCAGGTGATGGGAAACGAAATGCCAACCACAACCTTTGTTGACATTTAGTCCCGTGTCATCATTACTGTTTTATAAAACGTAGTATTTTCGTCTGTGTAGGCTAGATCAATATTGAGTAAACGTAAAGCATCATTTGTAAACCTCAAGCTGAAGTGAGAACACATCAATCCTCCAGCATTCTTTCCTGCATGAGCTGCTATCAAGTTACTCTAGCGGAGAGATATTTCACTTGTAATCCTGAAAAATGGAAATGGGTCATACTGATGTAGACTTTTTTATTTATTTATTTTTCCTACATAGGAGAAGGAAGTACAGTGTTTATGGCAGTCATACAACTGTAGTGTAGCTGTTGTTCCAACCATGTCTACGTCCTTCACTATGATAACTGAAAGAGACATGAGTTTTCTCTGTAGTAACCAGACTTGTGCTGCACACCAGAGCTTTGTATTGACTTATAATGGAATCTATATCCTACCTACTCTAAAGCTTGTATTTATTGATCAACTGTCATGGTGCTCCAAAGAGTCTATAAGGTGGACTTGTCTGCCCACTGTGAGTCTAAATGCCGAAACCACTTTGCAAAATAAAAGTAGCATGCAGATAAATGAAAGTTGGGCTATTATTGTTTTCCATCTACTGTATATTGTTTTGCTGAACTAGAGTCAACTTAAATAGGTTTTATGATCCCTTGTATTGTAGGTGTAATTTCATTGCATCCCACTTGAGCAGACTCATTCTGTTACAACAAAGATGACCATTTTTAGTGTTTGGGTCTGGAATAGCCCATGCCTATACTACTGTTCTCATAGACAACCAGGTCAGTGGGTAGCCTACTTTGTGGAAGTGTGGAGACGAGGAAAGTTGTCTAGAGAGAATTGTGAAATATGGGGGAGAGCTGCACTGGACTCATTATAATACTGTATGATGTGTATCCTCTCCAGAATGTTGGCCAAAGTAGGTCACTTATGCTCAGGTATTGTTCTACCTAGGGTTTTTTTCTGAAATGGATGAATGTCTAGCTACTGCATTTGTATTATGCATTATTTTCAACTTATCATATATTTATACTTGCATAATAGTGTAATATGGATGAAATGTGTATTCTGATAGTTATTACAGGTTTATCTCTATTGATATGTTTTGATATTTATCGAAATATTCAATAACTGTATTTTCAGAATGATGTATAATTCCCATAGCTTAGAAACCTTTCACAGTGCCTGATTTTGATAGATTTATTTTCAATAATAATAATCGAAGTCAGTGGAAAAGGACAAAGTACTGTGTTAAGGGTTTTGCACTATTTGTTAGACCGATGCGTCCTTGCCTATGTGACCTTTTAATTGTGGTGTGTTTGCTGTTTTATTGATTCATTGTACAGTGGCACACAACTGTGGCTGCCAGTAATAGTTTTCAGAAGCTTGAACAGAACTGACTTAAAGTTAATATGGTGGCTACATAAATTTTTTTGCTGTCCTAGCACACCTTCAATGTCAAGATCAGTGCAACCAAAGTGGAGGTCAATACTCGTTTTTTGCATGTCCTCTGTGTCCCCCTCCTCACCCCCCCCCTCACCCCCCACCCCCTGTGCAGTTAAAGATAAGGCATGGTCTGTTTGTCCAGCAGCTGATAGTAGAGCCAACGTGTTGATGTCCCCCAAAGCTGCCTGATTTCACTGTGCTTTCAGCTCAGGATGGATTTCCTCCTGGTGCTGCTGCTTCCTGTGTGGACAGGAAGCAGTGATGAGAGATGGGGTGATGGGGAGGACAGAGCTTCAGGGAACAGTTGGCCTCATTTCACCGCTGACAGCGTTTTGTGTTTGTCTAAAAAATCGTTCTATTCAGCGTGCAAGAGTAGCACATTAACCCTAGATTAAAAAAAAATAAGAGAGGTTTTCAAGCGTAATTCCCTTTTGATGTAGCAGTTAGTGTATTTAAAAGTGGGGTCGGGAGAGCGCTTGTTGTCAAAATCACTTTTTACCAAAATCAGTGGATATCTCCTCACAATCCGCTACCTGTACGTACACTGTGTGCGCAGGGAGAAAAAAAATGGTGTTGATACACAGCTTAGGCTCTGTAAACGGGTAGCCTATGTAAACAAAGGGGCCGACCGCAGCTACCTACATGCACGTTTACACAGCCTAGGCTGTGTGTTAACACTGGCTTTTTTTTTCAGTGCACACAGGTTAGTGTATCGGGAGAAGATATTCACTGATTTTGACAAAAAAGGGATTTTGACAACAAGCTTTCTCCAGAATCACTGACTCCTTTAATTAACTTTAAACTAGTTTATCTAGTGACTTGGAGGGCATGGAATTTTGCTTTATATGTTTATACTTCCATGGCCCTTTCTTACCAAACCCTAAATAGACTATAGACCAAAAAGAATTGTGCTATAGGCCTAGGCAATATTCAAATGTGGGTCAAAGATTTGTGTTAGTTGTATGTTATTATATCTCTGTGTGTATTTTGTGGCACCAAGGGCAAAAATGTGTTAAACCATGCTTGGTGAATCTAGTGGTAGTATCAGTGGTTTTGGAGTTGAAAGGACAATCGGTGGTCTGGGGCTATTTGCAGAGTGGCCCTGTATTGGTTTTCTGCTCACTGAGCCGATCTGTGGGATAGAGTGTGAAGGCTGCTGCATGTTAATTTGCCGGTCATGCCTGGCTGGATTTGGCTGTGGTTGTTAATTACAGGAGCCCAGCGGACCACCTGATCACTCTCATTCTCTCTCCATAGAGGCACAAGACGCTATTCCTCTGACTCTCTCCTGCTCAGAGTCATTCTCAAGCTCACTCCCAACTCAGCCTGTGTTCACTGTTGTGTACCACTGTTGCAATTTTGAGAAAAATCTAAGCTAGAAGCCGACGGTCAAAATGCTACCAATAATATAGGAAAAAGATATGACTCCAGCCCAGTACACAGGAGTGTTTTGTCTGGCGGGAATACCCATTGATTCCTGAAGGAGATATTTCTTTTTCACTTGCTCCCTCCACAGGGAGGTCATAGTGTCATCATCATCTGCCTGAGCTGGTAGTGATCAGTTGGGAGTGTCCCAGACTAAGAATTTACATAGTCCAATCTCATTGGTCCAATCTTGCCTATAGTTGTTTTTTTCCTCCTCATTGATCCAGATCCAAATCCAGTTTGTCTTCTTGACTTGGCATAGGAATGTATTTGGTTGGGACTTAGTTGACCATTCACGCACACAAAGGAGATTGTTTAAAAGCTCAGTTATTTAAAAATAAATTATTAACAGCATAATAGGCTGCTGTTTATACCACAGAATCAAAGCAATTCCACGTAAAATCAGAGATTCAGCACCCCCTTCCCTCCCCCCCATATAGCCGCAATATTAGGATCCTTGTTTCATAACCATATTTTGTGACTGTTCTGCTGTGAGATTGGCAGTCAAATCAGGCTCCCTCGATTGAAATCGTAGAGAAGACGACTATTCGGGGTCACCCCTAGATTCAGTCAGCAGAGCTCAAATGCTATCATGAGGATTTGAGTATGGGCCCAATCAAGTGAATAGAACAAGCCATATCCAAAGTAGGTATTGTTTGTTCCCCTTTGTTCTCTTCAGCTGGTGTAAACAAGCCCAGCGTGAACCTGTTGGCGAGCTGCATGGGGACAACAGTGAATGTGTGCAAGTGTTGTTGGTGATAACAGTCAGGTGTGTTTGTTTTGCGGGTGCGAGCTTGCAGCCACGGATAATGTTTATATTTCTTATTTTTTTTATTAAAGTAGCTCTGTACTCGTCTTTAGAAGATATGAAATAGATAGTTACTTTTCTCCGTGTGTGTGTGTGTGTGTGCTCTAAGTGTTGTCAGTGAGGGTCAACTGAGAGCGCTGCTGTTATAAGAGGAAATCACAAGGTGAAGCACCAGAGGGAACAATGAGCACAACAACGCTGGAAGGGCTCTCAACAAGGTCTTCTGCAGAGGCTCAAGTAAAGGCTGAGATCACTCCACTTCTCACTCTACCCCTTTTGTAAAAACACTCAGCTTAGACATGTGAATAACTTTGGCCTCTTATCATCTTTCATCCCACACCGTGTGGGCATTATACCGACACTTAAAGGAATGTATCAAAGACGGTGCAGGTCAATATCATTACCAACCTAGGCAATCATACTGTTGATTCATATTCATATAGGATCTTGAGACCTTTTGTCCTTCTTATTTCCTTACAAGCTATCCACACACTGAAGTCAATTGAGTCTGTATACTACTTAGATGATCACAGACAAACTGAGCCCGCTTTGTTTAAATTCCCTTTTGTTTACATACCAGATTACAGAGCCTAGGCTGATGCGTATTCACACAGCATTTTTTTGTCAGTGAGCACATACAGTATGGTCCGGTAGCAGATGGTGAGGAGATATTCATTGATTTTGACCAAAAGTGATTTGGCAACAAACTTTCTCCAGAATCACCTAGTATGCCTTTATATGGACATTTTAAAGTGACAATGTTAATAGTTATTTGAGAAAAAATGGCTGCTGCTCAGGTAAAATGACACTGGACGACTATTAACAGGTCTGGTGTTGCTGATTAGGATAACAGCTCCTGTCCTTGGGGTCCTGCCGTCTAGCATCTTAGCTCTTTCCCTTAGCATGAGATGGGCGGAGGTGTTTCACAGGAGGAGATTTTGAAGGAAGAAATGAGGTCTGAGCCACAGAAACAGCTGTTTCTAAATGTTTAAATGAAAGGCTGCATGAGTTCAGCCTATTGTAAATAGCTACACATCATTTTTTAAAGAACTAATTCAGAATTGACCTTAGTAAAGTTAAGTTGCTGTGTGTAATTCACTTTCTTCCTTACCAAATTAACCTTCCTACATACTGATAAGCTGGTAATATTGGACCTGCCAGTATCAGTCGAGTTCTACTTGAGATAGGGAACCGGGGTTAGTCTGCATATCGCAATCAAAGGCAGGCTGACTCACACTTTGTTTTTGTTTTTAGCCTCTTAAAATCAGTTGTAAAAAACATGCAAAATATCCGCTGTGAAATAGAGACAACAGCTTTCTGATCCTTTTGACAAAGATCAAAGAATGTTTCATTTTGTCAGCATCCACAACTACAGCTCACACAAAGCGTTGGCAGTGTGCAGATAGCAAAAGCTTGGGATATGTTGTTGTTGTTGAAGGCTTACATAATTATTATTGAGCTCACTGAAGACCATTTATTTGAGCTTTTCAGAAAGATGGATGAAATGATACTCTATGAGAGAGTCTAGCTCGGAAAAGAGCCACACAATTTTGGTGTGCCCATGACGACTAATATGTTGTGAAACCGTCGTAGCTGAGGGCGTGGAAGGGGGTAATGAGTAAATAAAAAGCCCTTATGGTTACATTAGAAATTAAGAGAATAAACAAGGTTGTATACTCTTAATCAGCATTAGGAAAAAAAATGTCCCCCCCCCAATCAGAATAATAAGACTGAACTGAACTCGTTAGGGAAAAAAGCTGCAGGTGTAAAAAATAAAAAGGCAACATAAAGTTACTTTCTCTCTACTCTTATTCCTACTATTAAAGCTGTGTGTGGCTGGCTACCTCTACAACGGTAGCAGTGTCAAGATAAGCATTCAGCAGTATAAAGAAGCCCTTTGTACCGCAATGCCCGGGGCATTAGAATTGCAAACTATGCCATGGCATGATAAAAAATGTCATGAACTATTTTAAAACTTTTGCTATTAAGCATTTTAACATCTTTTTTTTACCTAGGATTTTCTTTATCTTCTTTCTCTTTTTAACAAATATTTTCCAAATATTTACATTTAGTAAACCTAAGACACATATTCCTACATTTTATAGAAAGCTTTGGAAACTTTGTCAGTGTTGTTTTTCTGTTTTCAGTCGGTGGCGTTACTGTCATGTGCTTCAGAGCTTCCTTAAAACCCAAAAATTCAAATATGATCAAAATCACATGGTGTTGAATGAAAGGCTTTTTTTCTTTTAGCTGCTGAAGAGCTACAGATAGGGAAAGACCAGTACTCTGTGTTCTGCGGTTGGATAATATCTGTCTGATTTTTTTTTTTTTTTTCAAAAGCACGTGAAAAACCAGTTTGACTGGTCAGACCGTTTACCTGTCCCCTCTTTTACACAAGCCAAACCTAGCCCAAGACCTGCAGTTTACAGTGACACAACTTTTTCAGGATTTGAAAGATTTGATCTCAAAGTAGATTAACATTGTATGTTGCCTTTCTGAATGACCCAGGTCCTGCTAATCTGTTATGGATGTCTGGCTTTAAAGCAAAATGAAAACAAACACTTAGCTTTGGCTTATATAGCAGATTGCCACACACAGGTTGTTCATGATGAAATTTAAAGTTGTGCAGTCTAGTGAAATACTGGTTGATGAATTAAGGAGAAGGGGGAATTTGAAATATATACACTTGTTTATTTGTTTGTTTTTCAGTGCCTTTGTCCTTGCTCAATGTGTCCTCTTCTGTGAGCCCCCTGGTGATTACATTTGTCATGTAAAAGAAGGCAGGGAGGGCTCAGCTGTTCAAGATCAAGTTGGAATTGAATTGCTATCACAACAGTTCAAAGTGTTACTGCAACGTTTTAGTTTTCAATTTAGAAGTGGATGAATACATGGACGTCTGAAAAATGTCAAACATTCTAAGTGTTTTAAAAGCACGGAGTATGAGTAAAGTAGGTAAATCATTGGTTGCTTTATAGTTTTGTGAGAAGCTTTTCTTGTGTCCCTGAAGTATTTTTTTTTAACTCTTCTGGCATTTCGTTTGACTACAACCTGTTTGCAATTGAACATGATTGAGTGCAAAACAAGAGCAAGATTCAACTTGTATAACTTTTCATTTTAGAATGAATCATTTGTAAGCAAGTCCCTTGCCACAGCACACCTACCACATGTCTGTGTGACTTTGCATCATGGGATATTATTGTGGCATTTTATACTTTTGCTGGAAGGAAACTAAGAATAGAAGTATTCTTTGTACACTTAAAAAAACAAATTGTGTAGTGTCCTTCTTTAATGTTATTCATTCTTCTACTTTTTTTTTCTCCCCGTCATTTGAGGGAAAATGCCCCCAAATTTTTATTATTTATTAAATCAAATGTGATGGTACCCCTCGTGTTGATAAAGATATGGATTTTAGGGCTGCCTGAAAAGGAAGAGTGAAAGTTGTCAGTTCAGCAGCTCTTCAGTGCTAAGCTGCCGAGATAAGCCACTCTCTAATGTGTGAGCTCAGACTGGGATAAGGCCTTGACTCTTTCACACTGTGCCCTGCATAGACCCATAGGGCCCAATCTGTTAAACAGCAAGACTCTGACTGCAAGTCGAGAGGCCATTCAAAGCAGTGTGTTTGGCACAGTCACATCATAATGAAATAATATTATGCACCAAAAGTGTTGTGATTGCAGACAAGATGATTACATTTCCTGGATTAGTTTTAAATGCAGCTACAGTTTGTGTGGAACCCTGAATCATAGGCAATATGATGATGACATTCATTTATCCTGAGCGTCCCATCCATTCTTCAGAGCCTTTTAACGTGACATTTTAAAGAAGGTTTAGTTATTACAGACTGGCACTCCTTATGTGAATTATAGTTCATGCTGCATGCTTTGCTCAATTACTTTAGCCTGGCAGTTAATCATTTAGTGTGAATACATGGTTCAGAAAGGATGACACATTGCCTGCCCTATAGTTATTAATGTTTGCTCCTGAGAGCTATGGCAGCATCAAATTGGCCTGCCCACTGCAGGCTTACTAAATGACTTTTGGTCCACAATGGCGCTATGTTGCAAACCGAAAGCTATAAAAAGCCAAGTACAGTACAGTACAGTACAGATGAGGCTCTTGTCAGAACTGATACAGAAAAGTAAGTAATTTGGCTCCAATGGAACCCCTGATAAGAAACATCAATTTGGTGCAGTAAGTGGTGAATATTGATTGACATTTTCAGACTGCCACAGTTTTTGAGCACATTCAACAGTACAAGACAGAAGCAAGGCCTCAAATAAGGCTCATACAGCCTTCTACCTATTGTACAGTAACTAGGTTAATTGCATCATGTGACAGACTTGCTCCTACTCAGCTGCTTTCAATAGATTTATGATTAAACTGCTCTCACCTTGGTCAAATATCAACCTCCCCCTCACCCAGCCGTGTCTCACAAAGCGCTGATCTGTTTGTTTTTTTTGGCAAAGAAAACATGACAAAAGACAACACAACATGCCCTTTAAATGTAAATAACAAGGATTAAAAAGGGTGTCATGAATGATGGTATCATTGAATGATTAAACGACACATGACTTTTAACTGAAGTCTTTCTATATTAATATTAAAAAAGTAATCGATTCAAAGTTTAATTTTGGAAGCGGTTAAAGAACTGCTTCTGTCAGTGTGGGATCCTGGGATCTTTACCTAAAAACACCCTATTAGAACACCTCATCTTTTAAATGATCAATAACATGCAGTCTCTTCCCTTTTCACATGGTATTTCCTTATTCAAGGACAACCATTTAGGTAGCTTAGAGCCATCTATGGTGCATATATCAGCTTCCACATTAGCTACCATCAGGACCTTTTATCTCTTCTGCTATGTGTTGACGCCCCCCAGGCATGGCTGTGCTGGGACCCTTAAAGAGTCTTCTGTGTCTCATTTCAGCGTGCTGCCAAAGAAACATATCAGTCTTTGCTCTCTCCTTGTCTCCCTTCTGGCAAGAATCTCTTGCACCTGCAGTTTTACCCAGCCCAGACCTAATGCAAATGAGCATAATGTCTTATCAAAGGCTCGATGACACTGTTTTTTCAGTGTGACGTTGCATATTAATGATACTGCTTCAGGTGGTTTATAAACGGCATACATTGTTAGTTGACCAGAAAGTTAAATATGGTTTGACGCAACCTTTGAACACTAAATGTGCACACTTATTGCCCGTGTTGTGTGCTAATTAAGTTTGATCAGGGAGCTGAGGGCAGAGTGGCCAGACGTTTGGTTTTGATTGTGTAAATATACCATAGGCTTCAGCTGACTGGATGACCTTCACCCGTTTGGCTAACAAGCCCTATGTGCTCACTGCTGTGTGCACTCCCTCAATGCTTACTTGGGCAAACCCAGTTTAACATCAGTTCATTAGAACAGCAAGCAACAGAATAGAGGGACCAATTATTCAGTTGAAGCTTAAAAGTATGCTGCCTTTTCCCTACCACCAGATGGACGGTGTCCTCCTTTCCATGGTTACCCTATGTGAGGTTGTTATGCACCAAAGGCATGTAATGGGGTTACATAATACTGTGTCAGACTCAGCAGTTCAGTCCAGCCTTTAACCTTTAGCCCCAAGACCCTCAGTGATGTGATGACCTGAGTTTGTTTAGCCAATCAGAAGCTAGAAAAAAATGTCATAATCATTGCACTGACATTTGGGTGGCTTATATTTTTGCTTTTGAGTTTTTTTGTGGACATGACAGTGGGTTTGTAATATCTGTTTCCATGGAACATTTTATGAAGACGCAGTTTTTTCTTCCATCCAAAGAAAATACAA
The DNA here is from genome assembly GCA_949357725.1 of Hyperoplus immaculatus. Taxonomy (NCBI): domain Eukaryota; kingdom Metazoa; phylum Chordata; class Actinopteri; order Uranoscopiformes; family Ammodytidae; genus Hyperoplus; species Hyperoplus immaculatus. The sequence continues at coordinate 12,365,225 of OX442363.1, read as the reverse complement.
CTTTTTTTGACCTCAGCACTGGCTGCATTTCATTATTCTGCAGATGGCCCTATCACATGGGGTTGGGACATCTGCCCTTCCTACGATACTGAACGGGAAACATAGCACAATGGAGAATGGTGTCATCCAACCCAAACCTGCCATGGCTGCTCTATTTGGCAAATGAATTCCACTAGAGAACATTGCAGGTCTCTTGCGTCATTAAGTTAGCACTGTCAGCAGTATCTAGGCTGACTCAATGATTCCCTAATAATAATAATAATAATAATAATAATAATAATAATAATAATAATAATAATAATAGTCATTTTACCCTGCTTTAGGCAGCTGATGAGCAAAAGCTGACTACTTGGCTTCAATCAATTTGAAGTGGAATTATTGGATAACATTTGGTGCAACAGTTGACCCCTGGTTTGTGTTGTTACAGAACTTAGCTGGGATTTCCTAGCACCTCTCCATCCCTTCATTCTCTTTTCCTTTTCATTAGTTCTTCAGCACTCTCCCTTTTAGAATAAGTAGTACATCACTGAGGAGTTTGCCTTAATGTATCTTCCTCATAACAGAGGGGTTCTGAAAACAAGTGAGCCCAGGCTATTAGCTCGTTTAGCTGCAGTCACCACCGTTAAGACCCAAGCTCTCTCCTCTCCACCACAGCAGGCCTTACAGCTGCTGTTGGTCCAGCAATGAGCTCCTGTCTGTGGCATCATGAGAGAGTCCTACAGACCGAATGGTGTCAATTGAAGGACACAGTTATCTGGTTGGGTTCAGAGGATCTAGTGTCATCCTCTGCATTCCCAGGGCCCCAGAGAACAGGTTCTGCCTCTTTCATTCTGTCCGCATGCCGTTACATGAGAAGTCACTGGAGCCAGTTGAGTATGGGTTCTTCTTGCGGTTAACAATAATGAAAAACATTGTACAACTTCATCCTTTTGAATCAAACATTTCCTTGACGAGAGGTAAAGATCTTAACCAGATATTAGGGGAAAAAACAGACCTTGTATTCAGTACTGGCACACTGTTTCATTACCAACAGGTAGTCCATGTAGAATTCTGGTTTACATTTTCACCAGCTTTAATTTATTTATTTTGTTGTATAACCTTTTTAGTAGTACACCAAAAGGACCAACTTATTCAGCCGGACAGTGCTTATGGAATTATCATATTCTGGGTTTGAGCCCAAATTACATTTAGTAAATAGATGGCTTTGCTCATGCATGATGAATCATTAATGCTTACCTTTCCCCTTTTGACATACTTTATGCAGCCTAATTCCACTACTGTAATGGTTGGCTGATCCTGATAGGTGTCTTTTCAGCGTTTTCTAAGATGGTTAGCAGCATCCACCTTAACATTCTTGCTGCTTGCTGCCAGAATGCTTGTGATATTCAATTTTTAAAAGAGAAAATCGCCTCTACCTCTAGGGCCATCCGTCATGCTCCAGTGGCTGGTAAGGGGTGTTTGAGCAGATGGGGAGCAGTGAGTCTGAAGGGTAGCAGAGCACACGATGTTTGCCCTGTGACATGCAGCATGACATGTGAAATTGACACACACACACACACACACACGCACACACACGCACACGCACACACACACACTTCACCCGACAGTATTCAAATTAGAGCAGCATCATTATTCAAACTTCCTCTTTGTTCTTTCACTGTGTTTCTACTGTACACACACGTACACCAGCACTGATCAAACCTGTTTGATAATAAGAAATACATTTTTTTTATTGATATGACACACAGTATAAAGTGTATTACATTGTTTTCCTTGGAAGTGATGCTTAATTCCTGGAATGCAGGCCAAAGCTACTGTGTGTCTGTCGTCTGAGGCGTTTTGGTTAATGTGAAAGCATTAAGCAAGTCAGCTATAATTTAGCTCAAACTGGTTTTACCACTGACTGACATGCTGTCACATGAATAATTAAAATGCTGTCTCAACAATAACACATACATTAACCCTTTTAGCCTCCAAATTGGAGTTTTGAGGATTTCTTCAACCTCTTCTTTCCTGTCCTTGAGCATGCAGGCTATCCAGCATTCAGGAAACCTTCTTAACACAACTAACTTGGCTGTTGCAGCTCATGCTAGAACATAGCATTGCTATCGTGCCCCTTCACTGGCTGAGACTAAGGTCGTGGTTGTGCTTCTTCGGTGCGCTAGTTGTGAATTGGAGTTGTGAATTGGATAGGTTGTTTAATTTTTCAGATGTTGGATTGCGTTCACAAAGGCAAAACTGAAACGCACTATAAACAGCATCGGCGGGTTATTTTCATGCTGATCTTAATGTGGAGCCCATAATGTAACAGCCAGAGTCTACTAAAGGTAGTGGCAGTTTATGTATTTAAAGTAAATACTCTACTCCCTGTGCTTGGTGCGGATAGGGTTTACACCAGTCATGAACCGCTCCATAGTTCACTTGCAAGCTGACAGAGACAACCTCTTTCAAGTGGTTGTTTAGTGCGCACTAGGGTCTTGGACTGCATTCAAACCAACCCAAACAAACCACACCAAGGGGTTAAACACGCCCGGGTTTGTACATTTTAACCTTATACTAAACAAGGCTGGTGGTGTGATCACGACCTAAGTCACTGCATGTTCAATCATTACTCCCATGTCCATATCATTAAAGTTTTTCTTGAGGTCCACAGTGTGTGAGGGTGTGCACTCGTGTGTGACAGTATTGGTGCTTAAATTGAAGGAGAGCTGAGGTGATGATTACCATAACGCCAAGAGCAAGAAGCTTTTAATGAAGTGTTTCCTTCTTTGAGAAAGAGCATTGGATGTAAAATGCTAAATGTATAAGATTAATATGCCCCCCCCCCAAAAAAAAAATAAAATGATTCACATACTGTCTAGCTCAAGCTCACTTCGACATAGCAAAAGATAAAATATCTCCATATGTTTTCAATGTAGAAATGGTTTCCTGTTAGTTAGAACAGATTTATTTTTTTGCTTTTGAGGCACATCGGGATACAGGTCTAGTTGAATAAGACCTCCTTAACTTTCAAAGAACTAGATGAGGCCTTGCTGGTTTTTTCCTACGTCAAGGCCGGGAAACTAAACGCAGCCATTCAAGCCTTCTACTTGATCTTCCCATTATGTGTTCTTCATTATCCTTGCTTTAATCTCAGGGCAAAGATAAGTCATCAGAGTCTTTGTCACACGCCACAATATTCCAGCACTCCCCATGAGCTGAACCGCTTTTGCTTATCTTCCTATTTGCCATGTGGTCGAGGGAGAATCGCAACAGAAGGTAGACCTTAATTGCTGTTATTGTGCCAGAACTCCTCCTGGCCTATATTTGATTCTTCCGACCAGGCCTATCCCATTACCCACACTTTTATTGTGAGTATGGCAAATAAAAGGTGGTTTGTTACATGAAGGATTTTTCTGAGACTGTACACATGTACCACAGATTTCCCTCATTAACTATTGCAGGTTGAGCCGGTGTTGCAATCCAGGCAGCCCCCTTCAATGTCCAAAAGACCATCCACAAAGTCACCTTAGCTGATGGAAGAACCTAGCTTTCGTAAAAGTGTAGAAAATCCTGATAATGTAACACACTCCTCCACTCATTGGTAATCGGCATATTGTAGAGAAGTACACACTCACACTAGGGCCGTTTGCCTGTTCCGTGCTGCAGGAAGATTCAGCACGATTCCCCCCCTCCCCACTCCCCCCGCTGGCCCGTGGTCACACTGCTCGTGGCCACACTGCTCGTGGCCACACTGCTCGTGGCCTGGGCATGATTGCACCTTGCCTACGTCACAGTGCGCGTTTAGGATTTGGAGCGTATCTACTTGTAGGCTATACGACTGTTTGTGAATATTTTCATCCGGCCAGATTTGCATCCTATATTCTACTTCCACATTAGAGCAACGAGAATCCTTAAGATATTGTTTTTTTTTTAAATGTAGCCTTGACGTAATAGGTCGCGGTGGACAGTCTCATATTTGTGCAGCACGCTGTTTATTATTAATATAACGGCCCGTCATCAGACCAGTGTACCGGATGGTTTTATACACAACGACCGCTCCATCAAGTAATCCAAGTCAGAACTTTTTGTATGGGCAGAGATCGTTTTTTAAGTGTCTTTATAAAGTTTCTTGTTAAACCTTATAGTGTAGGCTACTGTTTCCTTATCACTGGGCCGCGGAGTCCCGCTGTGTGTTGTTTTGGGTCCGTCTTATGACAGCTGACGGGAGGAAAAAGAAAAAAATCATCTGACGAACGTGAGTAAACACGAAAACCTTTTTGCTTTGTTTTCTGCGCTCACCTATTTAGCCCTCTCCCTCTTTTATTAGCCCACACCTAGGCCTACACACACGTTAATTCTCACACATTTTATGTAGCTACAAGTCCAAGTGGTGGGCAATTCTGGTGCCGACTAGTAAGGCAGCGGACGTGAATGGACCATGCATCCTTAAAAAATTCGCGTCAGGAACGCCGCCTGTGCGCTTGCTTGTGCGCGTGTCATCTCATTAGCATCTGTACTTTGGCCACGGCACACCTCTCCCAAGTGTGCCGTGGCCAAGGGGCTGTTCCGTGCTGGAATACGGATGGCGTGGTCACACTAGCCAAACGTTCTAGACTTTAGTATGCAAATGAGCTCGGGCACGGGGCCGTGGCCCTAGTGTGAGTGGCCCCTAAGTATGCAGCAAAGAGCAATACAGGAGCATACAGTACTAGGTTCAGTAGCACATTAATGCAAGTTCCTCTTTGTACGTGAGGTCTTAAATGATGCTTCCCTTTCTAGCTCTTAACGTTAGACATTTAGGAGGAATCCTTTATTATCACAAAACCAACAGGGGAAGGGATGTTTTACTTTAGATGTATTCAGGGATGGTGAAAGGATCATCAAAGTTGTTTTTCTCAACACCTCCAAAATGCCTGTCACCATTCCACTGGTGATTGCAGGTGAGGGGGTGGGTGAGATTATCCATGGCAGTGAAGTGAAGCAATTTACCTTGATGTTACACAGATGTGTTCTGAAAAATAGGAAACAAGTGGAAAGTCTTCCTTGCAAGTCACATGGAAGCTTTAAATAAAAAGAACTCTTTCACAGAACTCTTTTAAATAGGTTTGTAAAATAATTCTAGTGGCAGTTTTGTTCGACTTTCTCTATACTGACACATGGACAGACAAAATGAACTTATCATAGATCCTCATACAGCTGAGCAATCTTGAGAAAATCAAACCTTATCCTATAATCATTTCAACATGACAGACATTTTGGGGTTGAGAAGATGCATAGAAATTCTGAGAATGAAAATCATGAGATGCATTTTTAATAACAATTCAGTTTAATTCCAGATGTCTTTGTCAATCACTCTTTTATTATAGTCTTTTATTTAACTTTATTGTTCCTTTTTATTACAGATTGCATTGACAAGAGTGAGCTGAAGGTGTTCTTCGAGAGCAACTGTTCTCAGATTTATTTTATCTTCTATGAAAATTTCATTACACTGGAATGCAACTTAAAACAAAAAGGTGAGTACAACTTGAACTGACACACTCATACTAATAGTTGATCAACACCTTCGATGATTTTTCAATAAAGAACCCACTCCCTGCTCTCTATTGTATACAGTATGTTAGGGCAAGTATTTGTTTTCCCTATGTGCCACATTTTGCACATAAGCCAATAGAGAATCAATATCTTGACATGTCTAGTATACATGTGTGTTGAGCCTGACTCCCCAACACTACTGGGGTTAGGGGATTAATTCCCACCAGGGGTATGCTTCCATGGTAACACAAGTTCCTTTTGTGTACACGAAGTGTACACGAAATTGGCCTGTATTGTTGTTACATTATTCATGAGGCTAATGCAGTATAGTTCCCGGGTATGTGTGTTAAAAACCTAAGTACTTTGCTTGTGTTTCAGGGAACAAATCTCAAAGGGAGGAGCTGGACTCTATCCTCTTTATTTTTGAAGTAAGTCATCTATCGTCTTCTGTGTTTTCCGTCTTTCCATCTCTGATTTCCACTGATAGCTAACTGCTACAGCCTCAACCTGTTTACTGCTGAGCTCTTTGGGTCGGACCATAGTTTCCATGGTGCTTACTGCCACTCTGACTACTTCCTGAATTTCCTTCGAGTAGCCTTGAAATCGATTGGAGTTGAAAATATTTTCCAGATTTTCGACAGGCTGTGGGAGATCTTTGAGTTCATTTCTTGTTTTTAAAAACATAGGTGTGTATGCAAATGAGAAGGCCGTGTGTGTGTGTGTGTGTGTGTGTGTGTGTGGCACACTGTTGGCTCTATGGGCCCTCCCTCTATTTTTCCTGAACTCTCTTATGTTGCGCATGCAGGTTAAAGTCCCTCACCTTGTTTTCCCACCTGACTGCAAAGGCAGCTCCAGTTTCCAATACAAACAGGCCGTTCTCCAATTACATTTGCTCAGGGCAGGGCTGTTAGGATGGCAGCACATCAGAAAGTGTGTGTGTGTGTGTTTGTGTGTCTGTTGGTCCCTCTTTGTACAGTATGCCTTGTCCAAGTTTATCTGATTACCTGTTGTGGAAGTGTCCCTTCCATTATGTCTAACATAGAAGAAGTCTTTGTTAGTCAGGACGATCCTTAACTTTGCATCCAGGCTCACTGACCAGTTTGTTTGTTTGTCACAGTAGCACCAGGCCAGACACTGCTGCAGTCTCTCATTATATATGGATTCCTAATCCTTATACGGATTCCTTCTAGTCAGCAAGTCTAGTACAACTTGAACTCCATCTTCATATTATCATAGCACATCTATTTCAGTTATGTCTGGATGATGCTTCATATACTGTACTTAGTGCATTATGTTGTTTGTCTCCTGATGTTCATCAAGGGAAATATTTTGTAGAGTTTAGTCTCATTCATTCAAGTTTTCTGATTTAAAGCCCTGCTAGTCCTCAGTTTGGAAGATACTTTATTTCATAATCGTAATGAATTTGTTTTTTCAGTTAAGATTGATCCATCGCTAAGGGGGGCGCCTTTAGCTCAGTTGGTAAGGCGTCCCCCTCCCGGGCCGGGCCCAGCAGCAGACCTGGTGTAGCGGAGGAAACTGGTGGATGTAGCCTACCGCGCTGATTTGCTTGTATCACTGGTTTCACTTCAGAGGTGTCGGCCAGAACACCACTTATGGCCAAAGCATCAAATTATAAGCATGAGACTAGGAGAGGAGGAGTATAGTTTAGCCGCTCTTTATTTTCTTCTCTTTCACAGACACAGCAGCACACAGATCGCGGGAAAAGAACAAAGGGTTTAACTCCGCTCCTGACAAGACGTTGGAACAGCTGTTATTGAGACCCGCGAATCGCAGCCGTTAAAACATGCATAAAACTAACTTAGAACAGCAATCTTACTCACACACGGGTGGTTCCAAAACTCAAAGAAACATGTTCAAACTGTAGAATGATCGCTACATGCATGCTCACACATCTGACCGAGCGAGAGGAGAAAAGGAAACTTGCTAAAAAGACTCTCCCGCCGACTGACGTCACGGCCCTAACTGACAGCTACCCACACTAAACAAAATACAACTTAACACACTGTAACCTATAACTTTGGGGCCTTTTTTACACCCGGGTTCGATTCCCACCCGCGGTCGTACTCTGCATGTCACTCCCCTCTCTGCTCCATTTCACCTCTGTCTCTCTGCACTATCAATAAAGCATAAAAATGCCCAAAAAATATCTTTAAAAAAAAAAAAAGATTGATCCATCCCATCTGTTTAAGATCAAAGAAGCTAAACTGACTTACTTGTCTCTCACTTGTCTGTCCTCCCCCTCCCCCCCCGCTTGTCCGCATACATCTAACCTGTAAATAAAGCCTGGATTCACGGCTCCTACATATTTATGGAGTCATTGTTTCCGAATAGAACTAAACATTGAGAGCAGCTTAACCCTCATTTGTCCCCTTTTTAGCCTGTGACGACGTGTGCTTTTACTCGTGCGCTCAGAAGATAAGCTTGCATTGAGTGGTGTGTACAGGACAGATACAGGGTCACTTTGATCCTGAGCTCTGCTACACTGTGCGGACTTTCCCTCACCGCCATATTAGATTAGGCATGTATGTGGTGGTGAATGGCATATCAATGGGTGCATTTGTGCTCACAAACATGCACTACTAATATTTATCATGTTATCCCAGGGGTTATATTATGTAACACAGAGCCATGACAAATGCAGTAAAAGATTAACTAATGCCATATTGTGAGGCAAGTGGATTGTGAGTCATAATAGTTTTTTTCTTTTATGCCGCAAGCATGAGCATGTTTAGCATATGTGTAATTTACATTTAGGAATTGTTATCATACACGCACCCTGCGCACCCAATCGCATCTGACCATAGACTATGTAGCTTGCATGCAGTAGGCACACAATTGGCACATATTTTACTTTTACTATTTTGTAGGGCCCGACCGATATGGATTTTTGGGTGCCGATGCCGATTATTTTCTGAGAAAAATTACGATAACGATTAAATTGGCCGATTATTATTTTTTTTTTAATCCCATAAATATATATTGAAAAAAATTACTTTTTTGAACCCTTAAATATATATAAATACTTGTTACTGTCAATAGGTGTACAGTAACTTTTTATTTATTGAAATATGCATTATCTAAAAAAATAAAGTGTTAGAAATATGTCTAAAGTGACATGACCCATTTTTAAACTCAGACATTAAGCATTTTATGTAACTGCACCCAACCCTCTGGAACTCCCTCCCTCCAAACATCAGCATCTCAGACTAAATAAACTCATTCAAAAGTCAACTCAAATGTCACCTCTTTCAGAAAGCATAATTACACCGGACTCCACTCCAAACCTTATCTTTAATTTGTCTGTATGTTGTTTTCTTTTTCTATAAGTATGATTTTCTATATGTTTGATGTAAAGTGTCTTTGAATGATCTCCAATAAAGCACTATATAACTTCTATATAATAACTATAGTAATATCAACTACTATTAACAGTCAAGAGATGACCAATGACTCTGCTATTGGTGTCAGGGGGAACTGTCAAGTGTGAATTAATCTGATGTATTACAACACACCTGCTGCTGCTGTTAATATGCTATAAGGCTACCTCCGGGGCAGCAATGTATCTCACTCAACATGATTGCTGAAAAAAAAAATAGGAAAAAATCGGCGGCCATTTTGCCGATGCCGATTTTTTTCGGAGATGTGCTATAATCAGCCAATTAAATCAGCCAGCCGATATATCGGTCGGGCCCTACTATTTTGTCATAACAATACATCGCAACATGAACTTGCCTCTTGCTTGTATATCCTTTTAATCGTTGGTTATTTTAACTCAGATGTTCCGTCGAGGTGACGTCGCTTCTGCTGCGCAGTGAACTTTGTGGGGCAGAATCGCCCAAAAAGCCTGCTCATTTCAACTCTTAACAACTGGATGTAGTAAGGTATCCGGGTATTTTTTAGCATGCAGCATTTGACCAAATTTATTGGGACATTATCTTTTTCTACCGTACTAAAATAGCAGGGAAGAATGGGTATTGGAATGCAGCCCCAATTTCTTACCGCAGGTTAATGCTATTTGTACACCTGTCTATTGTTTTAGTCAAGCAACCAAAACATAAGCCCTGGCAGGCTTTTTCCAAAAAGCCTTAGAGTGGTGTGTAGAGTGGGCTATGAATGGATAACGGCTGAGACAATGCCATTTTGTGCTGTGCAACACACATTGTTGCTGTATGACAGGAATAACACATCTCAACATTGCTGCGCTGCCCCTCTTACTCTGTGGAGGAATATCTCTGGAAAGCCACAGTTAACTCTTTAGGCACCTGGGAAATACAGTATAGGCTCATAGCACTCTCCATCACCTGAGTGCCTCCTTGCATTCAAATCTGGCTGACCTATACAATCCATGTCTCCAATGTATGTGTTTTTGCTCTGAGCTGGCGAAGCGGGGATTACTTTGTTGTCTTGATGAGGTATGTGACCCCCTTTTTTCTCTTGTTTCTGTGGGGGGAGTACGTTCCCCGATGCTGAGCCTGTTTGAGTAATGGATATATAGAGGGGGTAATCTATTGTCCCTCCCCCCTAAACTCTGCTGGTGCACCCCACCCCCACCTCCACCAAGCAGCCATCGCCATTCCCTACCACAGTCTCTTTGTGTCTGCTGCCACGGAGGCATCCACCGCAGCGGCATGTGATGCTCCACTACAGCTTACAGAGATGAGAGACCTTATCTCTGTATGAATGTAACCACATAGCTAAGATGCTGGACTGGAAAGTCCCTTCTTGTCATTTACATCAACCTTTTGCATTCATATACCTGTACTGTAGGCTAAGTTCTTAGCCCAAAATGAACCAATGTGTTGAGTCTGTGCCTTCTGTAACTTTTGTTCAGTATTCACATTTTAGTAGTATTACAGAAGAGGTTCCATGTTTTTCATGTTTTTGAATAAGAAGTTTGATCTTATTGACCAAATGTGAACAATTCCGCAAAAACCAAGTATTCACCGCTGTTTACTTTGACACACCTTAATCATCAGTGGAACTGCAAATTGTTTTTCAGAAGTCACATAACAAGTTTAGTGAAGGCTTATGTGTAATAAAGGTGTGACCGGTAATTATATGTTAAATACACCTGTATACGGACATTTTGCTGTGTCAATCCCTGTCAATAGGTACCTCATGAAGCTGTGGCCAGTGAGTAAACTTTCTATATATTCCCTAGAGACTATGATATGGTCGCACATAATGAAGAGAATATTGTGCAGCTGTAAATCATCTTAGAAGAGGCCATCCTTAGAGAACTGAGGGGTCAGCGTGGATTTTCAGCAATAAGAGGAGGCCACCAAGAGGCTTATGGCAATGCTGACAGAGCTACAGGGGTCCACGACTAGAGGTGGAGACAGTCACTGCTTAATTAATGTCAGGAGTGGCAGAGAGAACGCCATCATTGAGGAAAATAACATGACATGTTGGGTTGTGTTTACCAGAATGCACATGGGGAACTCAACAATGAGACACAATTGTGGCTTTTTAACTATCATACTAAGTGCTATGTTTAGTAGAAGCCAAGCGTGACACATCAGCAGAAACACACCATCCCCCAGCACAAAGCAGCATGGTGGCGACAGCATCATGCTGTGGGGAAGCTTCACTGCATCAGGGCCCGGCAGGCTTGGGGAAGGTGCATGGTTAATTGACACTTCTTGCATGCATTTCCAACCAGCATCTCTCCTTGAATGGAATGCAGTCAGAGCAGTCAGAACTGCGGCTTGTGTGACAGACCCCATATGTAAACACCAAGCTTTAAAACACTTATTTATGTCCAGAAGTAGTTAAGTTCAAATCTCGACCCTTGAACATTAATGCAATCAACTTGTTTTAGTAGAATATTTGAACTTAATTAGATATTTGTTTTCACAACAATTTCTTGGGTTCATCTGTCGCTCACTATCAAAAGAGCTAAATGAAACTGCTTTGATTAAAGGGGAGATGCACGATACTATCATGAGTAGATTTGTGAGTAATAGTCAGTCGGATAATCTCTGTTCCCCTTTGTAAGCCATTTTTATGTTGTGTTGCAGACAGTCCAGACACATCATTACTACTCGCCTCTTATGTCACCTCTTGCTGCTCTACAAATAAATTGCGAGCAAACATAAGTACATAGTGAGAAAGGTACTGGAAAGCTTTTGTAGACGGAAGCTAACTATGCAATCAGTGTGTTCTCGGTTCATTTCTAGGAATAAAACTAGATTAGACCACTTTCCGTGAAAGAAAATGTTTTGCTGTTTGAAGGCTAGATAGGTCTTGAGAGGCTCCGGTTTGTTTATCGTCCCATATGACTGTAAATAACCCGTGACTGTCTGAAAGCAGTGTTATCCTGGTGCCACTGGGGTTGTGGGACAGGTTAAGGGACAGCTCGGGGACCAACAGAACTCAGAGGGAAGTCTGTGCATGTCCACTTTCTCTCCAGGATATGACCTCACCATGACCCTGCTGTCCGTCATCCGGACCTGACTCAGCATTCTGAATTCCCCTGGTCATCCCCCTCTGTAAAAGCAGACTTACTAGGTTGCCTTTTATGGGTAATTCTGCCAAGTATATGTATATTATTTAACTTTATTTCTGATGGTATTCATAAAAATGTCTGATTTATTTCAGAAAACAGAACAAACATACAAAATGACCAAACTAAGCAGGGAAATAAATCAAAAGAAAAGAAACGGAGTAAACACTATACATAACGAACATTTAAATTTTGCCTGTTAAGCCACGATAGTGAAGACCAATTAAGGAGGAATGAGGCATATTATTATTGTCCACCTGCCATACTGTAGCTCATGGGAAACAGTCGATTGATTGCCTGTTCGTTTAAAATCCTTTTAAATTAGAGCGCTGTGTATGTAAATGGTCACTAATTAGTCCGCAGCTAATTAATAACACTTTTTCCACAATGTGTCATTAACAACCATCCTCAGTCTTTTTCTTTCTGGTATAACCAGATAGGTATATTCCTGTTGGTGCACATCTCAAGTTGAATCAATGAAACTCTCTTCTACACATTTGCTCACGTGTTGCTGACAAATGAACCCAGGGCCATTTAGCTAAGTGATGTCTTTTCCTCGCTCTTTCCTCTTCATGATGACTGACAGTTCTCCAGCAGGGGGTAGCTGGTTAGTGCATAAATGCAAATTTACAAAGTGTAGCTTGGGTGTGCACATGGATGGATCAGGCAGAGTAAATCAGTCTTCATGTCTGAACTGAAGCAGTGTTTTAACCTTTTTGTTTTTTTTGCATTTCGAAACTTATCTTTTAAAAAGTTCTGCCGCATAATTTATAAATATTGAACTCACACAAATGTATTAAAACCTTTTGGATGCATATTTAAGAAATTGCTATTTTCTGATTATTAAAAACTAGATAACAATGGTCCCAGATGAAGCCTGCTACAGCTTGCATTTCACATAAAGGAAAGAGGAAAACCAGACGGCTAAACTAACTGGCAATTGGACGCCTGAAAAGGAGTTCAATTGCGCTCTGCTGCTGCCACCCGCTGGCTACAGTGAAGAATGAAAAGTTTTTGAAAATGTTATGTATTCTCTTCATTGCTACGAGTATTTTGTTTAACAAGTTTTTATTTTAACAAATTTTGTTAAAAATCAAACTAAAATAAGTTATTTTAGTGTTGAACTCCATTTTATCTCTGGGTATATGAGATTATGTGTTATTATAATTTTAGATATTCCAAGGGCAAGCTAAGAAATTTGGTTATCATGTAAATGAGCTGTCTGCTTTGGTCCACACACTGTTTGGACTTACCTTACAAGGCATTTTAAACAAAGCAGTTGTGTAATTGATTGTCTTTTCTCAAACCGTACAATAGGCCTACAAGTTGTAAAAGAGTCAGGTTCTGGTTTCCTTCATAGGCCAAAGATGATACCGTATTAACAGTACTTTATTCCCTACACATGTACTGTGTTTAAAACCTACATTTGGCTCAAGTTGTTTTCGGTAATTGACACACTGGTCATTTGTCTGATTATTCCATGTACATCTTGTGGTTTTGCTGTATGTTTGGACTTTAGTGCTTTGTGTCTCTAGTGTCCTTTCTGTCCCTCAGGAGATTCCATTGTTCTTAGACGGTGTTGTCATCTCTGAGTTGTATCAAAAACCTAAACAATATGTTAATGACTGCAGCTCTTCTGAGAGTGCGGCATTGTCTATCGTTGTCGTCAAAAAGCCCTTGTAGACGCCTCCTGGGGAAGTGTATTCTGTGTCATGTTCGGGCCCTGCGACTGGAAACCTAAGTGCGGATCATGTAAATGTGTTAAGGCTGTGGTTGTAGCACAGTAATGCCCCCATCGTTATGCTGGAGTATGGCTGCAGATTAGAGTAACTCCACCAACCCTCAGTCCAGCAGACTCTGCATTCGCCTCATATCGGCCAGTAAAGTCCTCATTGTTGCGGGCCGCCATTCCGGCTCAGCGGGGAGCCTTTGTGAGCTAGCTTCTCCATCTCATTCCCACTCACCCATCCTGGTGCTCTGTAAGGAGAGAGAAAGACAGTGTTATTGTGTCTGCTTCTACACACACGGGGAAAGGCTTAAGCAGCGCCACCCTGCTGTGTTAGCGCCTAGCATAATGCCTGTGCTGCCCCAAGGAGACTGAGTGAAGGAGGCCCGTACAGAGCCCGTACGCAGATGTTCTAATCCCACGTGGGATCAATAGCTAGGTGCAGCCACATGCATGTCCACGCATACATCACGTCTGCGGATCAGAGAGAAATTGAACAGCACAGATAGTCACCCCCCCCCCCCTCTTTAGGGATGTATGTAATAACAGGGATTTAGTTCAGAGGACAAGAAGGGAAAGTTAAAGATGGAGCAGGACGAGTGAAGAAGGAAGTTGTTGAAGAACTGAGACACTCAAAACACAAGATGTCTCCTAGACCACGACAGCTCTCAGCATACGTAATGTAGCATAGCACAGGGCACAATTTATTTTATCAAGTGCCATCTTTCTAACACTTAAATTGTATTGTGTAGAAATAACAAACAAATTTCTTGGTTTAATGTAAAAAAAAATTCTCCAAGTTATCAACTTTAGTTTCATTAATTTCATTTTAACCATCTGTACACACACGTCAAAACCCTGAGATAATAACGTCTGTCACTTGTTTGACTTTGCCTCTTTAGCTGAAGAAGAATCTTTGTAGTTCTTTCATGCAAACGTTGTGCCATGCTCTGTATCCTTCTCTTGCCCGTTTCCTCACTCTCCAGGGCGGAGGAGCTTTTTATCATTCCAGAGTTGGTTGTGTGGTTGAGTGGGCCAGAGCTGCATAGGTAAAGCGGTAAAGGACAGACTTGACCTCTACATTGCAATCATGAAGTCTTATTGGGTCAGTGATTAGGATTTGATGAGAAGTGAGCCATTGGCGCATCAGTTGCTCACAGTGCACTGTTACTATTAACTGGTCGTGTGCACGCACGCACACATCTGCCGTCCCCCCGGCCTTTTTTCCCCCCCATCTCTCCAGAGAGACCCAGTTAACCTGTCACTGCATTCAGGAATAATGATAGGCTGCTGAAAGGTTAGAGCGCTCTAATTGAGTTGTAAAGCGGTTGTTGGGGAGGTGATGACATTTCCCATTGCCTTCCTGTGTCACAGGGATCTGCAGACATGCAAGGCCAAGTGGAAGGGAAAGGGCAAGGGCACTGCGTTCCAAAAGTGAAGCCTATACTGCTTTTATAAAACAGTGTCACTTACCAAGACAAAGTCTCTTGATGGCTCCCTCCGTTAAAGTCGGTCAAGAAAAAACAGGGTGCAATTTACATCTGTTTCCATTATATTTTTAATCAATAAATTGTTTGGTCTAAAAAAATTCAGCAAACAGTGACACATGTCCACCATAAGTATTTAATTAGCTCTCACATCAAGAGTAATCATTTGCTTAAAGAGCAAAGTGTATGGTTGAGGGGGAAAAGGCCCGCAATTATTGCTGAAATCTGCCAAACTATAATAATCACTTATTAAACCTAATAATTTTTATTTTTCCTCAGAAAATTCTACAACTTCTGCCTGAGAAAATCTACAACCGATGGCAGTTTCACAGTATAGGTATGTATTGCCATTTGCTTTTACTTTGTCCACCATATAAAATACTTGGCGCTGTCTTGATGCAATGCTGTGTTTCTCTGTTGCACCTGACATGTAGCCTATATACTGTCACAATGTGTCTTTCTTCTTATGCTTCTATAACCTCTGTAGGACAAAAAAATTCACTACAACCATGGCCTTAGCCTTCCATAATGAAGAGAAAATAATTAGTCTAAGAAGGGGGATGTAAATGGTAATGCAAATGAGCACCTCATTTGAAATGCAAATAAGTAATTGAATTATGCTGCCATGATTTCTGTCCCATACAAGAAAGAATAACCCATTGCAAGAAGAGAGAACCTCAATTATAACTGCTGTTTGTTAGCCTTTGGCAGCATCAGTCCAGGTCTAGATCACTGCTGTAGATTGGCCATTGTGTAAAAAATCATCACAGGGTTAGCGCTGCCTCTTGGCTCTTTCCTGAACTTGCATAAAATGTTCTTTAGTGCTCATCGGTTCATGTGTCACTGGTCAAGATGCTGTGCTGTCACTGTGCACCTGTGCTTTAAAGAACGTGTGTGGTGGTATAGCCGGAGACCCTCTTCCCATACCTGAGTTTTAATTGAATTCCTAAGATAGCTTTGTTCTTTCACACAAGTGTTCTTAAATTCTACATCGAGTAGAATGTGATCACAATAATGTGAAAGCATTGCAGTGCTTTAAGACAAATTCCTTGTGGTGGGTTGAGAAGGTCAGGAATGACGTTAGTGAATTGTAGTGTTTTTTTATTTATTTTTCTTGTTTCTAATGAAGATTGCAAGGTGACAAAGCATTTGACACGTACCATTAATCCTTGTTTTTCAACAGTTTCAAAAGTATAGAACCCAGGTAGGGAGGGGTCCACCAAATTGTTCACAGGCTTAAAGAGAAAAACTATTTGAACAAACACTGTAATGATGTCAGAAAGTTTTTATGTAAAATATCCCATGTATATGTTGGTTACACAGAATATGCTTTGTCGTGGGCGTTGTTTGTAGTGAGTGCTCAGGGAAATAAAAAGCTTAACACAATATCGGTTAAGTGTGTAAAGTTGAAGTCTGTTTATGTGTACATAGCCCCGCCTCTGTCATTTTTCCCACAGTAACTTACCCTCTTAGAAGGGGGATGTAAATTAAAAAAGCAAATGAGCACCTCATTTGAAATGCAAATAAGTAATCGAATTATGCTGGCTTGATTTTTAGTCCCACACAAGAAAGGAAAAACTCAAGAAGACATAACCTCAGTTATAACCGTTGTATGTTAGCCTTTGGCAGCATCATTCCAGGTCTAGATCACTATTGTAGATTGGCCTTACCCTCGGGCTTGTAATTCCAAATATCAAAACTCATCTGGGGTTGTATGCCCCTGACAAATTCACCATTGTGTCAGTCATTGGACAATAAGTCATCACAGGGGTGAGGCTGCCTCTTTGCCTTTTTCCTGGACACTACATCCAGTAGAATGCGATAATAATAAAGTAAAATATTTTAGTGCCCTTCGACAAATTCCTTGTGGGGGATTGAGATGTTCAGGAATGACATTAATGACTCCGGGGGGGGGGGTTTGTTTGTCTGTTTGTTTGTCTACCTGAGGATTGCAAGGTCACAGACAGATTTTGATACGGACAATTAAAAGCAGGAGAAAAAATAAAACCTTTGTTATCATAGTCTGTCTTCTTACTTCTAATTCCTTCTATCCTGATCCCACCCAACCTTTGAAAGGATTTGCTTACGCCCTTACGTGTCCAACATGGAAATATTGAAAATAATGGAATAAACCTCAGTACCAAACAAGCACGCTCATCTTCTAAAATAAGTTTAAAATAACTGATATATTCCTGTTAAGAACTTTCTTGATCAGACCTACTATACATATCTGCCGGCTGTCAAGAGTTCGTCCTAATTCACACACGCACAGGCAGACCTCTTCCGCCCAAGCTAGCAATCAGAGCAATGTCTCATTTGATTGCAGCGGAACCAAAATTGCCTTTTACGAATGCATGTCGATGCCAACTGATGTTAACTTTCATCAGGGAAATGTGAAGCCTTGCCCCCCCCCCACACACACACACACACACACACTAGTTTGTCAGAACCACCAATCAATGTCAATTTGCCAAAGTGGAACTGACGAGCAGGGCCCTCCTCCCAGTCAGCTGTGTGCTGGCTCTTGTGCCAGAGACTTCAGAGATTGTTGAATATTTGGATTGCAAAAGTCATTGACGCTGAGTCCTTTTTCCTTTCTTCCAGGTTCTATTCTGAAAAAGCTTCTACACACTGGAAATTCATTCAAAGTAAGTGCTGTTTTCATTGCCATAACGTGTGAAAAATCACCAAATTCCAGCCACATGATGCAATAGAACACTAAATTAAATGTTAACGGTGCACTCAGCGATTCTGGAGAATGCTTGTTGTCAAAATCAGTGAATATCTTCTCTCTATCTGCTACCTCTCTGTATTGTGTGTGCGCTGAACAAAAATCTGATGTTAAGACACAGCCTAGGCTCTGTAAACTGGTGTGCAATGAAGTACCCTTCATTGTAAACAAAGGAGCTCACCATAGCTAGCAACATTGCCTGTTTACAGAACCTAGGCTGTGTATTAACACTGGATTCCACGCACACAAGTATTCTTCAGAATCGCTTACCACACCTTTTAACGTGCAAAATCTCTCTACACTCTAGGTCAAATTTAGACCTCAAAGAAGTTCACCTCTTTAGTGTATCCGTTAATATGTCCCAATCTCCTCTTGTCTAGATCCGCTGTGAGGGGATCCGTCTCTTCCTGCTGTGGCTGCAGGCCCTGAGGGACAACTGTGCGGAGGAGCAGTTCCTTGTCTTTGCCTGTCTGGTGCCAGGGTTCCCCGCTGTGCCCTCCACCAGAGGGCCCTGCACCCTCGACACCATCATTTACAACCCCTTCTCCAACCCACCTGACGGTAAGTATTGAAATGCGTCTAAGCGTGTGAATTAATAATGCATGCTGAGATATTCATAGAGCCTGTGCTGTGAAGACGGTGGTCGTTAAGGTCATCTGAAAACATACTCAACTGATTTTAGATTGTGGAAGTTCCTTTTTAAAGGAGGAGTCAGCAATTCTGCAGAACGCTTGTTGTCAAAATAACGTTTTATCAAAGTCAGTGAATATCTCCTCACAATCCGCTGTCCGTACTGTGTGTGCGCTGAAATAAATCTGGTGTATATGCACAGCCTAGGCTCTGTTTACTCGTTTGTAAACAAAATGGTCCCACCGTAGCTAGCAAGTAGCAACATGCCCGTTTACAGAGCCTAGGCTGTGTTTTAACAACACTGGATTTTTTTTTCAGCACACACACAGTACAGACAGGTAGCACGTTGTGAGGAAATAGTCACTGATTTTGACAAAAAAAACAAGCATTCCCCAGAACCGCTGACTGCACCTTTAGGCTATGAACTCTTAGTTTCCCTACACTGAACTGAGGTCTTTGTGTCTGTCCCTCTGAGCAGCCAAGGTGGTTCCTGAGGAGATTACCCCGCTGGTTCCGGCTGTGCCAGGAGAAAAGGTTGCCGATGATCAGACCTGTTACATCCTCGAAATCCTGCTCAAGTACATGGTCATCCAGGTAATGGCTAGTTATGCCAGTATGGGGAGACTGCATTGGCACAGTGGCTATATTGTAGTGCAGGGATGCATGTAAGATAGAGGGATAATGAGTGTTGGTTATTTATTCTAACCTATCAGTGGTTAGGTTGTCAGGTGTAATCACGATGTATATTCTGCCTTCGTTACCCTGGTTTATGTTTTTTGCTTTTTTTTGTTTTCATGATGTTTAAAAGTGAAAATGATCTTGTCCTCACTGGCTGTAGACCAGCTGTTTTTTAACAGCTTGAAAAGTATAGTTATCAGGCAAGAGGGCTCTACCAAATTGCTTAAAAAAGAAAAACTATTTGAACAAACACTGGTTATATATTTTGGATACACAGACAATGCTTTGTTAAGAGCATTGTTCTGGTGTGAGTGAGTCATCAGTAAAAATGAAAAGCTTCACACAATATCAGTTAGGTGTGAAAAGTTGTAGTCTGTCTGTGTGTACATTTCTGTTACTGTAACCCTCAAACTGTCGTGTTGTGAAACAATCCACTGTCTCTGTCTAAATGATGCTGCCACCGTGCCCTCTCCCTGTATGTAGCCTGACCTTGTCTGTCTTTGTGCCAGGCATCCAGTTTAGAATGGAAGAACAAAGAGATCCAAGACACCGGCTTCAGGTTTCTCTTCAGCCTTTTCAAGAAGTACTACCTTCCACACCTGTTCCCCTCCTTCACTAAGCTTACCAATCTCTACAAGCCTTTATTAGGTAAAATTACTTTTGATTTTTGATTTGCGTTTGTGCTGAAGCATTTTCAAATTGAGTATTCTGTCACTGCAAAGTTCCACACATACTGTGCTTAAACTCAAGAGCTGCTCTTTGGTAGTAAAATGTCAGTTGAACAGTTAACATTGTTCTATATTTGTACCATGTGCCACTTTGTTATTAGACCATCATGTTCAGCAACATAGCTTTTTACAATTGGTATGCTTAATTATTACACCAAAATAAGAAAGTCCCAAAAGTGGGGAGGGTAAAGTTATTAAGCATTCTTTTCTACAGGTGTGACCTTTTAAAAGTAAGTTACCTTTAGGATTTTTGAAATCCCAACCTAAACCTCAGGTTAGTTTGCTATGATGTTAATTTATGGTATATGCCTCTACTCAATATTTAGAGGAAACTTTTCACTTCATATAACTGCTTATTACTAAAATGTGGGTTTTCAAAAATGCAGTTAGTAGGGGAGAGTGGCCTAAGTTGTGCAACTTTTCACTCAAAGTGACTTTAAAGTAAGGCCTTGACAGTAAAGTCTCCAACTCAAATATGTACATATATTTCAGGGTGTTGTGCATCCCTGGCAATAAAAACTTTGGATCTGGAATAAACTGTTGAAGAAATATAGCTTTCGGAAAAAAAGTTGTCTTGATGCACAACTTGCCCCCGGTGTGGTGTAAGTTGTGCGGTTGGAGAGAATACCATGGGGTGAATTGTGCCATTGATATATATCTCATAAACTGTAATGCAAGACAAATCCATTAGACAATCACTTATTTAAGGTGTATTTTAAATAAATAAAGTAAATAGTTGACAAAGATTGAAGGACAATTTTCTTAAACAAGGCCTAGCAGATCTAATGGTTTTACCTGCAAAGCTCACAATGACAAAGTCACCATCATCAATTGAGATGTCACTCTCTTCTGAGCTACTGTAGACAATCACTTTCTTTTGGTGACCAGCGTATACAGCCATGCCACTGGCACAACTCTCAGAAATGTACTTTGCACTAGTTGCTCCGTGCTTGTGGAACCAACTGCCACCTGACAAATGTGATTCCCCTACATGTCTGCCTTTAAATCAAGGCTCAAAACCCATATGTACACCCTGGTGTTTCCTCCCCATTAACTCTCTTACCTCTGCACTACTATCTGTGTTTATGTGGATGTATGGGCTTTACGTCTTTTATTTTGGTTATTGTTATTTTACCTTCATTGTTTACCTACTGAATGCACTATGTACAGCACTTTGGCAAACTGTCATAAATGTGCTTTTATAAATACATTTTACTTACTTACTTACTTATAACTCACCCAGGCCCTTTGGCACAAATCACCCCAATCCCAGAAATTTGGATAATAAGCATGATGCAGCAATTTAGGGCTGACATCGTGCTAACTGTATAGGCTCAAAATGTAGCATACCAAAGCACTAAAACATGTGTCAAATGTTTTCAAACTTGTCTATAATTGTTCAGACACAATAATCAAAAAACCTTGATCATGGAAATTTTACTTTGAAAGGCAAAACACAGTTTTTTTAGCTTAAATGTGCTTATATCTTATTCCTTGTGTCTCCCTTCTTTACAGGATGAGTCAAATGGATGGCTCTTCTTAAATATGTGGTCACATTTCCACGGTTTTCTAGAAACAAGGGGTGGCACAACTTCCAAAACGCACAACTTAGGCCACTCTCCCCTATATAATTTGAACTACAAAATCAATTATTTTAAACATTATAGGTATAACAGGTGAGCGATATAATGATATGGATATAATAAATATATAGTGTTTGTTCATTCCCTTCAGGCTTAATTGTTGAGTAAGAAACAATTTTAATCAACCACAAAAAAAACTGAACACCTTCACAGCAAGACATCTGGAGTTGAGTTTTAATCTCTTTTTTGTCTTACTCTCTTGTTCTTCTCTTTTTTTAACCCTCCTTTCCGTCACCATCCTTTACTCTTCGCCCCGCTGTATTTGCTCAATTAGACCTGCCCCACCACAGACCCAAACCCTTGTATGTGCCAGTGACTCGGAACAACGAGAGCACCTTCTGCACCAGGGATCAGTACCTGGCACCGCGTGTGGCCTTCATCACGTGGCTGGTCACTTTCTTCCTGGAGAAGAAGTATGTCAGCAGTGCTGCTGCAGCGCAGAGCGCCAAGAACGGCACTGAGGTCCTCCCCAAACTCATCCAGGTGAGCATGACGGCCATGATACTGTTGATATGCTCATACTGTCTTACAGGATGGAGGAGGAAGGCTGTGGGTGTTTTTCGAGCTTGTATCTTTATGAAGACACCGATGTGCAAAAGAAATACTACAAAAATGTTATATATTCATATCTATTTTTAAGTCAAACACTAGTCAGCTTTCCTTATCAAATAATACTAACTATTCCTACATCTTTGCTTACAACCCCCCACAGCCCTAAAACATTGTCACACCCAAGACCCATAGTCCCTCACTGTTTTATTTTTATTTGATGTGTTTTATTATATTATATTGTTATATACAGTATGTGTTTAAAATAATAAAGTGTGATTGTTATACAGTAAGGTAATGTCTTGTTGAAGGCCTTTTGCCTTTAAATGACAGGTAATAGAGTGGCACTAATCATTTGGAAAGAAAGGGGCAAATCAAATGCGAAATGAATATTGTTATACTACACTCAGGTGAAAATCATTTTACAGTAATGGCCAATACAGTAGCTCATTCCCCCACGGACATAACCATAAAACACAAAACTTAATGACTGAGGTATTTGTCGTCGCTGAGACAGTAGCGACCAATTATTTAACTGTGCGGCGGCAGCCCTGTGTAGAATACTAAGTGCCACTCATTTGTCACTGTGTGTGTCTGTGGCGCCCCCCAGACTGTCACTGCAGGCAGCAGCAGCCAGGAGAGGGAGAGGGAGAAGACGTCAGAAGTGGATGCCAACGGGGCGACAGGCGAGCCCGAGAAGAGCCACTCCAACAGCAGCACGCTGTCAGACCGCCGGCCCAGTGACTCCAGTCTGTGCAGCATCGAGGAGGAGCATCGCCTCGTCTATGACATGGTGCACGCCATCCTGCTCTCCACCAGGGACAATGTCAACTTTGTCAACGAGGTCTTCCACCAGGTACAGTGGGGTCACCAAGCACCATTTCAAAGACTGTGTTCCAAAACCACATACTCATTCTCTATTTTTCTATTCTACATACTACATTTAACCATAAAAATAATCTAATTTGCATGCAGTAGGCATACAATTGGGACGTACTTTTACTTTACTTATTTCATCATAACATTGTGCCTGGATCTTGCCTCATGCTTTTATATCCCACGCATACTGGTTGTTTTCATACGGAGGCTTCAACACTCCAAATCTCGGCCGTATGTTGTAGACACCCAGGTATTTTTTAAGCATACCCAATCTGACCACAAGAATTAGGACATCCTAAAAAAAAAAAATCTACTATACTCACTAGCAGAATGTATGGGTAATGGAAATCAGGGTAAAAGTCTTTATTTGATGATGATATAAAGATTAATTCAATTATACCTCCCTTTTGGGTCATGATTCTAATGCAGACTAGCTGCAAACACTGTGATAACGTGTACTCTGGTGCCCTCTTCTGGCCATTTGCAAGCATAACTTAAATATCTTTCCCACTACCCAGTCTACCTTTTTAAAACAACTGTTATAATTCAAATAAAAGTCAATGTTCTCCCTCCCAAGGCCTTCCTGCTGCCGTCCTGCGAGGCCTCAGCAACCAGGAAGGTGATCAAAGTGTACAGGACGTGGATCCTGCAGGAGAAGCCCGGCTTCATGACGGAGCCGGACAAATCCACCCAGAGAGAGGAAGTGGATGCCAGCTCTGAACAGACACTCAGCACAGAGCCTAACAGCATGCACGTACAGGTGAAACCTCTGAGACAGGACAGCCAATTAGAAAAGGTTGTCCGAGCGTACATACCTACTAATCTTTTGATTTACCATTATATAGTAACAATAGTATTCACATTCACACAAAACATTCTAACAAGACATATATGCACATCGATGAAGTATCCTAGTTTGGATTTTTTTTTCAAATAATGTATGCATTATTTACTATAACAAATCTCTTATTTTATTTATTTATTTATTTAATACAGGGACAGTGCATATTATCAAACATTTCTGTCAATATGCCAGAATTAGCCAGAAGGCTATTTTTCATCTGCAGTCCCTAGACCGATGGTAAAAAGTCACCTTAAAAGAAAATAAAGTTACACATTTACATAACACAACATATCTATAGTAAAACGTACTATTAAAAAGTAAGTAAAGTAAAAAGTACTATTAAGCTAAAATATACAATAAAAACACAGCAGAGCAACAATCAGACAACAGCAGGCAATGACATGAACTGGTTAATGGTAATGTAGACAGCTCTGGTTATCAATGAGCCATTTCTTTAACTGGAATTTAAATGACCTATATGTGTTCAGATTTCTGATGGCTATGGGGGTGAGGTTCCACTCAGTAGCTGCACGAACAGAGAAAGAAGTATGGCCAAATACACTCGCTGAAGCTCTAGTTCTGCTGTGATCAGCTGTTCGGATGTTGACAAATTGATGGAGCGGAGGGGATGATAAACCGTGAATGATTTTATAGACAAGACATAGATTTGAATATTTGACCATGTTTTCCCAGTTGAGTAATCTGTGCTTTTGTAATATTGGACAATGATGAAATCTACAAGGTTTCTTGTCCAGGATTTTAGCAGTTCGTTTGTAAAGTGATTGTATAGGTTTCAGGGATGTAACAGTAGCTTGTGACCAAATGGGTCAACAGTAAGTGATGTGTGAGAAAATCATAGAGTGCATGAACATTTTTGCTGCCTCTATAGACATTTGATGGCGAATGTGTCTAAAGTTCCTGAGGTTGAATTTGATTCGATTACAGACCCTTTTTACATGTGATGTAAATGACAACTTTGAATCAATTAAAACTCCCAGATATTTATATTCGGATACAATCTGCAGCCTTTCCCCTGAAACCAAATCGTTCGGCTCAACCTTGACATGTCTGTGGGACTTGGTGAAGAACATTGCTACTGTTTTTGAAGTGTTCAACTGAAGGCAGGATTGCTTCAACCAAGCTGAAATAGTAACCATAGCGTTAGTGAGCTTCTCTGCCACTTGAGAGATATTACTACCATGGACATAGACTACAGTGTCATCAGCATACATCTGCACAGAAACATCAGAACAGACCGACAGATGGTCGTTTATATAAAGTGAATATAAATCTTATCTTGTAAGTAATGTGAGCAGCAGCAACTGATCAGCACACATAGAAGAAGTATAGTTAGTTAATAGTATACATATTATTTTCAAGTTTTACTTTTGTAGCAGTTAGAAATGTATTAGAATTGTATTTGTTAAAAATACAGAAATTATATTACATGACAACACCTATAAATCACATCATAAGTTAGAACACACCCACCATGTTGGTCTCAAATCAGCATGGGACAAACGTATTAAGACATTATGAGGTTTATTCTTAACAAACAAGTAAGTCTTTTTTCTACCATGAGTATTGTATGTAATATCTCAGCTTATGTGAACTGCCCAGTTGACTGCCCTGTCTTGTCTTCTACCAGGCGATAGAGAGTCATGGCCACAAACGGTCGTCCAGCTGGGGGAGGACCTACTCCTTCAGCAGCGCCATCAATCGGGGCTTTCTCACTGAGGGTCAGAACAGGGACGTCAAGGCTGGTATCCAGCCAACACTACAGGTCTGTGTCTATGTTCAGAGGTGTGTTTTCATCTGTTAGGTGATTAGAATCAGCATTACTTCCAGTATGCACTGTTATGCTGCTCAACTCTACTGGGTCTTCATGCACCTATATGTGTGTAGGTGTTCCTGACCAACTCATCCAACGTGTTCCTGTTGGAGCCATGCCAGGATGTACCCAAACTACTGGATAACCAGGTGGAGGTGTGCAAGGGTGTTCTCAGCATCTACAGGCACATGATCATGGAGCACACCATGAATACACAGACATGGTTAGTGAGATTTTCAAATACACATGGACATTTTCTTTCAAGTTATTCCTTGAATAGCTCAAATTTCCTCTGATTTCAATGAGTGATTTTTTTTTTGTCACTTTTCGTTTTATTGTTGTTGTTGTTGGTTAACACCATCTCTGATGTCTGTATTCTACAGGGAGCAGATGCTGCAGGTACTGCTGAGGATCACAGAGGCAGTGATGAAGAGGCCACAGGAAAACCAAAGAAAAGACAGCTTTGCAGAAAGTTTAGCATCTATACTTTTTAGGGTATGTCTACTTATTTTTACATTAACTGCTATTATGGGCTCTTTATTTATGTCAGGGGAGAGTGTGAATATATCATTATACCTACTCTTGATACTCTTTTCCTGTAGTACACTGTAACTACAGAACATTAATGTTCATAATACCATGCAATTTCTTTAATGAGTAACAAGGCCATGCAAGGAAAATGATTTGCATAGCAAACACTGATGCAATTGAAAGTGCTTTACATAGTAAAAACAATAGGCGGTAAATGCATGAACAAACAGAAACCTATTACAATTAAAAATGGTACCAAAATATAAAAACACGTAAGAATAAGACGATTAAAAATGACTGCCACATATTGTTTCTCAGGAACTTATATGTACTCGATGTAGGTGTGTGTGTGTCTGTGTCTGTGTGTGTGCATGTGTGTGTGTCTGTCGAATGAATCGGTTGTTGACGAAAAGGCAAAGTGACACTATGCGGGATCAGATGCATCAGTGTGAGAATTCTGCCACTGTCACCCTTAATCAGGGTCCAGAATTCACAGTCTGTCAATGCTACCACCACATCTCTTTCTCTCTCTCTGTCTCATCCCCTTCGTTTTTCCAGACCATCATTGTGGCGTGGGTGCGAGCCAACCTGTGCGTGTTTATCTCGCGGGAGCTGTGGGATGAGCTGCTGGCGGTGCTGTCTTCTCTGACCTGCTGGGAGGAGCTGGTGACAGAGTGGGCCAGCATCATGGACTCACTGACGGCTGTGCTGGCACGCTCCGTCTACGGCCTGGACATGGCCAGCCTGCCTCTGGACAAACTCAGTGAACAGAAGGAGAAGAAGCAGAGAGGACGTGGTGAGAGGGGGAGGGAAAGAAATGGGTTTGGGTGAAAAGAGGATTTAAATGGACTTTTTCGAAGGATAATTCTAGTTACTTTAGTATAAGAATGTTGTTCAGTGATTCAGTGTTCTAAAATAAAGTAAAGTATGGGTGCTGTATTTGAATGTTAAGTACTACAGAGCTTCTACCTAAAGAGAACCTGGCTTGGTCAAAATAACATGTGGGCATAAATCGCAACTAACTCGTACAGATGAACAGGTGGACATACACTTACACATCTGTAACGAATTTTCAGTATTGATGTTAAACAAATTATTTGTATATCATGATTCCCTGCTGACATGGATGTGGCCTTTTTAAAAACAGTATGTAGTAATTTTATTGATTAGTCAAAGGCCCAAAAAATGAATTGTCAATCATATAATACATCAATTGATTGACTATCCGTTATTTCAAGAGAAAAAGTTTAATATCACTTCTTCCAGCTTTTTCAATGTGAAGATATGGATGTTTTTTCTGTTTTGTGTCATTGTAAACTGAATACGTTTTGGGTTTTTCGAATGCTGGCTTTAATAAACGCCTATGACATATAAACTGCCCATCTTCTTACTACCACTGGTGGTCGCCAAAGTCAGTGATGTTCAGATCGTACCCATCAGAGCTACTGTGCAGTTCATTGTGAGATCATGCTAATTCATCGGATAAAATAATAGCAACACCACAGAACAATTGTATTCAGACATTAAGATTGATAGCCACTACAGCAGCATGTTTTGGCTGTGTTTTTTTCCCAAGGTGTTTTATTCCAAGATTTCTTTAAGGTCTGAAATATCATCAACAAAATGATCCTTTGCCTTAAATGTCAGTAAAGATTGATGGTGCTAAATCCAATTATAACTCTGGTTATTAATAAAACATGTACAGTAATATAAAACATGTGCAGTAATGCCTCACTGATCAGCCAGTGTTCTCTTCTCTCTGTGTCAGGAGTGGTTCAGGACCCTCAGAAGGCAGCAGCAGCTGTGGCCCGATCCTTCTCACTGAGTTGGAGGAACCAAGGGGAGCAGGGCACGCCGGGGGTCCAGGAGCCTATGAGGATCCGCTCTGCCACTACGTCAGGAGCTCCCGGTGTAGAGAAAGCCCGTAACAATGTCCGCCAGAAGGCCTCCGGTAAGCACATGTAATAATAGTGGTTACAGTATGCTAGGTTACCAAAAGTAGCATTCAAAGGTGTGCCTTTTATATATACGACCTTCTGCTCATATGCACTGTTCTATATCCATTCTGTGTTAATCTTCTGGCTTTGTGTGTGGGCCAACAACACAGTGCTGATAAGCTCCTGGAGCACATGGTTTATCAGATGTATTGACTGCGTGTGAAAGCCTTCAGACAGGTCCGTGTGTGTACCCTGGTCCAGGTGTCGTTGAAAGGCCCA
Source organism: Hyperoplus immaculatus (assembly GCA_949357725.1). Lineage (NCBI taxonomy): Eukaryota > Metazoa > Chordata > Actinopteri > Uranoscopiformes > Ammodytidae > Hyperoplus > Hyperoplus immaculatus. The sequence goes on along the minus strand of OX442363.1, from coordinate 12,336,712 downwards.
GCACCAAAGACAAAAGAGGCCCAGCAGATGGCCGCCATTGTTCCCATTACATGTCACCGGCCAATGTCAACATGTTTCCATGTCAGCTCTGATACACAATCCCCCCCTCCCCCCTTGACGGCATGTCAGAGGCCAGCTTTGGACACTCATTGTCATTAGCTCAATTCAGACACGAAGCAAACGCCCCTTATCTGATGGCAATGTGGCAGGCTAATTATAAGTTGAGCTGGAAGGCAGTAGAGTAGTAACTAGTTGCTAGTGCCTGTCTTGCTCGTCTTAATTTTGTCTAGACAGAATCTTAATGTGGAGGATAAAAGACAGAGACAATCCCTTTTTCGTTTCCTGGCCTTCCGCCTCCCCAATTACCACTTACGTTCAGAAATGATGAGCGTGTGTGTGTGTGTGTGTGTGTGTGTGTGTGTGTGTGTGTGTGATTTAGTGCAAGGTTCGGGGTCAGGCATTTTAGTTGTAATGGTTAATATTAGGTAAAGGGGCTAGGGGATGCATTACGTCAATGAGGGTCCTCACAGAGATAGATGTACAAACCTGTGTGTGTGTGCGTGCGCTGACACATCTATTATGTGTCTTGTGTGCATGTTAATGCACCTATTCTGTTTATTTGTATCTGTTTGCAAGCAAAGATGGACATTAAACACAACCGCTTCAAATTCCCTTCCTTTTCTTCAGTGTAATTGGATTTCTCCCACATTGATCTTCAAAGGCCCGACAGCCCTCCTCCCTACTCCTCAAAAGAAGGCACATCAATTGCGCTGCAGTTTTTGGTAGTTTCATTAAGAGTGTAATTAATGCTCATTAATATGCATAAACTGGAAGCAGTGGCAGGCTGTAGCAGAGACGACGTATCTCTCTCACTGAACGGCATCATTAAAGTGTGCTGAAAACAGAGAATAGAACTGTCCTCTTTCATTGCTCTCTTTGAGATTAAGCCTGAAGTGCTATCCAAACACAATGGCAATGCCTCCGCATTGACAACTGTCAAAACTTGGCTCTACTTGTGCATGCAAATACAGACTAATATTGTTCTTAGATCGTGTCTTGATAATGGAGAAAAGGGATGGATATTTCATTATGGTACTCATTAAGCTTCTACAACTACAGATACCCAGTTAAACTAGCTCTCACTCACACTGCCATTGCTGGGATGGTTATCAGGTACACCTTTCACTAATTAATGTCTAAATTGTAATATTATAAGGTAATATAATTTCTATGGAAAAGGGTATACATGTAGTGGGTCTGGCCTGGACACAATTAATTATTTATCTGTGTTTTGGTAAACTGTTTAGATAAAGCATCCTAGTTTAAAGATAAAATCATCCCATCCTCCAATATGTTGAATACAAAACAACTGAATACACTAATGCAGTAATGCATGCATCATGGACGAGATGCATGCTTTAATGCACTAAAGCGATACACAGTGAATGGAACTTAGCAATCAATCAAAAATTCAGTCTGAGTTAGTTTTCTGGTATAAATATTATTAACAAGCCACAGTTGGAATTTCTCCTGGAAAAATGAATTGACCACATGCAGGTCAAACTTTGGTCCTGCTGTTCTTTATTTGCTCTGCTTTCCTTATCAGGAATGTTTTTATTAATTGAAACATTCTGAGCGTTCTAAACTTTGCTGTTATTGAATACTATGTTCTTCCCTTTACTTCTTTTCTCTTTCCACTCTCTTTCTCCCTGTTCCAACTTTTTCTCTTTCTGTTTCCGTGATGGAAGCTAAGCGAAGCCAGTCCATCAGCAACTGTGTTCATCTATACGAGGCTATGCCCGCTACTAAAAGTGTTCCTATGCTGCTCCACACTGTGAGCTCTTTCTTGCCTGGTATCTCTTCTGGTAACTCTGCTTGCTCTCACAGACTCTCAGGTACAGTGTTTTCTGAGAGCTGCATGTGTTTGTTTGTGTGTGTGTGTGTGTTTGTGACCTCCGCCTTGCCTTTCCATCCATCCGTCACTCTGTCATATGGCACCACTTTCTGTGTCGGTTGTTGTGACTATTTGGAGCATAGAGGTTTGTGTTTTAAGAGGAACTTAAGACTGTCTTGTGCTTACTTATAATAAAAAAAAAATATATATATATGGGGAAGCCCTGCATTGTATAGGAATCCAGTCAATAATCATCACCATTGCATGTGTGCATGTTCTAATGTTTTCAAGTGTTTATCTTGAATGTTACAATATTTTTTTACTCATATTGTGTATTTCAATCTCTAAAAATAACAAATGACACATCTAAGTGTGTTTACATTTGTCCTGTTATATTTTCGTCTTCTTTTTTTTGTTGGTCTTGTTGCTCTTCCTAACTATACTACGTCTTGTGTTCTACTGTCTGTCAGATGTGGATGAGGGTCAGCTGTCAGAATGCATGCTAGAGGAGGAACTAGAGAGCCCTCTGCCACGTAGCAGCAGCACCTCAGACATCACGCAACAGCTCTCTGACACGTTACCAGGTACATGCAGACACACAAACTCCATTTTGGTTCCCCACATTGTTCCATCTCTGATTTTTTTTTTTTCTATCTTTTTTGGCATTTTTATGCTTTATTGACAGTGTAGAGACAGAGTTGAAATGGGGCAGAGAGGGGAGTGACATGCAGAGAAACCCGGGTCCCATGGAATCGAACCCGGGTCCGCTGCTGGCCGAGGCCCATGGGGGGGATGCCCTACCAACTGAGCTAAGGGCGCCCCCCCATCTCTGATTTTGACTGACGTTACTCCCTTGGGAGAAGCATCAGCCTTTACAATTACATGAAGTCAAATACAATGGCAATAAATCTATAAATCAGCCTTTTAGGTTCACTTATTATTGATGACTTTGCCACATTGAAGGCCATATTCTGACAATGTAACATTTGATAAGGATCTCTCCATTTCTTTATTAAAGTGACTGGCGACCATTTATGGTAATGTTTACCACCTATAGAGAGGATGTGAGAAGAACAAGGAATTTAGGATGTATGCTCTTATGAAAATGTTTTGAATGAGCCAGAGTTTGCATTAAAGAGCAATTTATATCTCTTGTCCTTGGCCGGATGTTGAAAACTATAACAATACTTTTTGCCTATTAAACTCAAGGACATTAGGTTAGTAATAAAGCAGTACACGGTTTCTAATATTGATTTTGGTTTCTCTGCCTATTTATACGATCCCCTGCTGCACTCCAGCCCAGAAGAGAGAGCACTCCCCTACTTCCTGTGGCTCTGATAGCAGGACATCTGAGGGGAGGACAGAGAGCAATGAGCCACCAGTGGTGAGAGGAATCATCTTGTAATATAGTGTTGTGTCAACGTAATGAAATAAGAAGTAGCTCTTCTCTAACGTTTGTTTTTCTATTCATAGATCCTCATCCGGCAGAGCAGCAGTCCAACTGAGACAGAGTGCAGCGCGGAAGGACAACCAATCTCTCTAAGGGCCAGGCTCAGAGAAAAAAGTTAGCGATTACATCACTAATTATGTCTTTGACAGTGTTAATTGCTGCAATATATGTACAGCGCTGTTTTAATAGATATGTTCCACATTGAAAAAAAAACATTATTTACGTACATCACACATTGAGGTATTAAATGAAAGATAACATTTGCATGATTTAATAGTTTTCCTTACAAAAACCAGTACCTTACACCTCTCTTTTGACAACTTTCTATGTCCTTGATCCACCCACCTAGGTGAGAGTATAAGCAGTGAGACATCCAACGGCTACCTGAATGAAGTGGAGGTCACCTGGCAGGCCTTTGATGAGGAGGCTGATACTCAGTCCACACAGTCAGCACACATGGACGTGACAAGTGACCCCCAGAGCCAGGGCAGTCTGCTGCTCAGCCACAATGAGGCTCTAGCAGGTAGTGGGAGTGATTTTAAAAACTTACCTTGAGTCCCGTAAAACAGTCTTTGACCCTATGTATTTATTCAAAGTTTGAATTATTTTTTACAATAGTGCTACAGTGTTTAAAATAATATAGGCAGCCTTTCAGCTTTACATAGGCTGAGCCTGATTTTTAAAATAGGACCAGTGTGCTGTGATCTAGACCAGGATAAATACAGGGTTAGTCATGGATCTGTGGAATAAGCCCTGTTGTGAATTCATGCTACAGTTGCTAAGCCGACAAACAAAATGCGATGTAGATGCTTTTGGGCCGCAGTGAAAGGGAATTGGCCAGCGAGAAAGAAAAGCTTCTCTTTTTTTATTCTTTCTTTTTAATATTTATTTTAGATGAATAATTTTGTTTCAGTAAAGAAAAGAGATGTGTAATTAACTATTGAAAATAACATCTCGTAGAGCAATCTCTTGTAAATATTCAGCACGAAGGAGAAACGAGTTGAAAGAGCTGAGCAGTTCTGCAGGTTCATCTGAGGTGTGTCTCTCTAACCAGGGTTTGATAACCTTCCCCTTGATGGATTAGTCCATAGCCGGGGAGAGTGAGCCATTGAGGAAACTTGACCTGCTTGTCAGTGTCTGCTACAATACCTCTCTGGCTAAAACCGTTTGATCTCTCAAAGGTGATGACAGCTTCTGTATTTGTGCATTGTGAATTGTGTTAAAGAAAAGAGACCTGTAGTCTGTAATTTGTTTAAGGCAGAATTGTAATATTTGTTAGAGGCAGTTATTTTATTTTTCTCATGTGAAAATAATCCAGATATCCCACTGCGTTAAACCCTATTTAGCTTTTAGTTTACCCCCTCTTCCTTTTCCTCATAATTTTTGATGGCGAGATTGTTATCACCACCACTCCTGCCGCCCCACCCTTGTATGTGAACTTGTGTTTGTGTTGTCCTACATTGTGTGATCGTCCTGAACTTGTCACTGTCCCTCCCTCCCTTTGTCCCTGTGCTCCCCTTCCTCAAACTCAATAACCCCCCCCCCCCCTTGTCGTTTTATAGGTCCCGGTTGTGCCCTCCTCCCTCCCCACTCTGCACCCCCGTCCTTCCACTACCACCAACACAACCAAAACCACTACCAATACCCCCCGAACCCGCCCGCCTCACCGGCCCTGCTGGTGCACACAGAGTGCCCGCGGGACTGCCCTCTGGAAGACACCATGCATCAGTCTGTTTTACACATGCCACACCACCACTTGGGTACTGCTCCTCAGCTGCTACTCTTCATAAAATACCTTGGAGTCTTCATTTACCATTGACTCAACATACTCTCATATACTTTTTCAGCCTTACCTGGACTTCCCTTTTCTTACATTCCACATATCCACGCTTGTTGGATATTTTTTTTCTTTCATTCTCCCAGATGGCAGATTCTGTTAAATGACCCAATTGGTATGGTATAACTACTCCTCGGAACCAAACATATCTATATCTTGATTTAATTGTGCACAAGATTTAGCTCAGAAAAATCCTTTTATTGAATGATAGCTTCAGATGTGCTATCCCACACTTTCCATTTCTGTGTCATTTCCGTGCCACGATTCCCTCTACTCCTCGTCATTCTTCTACTGCCCGCTAGGTGGCACTGTCCTCCCACAATTCAACTTGAGTTCATTTTGGATGATGCATGTGACTTGTGCCTGTTTCCCCAAAGTGTTTCAGTGCTTTGATCAGGTTCAGTAGACAAGCAAGATGCATCTTGGGATAAATGCACGGGGAGGCGGAGAGAAAGGATTCGGTCAACAACTGCTCAAACAATGACACGGTGGCTTTGGGGTGTTTATTTAATTTATGTTACAGACACAAGTCTCAAAATGTCAAATGCTTAAAGTCTTCTGCTTTTGTTGACTGTATCCCATATCCTTTTATAGAATTACTTTGGTTCACTTTGTATTAGGTTCCCGCAGCTACAAATAAAGGTGTTACCATATAATTTGTTCACTAACCAAGACCTCCCAAAACCTCTCTCTCTCTCTGATCATGCAGACAGTAGTGAGTGTCTGGCTGATGATGATGTCAGCAGCATCATTGCCGGTGGGACCCTGACTGGTTGGCATGCCGATTCGGCCTTCGTTCTGTGGAGGAGGATTCTGGGTATTCTGGGAGATGTGAATAGCATCCGCTGCCCCAAAATCCATGCCAAGGCCTTCTCCTATCTCTATGAGCTCTGGCACAAGCTGGCGAAAGTAAGGCAGAGAGGCAAAAAAAAACTATTTACACATGAAGCATTTTATCTCAAATGAATAAAATATTATATACACTCACTCTTACAAAGCTATAATTGGGCAGGATACTGAAGTACAGAACGACTTTGTAATAAACGTTGAGTGGTTGATTTAAGCGCTGTGCTTATAAAACAGGCGTTTCAGGATTCAATTATGTTGATGTAATGGTTTATTTGAGTTGCCAGGATATATGCGAACAGTTACAGCATTTGAGAACAGATGCCTTCATATAAACAGTATCCATTACACAGAGAGGATAACAGAAATGATGCATCATGGTTATGTTTCTGACTGAAAGTGAACGTGTGATTACAGATCCGGGACAATCTCGGGATCAGTGTGGACAACCAGTCGTCGCCTCCCCAGCCTGCCTTCATCCCTCCTCTTCGAATGCTGGCCTCTTGGCTCTTTAAGGTCTAAACAACACAGGCGCAGCTGACAACATTGAGAAAAACAACAGTCACCATGATTAGATACTTGGAGGCATAAAATGAAACAACATTTTGTTTTGTTTTTAATTGAGGCTAAGAGTGAAAGTGTTTTGTGTATATATATATATATACAGCATGCAGTATAAAACTCATTTCCGTCCAGATCCCAGATATATAGCCAGTTATATTTATCTGAGTCATCTCCCAATAATACATAATTCCACGTGTTTTCATTAGTTTATCAATAAGCTCATCAGCTGTTACAAACCCCATCTGGTACTTGTTTCCCAGGGAGAATCCTCTAATGCTCAGGAAAATTGTTTTGATGAGTTTGCCTTACTGATGGAGAACAGCCACAGTTGGTTGCCCCCCCCCCCTCCCCCCGCCCCCCAATTGTTCAACTCCTCGCACAATCCTTGCTGTATAAACATGTTAATCACGTCATGGTTCTTCAAATCCCTTTGCTAGTGCTGACCTCAGTATCTCTCTCCCCTGTCATAGGCCACCATGCTGCCTGCTGAGTACAAGGCAGGAAAGCTGCAGGCCTACAAGCTGATCTGTGAGATGATGACCAGGCACCAGGACCTTCTCCCCAACAGTGATTTCTTGGTGCACCTCTACCACATCATGCACAAGGGCATCACCAGCGACGACCAGGTACAGCCAGCAGGTGGCATCTTCATTCAGGTTGCCAGTTCTGCTATTTATCACCACTAGATGGCGTACCAGTCAAGTTCATGGGATCAACATACATTGGCCAGTTTAAACAAAAAAGATATGGTTTGTTGGTCCCAATTTGCCATCTACTTTTTTGTCCCCTGTGTGATGTGACTCAGTGATTCCTATTTTCACCAGTTTTGATGTCATTCAGGCAAACCCTTGGCTTATCATCAACACCAGTGCCAGTTATTATGCACGTTTAGGATCAGCATGAGGACTGTAACTGACCAGAGAGAGAACAGGGCTCCTATAGGTCCACTGTGATGAGCGATAGTCAAGGCTTTTGTTTCAGCTGATCATTTATAAAACTGCATGTCAACCAGTGGCGATGCTGAATGCTTGTGTGTTTTGGCATCTTGCACCTCCTCAAGCCACACCCTTCCTCGTATCGTAAATTCTGGCCTCGCTCCATTCCTTTCCAGACCAAGCTGAGTGGAGATGAATGGAGTACCCCAAAACAAAGGGACAGGGATAAAAGTGTATGGGGGGGGGGGGGGGAGGTTGGATGCAAGTGAGTGTGTGTGTGTGTATTTAAATGCCCTCCTGGCTTGGTTTCTATTGCGCCTTGGCAGTGCGACAAGCTTATTAGAATGTTTTCCATGTCGTTAAATAATGTTTTGAGCCCCTGCCGCGTATACGTGATTAATTAAGGATTGACGTCTGTCGCGCTCCGTTAGACTGACACATCAGGCAGGGGCCAAGAGTAGGCCGGCCTGCCTGCCTGCCTGCATGCGCGTGTGTGTGTGTGTGTGTGTGAGTAGAGCAATGAGGGAGGGGTGGGGGGGGGGGGGGCACACCGAGGAACGAGGCAACATTCTCCAGCTTTTGTTGTGGCTCTGTATAATGTGTCGGGGGGCCAGAGCCAGGCTGGCCACTGAAGCATGCTCAAATTGGCCGGAGAAAAGAGTCCTCACGCCACACAATAGAGGACAGCCGCACGCCTGCTTAACATAAGAAAGTGGCTCTTACACTCCCCCTCCTCCTCCTTCCACTCTGCCTCCACCCTCAACCCCCACCCACAAAGAGGAAAAAACATATACTTTACCAAATCAATCATAAATATTTATTTTTAAATGTATTTATTTATTTATTTATTTATTGTTATTTTTATTTTTTTGTAAACTTTATTTTCAATTAAATTACAGGATTAAATAACCGGTCAGTACAGGCTTGTGTGGAAAAATCACTGACATGATATATGTGCAATTAATACATTTAACATATATATTTTTTGTTTGTTTTTACACACAGTATGTATGTGTATCTTACAATACTCTAGTTTACAGGTTGAGCATTTTCTTTTGACTATCTGTTTTTATCATGTAAAAAATATCTCCCAAACAGTCATGTTGAACAGACAACAGGGGGAATCCCATTGTAAATCCTCACCATTAAATTATACTCAGTTAAGAGAAAAAATTACCGTTCTCCCATTGGAGGGATTCTCCTTCCAACTGACAAGTCGTGCCAAGGTCAGGGCTATTGTCCTGATTGTCATTCCCCAGTCACTGGTCTCTGAAAGCCATGACCTTTGCACAAAAGCTGTAATCTATTTAATAGGTCTACTGTCTGGACTGAAACAGTTGACTGCATTTTTTTTTATTTTTGTGAAGTGCACACAAATTAATAAATTACTAGCACCTGTTCATTTTGCATAGGTAGAAGAACAACATAGTATCAACTGTAATGTGATCTATACCCTACCATTTTAAAATGTAAGAGTTGACCCCTCAGTCACAAACGTGGCTGTTGATTAAACCTCACAGCTCATGGTTATGCAGGTGGCTTATATCACTTGTTAACAGCTTGTGATGGGGGGAAAAACCCAAGATATTCATAGTGATGAACATTGTGGTGTTAAATTGTAACAGATAATCTGACCCATGCTAAACTCGAAACTTCCATGTTTAGCAAATGAGGCAAGAATTTTCCAATACAGTGCAGAGTGATGTAATACCGGACTGAACACCGTGACCCCCAGGGGGCCGGCAGGTGGACAGAGTGTGCTCTCCCTGAAGATGAGGCCAAATGAAAAGGCCTGAGGTTGTTCTATTCAGAGTTACTTTAATGCACCTTTTGTTGATGCAGGAGCCATTTCTACTGCCAACTCAGAGCCACACGCGGCGCTCAATTCCCTCTACTTACTCGTACAATAGTAAACACTTTGCATTCTACATTTGTGGCTTCCTCTAAAATGCTCATTTCAGGCAATCAAGAAACAGTTTGTTGCATGCTAATTACCACTGCTTCAGAGGTCAATTACCAGCAAAATGAGGCTAAAATGGGCCCTCAATCCTAAAGCTCTTCCCACCAATTTTCCACATGCAGTGCATCGTGTTGGTTTGACCTACTACATATTGCTGCTGCTGCGGGTTTAGTCCTTTCCTCTTTTGTTCACCTGCGTTCGCTGTTTACCAAAGCGTCAGGTGATTAATGTCACAGATAGATAAGTGGTAGTGTGTGTGTGTGTGTGGGGGGGGGGGGGTGACATAGACAGAGAAAAATTAATGTGTGCATGTGTGTTTGCTAAGGTGCCCTTTCGGTTCAGCTAGAAACAGACTGATGTTTGAACTGTCCGATTTGCACAAGTTTATGGCCAAGAAGGGGCAGGTGTTTCTAGCCTGGACCTTGCCTCTGTACACAAATACACACGCGCATGCTAGATAAGGGAGAGAACAATCTTTCTGCCTTACTGGGTTGCTGCATTCTTATACCAGTGTATATATATTTGTTTCTGCAATAGAAAAATATTTCTTATGTCAATTTAGAGTAAACACATTGACTGCTGTGCTCCAGCATCACAATCTATATATAGCATGGAAAAGCTGTTAGCAGCCTTTTATGCTCTTGTCTAGCGTGGTATTACTCTGTACATACTTGAGCAGTTTGTGCAGAGCCCTCTGCAGTACAGCATATGTCAATGTTGAAAGAGCACCCATCTGCCACTGAGCTGCCTGTACCTCAGCAAAACAATACCTTGTCTCTGGCTTTAATTACAGGTTTGCCTGTGTGCGTATACACACAACTCACTAAAGTTGAGGTCTTTTGTTCTGCCTCTTATCCTCTGTGAACAATCCATCTGCTGCCTCTCTCTTACTCGCTCTTCTTTGCCTTTGCTTCCCACTCTGTATTATTTATTTTGTTGTCCTTTAGTGACATGCACTGTTGAGTGCCTTACTCTCCTAAACACACTTAAAATGCGTATCATACCTGTTGGAGGATATCTGCTCTTATTAATGGTGGGGTCAGAGATTCTGGAGAATGCGTGTTGTCAAAACGACTTTTTGTCAGAATCTTTGAATTTCTCCTCGTGAACTGCTAACTGTCTGTACTGTGTGTGCAGTGCACTGAAAAAAAATCCAGTGTTAATAAACATCCTAGGCTATGTAAACGGGCATGTTGCTAGCTACGGTGGGCCTCCTTTGCTTGCATACAAGTTGACAGAGCCTAGGCTGTGTATTAACATACAGATTTTCTTCCCAGCACATTACGGATGCTAGCGGATCGTGAGGAGATATTCACTGATTTTGACAACATGTGTTCTCCAGAATCGCTGAATCCACCTTTAAGTGTCAAGCCGGTTGCTGATGGCTCATATACAAATATTAATGTTTTGTGTGTGTGCGTGCGCGCTCGCGCATTGTCGTTATCAGGATGTTTTGAACACCATCATCCGCTCCTGCTCTCCTCGCTTCTTCTTCCTGGGCCTGCCGGGCTTCACCATGCTCATTGGAGATTTCATCACTGCTGCTGCCTGCGTTCTCAGCTCTGGCTCCTCAGAGGTACACACACACACACACACACACACACGCACACACACACACACACACACACACACACACACTTTTATCATCAGATGTATTATGCGAATACAACTAAAATTCCAAGCACTTATTTCAATTGCTAGGGAAAGCTGTTGGATATTGACGTGCCCTTTTAATAAGTTTCTTCTATTTTGCAGCTGTTTGACATTTGAAAAACTTGACAATTGTCTTGTGAATTTGAGCTGTATCGAAATTGAATCCGAGGGACAAAATAACACAAATGTTTGATACTTCTTTCACTTGTTTTTTGCTTGCAAGGTCCAGAATCCAGAATTCAATCTTCAAGTGTAGACAAACTAACCCCTCTTATTTTTCAATGTACTATTATGTAGGACTGCAACTAGTATTTTGCTCAATCTTGCCATGCTATTAGTCATCATGAAACCTATCTTAAATTTTAAAATTGTGTTCTACATATTTTTCACAGGTAACATTATTTTTTAGAGCAAAGAGCGTTTGATTGCAGATATAACAAATTGCTTTGAATTGTCAGACAGTTGACAATGTTTGACAAACTAAATGAATTGTGGAATCCAACATGTGTTTGGAGTTATTATGTTCTTTAAACACTCTAAGCATTGGCGCCCCTGCCATGGAACAAATGCAAACAGTTGATTGTTGCAAATCCTATTCGCAATCTTTTAGCATTGTGTGCGCATATAGATTGAGCAAACATTTTGCATGACTTAGGCCGGATTTGAAACAATTAGTAGGGACTGTGTTGACAGACCAGTAAGATAACGCCTCCCTGTTCACTTATATAGGCAATGCGCACAGATTCAATCCTAAACGTGGGCAAGTCAGTGTTGACTGTCTCTTTCTTCTCTCAACAGAGCAGTTTGCAGAGACACGTATTAATGTTATTTCTTACTATTGAATGATCTGTTTTCCAGATAATTTGATATCTCCCAGCATAGATTTGTTTTCTGTTTTCAGGGCAATAGCAGCTCAGCAGGTGCAACGGGGATGTACATTCTGCTCTAGAGCTGCGTCTGTGGCACATTTTAATCAGTCGTTATGTTGTCCTACGCCCACCGTGTCTCAAGAGATTGTGTTGAACATCAGCAGAATCATGCATAAAGACCTAATTAATTCTGCTAGATCCCTCCAATCCTTTTTCCCCGGATAGCGACCTTCCCGTTTCATGGAAATGGGCTGTTTTTTTTCCTGTAGCTTTGGGGAATTAATGATAGCATGTTGTTGTTGTTTTTTTTCTCGCCTCTTCGTCTCCTTCTCATCTCTGCCAGGCTCCAAGGATGGAGGCTCAGACCATCCTGGGCTCCCTCGTGTGTTTCCCCAACCTTTACCTCCAGATACCTATACTGCAGCGTGTGCCCGGCTCCGATGACATCGTTGTTGGCAATGAGGATATCAAGGTAAATGGTCAACGTATGGCATTTTGGATATGTGCAGAGAGAGTTTTACACATTTGAAATGTTTAATTATTTGAATTTTAAGCTCTTAAGAATGATTCACTATGACTCCCAGGTCTTATTTTACAATCAATGGTATCATATTTTCATATATGTCATTGCCAATGTAGTTTATCTAGCATGTTGTCTTTGCTGTTTTTAGGATTATCTGGTCAACATCCTGCTAGAGACGGCAACTAAGGAGCACTGTGAAGGTTCCAGGTATGATTAGCCATTTTGGTGATGCTTTTTTAAATTTCTATTATTATTTACTTACATTGTGTTAGTGTCTATTTATTTATTTGTTTAGTTTTAAGTGTAGCTCATAAAAATTGGAAACTTCAATGGATACAGTTAATTAACTAACCATCGGAAAAATCCTGCCTCTATTCAACTTAGCTATCATTTTATTGTTCAGGTGCATCGCTGTGTGCAGTCTGGGTCTGTGGGTGTGTGAGGAGCTGACACAAAACAACATCCATCCCCAGGTTAAAGATGCCATCAATGTGCTGGGAGTAACACTAAAGGTCAGTGACCCCCCCTTCCCCTCCCCCTTAGGCAATATTAATTGTAAATGAATTTGCTGTTTGAAATATTCTAACGTAGGGGTACAATATGCAACTACACATGTTTTAACATTAGCCCACTGAGACAAATGTATTTGTGATTTTGGGCTATACAAATAAAACTGATTTGATTATGGGCTATGTTCACCAGTGCCACCATGGTAAACATTCTGAATAGAATAAATCACTGCTAGCTACAGTATTTCTGAACAAATTGGTGCAGAAAGTCTGGATTTCATCACAGTCTGTTTTTGTTTTACCCACAATCCCTATAGAGTTTAGCTCTAAACAAAAATGATAGGTGATCGCATACAAGGATTGCAGAACAATTTCAGTATAGTGAGTGGAGAGAAAACATGTGATAATAACACACGTCCAGTTATGTGACTCATCGGTACATTTTGGAAGAGCCCGCTTTTTTCTCTCTGAGTGAAGAGATGCAGAGGACCTGTGTGTGTGTGTGTGTGTTTTTTGTTGTCCATGGAAAAGGGGTTTGGGGCGGTAGCGTAATTTCTAGGCTGCTCGCGCTCAGTAGATGTGGGCCAATTTAAGCAGCTACATCTCCCAGCTTCCTGCTCGAGCACCCCCCACCCCTTCTCTAATGGAGCAGTAATCACTCCCCTGTACAACTTGACACACAGACTCAGCCAGCCCCAAAATAGAGGGTGGGGGGGGGGGGGGGGGTATTCTAGGGGGAAGAGTGGCACTGAGAGTCTCTTTTCTAAAAGCAGGTGCTGAACTCTCAGGGCCCCTTTTTGTGTTTGGCCATTTCTGCACTCCCCACATTGTCTGCCCTTGTTACATGTTGAGAGGCATTCAGCTGGAAGAAATGGGAAATTCTATTTCTCCAAAAAGAATTTCAAATCACTGAAGAAATCCACATTGGAAAGAAAATTGTCAACAGCCCCAATTCTTTCCCTCCAAGGAGTCTGGAGGAAAATGAGCCATGGTTTGAAGTGGAAATGAAATTATGCTGATTATATGTACAGTGGGCGAAAAGATACATTTAACCCATTGATGACGGCTGCTGCGCGATGCCACATTGGCTCTCCTGCCTGATGCTGCGTCACGCAGCATTATTACTTTATCTAATTTTCATGGCATTCCCAGCATAGAATGCACTGTCATTGGTTTAAATACACATGAGGTGGGTTTTGTTGATTTTTTTAAGACCACGTGATCACCCAAAAGTTGTGTGGTTTGCCAAAAATCATGTCAATCAAAAAAATAAAAAATAAAAAAATAAAACAAAATAATTAAAAAAATACGCCAGCTATGTCGGCGACAGAACAGTTAGTGGCGTTTGGTGCACAGAATCAAGGGCTACTATAGACTACTGACGAAAATCACACAACACATTGCATCTATTTATTAACAATATTTAATAATTTTCTAATTCATCTCATTTTGACGATTTTTAGAAATATTTGTTGGTTTGTAAGCGCTAAGGGAGCATGTTTAAATAAAACCTGTGAACCTTAACTTTTAAATGTATTTTATTTCATGTTTCTATGTGCTACACAGGCTTAGATATTAAGGTTTTGGTAGACTTGACAATTCCTACTATTTTTTCAGAAAACCCTCAGGCATTAAGGACATGCATCCTAGATTGCCATAGTCATCAATGGGTTAAGGTGAATTACTTGAGATTTTGTCACCAATCATCGTCTGGCTTGACTTGTTTCCCATCTTCGGCCAGAAATGTTCCCCTGCTTTTTTTTAATAGAAATGTTGTATTTAGGTGACACAAATTCAACAAGTGAGTGTATAGTATGAATGAAACTAAGTTTACTGTGTGTGAATTTAACAACATTGGCAGATATTAATTGTTCACCTCAGAAACTGTATCTGTTCTGACCAAGTGTGAGCACTCTTAAGAGGCTCTAGTAACATTTATTCTGTGTATGTCATACAGAAGGCCTGTGGCTGAAAAACATTGTTCAAAGAATATCTCTACGGCCAGCTAACATGAGTGGATTTCCAGCTAATGGTTGTTTTTTCCTATTGTTTGTATGTTTTTTTGTTGTTGTCCAGTTTGGGAACAAGGCCGTGGCTCAAGTAGCCTGTGACGTGTTTCAGCTGCTCATCTCTCACTGGGAACATCTCCAGAGGTTGGAGACCTCTTTGCCTAAGAAAATCATTGAGGTAACTCCCACATGCACACACTTGAATTGTCAGTAGCCTTAAGCGCCTTTTTTAAGAACATGTTTTAAGTAAAATGACACATTTCCCGTCCTATTCCTAGCCTTTAAATGCAAGTCTTACAATATGTATTACTCATGAATATGCATACTCTTACACTTGTGGCATCACAACCATTTTAGCACACAGCCCTGGATCAGCTGATGAATAGGAAGGAGTGTGTCATCCAATTATCTTTCTCCTTGATTTGTCCCAACACAGATCTTTGTGGCCACAATAGCCTTTTTGTTGCCGAGCGCAGAGCACTCAACAGTGGAAGCGGACAAAAAGGTACATGTTGGTAAAGGAGGGGGAGACATGAAGTGGCTGAGATCTAAAGGCCCTTGATGTATCATGTTGGAATGATGCATTTGCAGAGGAATGTTTCCAACAGAATGTATTTGTGCCCATGTCAATCCCTCTTTGCCTCTAGTCTATTTCTGTATTTTATCTGTCTGTACATCGCTCATATTTTACCTTGTGTTTCTCAGGAACTGCCCAACTCTGTTTTGCTGTATTCATGAAATTTTTCTTTTGTTTTGAAGTTGGGTGGCAGAACTGTAAAAAATTAATTTCCCCCCCTCTTTCTCACTTTGTCAGTTGATGGTGTCCCTGCTGCTCTGCCTGTTGGACTGGTGCATGGCTGTCCCCCTGAGTCTGCTGCTGGAGCCCATCACCATGCCTTCACTTGACGACCGCAAATCCCACAAAGCCCCTCTGCTGGACTACATCTACAGGGTGGGTAGCTGCTCACTGGCTGCCAACATTTTGCAGAACTGACTTTTTGTTTTATTCTTCCTTTTTTTTCAATATCTTTTCAACCGTACAAAGTGTCTTCCCAAAGACACAATAACTTATATCCCTGACACCTTCACCCCCCCACCCCACCGAATGGCCTTGACACTTTAATTAGACTCACCTCCGCCGTGACCTCATTATTATGCCTCATTTAACATTATTGGGGCACAGCAGCATAGGATAACCCACCATAGCTGATGCATTCGGTTAGGAATGTAGCTTCTAATCACAGGAAACTCTTACAACTTGCCTTGCAGTAGAGAATACTGCATTTGTTTAAAATGGTCGAATATTCAGTATTCAATCTATTTCTCTTTATTTGTCCCTCAAACCCTGTATTTTATGGCCTGACCCTGAGCGTGAGGGCCGAGCTTCAGGCACAAATGAATGAGGTATTATTCATTCCCTCCTGTCTGGGCAGATGCGGTCAACGGCAGATCTTTGTAAGGATGTCACCCCTGATAAGAAATGGCCCAATTATTCAAACAGGGCCCTTTGTCCACTTGATAAGCTCAGGCTATAAATGCTTGTCCTGAAGATTTGAATGGAATATGTCTTAATATGAGAGTGACTGCAGCTGCCATGAAAGCAAAGACAATTAGGCATGATTGGTTGTCTATCGGCACACAAAAGGCAAGGCCCCTCTGGGTTCAATTGGAAATAATATATTAAGCAAGGCATTGCAAGTTGTTACAATATTTAATGCAATATCAAGGCCAAAATATATACATTACCACAGATTGTCTGCTATTTATTCTCTTCACCAAGCAGTGAATAGCTTCCCTAATAGGAAACAACGGAGCGTCCATTTATTTTTCACGCTTCACCTTCCTTTAATTACAGTTTTACATTTAAAAAAATCTTAAAGCTTTTCCATCCCAAGCCATCAAACACTAGCATAAAACATGTTGCCAGCTAATGAAAAGCCTGCAATGCTATTCATCCTGAGAGAATGAGAAAAGTGGGGGAAAAATAAAGAGAATGGTTGTTTTTGGTGACCAACAGCATGCAGAGCGTATTAAAAGCAACATTGCACTAGACCTCATTGGTTCACTGGAGTTGTGTTCAAGCTTCTCCATCTGCTCTCTCAACCTGCCTCAGTGACCAGCTGCACTCGTGTGTGTGTGTGTGTGTGTGTGTGTGTGTGTGTGTGTGTGTGTGTGTGTGTGTGTGTGTGTGTGCGCGCGTGCATGCGTGCATACTTGATGGAAGAAATGAGGATAGGTACATTTCTGCATGTGTGCACCTGTATGTCTCTGTTTTAATTGGTATTATTTGGTTTACGTGTGTACATAGGCATACTCATGTATCCATACAATATGTACCTCTCTAACTACAGTACGCTTGTTTTACTGTGTGTTACCTTCCAGGAACTGTTGCTATGCAAAGTGCAGTCACTTAGTTGTCAAGCACGGCTGTGGGTTCTTCCCCCCCTCCCTTGCTGTCTCTCCACCTCTCCACAGAGGAACCTCTTTGGAGCTTTGGCGTAGCAGCTGTTTGGTTCAGGTCTTTTCAGCATCAAGCCTTCAATCCCTCCCCCTATGCACCCAGAGGTCTGCTCAGTGGAATCATCCACATACTGTCTACATTGCCCCACACACTACTGTTTCAGATGGCAGGGCCTGCCTCTCTGAGCGTCTCTCAGCCAAGTGTGAGCCGTATGTGTGTACTGAATGGGATTAGCCTTTGCATGGCTTTGCCCAAGTTGCTCTACTCTGAATGAGAGGCCCCCCTCATTTACATACATTAGACATATGTTTCAGCCGCTCATACGCAGCACCTAGCCTCCCCTCAGATTATACAGTATACAGGTGTGTTTGTGTTTGTGTGTGTGTGTGTGTGTGTGTGTGTGTGTGTGTGTGTGCATGTTAGTGTGGCGTGTTTGTGGTTGGGCGCTAAGCACAAGGATAAAGTCTTAATTAAATCAAACAGTGTAAACCTGTCCAATGTCTGTAATCAACTGCCCCAGTGCGCCTTATCTAGCCCTGCCAACGGGTGCTCTGCCATCTGTTATGTAGATCGATACACTCACACATCACAGGAGAAATGGATTAGTGGCAATAAAGACCCTCTTTTCTCTTCTTCTCTCTCTCCCTCCCTCCCCTTCCTCCACCGCCTTATGATGTAAATGGACCATGTATTGCTCTTTCATAACGTTCCTGGATTATGTCAATCCAGAACAGGCCTGCAGGAGTGTCACTGTGCATCGTCTCACACCAGACACCACCATATCTAACAGGATGGTGTCTTTACCCATCAGAGTTGAAGTTCAGTGCCTCTCACTGTCACACTGTATAGAGACTACCCAGGCACATTTCATCTGCATATCATCACTGAGTCCTACCCCTTTTTTCTACTGTTCCTTAGGTTCTGCACTGCTGTGTGTCCGGCTCCAACCTGCATACCCAACAGAGCCACTACCTCCTCAGCCTGTCAGACTTGTCCACTGACTATGACCTCATGTTGGGTCAGGTGAAGAGCTTCGAGCCACCACCCTCCCAGACAAACAACGCCGACTATGGCAACCTGCTCACCGTAGCCGAGGGTAAGAATATAGAGCCATCCTGATGCCTCTTTTTACAACCTGCCGTGTGCAAGATTGCACTGGGCTGGCACTGGCAGATTAAGTGACAATTCTGGATTCATGTGTGGGCATGTGTCTATATTTATGGATTCACTATTACCTCCCCAAAGTGGGCTAGAAGTTTTCTGAAGCTGGTCAACTCAGCCTTGAAAGAATTTTCGGTAGACTTGGATGTCCTAAGCAGAAATATTTGTTAAAGCTTTGCGGTGAAGAATAGGAAGAAAGCGCAAGTGAAGCACAGTGTATTGCCACCCAATTATGACAGTCACTTCCTGAGATCAGTGTTTAACCCCATGCTAAGCACACAAGATTGTACGACAATTACGGCATACAGTTATTACACTACAGCATATCCAATTTGCATACTAAATAGTAAACAAATAACTTTGGTAACCCAAATTCGAGCTGTCTGTCCTCAGCACACACCTTCTGCAATCTCTAAGAATATCAATGTTTATGGGCCGAGCTGAACTGGTAAACATTACGACCGTGGTTAATAGGGAGACTATGCTTAATCTGCATCTGTTGACACTCAGACCCTGTTTCCACCTGGGATTAACATCTGACTTTTTGAATCTGGTTACAAGTGACCAGCTCTCAGTATGTGTGTTCCCACTTGTATTTTCAAATGTGACTTCTTTGCCTACTTGTGATCCGATTCCATTTACCCGCGCTGTATTTAAATCAACACGTACATAATTTACGTTTGCATTGCTGTTTTTAACCGGTGGGGTTCAAACAAGTAAACATACAGGGCTGTACAGTGCCACAGTTTTAATCGCATTTGCGATTAAAATGCATTAGGCTACATGCGAAGATAATTACCAATCTAGGTTAACGAGATAGGCTACTGTCTCATTTAGAAGGAGGAGCGATGCACAACACTGCTTAGAGGGCTCTACATTAACACTCGCCAAATGCGGGAAATATCATAGATAAAAGTAAAAACTCTTAGGCGAGTAAGTTATTACGCCTCTTTGGCTGGTGAAAGATGTGTGTTTGCCGGGCGGCTTTTCTAACGTCTGTTACACTCTTGTCACCACCACCAGTAGCCTACACGGCTTTCTGTATGCAGTTAAGATACATAGCCTATATGCGAACATAATATTTCCTGTACGCCTTCACATTAAAAGCATGTTATTAGCCAAACGCGAGTTGGCTTTTATTCTTAAGCAGATAAGAACAGGAAGTCGTTGCCTTGTAGCTCTCCAGTCAATAGCAGCAATTTCCGTGTTTTCAGATTTACGCAGTGAAATGAAAACAGAGGACAGAAAGCTTGTCATTTGCAATACTGGCGGATGCAACTAACGTTCATGAGGCTTCTATAAAAGCTGCATGAACGCCAGTGATGCATTTTCAACGTATTTCCGCTCAGGCAGGTGGCAGCAGTTGAGTAGGAGGTCCCTAATGTGGATAAAAGTCACATTGGTGTTTCCACTACCAAATGAATGCGGACACAACGGTCACAACGGACGTAAACCACCTCCGAATGTGGTTTTTGTGATCCGATCTCAATGCGTCTTGAGAGTGTTTTCACCTGTAGTTAAAGCTTTATTCATGTGATCCAATTACAAAAGTCAGATGTTAATGCCAAGTGGAAACGGGGTCTCACAGTGTCTTCTGACGGGAGACAGAGCTGAACTATTGTTTGTAAAATAGACAGACACATAGAGCAAGAAACATGGCAGAAGTGTATTATTAATATTAACATTAAGTAACCTAGAGAAGGAAAACAAATTCCATTAGTGTACGAGAGAGTAAAAACTGCCAGTTAATGGTGGCTGTCAGCTGTCACTTCCTTACTTACTCTGGGATGTCTATCTCTGATCACGCTTTGACAAACTACTTCATTTCAGCTCCACACTGTACATCTGACAGACCACAGAGACACATACTTACTCTTATTTGCCCCCCCCCCAAAAAAAAAATGCAAAAAGAATGACAGGGAAAAGCAAACTCTTAAGTAGCCCATCCATTTGGAGACTTTCCATTAAATGTCAGTATCTTATTAAAAGTATGAAAAGGAAATCAACCATCACAGGGAATGGTATGTTCACATTAGTACTCAGCCCTAGAGAGAAGACCCATTATAGGGTTCAGCTAAAAATTGGATTTTTTCTTTTCTCCTCTTCTTTTTTTGTGACCTTGTGATTCCATTAGGCAACGTATTTCTCTCTCTCTCTCTCTCTCTCTCTCTCTCTCCCCCCCCCCCCTCATGTCCTCAACTTTTGGAAAGTCCTTTGGGTCCAAATACACAGTGCATATGAAACAATGTAGGACATTTTAACAGTAGCTGTTGCCTGAAAAATTTCACCACACCTATTCTTTTTGTTGCACAGAGTGTTAGTAGAAATAACAAAACACTATCAAAAGGGCAAACCAAAGAGTGCCGGCCTAGTTATATTCAGGCCCCAACCTCATATTGATCAAGTCACATCAAAGGGCTAGCGCTTCTCTAATGCAGCTTGGCCTGCTTTCTAAAGAGCTTTCTCCGCTTTGATGGGGGATGATGGTATTGATAGCACTGTCACAATGCAAGAGTGCATCTTCTTGTTTTTCCCACATCACTGCAGAATGAAGCGCGGCATGCCTTTCACTTGGGAGTAAAAACCTGTGCATTTACATAAACGTAATTCACTATGTAGAGTCCTATTACGCAGCCTGTAAAGACGGTGGTTCTCATTAGCACTCAGCCATCTCAACGTTTGTCCATTGTAAGGAGACTCAATGGGCTTTTCAAAAGTTGTCTCTCATGATTAGATGCTACCTACTTAGAGGTGTGCTGTCCAGGCTATTGTGAGAAATGAATAAAGTACCCCTATTAGTAATAATAAATTAGATTTTGCTTTGTGTAAGAAGAGCTAACAGAGATGATAGCATGTCTACACACGAATTGGGTGGGCTTTTGAAATATGGCTAGGAAAGCATTGTATATACTATAAAAGACAGCCCTATGCGTAGCTTTATCCAAAACCTTGGATAGCACTTTCTGAAGTATATTTTCCTTTGGAGATGGACTTAGTATTTTTATCTTCCTGCCCTCATTCCTTCCAACAGAAAAGCGGCGTCGCAACATGGAGCTGATCCCCCTGACAGCGCGTGTGCTCATGACACACCTGGTAAACCATCTGGGCCACCATCCACTGAGCGGTGGCCCTGCCCTGCTCCACAGCCTGGTGAGCGAGAATCACGACAACCCGTATGTAGAGTCGTCGGAGCTGTCCTCCGAGGTCTTCAAGAGCCCCAACCTGCAGCTGTTTGTCTTCAACGACAGCACGCTGGTGTCATACCTGCAGATCCCCGCCGAGACCCCCGCCGCCGGACAGCCCCCCCAACCCTCCTCCCAAGTGCGTGTCATCGTCCGGGACATCTCGGGCAAATACTCGTGGGACGGCTCAATCCTCTATTGCACCGGCCAGGAGGACTCGGTCGACACGGAGGTTTTTAATGCGGTCGATCGCCCTCCGTCCACCACGCCTACTGTTCCTCACATCAGAAACCACCTGCCAAACTCTCCCACAAAGGGACAGTACAAAACCCCTGACTCGGTATCGGACGTCCTGTCTGACTGCTGTGAGGAGGAAGAGGTAGACGTTCTGGATAAGCTTTTGGAGGACCTGGGACAGAGCAGTCCAGAGTGCCTGCCCCAGCCCCAGCTCAGGCTCAACCAGCCGGCCCCCTCGCCCCGCGGCATGAACCTGGAGCAAGAGAGCGCCATCATGGAGGCCATTTTGAATCAGACTCAGCAGGAAGACGAACAGGTGAAGAGGTGGAATGCTGATTTGAGCTTCCGGGCGGCATGCCAGAGGGAACCGTCCCACCAAGAACCCAAAGCCCCTTTCTACTTCTGCCGGCTGCTGCTAAACGACCTCGGCATGAACTCTTGGGACCGCAGGTACACGACCAACTTAAACTGCCAACGATAATTGGTTTTGCACTATACTACAGAAAGAAAAAGAAAAATGAAGGGAGGTGGACTTGTAAGACATCATACAGGGATCTTTTGCTTATTTGTCTCCCTTTCTATTTCTCTATCATTCATTCTACACAGACTGTATCCTAATTGAAGCCAGTAGGACAGAAAAAACATTCGGACAGAAACATAATTGTAGTATATGTACTATTTCTGAATCGAAATTACTTTGTTCATCTTCAAAGTAACTCAGCTGTTGGCTCGTTACTTAAGGGGAGAAAGAGCAAAGTTAAATGCACACGGGAGTCTGGAGTGTTTTATAATCTCCTCTCAACAGGGTATAAGTGCCCAGCTGTTTTCACTAAGGTCTACCTTGCAGAGCCGTCTCTTTGCAGTGACTCCCCGTAAATTAAAAGCTTACACCTCTTAATGGTGATGGTGCAGCGTGCAGCTAGGAGGTTGCTTTTTGCACCTGTGCCTTTTTTGCCTTTGTTAAGCTTGCCTGCAAAACGAAACTTTGGTTGGAAACTTACATTTGCCCGTAGCTTATACCACTTTGTCAAATGGCGGTTCATTCACCATGGCAGTTTTTAGTGTTTAATGGGCAGAATTAAAAACCCATCATGTCTAATCAAGTCCGTTTTTGTCCAACAGGAAAAGTTTCCATTTGTTAAAGAAAAATTCCAAACTCTTAAGGGAACTAAAGAACTTGGATTCCAGACAATGGTAAGCACTTAATTTTTGTTATCACGTTGTGTCCTGTACATATAAGGTTTGTCTGAGATATCAATGAACACACAGAGTTATCGACTTTAGTGCCATCTGCTAATCATCAAACTGTCACTATAGCCTTATGGTAAACTTGTCTTTACATGAACAAAATGAATACTGGTTATAAGTCATACAATTGCTCAAATCAGCATCATATTGCCTAGTTCCACCCTTTTCCCCCCATGTTTTTTCTAATTTGTACCATCGCCTGCTAATTACAGCCTTTGAAGTCCCCCACTATCACTCTTGCTGCCTTTCTCTTACTGTGTCTCTCTTGTTCCAATCAATAAGTACACAACACTTTGCTAACGACAGGAGATTATTAAATCATTCCCTCAGGATTGGACTTCATTCTCTCAGATGGCCAGGCTTGGTTGTGCAATAATAACCTGTACACAAGCATGCAGTGTCCTAAAGCTACCCCTGTATGATGAATTACCATGGCAACAGGGGAAGACAGGGGTGGCTGGGGGCCTTTGCTTCCATTATTTTTTAAATAATGTTAGAGCTGGAGATATGATGGCAATATTTGGCTAACTAGTTTTTCTTTTTACATTCTGCTCTCCCATTTATTTATTTTTTCAGCAATTTAAATTAGTCATTCATGCAATTAACCTTGATGAGCAAGGTGTAGTGGTTTGAGTCATTGCTTTCACATGATAAAGCATTTTCATCTGAAGTGGCTGGAGTTGTGAAAAGGCTATCAAGTTATGTTGCATTTATAATATGAGCTGCTGTGTATGTTGTTCCTTTAATACTGATTACTATATGCTTTTATTCTGCAGTCGAGAGACACACAAGATCGCTGTGTTTTACATTGGAGACGGCCAAGAGGACAAGTGCTCCATTTTGTCTAACAGCACAGGCAGCAAGGCTTATGAAGACTTTGTGTCCGGGCTGGGATGGGAGGTGCAGACAACCACACACTCAAATCAACACATGCTCTGAATCCACAGATAAGACCAAACCAATCACACAACAATGTACAGGCACACTCTGAACATACTGACTCGTACATGTTATCCCTCAGGTGGACCTGTCCACACACTGTGGTTTTATGGGTGGCCTCCAGAGGAATGGCAGCACAGGTGTAACGGCTCCTTACTATGCTACCTCCACTGTGGAAACCATCTTCCACGTCTCCACTCGTATGCCATCTGATTCTGATGACTCCCTCACCAAAAAGGTAAAAAGTCATGTTTGTAATAATGCTTGTTTTTAACAGTTTTTTATGATATATTTGAGAATCCCTACTTGTCTCTGACATTTGGATTAATCAGACACCTCGAGTCAAGACCTGAGGTGTGCAGAAAAAAAGTCAAAATAGGGCTTTGCCTATTAGATGCAGTGAAATGGCTACACAGTCCTGGCTGCCCATAGCAGTATGTTGTTGTAGCCTTCAGCTCTGTGTTAAGCTGTGATCAGGAGGTGTGACTCCAGAGTGCGGGCATTGATTAGTGACCCCAGCCAGGCAGGCCTGAGGAGTAGAGAGTTGCGGGCGCGTGAGTGAAGAGAGGGCATGTGCCGCGGTGGTAATGACTATGATTCTCCTAGCCCCTGCCCCCCTCCCTGTGTGATGTGACCAGGGCCTGGATTCAGCCATTAGCTCTCCCTGCTAGGGCAGGCGCCGGCCGGATGCCGGCAGGATCCTTTTATCCAATTCCTGCTGCCGCCACAGGAGCGATCGATTGGGTTTTTGCAGTAGGATTCTGTGCTGTAGTGCACCGATAGCAGTTAGCACGAAGAAATGAGCCGCAAGGCCCCTGCCCGTGCTGCCAATCTTCTCATACAGTACCCTGCTGAGAAGGGAAATTCATCAGGCGCTCCTCATATCCAACCCCCCTCCAGTCCTCCACAGATCTCCCACCTCTCCGTTTCACAAATAACCCCCTAGCCATTCCAAACGCTTCTCCAGTCTCTGCTTAGCGACTGCAAAAATGAGTTCAACTGAGTGAAGTTTGATTTTGGTTGTCCAGGGTGAGGCGCTGGAGGGGCGGCCATTCCCAGAGAGAAGTGTGCTGCCCCTCAACTTCTATTCACTTCACTTGGAACTTCTGTAATTGCTGGTGCTCACCTTGCTCAGATCTCCACACCAGCTAGAGGCAGCACAATAGTCAGACTTGCTGCATGCTCAGATGCTTCAAAAAAGATTTGGGGTGCAGGCAGAAGGGAAAGTGGTATGAAAAATTGGAATGAGAAACTTGCTTCATCTGTGTCCAAGTAGGATGTTTCCCCGTCAATTTAAAAATAACACTTTTTGTCCAGCAGTAGCCCACTTTACTGCCTGTAACCATAGTGGCATACTGTGGGGGAGCGACGGATGGGGGAGCTCTCGCTGGGCAGATTGTCTGTTTGAAGACGATGGAGGGGGGGAAACTGGCTACACCAAAAATACAAGAGAGAAAACCATGAATTCCTCAATCCAATTGTGGGTTTTAGGGCAGTGCAGGCTGCAGCAGTAGCAGCTGGCTTCAGTAATGCGGTTATAGAAGCGACCTGCAGGGTTGGGGTCAGGCCATGAAGACTGTGTGCATGTGTGTCTGAAAGAGAGAGAGAGATAGACGGGTGCCTTGGCTATCAAATTCGCCCCCAGGCACCACAGCTTAACTGGGCTGCTGCAGGTTGTTTTCATAAGGAGCCTCTTGTATTCTGGGGGTCCTCTGCTCTGCTG
The DNA here is from genome assembly GCA_949357725.1 of Hyperoplus immaculatus. Classification (NCBI taxonomy): domain Eukaryota; kingdom Metazoa; phylum Chordata; class Actinopteri; order Uranoscopiformes; family Ammodytidae; genus Hyperoplus; species Hyperoplus immaculatus. The sequence continues at coordinate 12,310,712 of OX442363.1, read as the reverse complement.
TCTTCCATGTGTACAAAGCCCATTTGCTGGGCGGGTAGGTCAAAGAGGGCTAATTGGACAAGAGCCTTTTGACTTGAATCACATTATATTAAAAAAGTCTCAAACATTTGGATGTGCTTAACAAGGGAGTCAATAGATTGGTGCAGAAGATGATTGACTAGAGCATAAGCATGCTCATTAAACTTGTGATTAAGCCCAGCCGAGTGCTAATATCTTAACCCAAATTAGCAGACCAGTGTTGATTGTCTGCTGCAAATGCATATTGAACATTTTCTCTGAAATTGTCGCAGTGACTGGCCTGGTTGGTACCTGCTGATCCTTGGACAGACAGACTGAACTGGCGGGCTCCAGTAATCAACATGCCGTGGATTTGTTTAAGATTACCGTATTACCATAATTAAGGGCTTATAATAGAATGTGCTAATTGCGTTTTGGTGGCGAGGGCATGTTTCTTAATGGCTCATTAGGCACCACAGTACATTGGCAGATGTTTTCTTCTGAGCAGAGGCTCACTTTTCAGTGTCCATGATACCCCAGAAAACCTCACTGGACTCACAGCTAATAAGCCACCTACACTTGTCAGGAAATATAATGTAGCTGTGTCCTTCTATTTTACTTTGGGACTGGGAGAGCTGTTTACCTATTCTAAACTAGAATCAGTCAATTTCCTGTCATTTAAGTATATCTTCTTGCCCTGCCCAGTTTCAATTGCGTTTGTGAATAGAATGGAAATGGGAAGCAATTTAGCCTCTGATGGGGAAAGTTAATTGGATTTGAATTATTTGGTTTTGAAATGCTCAATTTTGTGCATTTTGTGTATGCAATTTGAATTTGTAATGGAAAAAAAGCTATAAAAAGAGTCAGAAGCAGAGCCCATTGTTTTCAAACAGCGTTTGTGATTTAAGAAGTCACCTTGCTCTTGCACCTGCTGCCTTTATGTTTGTATATTATTACTATTATGGTGGAATTGACCATTAAATGAAGTAGTGCTGTATGCAATGATAAAAGCCAGGTACAGAACTCTATATATAGAATCTCTTGTCATCTGTCAGCAGTAAATAATGTCTTATCAGTCACCCCCTTCTATAAACTTGTTATACCCCAGTTCAGTCCTCAGCCTCATCGAAGTGACGCAGGCCTTAATTACCCAATAAGATGCCCTAATCTTACTAAATTTGTGTTCCTGTCATCACCACCACAAGGATGAAAATGACTTGTACTCGCCAGACACTTGATGAGACTGATTGTGTTTGTTTTTCAGCTGCGTCACCTGGGAAATGACGAGGTGCACATAGTGTGGTCAGAGCACAGCAGGGACTACAGACGTGGCATCATCCCAACGGACTTTGGAGACGTGCTGATTATCATCTACCCCATGAAGAACCACATGTACTTCATCCAGATCATGAAGAAACCACAGGTATACCGCTGCAGTCCGCAGATGTTGTCAAGACTATCATCAACTAGACGCATACAGCATGGGTCAACTCATTTTGCTTTTCATTTGTCTGCTTTCTGTTAAGCTGCTTTTCTTTTTGTATTAAGATGATGAAGTGTCTCATTCCTCTGACAACAATAAGCAAGAAGCCATGCAGGCTATTTTCAGCACCACACCCATTTCCACTAGGTTCTCCATGAGTTAAAGTAGTCCCCTTTCTCCCTTTTATGCAGTCTTTGCTGCACGTTTAAAAGGTTCTTTCTCCTGTTGTGCTTTCTGTCTGAAGGCTCTTCGGTCCCTCTACTCCAGCAGTGCATTATTACCCACACTGTGGGTATGTGCTCTCAGTGATGGTTACAACACTTTCTTGGCAAGCTTTCATCTTGGCTGCTCTGTAGTGTAGTACTGCCCTCAATGTGTGGCCTTCATAGAATAGTAAAAAAATAAAAATTAGCTGAGAATGGATGGCTTCAGATGTTCATATAGATCCTATTACTGTTTAGACACCAGTTATTTTTAAGTTGGTTTTTCAAGCAAGTCATTCTTTTCCTGAGTGATGATGACTGAGAAATACATAATGTAATGCAAGAAACAATAACATGCATCATCTTGCAACAGAGCACTTATTCACCCTATGCTTTATCATCAATTATTTGTGCACCCACCACACAGCAACACTACAAATGTTCATACAATGTTGACTTTTCATCTGTTTCAGTCCTTGTTTGGCTTGTTTATGCTGATAGTAATGATACATTAAACAAGCAAGACCTTTACCTTCATTCCTGCATTTCCTTCAGAGAGGAATGAGAACCTACCCACTAATAGGACTGAAAAGTGTAAATTAAGTTTTAATACTTAAGTAGTTTCTGATGGTTCATAATTATGTGTGTAAAACATTAGGGATGAGCCCGAATCCGAATATGTATTCGGATAAGCACGGATAATGAGTTAGATACGGATACAGATAATTTCCGAATAGTCCCGTTATTATTCGGGGATTTTTTTTTTTATTATTATGCGCTTAATTGACGCAGCGCGTTCCGCCTCAATGACACAACAGGTAGAATGACACTAACAGCTGTTCTGCGGTGGACATGAGAGGACCGGGCGCGTCCCGTGACCCGCGGTCTCTCTCTTTTTATCCACTGATAAACGCAGCGCGTTCGCCCTTTCCCTCGAATAGAAGGTTCTACCGGTCGCATTCGCTGCCGTTTTTATTTGAGTTTCCTCGTAACCCGCTGCTATGGCAGAGAAGAGACAAACCGATGGAATATGCTGCACCCCGAGTCACCGTCAGCCCTTCCCCGATGTATTTACATTCTCTAGGCCTACTGCTTAAACTCTTTTAAACATCACAACGTTTCCATCAAACTGATGCTTAGGACCTGTACTTTTTCAGCTGTCAATCAGTGCGTAGACGCCTAGGCCTACTTCAGGACCTATACAATAAAAATCGGAAACTGCAAACTTGACACATTGAAATCACATATGGCTTTGTGGAAAGGCTAGAATATTATTTAGGGTTTATGAGATTGGCACGTTGATACAGATTGTTCCTAAACCTTAGTTTAGTAAAACAAATGTAAAAAAAGAGCGATAGGGAGAGATAGAGATAAAAAAATCATGAAATACAGCTGTATTTTCCCCAGTTAAAGGGAGATTAATTAAGTTAAAAGTAAAACACTGGCCCTCATTTACTAACAGTGAGAAGCCTATGCACAGATTTGGGCTGTTATTTATCAATATTTTCGTTCCCTGAATTTCTTCGTATTATGAGAACAAAGAAGAGAGAGATGAAAAGGTAGAAATATATCTGACTTTTTGACTTATATTTCAACATTACATCAATTTGATGCTTTGAAGGGACAACAATTGCATTGACAATGAATATTAGTTTAGAAAATCAATGTAGGTGTGACTTTTAATGTAGGCTAATGTAAAAGAAACTTCCGGTATACGCCACGCCCACTTCTTCTTGTGTATCCGGATACAGATACAGATAATTTTGTTGGTTGAACAGATACAGATACAAATACAGATAATGACGTCTCCGCACACCCCTATAAAACATATTCTAGCCTCCACTCAGTAGAGATTTTCAACAGCCAAATCACAGTTGGCAGAAGGACACAGGCTGCTACTTTCCTGCCCCCAACCCCACCCCAACCAATGCCAGCCGGCCAGTGTTCCAAAATTCTGCAACTTAAACTGCTTCCAAATATTTTAAAGCAATCTCTATTAAGGTTTGTGATTGTCAACCCGGTTTTCTGGCATGGTATTCAGTTAATTGGTCTGTTTAATTTCTATAATATCCATGTAGGCCTATTGTATAATCTGGTTATTATACTAGCTGAACCCACCAAGTTGAAGACAGCAGGACCTTTTGGAGAGACTTTGACATTCACGTCAACTTCCAGGTCAACGACCATTGAGCTTCAGTGATTAAGGGCCCCCTTCCAATATGCATGAACAGACGCGTGTACCCACACACACTCACACGCTGCTGCTAAAATGCATATTGCCCCTTTGTATTTGCTCGGTAGCTCAATATGAGGGCATTGTTTAGTATTGATTGTCATTTTAATTTCATTTACCTAACATTGATTGGCATTAGATATGTGTGGTTGTCATGCAAAGTTAGCTAAAAATCCAATTTAAACTTGAACCCTTGCCCTAAACAGATGGAGAAACGGCTAAAAAAAGAACAAAAAGATTTTTAATCAACCCTATCTAATTGCTGGGCACTTGCATATACAATGACAGGAAACTGACCAAATGAACCAATGTGGATAGTTTGATGCCTCATGTTCTTATTCTTTTTTCTTTTTCTTAACTTTCCCAGGTTCCCTTCTTTGGTCCTCTATTTAATGGCGCCATCATCACTGGGACACTGCTGCCAAGTTTGGTGCGGGCCACCTGTATCAACGCCAGCAGAGCTGTCAAGTCCCGCCTGACTCTCTACCAGAGCTTGTATCCTTTACTCTTCATGCTTTCTGCTTCATTTACTGTTCACTATCCCATACGGAGACCACTAATCAGAGGAATGCAAGCTGAGACTATCAAGATTATGAGTCTACATTAAGTGATATTTTTAGAGTGATATAATTAGATTTTTAACACCACTGAGCTACATTTTCAGCACCACCAGTGGCCCATTTGGGTAAATTCATTGAGACATGTGGCGTGCTTGTCACGTCAGCCAATGTACACAGCTGAGTGCTGACACTGATCTTTATGGGCTGGCTGATTTACATACAGCTATTAGGCCGGGGCTGTTTCACAGCCTGGAGCATCATGGGAGGTTGTGTGGACTGTTTTGGTCAGGAGCACAGATAATGTGTCATCATCTATCACTACCATTTTATGGAGCACAACGAGAGCCAAAATAAGAGCGCCCTCAACAAATGCATACAATCGCACACACACACACCCACACACACTCGCTTCCATCCATCCGACAGTGTGCCGTTAAGAGCCTGACTCCAGCTGTAGTTGTCAGTTGGTTTAGAGGGAGTGTAATCACCAATGGAGATGAATTAGCATGTGAATGCAGCAGCATAGAGTTGAGGGGTGAGAGGGGGGGGCGAGTCGGGATGGCCCCTGGAGGGGGAAACCTGATCTCCCTTAACGCCCTGCTCCTCCTCGGACAGCATGCACGGCACCGCCTCGCCACGCTGCCCCTCTGCTGGTTGCTATGGAAACTTACCCCAAGGAGGTTCCATTTGGTTGAAAGATTAGTATCTATTGTTTTTAAGATATTGACATATTTATTGACATATTTCCAATTATCCTTATAATAAGGCCTTGTACCAGAGTCTTTTACGACAAAGACTTTTGGTCTTAGAGACACTTCAACATCCCTTATGTATGTTGTTTACATTTGGGTATGTGTAAGTATGTGTCTGCCTGTATGCATTTCACAGTGCATCACATCCCCTGGAACCACCCCACCCCTATATCAGGCCTCGCATGTGTGTCCCCGGGGGGCATCCTGAGTGACAGATGTCTGTTACCCGACGCCAAGTGAATTAGCCCAGTGTGACTGTCACAGTGCCTGAAGGGGGGTCGGCCACAGTCCTGCCTGCCTGCCTGCCTCTGTGAGCCTCATGGAGGCTGGGGGTGGCTGGGACAGTACCGTGCCTGTTCTGGTCCACGCATAAGCCTTACCTGGCATTCCTTAGCAGAGCGGCAGACACTACAAAGCCATGATCTTTGAGGGGAGATAAGCGCTGCCTTTGGAGTTCTGGCACTGATAGGCTGCCAGGCCTCACACACTCCTCCAAGAGAGGAGATGAATGAAAGTGCCAGGCAAAGCACACTGCCAGCAAGAGTGTGTGTGGATGTCTGTTTCTCTCTTGCTGTTCGTTTGCCAGGCTTGAGAGGTTTTTTTTGAGAACAGCTGCAATGTGTAAACTAATGACTAGCCAAAATATTTGTTTGTTGCCTGCCACTTGAAAGTGATAGATCAAGTTGTTTTAAGATTTTAGAGAGAGTTGGTATCACGGACTGTCCTGACTAACAGAGTGTCCAGCAATGGCATGAACCATAACCGAAACAAGGTATTTGAGTGGCAGGTGGAGTCCCTCTTTTTATACGTTGCCATCGTTTCATTGGCTGTTGTATTGCACCAGCCTTTTGCGCATATCCCTCTCCAGTCCTCATTCTTCCATCTTCTCGGGGCTATTCAGCTCTTTATCTTTCACAGGTTGGAACAATGACCCAACCTTATTTCCTGGGAATTGTGTTTTTTGTGCGAGATGAAAATCCTCATCCTTAGTTTACCCCCTTGACAATGCCGTAACAATCCGCAGTCTGCTCTCTGCCTGTGAGGCCACTCTCTAAGGTAATTAGTTGAATATTTCTTCAAAGAGAAGCTATATGACCCCCGTGTGTCCAGATAAAAGGCCAGTATGGTGCTGTGGCCCCCTCTCTCGCTCTGTCACAAGGCTCCAGAGGACTCCAGCAGTCTCACAGAATCTCTCGGGCTAATAGGATTTGATATTGAAAAATGACCACCATGAACATTTCCCAGAAATTACACACACGGATCGGCTACAAGCGTGTTTTTCTGATGGATCCTGGCTCTCTCCCTCTCTCTCACCTTTCTCCATTTCTGATGTGTCATTTGGGAAAAATCTGTGTAGTTGCAGTGGTTTTCCTGTACAGTGTATGTCTTTCTTTGTCAGTTAGAATTTGTGTCAATGTCTTCTGTCAAGACACAACCGTGGCCTCAGACATCATATCACAGGCCTCTCACCGACAACTCATAATGTATCATCTATTATTTATATGCCTGATGGAAAATGCAGCTGGTCTGGCTTTGTGTGTTCTAAGTGGACCGTCTGCAACTTCATAGCTGCATTTTGAATAATTGTGACCGCAAAATGTTCAATCTAAAACAATTTAAGTTTTTATTAAACCACCGCTCTTTTTATTGATTCCCACAGAATAAGTGAAGGTCATTCTGTTTCTCTATTAAATGGTACTTGTGCAAAGTGTATGACGTATTGGCTTTAAGGAGTTTGTTTTCCTCACCTGAACCCTGCCCATCACTGTCTGGCTGTGCTGTCTGCTGTCATTTAATGCATGGTGAAGATCCTTCATACTGTCACTGTAGAATAATGTCTTCATCCAGAAGCTGGGATTCATTTCTCTCTTCAACAAGCACTTGAGTTTGATGTGCTATCCATCGCTCTTTGGGATGGGGGTATTGTTAAGGGTAAAAACTGTCAGTGTGTGTGTGTGTGTGTGTGTGTGTGTGTGTGTGTGTGTGTGTGTGTGTGTGTGTGTGTGTGTTGGGTGGATGGCAAGTTTGTAATAGGTGAGACAGTGCGGGGCTGACCTTGATTCAGAGACATAGCCTCCCTACTGGACAGAATCAATAGTTTTTGCACACTGCCCTTAGTCCCCTTCCTCTGTACTGACACACACATAAACACACACATGCACACACACAGATCCATCTCCAGGCAGCGATCAATAACCATAATCTGTTTCTGCCCATCGCCAGTCATGCGAGCCAGGCTTTTAGGGTGTGTATGTGTGTGTGTATTTGTGTGCAGTAGCAGAAAGAAGAGAGGGAGGCTTCCTTCTTTCATTGGAACCCAGAAACTGCTAAAGTCTGTTGTGTTCCCTCACAGGCTCATCTGAGCATATCTGCGGACCCCGGGCACCACTAAAAGTCAAAACGAGATGTACAACATTTCAAAGGATGTATACGGAAAACATAATGGATGAAGATATCCTGTATGCTCTCCTTTGTGTGCTGTTGCTGCCCCCCACCCAGACGCCATCATAATTATAACAGTCACTGCATTGACAATGACATATTCTCACACCCATCCTGAGCAAGTTATTGTCCCACTCTCGCTGTGTCTTTGTTCGACGGCAGTCCGTCCTTTTGTATACTGTAAGATTCCTCACCTAGTGGAGATGAAAGTGCGCCTCTATGCATGATGGGATGTCATGAATAGGATCTGCCATGTTAGTGTTGTCTCACATGAATTATTTAGCATTGTTGATAGGTCTAATTTGCCAGCTGTTGTGCCATAACTGTCGGCAGTCTCATAGATAATGCTCAGCAGTCTATATCACTGTGGAACACAGTGCTTGACTGGGCACAGTGAGACGCCAAGCTAGTCATTATAGGCTGGATTCATGTAATGGTCTGAGCCGATATGATATAACTAGCCAACTTCCTGTTTATGGAAAACAGGGATGACAAACAAAAGGGTCTCATAAAAATGAAATGCTCCCAAGTAATTTGTAAGATGCAGTCATCTTGACATGTAGCACAGTAATGTTTCTGTATCACAGAATTCAAGTCTTTTAGTTGGAGGCTGTTGTCTGGTGGATAGGCTGTTTAGGGGGAGGTTGGGTTAGGGGCCACTTCTGAGTTGAAGTGTCCCTGCTTGGAGTTGGCCAGGGTGGAGGCGGAGGCTGGCATTGGCTTTGATAGAGCGGTTGATAGTTTACACAGCATTTGGGGGGCTACACAAAGAGGGGGGGTGCTCTCTCCAACTGAATGTTTTAACCTAATCCCATTATCAGTGTAGCGCACTGCCTCCCATCTCTTCCCCCTCCTTATCCTTACCCCCTCCCACCCTTCTCTCCAGCTGACCAGCTGTTCCTGCCGGGACTCACGACAATGTCCGATGTGTTCAGATCACTGAGTATCCCCCCCTTACTCCCCCCTCTCCTCTCCTCCAACACTCCAAATACACAGAGCGCAGTCCATGCACAACCAAGGCAATTGCTTTGCCCATTGCTGGAACCTAGCAAGGCCTAGAGGGAGGAGGGTGTTAGTTATGGGGAGAAGGGGGTATCTTTGGGGGTGTGGAGGGGGCAAGCACAGGCCTGTCAAACCAAGAGCCCTGACTCAGGAGGCAGCCCAGCTCGGATGGCATATGGCGTCTAGCTTCATACAACATGCAAAAGTATTCTCTCCCTTCAGCCCCCCCCCCTTCATCCACTCCCCCTCTCCCTGTCTCCCTCCCCTGCTGCTAATGCAGAATGACTCATAGCATTACTCATTTTTTTTTCGTCAAACCCCCCCTCACTCCTCCGTCAGTTCCTCCTCCTCCTTGCCACCCAGCCTGTAACAAAAGGCGTCCGCTGCATGGCACCCACACCCTGAAAGCCCTGGGGGCCCAGCCCATCCTAGCCCAGCCTGCACTTTGAGGTCTGAACTTGATGGGGGCCGCCCCTTTTAAACACAGGTAGAGCAGGCGTGGAACCAGACGGCCAACAGCAGGGACCCACAGCCCCGCCTGGGGTAACGTACACACACTGCTGGTGTCAGACTGTTGTGCCTGTTGGTGCGTTTGTTTTTGTATGTATAAGGAAGCAGCATTTTTTTTTTGCCTTTGGTATTACAAGACCATAATGGCTTGTGTGTTTGTTTTGTTCATGCATTTATGTCCACCACGTATCATACATGTGTCTTACTGCAAGCTTTCTGACAAATAAGGATTATCTTCTCTCGCTCATTTCCAAATTAATAGAAATGCGCTTTTCAAGTGTTATTTGAGTCCAGCTGGATTATTTCAACCTTTTTCGCACTTTATTTGATTATATACTATTAGTGAAATATTATGTGGTTCCAGGAAACTTTTTAGTTGCCAAAATAATATTTAAATGGATTTTTTAACTAGCGCCAGTAGAAAATGTGTATCCTAGTGTAACCCAAAGAGTGACATGCTCTGTGTATTTTAAACTTGAACCCCCATCCTCACGCCCCCCCCCCCCCTTCTCTCTCCGTCTGTTATGCATTCATGACTGACATCTGTGTGTTTGTGAGTAACAAAGTGAAAGCCAGCATGACTGCCATTTTCTTGTGGAGCCACCTTTTCTGTCCTGTCCCCAACACAGGATTTGGGTCTCAGGTAGAATAACATGCCACAACAAGAATACAAATGGCTTAAATACATCTTCAGTTGTATAAGTAATTATTTGTATATAGATGCATTTAAATAACACTGCAATGTTGAACTCATCACATAAGTGTGCAGGTGCTTGAAGATGTTGAAGTACATATCTGTTCATTTTATTGTTTATATGTTAACAAAATAAATATCCTCAAAATACGTAGAACATTTAAGTTTAGGCTATAGCCTATCGGTTATGGAAATTACAAGTTGTTAAACTTGTTTTTCTACTCACACAAACTTATATTTATGTAAAGCATGGCAACAAAAGGTCTGCATTAAATATACACAATGAGGAATTGGTTATTTATTTTAACTTTCCTACATTACTAATGGATGTCATAATTATCTGATCACATACAATTTTCCAAATAAACATATATATTTTTTTTTAAACAATGTCTGCCACTGAAGAAAGGTCTACTTTTTGTCCTACTTTAAGGCTCAATAGTGTAAATTCCCACTGATCGAAGAGGCAAAGCATGACTTTCATTTCAATTATTATATTTTGCATGTACTTGAACAAGTAGACCTACCGTTGTGTAATCATCCTCTAAATGGCTACTTATATGTAAAGGAATGACTGACTGTTAGTCTGGGAGTTTACACTCATCAAGACCATACCCATGGATTGACTGTCCAAACAACAACATGTCCTTGCTAAATATGGCTGAAAAATGACATGGCTATAATGACTTTCCTGCTAATAGGTCATTGGTCTCTGTGCATCCGCCAGAATACCCTGACCCCAGTGTCATCACTGGACTAGTACCCACTGCATTGTTGTGAAGAACATGTTCATTGTGATTGATGTAAGTGGTGCTGCTTCCAACACGGGTGTAAAAACCTGTCTGTCTGCTTTAAGTGATAAGCATCCAGCTAGCCATTCCATCTGTTCCCCCTAGCCCTGTTTAATTAATGAACTTTCTTTCCCCGCCCCATACCCATCCAGCGCAACACTAAAGCAAAAGCTGTTAGCCCTCTCAGGTTATCCAAATGGATGCCTGTTCTTGCCCCCCTTCCTCTTCAATGGGTGCGTCTTCATTGATTAGTTATGTTTTGTTTTCCCCTCTTTTGTCTCAGGGTTCTTGAAGGGAGGGTTAATGAGCTTTCCTGGCAAGCTGCAGCGCTTGGAATCTGGGGATAAATGGGAATAATTTTGTTGTTTTTTTGTTTTGTTTTTTGTGATGGACTTGGCAGAGATGTGAAGCCCCGTGCCACTGTGTGTGTTCGTGTGTATTAATGTGTATGTGAATGGCAATGTAATGTTTGTTTGGATGTGTGTGAATGGCTTCGAGGCGGGGTGTATTGCATTTCATCCCTGCTGGTCCATTATTCCTGCTCAGAAGCAGGGAATCTGGAACACTCTTTAATAGTTGGCTCTGTCACTATTCATCTTCCAGGCATCTCAGCAAAACTCTTGTCCTGTCCTCCTTTTACCACCAAGCACTCTTCCTTCTTTTATGTCCCCTTTTTCTTCCGTGTCTCTTGTTACAAGGCAGTGGACAGCCCTTTGTCCAGCTAAAGCTGCCCCCTTTTGTTTGTGCGGCCTTTTTTATCCTTGTGCTAATCGCCATGGTCGTGTGCCTGAGTTGGACCCCATATTTCACGCTCAGCTCTCCTTTGTTTGACACACCGCCCCTGATAAGAATCCCAATTCTAGGGCCTCTCTGATATTGAAATCCAACAGCGGAGTAGAAAGAGCCTTCAATCATCCATTATCTGTGCTCCAGTGATTACCATTCAATCTCCCAGGGTCCATGCTCCTCATCACCGGCTCCAGTCTCCTGAAAGAACCCGCATCCCTTAACGCCTGTGTCACATGCAAGCATATCCATAGATATTTCTGACGCTGTCTTCGAGACAGCCCCGCATTGAACGCTGCTGGGAAATGTCAGTGAAATGTCACTCATGGCTCTCCGCTGGAATCTCTTGGTCTCTGATGTAGCCCTCGGTTTTTCAGGACTCTTGTGAAGACACCTTGTGACATTATTTGGTTTCATTGTCCCAAAATGGCCATTGAATTTTCAATTCTCTTTTTTTGTTCGCATACTGGGATTGCTCTTTCTCTTTTTACATAAGGCTGCATTGCTTTTAATGTCACAGACTTAATTGGCTCTTTTTTAGAAAGGATTGGTTGATTATTTATAAGTTGCACTTGCACATTAATACCTCTTTACATGGTTCAAAGGCAGTGTCTGCTGCTCTACTGGCCTGTGGCCATTGTTTCTTTTTCAGAGGATGTCCTTGTGCCTCGCAGCATTTGCATTTTTGCACTAAATTTAATTTTCTGCGTTGACAAACAAGCCAAGGCAAACAAAGCAGTTACAAAAACAAAACATTTTAGTATGCATCGCTGTGCATTGTCTGCCTCTTCTTACAGAAAACAGTCTTTGATGTGTTAATACTGATAGTCGGTTTTTCATTTTTGAGTGGTGGTTGTGGCTGAAAGAGGAGCAATGAGAAATATTGGACAAATCTTCCTGTGTCTTTCCACTGCAACAGGCTGTGATATTATTGAGATTCATCTGAAACAAAGAAGAAGACTATTTGCTAATTGGTTGCAGTCACAACGCACACAACACACTATATTAGTGAGCTTAGCCCATTGCCCATGTTATACTGTAAAACATTAGAATTAGGATACAGCACATGTTCATTCATCCTGTTTATTCTTGGTGTAGTTGAAATATAAGAAAATATTTGTGCTGCAGACAACTACTTATCCAACACTTTGTTTAGATACACAACAGCTCTCGGTACCTTTGTTTAATGTAGTGTACACATCTTCATTAGTTATGTATAGCCTCTAATTACTATTGATGAGACTCTGGCTGATTTGGGTACAAATCTATAGCTTTTGTTATTCTAATGAGTGTTATTTACCCTCAGATCTCCAAGCCAGGGGGCTTTGGAATGAGGCTTTGTACAGACAGATATAGCCAGCCCGCTCTAGCTACACCCACTTGTTTTTTGTATCTGCCGACTTTGACAAAATCCAGTTTGCCTCCCCCCACATCATCACCCGTCTGCATGGATGTATAGCACTTCCCGCTCCTCCATCTGTTTTTGTCCACCCATGAAAAGGTCTATTATAATCCGCAGGATGCACAGTTGACGTGCCGCTTGCTCCGTTTGAGCCAATCAAGGCAGTGCACTGCACTTAGACCACGAATCCAAGAGGCCCTAACCCCTCCCCCTAGTTAATTTTGATTATCTGGGCTCTCTGTCTGAGATCTTCAGTTGAACAAGTTTTTATAACAACATTGTCTCCATCATCCCTTTCCCCTATAAAAAGCTTCCAGTCTGAAAGGGGTTCTATGCATGGCCACTGGATGATGGCAGGCTCCTGATTAACCCTGGAGTGACTAGCTAATGTCATTGAAGGAGGGCCACCTGGCTGTGAGACTGTACAGTCAGCTGCCATTGAAGGGCCAGAATAGGAGACGACCAGGTGTTGGGCTCCAGCCCCCCTAATTGTTGCCATGTAATAGCCTGCTTGACTGCACAATATAGCCCAGGGGCGAGGATTAGGAAAAAGCTGTTGCCAACACAGAAGCCCGTTTTCTTTATTGCCCAAGGTTTTGTGTGTGGGTTTGTCTCTATGTTCCTGCTTATGCAAGTATGTGTATACATATACCTTCCTCCACCCATTATAGACATAGCAGGTAGAAGCCTGTGCCCCTTTTCCTGGCTATCTCGCAGCACCTCAAAAACACCCCGCACATTCATTTTAGACATACTATTTACTTGCTTTTAGATTAGGAAGGCTAAAAGGGAGACTGCTGACCTACATTTTGGGTGTATGTAGATTTTTTTTGCCAGAAAGTAACTTAAAGACTTTCTGTTCAGTCAGCCAAGTGCTGACTGAACAGAAATACATTTTTTGCTTTGCACCAAATATTATTGTATCCTATCAACAACAAGATATTCATCCATTATGATTAACATCATGTTGACAAAATGATATGAACAAACTGGCCCGACAGCCTTGCATATGTAATTTTTTTTTTAAGTGTTCATATCTCATTGTAATCACAATGGCATTGATTGAAATATGTCCAAAATGCAAATATGAGGGCAAACGAAATCACTCTTGCCCCCAGTAACTAACCCTCTTTGCTGTGTGCATTCACCACAGCTGTTATCATATGTAACCTAGCACTAATCATTATCATTCCCACTAAATGCCTGGCATTTTGCATAAGGCCAGGCAGCCTAATTGGCCCGATGAACCTTTCATAGATAGGGCAATGGAGGAACAAGAGCCTTCATGTGCAGCATGTCTTGGTGGGGAAGTGGGAAGAAATGCTTGGCGTTAAGGCATCACAGTTATTCTGTTGCACATGCCACACGCATCATTAAAATTGCAGAAGCCTCTGTTCATTTTGTTTTTAATATTTCATCAGTGCTTGTCTGAGCAGTGTTATCGTATGCTTAAAATCAGAGCCATTTGGCATGACCCAGAGTTGGCCCACTCCTCATGCAATTGAAGTGTCAGGCTGGTTTTCTAGATGTGTCATATAGATTACAGACCATCAGGGTCCTTTGATTGCTGCTATGCTTTCTGGTGGGTACAGGTGGGCAGAGCCTGAGTACAAGTCTGCAGCCTGATAATAATTATCATGCTATAAATTTCATCATGAAAGGTGGAAAAAATAAGTGAAATACCTCATAAATAATTAGATGGATTTCAATAAAAGTCTTTGTCCAGTATGCCCTTTCCGGTTTCATCTTTGACTTTTTATTAAAAGTTCAAATTGAGATCAGATAGATGCTGTTGTTCTGCGTCTCGATTCAGAACAATTCAAATATCACGAACTGAAGAAAAATATGACTCATATTCACCTCTGATAGCTCATAAGACGCACACCTTTGTCCTGACCTAATAATGTTTCCAGGAGGCTGAGGCATTCATGTCACTCTGGTCATCATCACTCACAAAGGAGACCTTCAGAGAGGACTCTCACCCAGCCAGTCGCAGAACTGTATCTGTTCATCTTCATCCCTATGGGCCTTTTTGCTCATCTTATTATGACTTTCTGTTAATGCACGGTTGAAGGCCTGCGTTACTGTCTGGCTATAATGGGCCTGTGTTTGATTAATCATGTCGAGCCATTGTGTTTCACATCTAAGGCTGCTGCGTTGGGACTCATCAATGGAGACCAGAGTCCTTTGAAAAGGACATTGGTTACAGACACCTCATCTGAATACACAAGCCCAGTAGGCTTTGATGGCAGTCATGTTGTGAACAAACCATGCTGCAACAAAGTATGATGTCACCAGGTATCTCCTGGCTATCCCGTTTTTTCTGTGTTGTTAGGATGACTTGTTGCTTTATCACTTATATTCTCTGAACCTCCAACAATCAGTGGATCTTTACAAAGTTTAGAGGTCAACATTGACTTTGGTGTAGGTGCTGGTCTTGTGATTTGTTGTTGAACGGAAATCGATTTTTAGTGCCCCCCAGAGGAATGGTGGGCTGCCAGAGACTTGAGGAAACGGGCGACTACTTCCTCCAGTCAGCTCATAAATAACTTGGTCATGCCAGCTAGCAGACATCAGATTTTGTCTGCAGCTGTGGCAAACCCGTGTGAAATCACTGATGGGCAGTGATGATGTCACAGGTTAAGAGTGATGTCACAGCCATAACTTCCCAGCCCGCTGTCTGAATGCCAGATGGACGGTGGAGAGGTGTGGAGGTTGGAGCTTGGAAAGCTCTTTCCTATGGAAACTCACCTCTCAGGAGGTGTCATTAACCTGGGCTTACTGTTTGACCCGACTCCTTTGGGGCTCTTGAGCTTTCCTGGACCCACTCCTAATTAGGCTACTTGTTAGAATTCTCTGGAACCAGCTATTTCTCTAGAGCATCTGATGTTGTGTACGTCAATGCACAGCTAGGAAATGGACACACAAACACCTGCACTCATCATAATGCATCTGTGACACATTTAGACGCTTTTTGTCCGGCCGCTGTATCTACAGCAAAAAGCTGTCTAATGAGACACCACTGTTTGAGTAGCTGACATAAAAACAGAGTGGGACACACACACACACACACACACACACACACACTATACCCTACTGGCTAGTTTCTGCCAAACACGCTCTCACTTTATCCGTCTCAGTCTGTTGTTCCTTCCTCCTCTGCCATTATTCCAGCGGCCAGCTTTATTGCCACATTCACTCTCTCCGTCCCAATCTATTTTTCTCCACCTGTCTCTCTATCTAAATCTCTGTCTCTGTCCTCCTCCTCGTTTTCCCATAATCACCTCACACCTCTAAGGGCCTATGCTGAGACGAGATTCGCACCTCAGCCCTCGCTGTGACAACAGGTACTACTGGCACTCACCGCCTGGCCTTTCTCCAATCAACACCTGCTCAGCTTTATCCCTTTTTCATCCCTTCCTCTTTTCCATCTTCCCCCACTCTTTTCCATGTCCACCTTCTTTCTCCAGAGTTCTATCCTTTGTCATTGTGTCTCTACCAAGCCGTCCCTGTGTATCCCCTCTCTACATTTCCCAGCCTCTCTGCCATTTTTCTGCCTCTCTCACTGCCTCTCCGTCCTCTTTTCCATAAGAGTTCATAATATAATAATATATATAACGTATGCAGTCCAATCCATTTTTCCATATCAATGCCTCCTTGATTAGGCATTGTGTCATCTCCAAATGTTTACATGCACACAAGTCTACTCTTCTTTCGTGGTAGTCAGTGTAATGACTTTATAAAACAGTCTGTATGCAAGTAAATATTTGCCACCAATCCTTTTTTCTTACATCTGACACTTAATAACTTAATTTAAAACTCTACCACTTAAGCAGCACCCTGAATGTATTTTTATGAGTGGACAGTATGTGTGTGATATCCAGCAATACTGCAATGTGTATGCAGTATGAGAAGAAAAAATAACGACCCCCCCCAAACATCCCATCCTCTTAACAGGCCAATTAAGTGACTGCTGAGAGTCAATGGCTATGAGCTACTCCTGAGCTATTCTCCTCACCAAGGTCAAGCTGATTGGCCCAGGTTAATGGGCAGATGTGGGGCTAAGAGAGGAGGGGGTCAAGCACCTAGAGGCACCCTCCACCTCATCTCTTAACTGTCCCCTCTTCACTACAAGAGCCCCTTTTACCACCAGGGCTTCTACAAACAGGATTAACCTTGGCTGCTGTAGTGGAGGCCTGAGGAGCACAGGAGTGGTTCCTCCCCATGTATGGCAAAGTTTTCTGTTGGTTTTTTTTCACCGCTGCTGAAAAAAAATCTTGAACTGAAACTAGCAGAATTTTTGACGGGGATAAGGCATGTTTCAGATTTAATTATTTTTGAACTGGAGTTTTCTTGCTCGCAGTGGTAAAGCAGTATCGTTAAAAATTGACCTGGAACCCGTATTTGTTGCCACTCTCGGCCTACGTATTTAACAGTAATCTATTTGAACCTTATAAGTCTGCTTCAAGGGCCCGTCCGTCACATCACTAAAACTGCACTTACTAAACTTGTTAATGATCTTCAGATTTCTATGGATTGAGGTTCCACCTTCAATTTGATTTAATCCCGTTTCTGGTACTGGATTTCAGTGCAGCTTTAGACACTATAGATCACTCCATACTCTTATGCCGAGAAGACATGTTTTTATTTGGTGTCTCTGGCCTGTCTCTAGGCTTATCATATAAGAATTACTTATATGAAAAAATTCCTATCGTGATACAACATAACAAATTTAATAAAATGTCAAATATGAAGTACCCCAGGGCAATGTTCTTGGCCCTATTCTGTTTCATCTTAATATTTCACCTCTTGCCCAAATTTTACACAATCATGGAATTATTTCCCATTTATATGCTCATGATACTCGGCATAGAAATCACCAACACTGCCTTTTTACACCTACACAACAGAGTTTAAGCTCTATACTTTCTGTCCATGGCTGACACAAATACCCCAATTCTTGCCTTTGTTTCAGACTTGATCATTATAACTGTTTTTGTCAGGCGTGTGCTAGGACTACAAGTCTTCAAATGGTTCAGCATGCTGCAGCTAAAATCTTAACTATAATTATATCATTTGACAACCACTTTTCACTGGCTGCCTCGCTATGCATGTCAGATCAGACTTCAAAGTTCTTTTCGCTCTCAGAATGCAGCGCTCCTGTCTCTCCAGAATTAAAAAGGAATCGGCTGACTGCATGACCTTTTCCTATCATGCCCCCTCCATCTGGAGTTACCACTGTTAATCCAATATGGCCTTTAAAACCAAACATAAAACTCATAATATTAACCTTAACTTTTAGTTAGTTGATTATAGTTAATTACTTTAGGCCTTGAAGGCCTATGTCAGACTCAGTCTCAATTAATTTATTAAGCCTATGTTTGTCCTGTTCAGTGCACACGACATCTATTGCATGTCTTCCTGTCCTAAAAGCAAGAGCTCTCCTTTGCTGCTCTTCCTGGTGGTTTTTATCCTCAGGTTTAACAATAGACGGTGTCATAAGCTGTACACAAAGCCTACTGAGGCAAATTTGTGAAATTTGGCTTTATAAATAAAATTGACTTGACCTTATCAAGCAAAGATTTCAGCCTTAGAGTGCTAGACTATTCTGAACTGAAAATACATGTAGGGCATCTTAGATTAAAAGGGGCTCACCCATCACCTGACTTCTGTGACTTGGAAGTGGAAAGAAATGGAGCATAAGTAGTGAAATGTCAGTATGGGGCATCTTAAGACCCCTTTTAATGCTCCTTTGCCTAATCTGGCCACAACCCTTTTGGCTGCATGGTGAGCTCTAGAACGAAGGTTGACTTGAAACATATTGCACGAGCCTCTTGGGAACCTTCAGTTCTTAAACAATTCTGATAACCTATTCAGAATCTGTTTTTTATTTTTTAACAGATCTATCACTTCTGTTGATTAGGGTTCTGTGAACTGTAGCTGTTTTATTGAAGGGTATGTGCCAATTTTATTTACAGGATATACGGTATGATGATCTCCTGTTGCAAACATAATTAAATTACGTATTTCTTAAAAAATGTGTGGCCATATAAATTTAGTTTTGCAGCTACATTTTCTTCTGTAATTAAGGCCCTACCAGCACAAGGATTCACATGTCAGAGTACTGGCATTCAGGTGAAACATTAAATATTTCTGCCGGTTTATGCTTTTCAATTGTTTGACAGTTGTTGGCGGTTCTGTTTACTTAGTGTTGCTTTTATCTTACAAAATGTGGGGAAGAAGACTGCTAGCAATTGTTTTCATGGATTTTAACAATACAAATGTAAAACTATTTTGAAAAACCAATGATGAGAAATGTATTACATGGTGATAAACCCAAGAATTTTAGCTCTATACATTCATAGCACTGTCCAAAGCCCTGATGCTTAAACATCCCTGCTGGCTGTGTGTGTTCAAAAGATGCTGAGTGTGTGTCAGAGGCCAGTGGTGGCGTGAGGCCTTTTGTCAGCAGGGGGACAGAGGAACACAAAGACTGGATGGTCAGGATGCTGCTCTCCAGAGAGAAGCCAGTTCAGAGGTCAACAAAGGCTCTTTTAGGGAACGGTGTTTGTGAGGGTGGAGGGTATTGGTGTGTGTGTGTGTTGAACCTACTTATGCACAAACACCAATGTGTGAGCATGCGTACGCGTCTGCATGTGGATGGGTGGGGACCAAAGTGGATCCCAGTGGACAGGCATTTTCAGGACCAGTCCCTGTGGACGGAGAGAGAAGAAGGGAGAGAGATGGTGATGAGGGTTGGTGGCGCTTGGCCGATGGGGTCCAGCAGGGATGGAGCAGCCTGCTAATGAAGAGCCATCTGAGGCCTCCATTCACCTTGAACATGGGCCACTGCAGCTGCCCTGACCTTGGCTTTGATCCACAAAGATGCTTGACCCCCACCATTCCCCCAGTGCTACCCCCCTGCCATCTGGACAGCATACATGCATATGTATACATACGTGCACACACCCACAGATACATATGCATGTACACGTAGGCTGACACATATGCATGCACGCACACATGTGTTTTTACAGGTTTGATGTTGTTGAATTCGTTCTCTGGTGTTGTCTCCTTTGCGTTTATGTTTTAGCATGTGAGCTGCATTTTGTTTAGTTTTTTTGCACAATTGACCTGTGTGTTTGTGTACTAGCATATGTTTTGTTTGCTATACACCTATACTCAAACATGCTCACAAAAAATTCCCTGCCATTGTCAACACAAGTGACAAAAGGAGAAGAGAGCAAGCGGAATGGGAAAGGGTTATTCCCTAAAACACATCATCCCAAATTATAAAAATATTGTAGTTAAAAGAGGGAATCTGTTCTTTTTTTATTCAGTCAATACTCCTTACCCACCCCTGTAACTTCGTAACCATAACCTTCCTGTCTCTAGGTATCAGTCCCCAAGTTGTCTTACATTAACTCATTCTTGTTACAAGACCAATGGTTGCCACGCTCTATAGACATTACATCGGTTTCCCTCTCTTCTCCCTAATAGAAATGCACCAGCTTGGAACGTATGGGTACCTTGGAAATTCCCAAAGTGTCGCAACACACTTTCCTCCTACACACTGGCTTGTCTTGCTTGTCCGTCCAGTTCAGCTGTAAATGACAGTTATGTCACGGGTGACTTAAGTTGAAGTCCATCTGTGGAAATGTAGACATGTCTGCATTTCCTTGTTATATATTTCATCCCTAGGTTTAGGATTTTTTTTCTTCTTCTTTTTTATGCGATACAGAAATACAGTTCATCCAAAAGGCTTTCATAAAACTCTAAATGTTTGTATGTTGTGGTCCGTTTTTTCAGGGAAGTTTTCACAAATACAAAGCGTAGAGAGGCCCGCAGCAGTTGCTGCAGCTTATTTTTTTCCCAAAAGTGGGTCAGTGTCAGTAGGTTTGGTGTTCATGACATGGACATAGTCCTTGCGTCACTGTTCTTGATGTGTCCCTTGATTAAGTTACTGCATGGAGGCAGCAGCGTCTGTGCATATGCAGGGGAACAAGCTGTGCCCATGGCTTAGTAATTAGAGACGAGCTGAAAGATGAGGGAGTGCGAGATAGAGAGAAGAGGCGAGATTACCCCTCACTGCATCAGGTCTGATTTGTGTGCAGCAATTTTTTTACCCACAGATAGCATCGTACATTTACTTAAGTGAGCTGATTACGGCTCTCGCTTTCACTCATCTCCAAAATGCCTTTTATTAGTCTCCCTCCCTCACCGCCTGTCTTTCTGCCTGGCAGCCTGGCATATTTTCTCTCTTCTCATGATAATTCTACACTCTCTCCCTTCATTTTATTCTTTGAAGTTTTTTTCTCACCCACTTTAATCCATTTGTCTAAGTTGGATAGAGGGCAGCGGAAGGAAGTGGTGGAGGGGAGGCGTGTGTCAGAGTCAGAGAGAGCAAATGCTCCAGCTGGAGTCAATATTTGCTTTAGGAATCTCAATAACAGGCCTCCAGTCATCTGCATCTCTGATAATGGACAGCCATATGGCTCTGTTGACCCACTCCATGCCGAGGTTTTCTCTTTCTCTCCTCATCCTTCCCTGACTTTAGTTAGTTAGTTTGCTTCCTTCTAATTTCTCTCATTTATTTTCATTAAGTCCTTTTACTGTATTTTGTCTATGACTTGATACCTATCTGTGTACATGTTGTGCTTTTACAAACATCCTTCCTCTCTGTCATCCACAAAAAGCCTGGATTTGACCCACCACACAGAGCTATGACCCAAGTTTCCATGGCAGCAGAGACTGGGATGCCCACTCTTTGTCCAACAGTGTTTCCAGCAAGTGACAGAATACAGTGACGTTGCATGTTGGGCTATGACTGGAGAACACAAGAGGAATGTGCTTTTACATACTTAAAGGCATTCTGCTGTGCATCTCTTAAATGGAGATGTTGGCCCTGTGGAGAACAGTAAATGGTTGACGGATCTTAAAACATACTTAATTGCTTACCATTTTCTTTCCATTGTGAATTTCCATTTTGCTCCCCCCTTTTCCAATCTGGCCATCCAATCTGCATGCTGTCTGCCCTTTACGTTAATGTATTTCTTGGTGTTCTATTCTGACGAGTGTCCAAATCATGTGTGTTTATCCAAGAATCTCATTTTGCCACAAGATGCAGGAAAAGGTCTGAGCAGAGACTTCCCTATTTTCATTTTATTTTAGTACTAATATATTTTACAAGTCAGGTGTTTCTATCTAAGGACATATTTAATTGAACTTCCCCTTGCTAGTGTGGAATTTTAACTTTTGCCTCCCACGGCTATTCCTGTTTTTGTTGTTTATAAGAAATGCACTGTGATAGATTACTTTAGCGTAATCATTGAGTTCATTGGGCACCTGGAACCCCAACTTCCTTTGTCTTTTTCTGCCCTCTGTCCATCTCCGTCTGTCCCTGTAAGCAGCATTGTCGTGGTACCCTCTGGTGCCTCCCGGCTCAGGTGCCCGTCGCCCCTGCTTTGCCACGGTTTCCCTCAAAGCCATTGGTCATGGCTGCCTTGGCCCTTGCTGTGGCGGCATGTGCCCACAGCAGGCCCTCTGCCCAGTCACTGTCTCATCCTATCTGTCTAACCCAGACCAGAGACTCTCGGCCCGGTCCAGCCTATCTCAGCTCAGCCTGCTTCAGCCTTGGCTTCAGCAACAGCCCAGTGCCACTCCACTCTGGCAGTCGTAATGAGACGACGTGGGGGAGGGGGGACTCCGTGTTGTGTGTGACAGTGAGAATGCATGTGTTTGTCAAGCAATTCTTTTAGGTGTTGTCTATCAAGGAAAATGGCCACAACAGATTGCTGCGAGAGTAATCAGACCCAAATATTCACACACACACACACACACACACACACACACACACACAAGAGCAGTTAAATCTCCAAAGTGCTTACTATCATCACGCCGTCAGAGCTTTTTATTCAAATAGTTCTCTGCACCATATTATCCAGCAACTTGCCTCCATTCCACAACAGTCTTAGTGCGACATATCTATGATAATGGCCATCAGAATGTTTTCCACACTCACCCGGCAGCCATTTTGCCGGCATATTTATTTATTTATTAATTTGAGCTCTCCCCTTTTCCAATCCGGCCATCCATCCTGCATGCTGGCTGCCCAGGCTCCAGTCACTGCTTGTCACTCTGAATTTCAAATGGCTCCAATTTTCCCCCTGATGGCACGAAGAAGTGGCAGGCAGCACATCGGGGAGGGTGGTCCTAGACATGCTGCCTGCAGCAGGGGTTCTATTAGAGAGAAGAGAGGGGGAGAGGAGAGGTTTGGAGCATCACGCCACTAGTGATGTATTCTTTCGCTCTTTTTTTATGATTATTTTGGCGACTGCTTTCTCATTTGGGGATGTGTGGCATGGCTGATTGTTCCATATTTTGCTGCTGGCTGGGTTGCTGATGGTGGAGCTGCCGCTCACTCACACAACTCACTCTCACAGTACATGTGATACTGAGGGCAGCACCAAAAAAAAGGGGATTTGTTGCTATGATTTGTTCCTAACTGACATAATCACAGGGTAACAATACCTTGCTGCCTTGTTTTTGTTTTTTTCTCCAACATGCCATTATGTGTTGTTCCTTAACGAGAACCAACCAGCTATGAGGAGCGGGCGCTCTACTTGGAAGCCATTGTTCAGAACCACAGAGAGGTCATGACCTTTGAAGACTTTGCCTCGCAGGTCTTCTCCCCCTCGCCAGGCTATCCAATGAGTGGAACAGGTGAGAAAATGATCCTCACTGCACCTCCCCATCCTCCTATAGGTTCTTCCCACTTCACCTCTTTTGCCTCTTATTCTCTCCATCCCACTGTTGCTTCATCATCACCTGTGTGCATTTTCCTGTCCGTCCTCCTCCTCTTAGATACACCTGTTTGCCCCCCAATGCCTCCTCCTCCCTCCTTTTTCTCACTCTTCTCCCACACCCACGCTCACTGATGAATATCAAACAACAGGGCCGGCTCTTCCCGCAACCCGACCAACTTCAAACACTCTGCTTTCTCCTACTTCCTCAAGCCCCACTCACGCCACTTTGTTCATCTCTTCTTGTTTCATACTGCATCTTTCCTAGCAATTACTATTCTATGAATATCAGCAGCCTTGTTAAATGGTGGTTGCATAGTGTGTGTGTGTGTGTGTGTGTGTGTGTGTGTGTGTGTGCGCGCATGCGCACGTGTGTGTGTCTTCATGAGCTCATTCACCAACACTTAAAGAGTTCCCACCGACAAACTGCAGCTCGCGGATGTCAGCACAGCACTCTTATCAGGCCCTGATGAATAGAATGGAAAACGTGTCTTATCTTGTTCTTCCTGCTCGTACCAGCTCTGATCGATCGGCAACAGCAGCTAAATCAATACGGGATTGCACTTTTCCACTCTATTGGATCCCGACACACATTCTGTTTTGACAAGTAGATCTCTCCACAATACCACATTATCGTGTCATTTTCAAAACTGTCACTGCTTATGATTTAAGGGTGGTTTAAAGTGTCATGTTTGTATCCTGTATGTTGGCATGTGAGAATTTTAAAATGTGTTATTCTACACTCTGTGTGTGTGTGTGTGTGTGTGTGTGTGTGTGTGTGTGTGTGTGTGTGTGTGTGTGTGTGTGTGTGTGTAGGACTTTAGACTCTCAGTGAGCAGGTGTGATAGTCAGGCTGTTGAAAGCAGGCAAGGGGTGGCCACCTACATTACCATACTGTTCCACTCTCTTGCAAAGGTGTAAAATCTCCCCAGACTGACCTTTACTCACCTCCTCTCATCCCTAGCACCAAAGCAGCTTAGAGAAAAAGAGAGAGGGAAAAATGGAAAGAGATATAAAGGAATGAGAGAGAGAGAGAGAGAAAAAAAACAAGCTGATGTTGTGGACAATTTTTTAACCTTGGCTTCCTTTGTGGCTGGACAGACACAGGTTAGAGAGGTTAGCCAGACTAGAGAATAATGTTTCACAGCATGAGACTGTGTGGCTAATGTGAGAGGCCATAACATAATGAAGTTTGTAAGGCTGTTGTGTCACCCTCACTGCTGCGGAAACTCGTTCTGAACGGCAATTTGTATTTCTCCGGAATCTACGAGCGTAAATAGATTAATAGATTAATGCAAGCCTGTGTGTGTGTCTGTGTCTGTGTCTGTGTCTGTGTCTGTGTCTGTTTATGTGTGTCTGTCTATGTGTGTATGTGTCTATTTGTGAGAACTGTTCAGTATGTCTGTCCATTTTATCCAGCAGCAGGACCCTTTGCTCCATACAATTTTGTTACACAGTTACTTTCTTGTAGGCAATCTTCTGAAAAAGGGGGATGATTACCCTCTTGAATACTGTCAGGTTTATTGGTGGGTACATATGTTGTAATACATGTATATGTATTAGAATAGTTTTAACAATTTTAATAATGAATTTAATCAAAATAATTAGAAAAATGGTGCAGAATGTCCAGAATAAATATATTGTATGTTTAACTTAAGCCATGGAATCTTGGCATCTTGGGTATTAATATATGGTAATATAAGCATCACATAGCTTCACTAGAGTGCTGGGGCAAGCAGCCATGTGAACATGTCAAACAATGTAGAGGAACGTGTCATGTTTTTTTTCTCTACATGGGAGGAAACCTATTCAAATGTAAGATAGGACAAGATAGATTATATTTTATAAAACACACATACCAGTTGGGACTACTAGGGCTGCTGCAGCTAATTAATACTTTTTATTATCAATTAATCCAACTGTTGTTTCTTGGTTCTTATTTTGGTCTCAATAAAAAGGGGAAATGCCCATCATGATTTCCCCAAATGGCAAACAACAACTTTTCCCTAAAACATATTGAAACATTTAAAACCTAAAGTATTCAAGGATGTAAAGAAAACCAGCAAAAATCTCACTTTATCCACTAGAACCAAAGAATGTTTGGTTTTGTTGCTTTAAAAATGACTTAGAACCATGGTTACATTTATAAAATAGCTGAATATTTATTTTATTTTCAATCAATTTGTCCATGAATGCACTCTAGCAGCTGATCCCAGCTACCATATTATTGTTATTGTATGTTTTCATGTGTTCTTATCAACTATATTTAGAAACTGAAGGCTGTTTTTTTACAAAACCATAGGCATGCTGTATTTCAGGCTTCATGCCTCATATACATTTCAGGCTTCATGCCTCATATACAGTATATGTTATGCATATAGGTTTCCTTTATGTAATCTGTCATGCCTGATCATTTGTGTATCATCAAGCATATAGCTTCAAAGCAGTGATGGCTGGCTGACACTGCTCCCATACCCTTTGGTGTGTGTGTGTGTGTGTGTGTGTGTGTGTGTGTGTGTGTGTGTGTGTGTGTGTGTGTGTGTGTGTGTGTCTGTGTGTCTGTGTGTCTGTGTGTCTGTGTGTGTGTGTGTGTGTGTGTGTGTGTGTGTGTGTGTGTGTGTTCGTATGTGAGTCTGTCCTCTCCATCCTGCTCTGGCGCCCATTCGCTGCCACTAACATGTCATCATGCTCCATGACAGCGTGCAGGCGCTGGCCGGGGATGGTTTGGGACATGGAGTACCCCTGGGCCAAACTGGACTGTAAGACTCTTGCCTGCTTCCTCCACACTAGGCATGACGCCCAGCCACTTCCATCCATCCCTCCATTCATTTAGGTCACTGTGAACCCCACCATTGGCACATTACTGGGGGCTGCACTTAATTTAGCAAAGCAGGTCTCGCATTCAAGCGTAGATTCTGCTAATTGCTAAATGAGGCGCTCCCTGCAGTGTTTTCACCTGTTAGCACCTAGCCTCTGTCCTCTCCACTTTATCATCCATCTCTTGACCATTTTGGCTTGTCATGTCAGTAACCTCCACATCCTAGTCCTCCATGATCCTGAATGCAACCTCACTCCGGTCCTAGCAAGTCACTGCTTCCTGCATGAACTGCACCACCTGTCGTACAGTCTCCATCCACAATGCTCTGGCCCTGCTGTGTTGCACCGCTTTGCTCACTTTATACTGTTTTGTCATTTTGTATTCATCCTCCTCCAAAACCTTTTTCAAAAATGAATGACTGCGCACGAGAAAGCCATGCCTTAAAAGCTCCCATGTCACTCTGAGGTCTTTTAATCTCACCCTTTGCCCTCTCCAGTAGTTACACTGGTGGTGAGTGTTTCTCAGCCTGTCGTTGCCATGTGAACTGCCCGCCATCCGTGCTTTGGATTTCAAAATGACTTTTTGAAATTGGGGATGGATTTTTGTCAGTGACCATCATCTTCAGAATAACACCACTTGTCGATTAACTCATTAACCAAATCAGTTAACCCTTTGTCTGACTTTTAAACCGTTTCAGTGACAACTAACTTGGATGCCACACATGCTGTCTGAAAAGCCCTCCACTGTTACCCTCCAATCATTGACTTTTCAGCAGCGTTGTGTTGTGTTCTGCTGCAGTTTGTGTGTGTGTGTCCACTACTCTCTCACATGATGCTCTACTTTGTTTTTCCTTTTTAGATTAAAAATATCTTTAAAGGTCCAAATACGTTATATGGCGAAGGTAAGCCCCAAGCCAAGCCAGAAGCTTGTTCTCCGTCCAGCGGAATACCAATCCTTCGCTCCTTCTCTCATCCTGGCTGTTCCCCCCCTCCCTCCCTTTTTTTCGTTCAGCACTAACCAAGCTTTATTTACTGAGTGGGACAGAGAAACCAGGCTGTTACTTGAGGGAGCTGTCCTACTGTTTAGGCCAGGCTGGTAATTGAAAGTGATGCACGGTGGGGACAATTAGCACCTAACTAAGTAGCAGCATGAACAATACGGCTACACTTCTGGCCTTAGCTTCTGCATGTGGCGCTCCTTTATCTCTTCCCCCAGCAAACACTTTTCTTTCTGTCCTTTTTTTCGATCCCTCCTCCCCCCTCATTTTCCTCCTGTTGGAGTGTGCCTGTTTGCCCGGGGCAGACTCTGAGACTAACACCTGCCGCACTGGAAGACGTCTTTGTCATCCAAAGCCTTGTTTGAACTGCTGCAAGAGGGGGCGACCAATGGGATAGCAGGGCCATTTAAAGACTCTCTTTGTTTTCTTTCTCTCTCGGTCTCTCCGTTCTTCTCTCCGTCTGAAAATGTACCTCACTGTAAAGGCAGTTTGGGCTGATGTCCATGAGAACACATTAGGCTATTCTCCATCTGGATTATTTTTTCACTCAGCAACTTTCTAAGAAAATAAATTCTCGCTTAAGTCCATACAGTTAAGAGCATTATTTGGTAACCAATGCAACCACAGTTACACTGCCACAGTGGGAGTGGTGGCTGTTTAGTGCGACATGTTTGAATGGCCGCTAAACGAAAAGGGAAGTCTGCTGAGTGGGTGGTGAACTGTACCATCGATTGTCTACATATACAGTGCTGCTTGAAAGTATGTGAACCCCTTGAGCCTTTTGGAGTTTTTTTTATTTTAACCATTATTAATTAATTTCTATCAATAGCTACCAGTATTTTTTATATGAAATAACAGATGTTTGTTTATCCATTCAACATGTTTCTTTTACAGAAATCAATTGTAAAAACAGATAAAACAAATTATTTGACAACTTTTGTATGTGCAAAAGTTTGTGAATCCTGAGCTGCATTGCTTAAATCGAGCAGGTAAACACAATCAGGTGGGCCAAATTGAGTGATGAAATAGACCAATGTAATGAGAGATCTTTAGGGAAGACATTTGGTGGCTCAGGGTTCACAAACTTTTGCACATACAACAGTTGCCATTAATTTGTTTTATCTCATTTAACAATTGATTTCTGGAAAAGAAAAATGTTGAATTGATAAACAAACATCTGTTATTTCATATAAAAATTACTGGTTTTGATAAAATGAATTAATTATGGTTTAACACAATACAATTCCAAAATACTCAAGGGGTTCACAAACGTTCAAGCAGCACTGTATATTAGCTTTATTAGGTGGTCGCCTGGCCTTCCTCCTGTCTCTACAGCATATGCAGCCAGATTTGAGTTTAGAAAACAAAGCATTTACTGTAGGAATGAGAGGAATAATACAGGAATGCTGGCTTTGTTCCGTCCGTTAAGGCCAGCCCACATTTTTGGCCAAGCCAGTCCGTTCCTTTCTGTATAATCGTATGCAAATTTGAGAATGCGTGTTCTTGGGACCCCTTCACCTCCCCTCCAGCCCCTTCACAATGCACACGCCCAATGTTTCATCCATAAGCCCAGCCCTGGATGCTGCCGGTGTCCACTGTGCTGCTGAGTGTCTGTTACTCCGGCCATCTGCCACTCCTTTTAGTCGCTGCAACTTGAGATGCCTTTCGAAAAAATGGCAGGAAAGAAAAGGGATAGGAAAGAAAATAGGCAAGCAGATGCCATCTCAACAAAGCAGAAAAGTTGTTTAAACTGGAGGCATGGCGCAGAGGCGCGCGGGGGGGACACGGTTTGGTCTTGGTCAGGGGTACACTGAGGCGTTCACAATACTTGATTGTCCTCACCAGCATTTGATGCCCACCTCCCAGCTTATTACCATTTGCCATCCCGTAATCATGGATGTGAAGTTTTTTTTGGTGGGAAAAGGACAATGTTTGACAATAGGAAGGCTACACGTGGTTCACAACAAGAGAATAATGTGTAATTTTATTTTGATTCAAAGCAGTCTGCTGTCACACTGCGAATGGAATACAGTTTTCTTATTTTTTTTCTGCAGGTAGCCACAAAGGTTACCTTTCATCTCTTTATATCTTATAAGCATCTGGAAAAACTGGGTTGGGGGGGAAAAAAGGCAGCTTTTCTTTTAACAAGCTTTGCTTTTCTACAGCATGTGAAAAAGGCATGTGATTTCTGAAATATTTTTATTCGCTTTCTCACAACTCTGTTCTGACGACTTAAAAGCGGGTTGAACAAACTGAAATCCTATACAAACCAGTTTGTATCATACATTTTGTGAATGTTGGTGAAAATCCTATGGACTGGGTAATGTTGATTGTGGCAGCAGTCACATGCATGACAAAGCATGCTGGGATAAACGGCAATCACACACCAAGCCCAGTGTGGAACTCTGCCATGTCTGACCAGCTCTGTCTCTCTGTCGTTTTTTTTTTCTTCTTGTCTCTAAACTGTCCCTCTCCGTCTCAATCTCTCCCAGGCTCCTTCACCGGCAGCACGAGCACCGAAGCCTCAAATGCCACGGCAACCACGGACTCTGTCGACCAGGTTTCTCCTACCATGCCCCGTGCCACAAAGAACAGAGTTTCCGGAAAACTCCGCCGATCAGCCAGCGCTATAAGCAAATCCTCAAACTGAGCCCCTACCTACCCGCCTCCCTACCTACCCCAAAGTGCAGCCTTTTATCGTTCCTCCAAGAACCTCACACCCAGCCGTGACTGCAAGAGTTTTTATTCTTTTCTTTTCTTTTTTTTCTTGGTGTGTTTTGTTTGTCCTTGTTTTAATTGTGTGTCATGTAACTGGAGCATATTGCAATTTTTTAATTTAAGTGGCAATCATTGATTTTGTTGATACATTTCCATTTGTTGTGGTGTTTTTAACTGCTTGATCCAGATGGACAAGTGACTAAGCTATTTATGTTCATCCGGTGGTTTCAGCTGGAGAGTCAGCATCATAGGAAGACTCGATGGAGAAGTCCTAAAGCAACCTGTGTTTAAAAATGATCTTCTAGGGCAGTCTTGATGCACTGGAGAAGAAAAAGTTCTTACTATAGTAAGGGAATGGGAAACTGCTTCACCCTGTTTCTACGTCTCATCTATGTCGACACTTATTGTGACAAAGCACTGAATGACACTGCTGTAAATGGCACCTTTGCTAAAGCTGCACAAGAGATTGTGTCCATTTATAGACGTGTCTGCCTTTTTACCTCCTCCTGCACCTGCCACAACCTTTCCGTGTCATAGATACCACTTCAGGCCAAGACAGGATGATGTCGTCCTGCTCGTTAGCAACAGTCTTGACCATGTTTATGGACCATCTCCGTACAGTGAAGAGGAGCAAAAGACTGATGCATCATGGGGAATCCCTCCCCAGAGGGATTTGTACTCCCGGCGCTGCTACACAGACCAGTCCCAGTAGTATGTGCAGTCAGAGGCTTTTTTTTAATTGTTATGAACCCCAGAGTGGACAATCAATGACGTCTTTCTAACCTGCGTTGAACAGAAATGAGTTTGGCTTCTTTTTGTTTTTATCACCACTCTAATTCTCCATTTTAAATGAATTCCGATGGATTGTGTCATGATTTGATTTATGCAACCTCGCTGGAATGAGAAAAGACTGCGTTTGTAATTGTTTTCTGATGTGGTTAACATAGGCTCATGTCCGGTAATTGAATAAGTCCCTCCTGTCTCTTTCCTTTCGCCATCAGTTTCCCCTGTCCTGAGAAAAGCGAAGACATCGACATTCCAGCGTTCCCGACCAATGTTTTTTTGCACTCACTGTCCTTGATTTACTAGCATTGAATGTTTGTCTTCGTACTCGGGCTTTAAGTTTTATTTTTAATTTTTGTGTGTATAGAAAGGACTATTGGATGGATTATTTTTGCTGTTGTGTGGTTTATCATGTATTCATGTGCTGATTAGGAAAACTACCGCCGTAGCCTCAGGTGAATCTTATCTCCATGCACCCATGCACTGGTGAGTGAGTGTGTGTGTGTGTGTGTGTGTGTGTGTGTGTGTGTGTGTGTGATTTTCTGAGGGAGCTTCTCACTGTGCCTGTGTAACGTCTGTCCTATTAAGATGCTGTCTCACGCCACACCCCTCAGTCCCCATAATCTCGTTTGACTTTTTCTCTTGTTCTTCGTCTGATGCAAACCATGGCCTGCTTGCATCACATCTACTCATTAGCAGTAGAAACTAAACAAAATGTTTTCCTCGCCTAAAGGTCTAGGTCTTGTGCTTCCCACAACAAAAAAACAACGTCAACAACAGATGGATTGTGGAATCTGTTTAGTCTTTTATCATAGGTGGTGTGCTGGCCCGTCTTTTATCTCTGAATAGAATCAAGTGGCAGCGACGCCCCCTCTTTCCCATGTTCCTCTCCACACAGGAGGGGTTTAGGTGGCATGCCAGAGCTGAACTCTATCAGTCCTCCTAGCAACGGCAGGGCCGGCGTTCTCACTTTTTCGACCTGCCCGCCCAGGGTTGTCATGGTAGCCAGGTGTTCTTTCCCCCCTCCCTACACACAAACACACACACTATACACTTGGGCTCCACCCAAGCTGCAACACTATCCCCATCTGTTGCACTACTATATGCCTTACTTTCCCCCCTATGCCCTCCTGTCAATTTTCTTCGTTCTGTCAAATCTCCCCTCTGTTTTTTTTTTGTTTTTTTTTTATATATAACCCCAGAGCAGAAAATGGGCGAATACAAACAGCGGGAGGATCAACTCTTTTTTTCTGCTTTTTCTTTCCTTTCTTTCTTTTTTGAAGAATGTATAGATACACAGGCCTGGATCACATCCATGGTTTTCATTTCCCCCAAAGCCACTTGAAGGAAACCACCCAGGATGCTGATCTAAAGATTGTAGGTCTAGGTGATAGATGATGTCTGTTTAAGGGGACTGTGCTCCCCCTTTGGTGGCTTTTAGTATGCTGGAGATGTTAGTTTGGACCAAGATAAGGATTTGCGTGTCTTATATACATGAAGAAATTCTGCTTGTGTTAGTCTTAGTATGTTTTTTTTTGTTTGTTTGTTTTTTGCTTTTCTTCTGGTTTTAGAAATCCTTGTACATTGTGTCAAATTTGAGGGCTTCCGCGTCCTCCGAAATATAAATATATGAATGCCTGTAATATAATCTTTGTATAAGAGAAAGAGGAAAAAAAGCTTGAAGATTTCGTCCTTACCTGTCAACATATCAAACAGTTTTTAACGACCGAAGTCCTGCTATCTTTATTAGAAATGTGAAAATTGAGACATTTCATTAAATCAATTTTAAATCTATGTACGTTTGTCTTTTTTCACTCTCACCCACACATCGGCCACTTATGCAACCTCGTGTGTGTGTGTGTGTGTGTGTGTGTGTGTGTGTGTGTGTGTGTGTTGACATGATGGTGCTGTTACCATGGGCTTCCTGACCCTGGCCCGGAGAGTGCTAGCAGCAGCAGGGGTAACCTGACCCTCCCCCCATCTGTCTCCCCTGCTGCTCAGCCTTGCTTTGGGGACAGCAGTATAATGGAACCTCACCATGAGGTACAGGTGCAAGGGGTTGCAGCACCTACGAGTGCCCTGCCTCGCATAAAGACGCAAGAAACACACTTGACCGTAATGGGAGCCTTAAAAACTGCCTGTGTGAGAGATGGTGAGAAAGCACACTAATGTTACCTAATTTTCACCCGTCTCAGCGCTGTTTGCCTCCATCATTGACTCTGAGATGGTTTACAACAGAACAGGCACCAGCCCCTCAGAGGGAGGCTTACATTCTCTCTGATAATTACCAAATTGTAATATTTCATGTGTTACACTGCAGGCTGTAGTGTTCAAATCACACTGTCTTGATGCATTGTGACTGGTGCCTTAGGGGGGAGTGACACTCATTTAAAAAAAGTTGGTGTTGTTCTTTTTGGTCTTGGAAAGGCACAGAGTAGGCCTATAAATGAGCAGGAACAAGTCTCAGTGTTACTAAGATTCATTTAATGTAGCCTAAGGGAATTGTTTATCCTCACAACAGATTAAAGCTATAGTGTGTAACTTTTTCATATCGGCTCAACAAAACAATCTGTATTTTTCCGTATGGCTGTGTTTCTAGACTGGTGCCACGCCACCCCTGAACACTGGCCCAGGAGCTCAGGAAAATCTTAAGAAGCGCATAAGAAACGTTTCAGTTGTTGATTCTACTGCTGATTTAAAAAATCCCGGACGTCCAGTTGAAGGTATAAAATCCATGCACGGTCGATCACTGAAGGCTTACCTCATGTAGATACACAACAGTGTTGTTGTAATTACTGATAATTATACTCATGGGGAAACAGAAGTTACGCACTATAGCTTTAAGTTTAACCATCAGTGAAAATGCTCCAGGTGAACTCCATGTTGGCAGACTGGGTCTATATAATATGCCAAGTCTGAAGAGGCCCAGTCTGAAGCTGCCTGCTAATGTACAGCTAACTTAATGCTTTACAGGTGCTGGGGGTCAGATATGAAGCCATTTGATCCCTGCTGGGTCCTTAATCAGAAGAAAAGCAACCAATATCAGACAGATGTTCTATACTGCTCCAGAGGTGAGCTGTGATCCGCCACCTCTTTGTCCCCCTGTCATGTCCTGACATGGCATTAAGGCGGGAATTTATGACTAGGCTCCTAAGTGCTTCTCTACGGCAGCGAAACGGCGTCTATTGAGCCACTGCAGCGATGATTTACTGCAAATCAGTCTGATAAACGGTGGGGGGATCGAAGGCAAAGGTTTGGCTAAAGGGGCGTCAAAGGTTTCTTTTCCCAGTTCCGAGTTGACTGGACTAGACTCGAACCATTTTGGAGTGAGGGAGATGGTGACGAAGAGAGGCTGACATTGTAGGCTTATCAAAGTAATAGGGTGTGAAAAGATGCTTAATGTATCTGGCTTGGCCCGCGGACCTCACTTTGGACATAGGGAACCAGCTTTAAATCGGCCATAACAGCAGCAGATTAAAACAGCATCTTGAAAAATCTTTGGGGTGCAGAAAGTATTTGCATTTTAATTTAAAAACGGGACCTAAATCAATAAGACTTGGCCTAGAATAAAAAATAAATGAAGTGAGAGGCAAAACATTTTATTATAAAGATCATTTTTAAAAGAGTTCATTACTGCACAGGGTAGGTTAATTGTTTCATTTAGACAAATTCAAAAGCCATTTTTCCCCCAAAGTGGGCTAGTAGTACATATTTAATTTATGAGGAAACCTCTTCTACATGTGTCTTATCCATGTCATATTGGCATGATCATATAGGCTTTGGAAATATTTAGCTTTTATCCAATCACTTCCCTTAGAAATTGAGTTAATCAACACCGTGAAAGTGTTCCTTTCCTTCAGCCTGACAAAGTGACACCACCTGGAGACATGCAAATCTTTTTGAAAATATTTTTTTTTTATTCTGATAGACGACAACGATATACACATACAATCAAAGCGCTATAAAAGCCAACATTTAAGAAAAATAACTTATCCTTAAAAAGATTGCATCTAAGGTAAGAGCATTACGTTTTTTTATTCTTTTCGAAAGAGCTGTGGAGATTGAAGATTAAAACCCGACCCACGACAATTAGCACAACTCATACTGTAAATCTGACCCAAAAACAAACGAAAAACATTTTGGCTATACGACATGTAAACTGCCAGAACGATTCACAGAAGAGATCACAACAAACACAACAATAAGTTACATAAAATAATTAGAATAAATAAATAAATAAATAAACATATGATGAAAAATATTGCAACCATCTTCAATAATAATCATAATAATAAAATATGTGCCAGCATTCAAATTAAAACAGTCTATGTTGACTTCTTTTTAAGGCAGTTATACAGCGGGATTTGGATGTGTATGTAAAGGCTATGTCGGACTAGGCTTCTTTAGTTACTAAAGGCATTTGTGGTTCTACTAAACAGGGAATGCGTCACTCGCTCACTTTTTTTTTGTTTCCCACAGATACAAAGTTGATAAGTTCGGCCATTCACAAACTAGCGTAAAGCTACAGTGAGAGAGAGAGAGAGAGAGAGAGAGAGAGAGAGAGAGAGAGAGAGAGAGAGAGAGAGAGAGAGAGAAAGACAGAGAGAGAGAGCAATCACGGTCGGTGAATCCAAAAGGCTTTGATGGGGGGACGATAAGATGATTTCTGAGAATCTTAAGACATTTCTTAGGTCTAGAAGCTATCATTGAACACGTGCTGTCCTAGAAAAATACCCTTTAACAGTCAAACTAACGCTTTGTATTCCTTCTTTTTTCTTCTTCTTGATAAACTAATTTGAGAAAAGGAAAATCTCAAAATAGGCCTATATGTAATTCAAATATAGACAGAAGCATTCAACAATCACTGATTGGCATGGAAAAGACACCTCAATGAACACCACTTAAACATCAAACCGCGCTGCCTTTCATTGGCCTACAGTTATGGCAGTGAGCATCACAAACGTTTACTTTTTTTTCTCTTTTTACTTCCCCAAAAGCCATTTTTTGTTTCTCCCTTTTTTCCCCTCCCAAATCAAAGGCACAAGTTTAGTGTTGTCTTGTTTTAGCAGGCGGGGCGCACTGGCATTTGGAGCAGGATCACCTGCCTGTTCTCCGAGGGGTGGCACTTGTTTATGTGCCTGGTGAGCCCCGGCGAGCTGTAGAGCGTGGCGGGGCAGTACTTGCACGGGTAGATCTGGGAGGAGTGCATGAGGCGCAGGTGTCTCTCCTGGCCGGCCCTGCTGGTGAAACTCTCCCCGCACACCGGGCACAGCAGGCAGTCCACCGGGCTCAGGTTGAGAGGGCTTTGGTTTGACGCTTCCTCTGAGGATGATGAAGATGATGATGCTGCTGAGGCTTTGGAGGAAGAGGAGGAGACCGGGACCGGAGCCTGCTCTGCCGCGCGGTCGCCGGTTTGAAACCCGTGCTCCTCCAGCACTTTCTTTTGCAAGGCCTGGTGTCCCAAGATGTGTTTTCTTAGATACGCCTGACGCTTGAACCTCTTCCCGCAGTACTGGCAGTCATACAAGCCGTCTTCAGATCCAGACTCGGACAGACCTGGACTCGGGGTTTCTCTGTCACTCATCATGTCTTTGGCTTCGTCGGAGATTGACTTGACACCCATCGGTGGTGGGATTTTGGCTGTTTCAGGTTTGGAGCCCTGTGCTGGGGGGGACAGCGCCGGCACGCCGGTGGTCCTCGGTTTGTGCCAGCGGCGGTGAGAGGCGAGGTTGGCCGGACAGCTGAACATCTTGTCGCACTCGGGACACCGGTACTCGACCCTGACGATGCGGGAGCACTTGTGCTGAGCCAGGGAGAAGGGGTCCGCGTACGCTTCCTTGCACAGCTGACACACGAACTCCCCCAAAGGCTTGTTCCCTTCTGAGGACGACCTCGGCTTCGCCTCCACCGGTCCCTCTTTGATTTTGAGACCGAGCACGGGAGAAGTCGTCATCTCGTCTTCGAAGTTGAGTTTGCGGATGGCTTTGGGTTTTTTGGAGGCGGGTTTAGATTTGCGCTCTGTGCCGTCAGCTGCGGGTCTTTTGGTACCGGCGGCCCGGTTGCTTGGTGCCGGGAGGCTGCTAGTGGTGCTAGTGGTGCTGGTGGTGCCGACGCGGCTGCTGTTGCTGGTTCCGATTTTCAGATCGACCGGGGCGTACAGGAGGTGGTCCAGGCCGGAGAGGGAGGCAGGTGTCGGAAATGATTCGGCAGAAATGGGCGAGCCCAGATTGAAACTTCGCTGGAAATATCCCCTGTCGTGCTCCTTGCTGACGGGCCGGGTGGGGCTGTGAAGGGCTTGGCACACCGACTCTGGGTTGCCGAACTGTGCCGGCTTCTCCAGTCTTGGCACCGGCGCCTGAGCGGCTATGAAACCCGGTGATGCTGCGGGGCGGTCCGGACTAGACGCCACAAACATCGGTGGGGAGGGGTCCATAGTGTAGCACGGCAAGGCAGCTGGAGTGGGATGCTCCTGGAGGTCATCTTCGTCCGACCGAGTCCTGTAGGAAACATGTGCAGATTTCTTGTTTCTTTTTACCAGGAATCCTTTGGGCATCTTGGCGAGTGATAGCGGAAAGGCACTTCGGGGAGGCGGGCGAAGTCTCGAGTATCCAGGTTTGTTAAAAATATGGCAACACTAGAAGCTTGTGGGACTTTATCTCTCCCCCAGTATATCGATCCTTCTGCTGCTGAAATGTTTTCGTCTCCAAGGCATAGCTCCACTCTTTTTATGCCGGAATGATGCTATTGTTCTCGCCCCCCTCTGTTGCAGCATCCCCGACCAATGGGATGAAACCAAGATCCCAGTGGATTTGATTGTGGGAGGGCTCTTAGCCTGGGTTTGGTGGATTTCGTTGGAGGATGTGCAGATAGCTTAGCAGATGTACTGGCGGTTTATTACATTAATGTGTGCGCTCGGCCCCTCCCCAGCAGAGGCACACGCCGGGACCCTCCTCTTTTTACGGTCTGATGGGCCCCTATACAACTGCACACGTGCCACGGCTTTGTGGCGCTCCTCTGGGGGGCCCGACACTGCCAAAAGGAAATGTCCGTCACTGCCACAATCATCACAATTTAGAGTTAAGATGGGGATGAGACAAGCTTGGTTAAATACAAACCAAAACCTCTGTTTCTTTCAATGTCTGCTGTGATGTTGTTAGATGGGGGCAATTCACCTAATGGACACATCTGTAGGAACAGATTCTCCCAATTCAGGGTGTCAGGTTGTTGGGGTTTTTACGTCCACACAGTTTACAGTTGTTTATTTTCGCTATCCACGCTCCAGCCTCTTTTACGCACGACCTTTACGCACGTCACGCAGGCCCCTCCAACAAACCAAATAAGCCATTTTTTTTTATAGACCTTTATTTTATTATGTCTTAAATACACACTATAGGGGGAGTGTTTCTTTATTTTAGGGCACGTGTCTGTCTCGGTAGTTTAACTCGACATATAAATCAGACATCTCGCTGCATACATAAGTAATAAGAAGAAGGCCCTCTGGTCTTTGTGCACAATAGCCAAGTCTGCCCGTGCTGGATATCCCTGTCCTTTTCTCTTTTTTTTTCGTTTGAAAGGCAAATTGACCTCTTAACTGTGAAACGGGACTCACGGCCAATCTGGTCCACTGCTAGGCGCGTGCTGGGCGGAATCAGTGCTGCAGACAAAGAAGGCCGCTGCCGCGGCTTGTGTTGTAAAATGCTGCAAAGATATCCAAAGCTAAAATGAACCTGCTGCTGTTGGCTAATGCGGACTGGAACTGTTGTTTGTACATATGGGCTTTTTCAGGATGTTAATTGTCTGCTCAAAAAGCTTAAACGTTTCTAGATTTAAGTTTGCATTAAATTGAATACAATTAGTGTACAAGTAAAGATGTTAATGGTTTGTTGCTCAATCATTTATTTAGATGAAACTCAATTTTTCAGTAAAACTGTCCAATTCTGCAGCCTCCTGTCCGCCTAACAAAGACAACTTTCGGGACAAATATATCTGGCCTATTTTCTTTACAGGCTCCCTAGTTTCTCTTCATATCGCATGTATCGTGTACTTTTTTCTCTCTCTTTCGTTCTAATGGTTAAATGTAGGCTGCCGTGCGCCACTTGGCAGAGAGCGCATTCTTTTCCCCTTTAGTCGACAGACCAGGGAGGAATTAATCTCCATCGTCGTACATTGTTCCCCTCATTTGCATAAAGCTGCAGTATGCCCAAGTCAAATAATTACACAATCGGAGCCGAGCCACAGGCCTGCGCCTCTCTTCTTTCAATAGGCCTCTGTGTCCCCGTGCCTTCTCACCTGCCTGACAGCACACCGTTATTTAGGTTAGAGAGGGTTAAATGACAGATTTGATC
Source organism: Hyperoplus immaculatus (assembly GCA_949357725.1). Taxonomy (NCBI): domain Eukaryota; kingdom Metazoa; phylum Chordata; class Actinopteri; order Uranoscopiformes; family Ammodytidae; genus Hyperoplus; species Hyperoplus immaculatus. Next base: position 12,271,394 of record OX442363.1, on the reverse strand, counting down.
AAAGTGTAACAAAAATAGTTTAAATTGTTCAAAAGCTAATAGTCAAACACGTTTTAATCATATCAAAGTTTCAACAACTATTAAAACACTTTTTTAATCATATATTACTGTAGAAATGTAGTCACATAATGATTGTTAAAAAAAAGATGTTATCTTGTTTTGGTTCCCCTGGCTTCCCTGACCCACTTCAATTTTTCCAAAAACCGGAACGTTATTAAAACTTTTTTTGTTCGGTGCAAGTCGTGTTTGCCTCTTCTGTTACTTGTTGTTCTTTCAGGCTTTCATCTATTAGTCGTGGTTTGTTGGGACTACAAGCTTTGATGGCATTTTAACGAGTTCCTCTTTCCCCGTGATAATGTCTGTGGGCGCGTGGGCCGGTGTGCAGGCCTGGCCTTGGCTACACCGACGCATGCGCGTGTTTGATCAGTGGCGCGTGCTGACGGGAAGCATAGGCGCATAATTAGCATACAGCTGCAGCCGCTTTAAGACAAGGCTCAACTACATGCCGCTCAGCCTTATCGCATGCTATGGGGGTTTTAAATGTTGCTCTCGTTTTTCTTCGTGACCACGGGCTATGCTGTCAGTGTAATTACTTAGATGATATGATAAAAGTTGAAAATACATGAATAAGTAATGTTTTAAGATGTGTTTGTGTCCCTTTATAGCTATGTGTTTACTTATACAAGCCTAAATGTACCCAGTTTTCTGCAAATAGTCACACTAACATGACGCCTGAGCTGTTGTAGGCCTGATGGTTCATGGTTTAACTTTATAACCAGAGGTTCGAGTGCATTACTTCTATTTCCCAGCGTCTGGCCTCACAACCCAGTTCTTACTTCATTGCACCACCTACAGGAGGAAAAATTATTGCTGAGGACACGCGTAGATAGTTTTCTTCCAGTATCCCAAACGTACCACTCAAATCTCTTTGCAGGCATCTCACAATGCTTATTTTGTCAAACATTAACCCTGTTACCCAGGGAGCCATGGAGCATGTTTGGTTATTTCCCAAAAATCAGATTAGCCTTATTCTCACTATACATATACAGAAACCTCCTGTACTTCCCCAGATGAATGATTGGCTCCATGTGCTCAAACCAACCCAAGACAATTTGAAAGTGAAACAGCATACGTAATTGGTGCTCACTACATGGCCACCTTCAATACATTGTCAATCAATTATTGTAATGGATTAGCCAAGGCCCTATTCTGGCCGGGTGTAATCTGATAGAGGGCTCTTTCAGCACCATGGAGAGAGCCAGCGAGGGACCCAGATTTAATCAGGCCGGCTGTGGATACAGCACAGCCTCGGCTTTAGCCTTTGTCCACGGACACTGAGAGCAGGCAGGCACCAACAAGAGAACAATGGCACGGTAGAACAAAAGTGCCAGAGTTTAATGAAGTGATTGGTTTTTAAATAGAGTTATTTACGGGCTTGTCCAAAACACGTTTAAACTATTTTCTGCCGAGAGAAAACAGCCCAGCTCAGTTCTCCTGTGTTCTTTTCTATTCTGTTCTATTGGTCATTGTTGCTATGTTGCCGTTTTGATTGTTAATGTTTGTTGGTGTGTATTCTCTTATTTCTGAACAAACCTGCACACAGTATGTATTACTATAAGTTAACTAATACATATTTGTTTTTATTTTCAGTTTATTTATGGAACATCTGCTTGGCCTTAGAGCATTTGGCTTTTCCCCTTTAACTAGTCCTGTTGGTCACCAATGAAGGTATTTACTGTATGTGCCCTGGCAGAATAAATACACCATCAGCAGAATCCATAATGTGGCTTAATATTTGGCTAACATTTCAGCAGAAAAGAAAAGTTTCACTAGTTACATGAATGTTATGTTAATTTAAATATATTCATTAATTTCACCCATGTCAATAGAGTGCCACGGGTTAGTGTAAGGGTTAGGGTTAGTGCCAATCCAATCCTAACCTGGAACACCACCTGTAGGCAATATCAGGGGAGTCAACGTGTCACCGTGAAGCACACTGTAAAGCCTGTAAAGAGCCACAGTAGTGAAAGATACATAGCAAGATTCTAGAGCGGAAGTCGGACCCAGAAGATCAATGGGGGAAATTGCCTGTTTGGCCATGAGAGCAACATAGAGGACACTGTCTAGACTTTAAGTGTACTTTATAAGGATGCCCACGAGACCAGGTTACTGTGAAAAGCCCCGTAAAGTGGTAGAACTCGGAGCTTAAGACTAATGGACCTCGGTGTTGACTGGGGAATGTCCCTGATGCCATCTGCACTTTTGACAATGATGCTGATGACTCTATTAGGACAAGGACAGATGTTCCTGGGCTTTTATTACATTTCTATGGAGCCGGCCCATTAAACGGTCTCTTTGTTACACAGACACACACACACACATACACACACACACACACACACACATACAAACACACACGCACACCCACACACACACACACACACACACACACAAGCACACACACACACACAAATACATGTTATTATTCAATTCAATGCCATATCTACAATCAGAACAATCAGCAAAAGATTGCTTCTGGAAAAACCTAGCAAAAAACCCTTTTTGCTTTTAATACTTGTACCTTGTGTTGTGTGTGCATACGAACAAAGGTTTCAAAGGGACAACACTATAGCTTTCCTTTTCCTTGCAAACAGCCTCTTATTAAGAAGAGCTCTTCCTGCATATCACTTGCCAGAGTCCCGGGGGCATGTTTAGCTCTAATATCCTCATCAAAAACATCCAAGTGTCTGTCCATAATCTCTGCAGTCCATTGGTTGTTTAGGGGTGGAGTCCCCCCAGTCAGAAAGCATGCCCTGGAATGTTAAACATTAATTCACCTCTGAGGCTATAGTGGAGGTGGATAAAGTGATTGTTCTATCTAGGAGCTGATTAAAACGGCTCTGGCCCTGTTTCTCCCCTCTGCGCTCACCTTCTGACGTCCGCCTAGTTCATTTCTGTATTCATGAGCGGATGGGAAAGGCTGCCGTGTTGCAGATAATAAGGCCAGCGGGCACCACATTCGCTGCCACAGGTTTCCCCCTGCCCCGGCTCATTCAATTATATCTCAAGAGTCCTCTGAGGCACAGCTGCACTATGGGGGTGAAGAGGAGCAAATTGAGGTACATTCATGTAGACACACACCCACACACACACGAACACACCTCACAGATACAAAGACGTGGAGGAGGTGCACACACACACGAACACACACTGTGGCATTAGGAAGGTGGCATATAAAGGATCTTAGGCTACTGACAGGCGTTTTGGCTTAGTAGTCAATACATTTCTCACACCAGTAGACGGCAACAAAAAAAATAGGTCCATCCGCTCTTGTTCACTGAAGATTATAATGATATTGATAATGACTCTGTGTAAGAAAAATGAAATCAGGACCATTGCTCATTGACGCCATATATGAGGTCACCATTATCTTGATGAGCGTTTGGACAGCAGCTGTATCATCCTAGGAGCATGAAAGATGGACTCTGGCAGACCTAATGGGCCTTATCCTTTATCTATATTGACACAGAGTTACACATGCTTGTCTTTCTCATAGCCTTAAACTATTAGTCAGCTAATCTCACTTTTTCATACATTTATTTATTTATTTATTATTATTATTCCGGACAATTACACATATTACATAATTTTCTCATTGCATATTCATACATATTACTTTGTGTTATCGTCCGAAGGGTAGCAGGAGAAGCCAAAGGCTTATCGAGTCCCGCCCCACTGCCATAAGATTCAGATACACAGATACACAGCTACTACAGTTAGAACACATTTTTTTTTCTTTTTTTTTAAGAAGATTTATTCTAATACACAGATAATTTTAGGTCTCTATTTTCCTCTCTCCCTGTGACAATGCAGATATGGCCTTGTCCATTTCTTCTCTAGTAGCCTAAACACATCTGCAAAAGTATACAAAACAGTCAGTGTGTCTGCTGACCTTGACTACAGTCCAATAACGTGCAGTGTATTTACAAATTCTTCAGTCAGAGAAAGTCTTCCAATTTTAAATCGGGTGTTCTGAACACACAGCTGATAATTAACATGTATCTTTAATTTAAATTTCAATAGTCACACATTCCATTAGGTTATCAATAGCAGAGCACATTGTATTTACAATTTCAAACCTTATATAATGACACAAACCAGTTTAAATCCCTTTAATTCAAAGACCATGCCTTCTTTAATTCAAATTGTCCATGCTATAATGTCATTTGTAATAATGTAATAATGTCATTTGGGTCTGATAATCTAGGTTCCTCGTAAAGATTAGCTAATAACTCCAGACTTTCATGATAATTTATCCCATCAGGTATGTTGCTCATTCTTGCTGCTTGGGTTGATCAGGTCCTCTTCCCTCCGGAATTGAACCAGATCCTCCTCCGTTCTGATTTGCACAATTTTAGCTTCTTCGGGTGTAGCTCCATTCGATTTGATGAAGATTCTTCCATCTCTTGTCCATTTTTTTAACCCTCTCGCTTGGTAGGCCAGATTTGCATTTCTCTTGGTTAAGTTTTCACTCATTCCAATTTGTTCGCCTTTAAGCTTCTTGCCTTGACTGAGCAAATTTATCTTATGATTTCTACTCACAAATTTCAGAATAACAGCACGCTTTTTGGCGAATTTTCCCTTCGGGAGAAGAAAACAAGACTCCACGTTCTCCAGATCCAGACTAATGCCTTTGCTTCTCAGGAACCTTTCAACCTGGTTTTCCACCGACACATTCCTTGTATCGCCCTCTTCTTCTCCATTCACGGCAGCTGCATACGACCTAGGTTTAATATCCATACCAGTCAGTATCACATCTCTGTTTTTTGCTTGTTGATCTTGGTCATCAATTTTATCTCCAAGCTCTTTCAAGAGCTTATCTTTCCTCACATTCACGGCTTGAAGTTCCTTCAATTCGATCAACATTGGCTTCAGACCAGCTGCAATTTTTTCTTAAATTTTTGCATCAAAACGCCCAATCCATTCGTCCATAATCCCAGCCAGCTCAGCTTTCAGCAGTGCTCGCTCCGTCTCCCTCTCACTTTTCATTTCTCTCATCAAGTCTGCCAACTGTTTTTTCATTTCTTCCGCATAATCTTTGTCTTCCTCCTTTCCCTTATCAATGTTTTTTACTTTTTTGGACATCTCCAAAGATTTTCAGAGATTTTTAAGGCTGTGAATCTGAGTTCTCCGCTGCTCACGGTAAATGTGGAAATCTCTGTTGTATGCCGAACTGCCCTCTTTCCCAATTTATATCCACGATGTTGTATTTCAAACTATAACTCTAAATGTGGACATTTGTACGTACATGGTCAGACCACTCTTTGTAATCTTTTTTTTTGTAATTCACATATTTATTAAATGTTCACAGGTGGTATTTGGTCACAGGATACAGGGACACATGATAAAAATTCATAACACAAAATCCTATATTTCATGGCTTCAATATCATTGCTTTCATGGCGACATATATAAAAAAATAAGAAATAAAAAAATTTAAAAAATAAATAAATAAATAAGAAGAGATGTGGAGATAAGAGCCAATTTTTTATTTATTTTTTTTCTCTTTGTAATCTTGTTGTAGAATACTGGTTGCTGTCCATGGTGCTGAACTTCTGCTCGTGAGTTTGCAGTAGCAGCTGCCTCTACAAAACACACAGGTCCACTGGGATACTAGTTGGTGCTCAGTGTGTCAGTGGCTTAAAATCGCTTGAGTGATGAAAGCTAACATAATGAGCATTTAGGGGTTTTGTGACTGGCAATGTGCCCTTAATTAAAGTGTGTTTAACTTGATGTCCAAATTGTACAGTGGTACTAATGCTGTGTTTTATTTATAACATAAAAAAAATATTTTTCTATTTGGGAATAAATGTTTATTTTATGTTTTTTAAATCTCTACTACTTTAAAGTCTGTATGTCCCTTAGCTTAGCGTAGCACAAGGACCGGGAACAGTGCCATATCATAATATGCCCCTAGCAGCGCCATTAAAGCTCACTAATTAACACAGAAGTGTTAAAACTTCACCTTGTGGTTTTACAGGAGACATTCCAGGAAGTAACTTCACTCGTTAGGAAAAAGTGCAGCACATAACTGTAAAACCTCAACGTGTTGTTTTTCACAACATGGTTTTGATTGATTGAACACGTATACTGTAAGGCTGATTGTGTTAACTTTGGACAGAGGCAGGCCAACTGTTTCACCATGTTTCCAGTATGTAGGCTGAGCTATCCAGCTGCTTGTAACTCAATGCTTTATTTTTTTGTTTTTGTTTCCCAAATGTATAGTTTTGTAATTTTTTGCTGCTGATGTTGTGCCTTTTGTCCATGGAGATTTTCAACCGTCTCAGAAATGTATGAAACATTTCAGGCTCAAGTATGTAAGTACATCCTTAACATGTAGGACATTAATAGGAAAAACCTTTCCTTGATCTTTGACATTTGGATTGTCAAATTTTTCCAAACTAAGAATTCCCAGAATGGGCCCACTCTTCATTAGGCGGCGTCATTTGCATTCTCTTATAATTGTGCTGCTTCCTTGATTATTAAATGATCACCCTAATTAGGGAGCATAATAGGGTTAATCAGACTCTGCTCATCACACGTATTATTATTCCTGCTAAAAAGATACAGTACTTGATGAATTATATCAGCCTTTTCATCAGCTGGGCTACCGTCCCCCCCTCCCCCTCCAATATTAATATCATGTTGTAAATGGTAGGAAGGAGCCTGGCCGGACACAGACAGATGAAAGATTTCACTCAAATTAATTAAGCACTAATTATGCGGTGGGAGTTGGGAGCAGTTTGCATAATGAGCTCTATCAAAAGAGATCAGTCATGGAGGAGGCTGTAGGGTTTCTATACGGCCCTCAGATGATACGCAGAGACAACACTGTATGAAGAGGGCTAGCAGAGAAGTGGGAAGAGGGTTAAAGCTCTTTGAGGCTCGAGTCGTGAGGTTCAGGAGTGTTGTGTCTGGTTTGTCAACACGCTGTGAACCGGAAGCTTCCTCTGCTCAGCATGTTGTGTGCCACAAATGTGGAATTACTCCATTCTTTATTTATTTATTTATTTATTATTATTCTTCCAGACAATTACACATATTCTCAGTTAAAGGTGGAGTCAGCGATTCTGGAGAGAGCTTTTTGACAAAATCACTTTTTGTCAAAATCTGTGAACATCTCCTCACGATCCGCTACTGTGTGTGCATTGAAAAAAAAACTGTTAATACACAGCCTATGCTCTGTAAACTGGTAAGTAAACAAAGGGTATGTAAACAAAGGGGGCCCACCATAACTAGACCGCCCGTTTACAGAGCCTTTCAGCACACAGAGTAAGGACATGTGGCAGATCATAAGGAAATATTCACTGATCGTCACAAAAAAATGTAGCAACAAGTATTCTCTCGAATAGCAGACTCCAACCTTAAAAGTTAATACATCTGTCCTGAGGCTGTGTATTTATTTAATTTAATTCTATGTCCTCTCAGCTTAAGCATGAGATAATGAATTCCCTGCTCCAGCAAGAGGTAATACAAACAGAATGTACCTTTAAATTCGAGCTAATCACAAACAACCTGTATCCGCACTCCAGGGAGCTTTAAAGATCCTAATCACCTCTCACTCCGATTCTTGTGGTGTTCAGTTATTGCTGATCAGGGACTATACTGAGGCTATCTCTCTTAGACAATGGGGAAAGGGATTAAACGGACAGAAACTCCTGTCCATGTCTTAATCGCCTGTTAAATCACAGCCACTGTGTGGTGTATGGAGTTGAGTTACTTGAACTGATTTGTGCCACAGCAGCAGCAATCATGCATAGGCTAATCAGGGTGCAGAGCCCGGCACTGCCCTTCAAGTTCTCCGAGTGGAATTACAAAGGCTATGATTAGTTAATCAAATGAAGAACCCAATGTCCTTTCTTTATTTGTGTATACACCTTATCTAAATGGAAATTGTATAGTTGAGGCACTTCCAGAAGGACACATCTACATGTGAATGCTCCTTGTCAGTGGATACAGAATACGATCTTTCACTCCCAATCATCGTGTTATGGCCTTGTGGAGACTTTTACATGTCTGAATGATATTTGTTGTCAATGCTCATGTGAATGATGCAATCACTCAGTCGGCTTCGCAGCAAATCAGGAAGCACTAGACAGCAACTCTTCAAATGCACATGATGATGTGAGGCAGAATGTCAAGATTGAATTATTTTTGGAGTGGAGAAAAAAGGGGAAAGCATAGGCGGCGTATTGATAGTATAGTCAAATGTGCAGAAGTGAAACCACACAGTATGTATCAGTGTAGATATGGTATTGATATAGTTGTATAGCTGTGTCTGTGTGTCTCTAAGAGGTTTTACATTTTTTGGTTCTACATCTGTGTGCATATATGGCACAGGTATAGCCTACCCCTAAAAGGAGCTGGTTCTACATGACTACACTCTCTTTTTCTATACTATGCTGCATGGTGACCCAACCAGTTTATTTCAGTCAATATTAAAAGGAGCTTTTCAGTTGACAACTTTCTAAGTTTAACAAATTGGCTAGGTGGCAGTTAGCATGTTAGAAAGACTGATATCGATGCATGGACATATAATAGCTGGCAAAATTGAATATATGCATTTATATTATAATTTTTTTAAAACAGACTATTGAAGCCCAAAGAGATGTCTCTAAATAAAAGAGAGTGCTATCACATTAGCTGACATTGGATTATCTCCCACCCCCTATTGGCACAGCTCTGTAAATCTTATTTTCCAGTAGCTAATAAACATAAACGTACCTGTTTCTTTATAAAATCTAATATTGAACTTTTTAGTCGAAATGGGTTTGATTTTGGAAATAAAGCACGCAAACATTTGATGAGTAAGCCTAGCAGAAATCAACAGATCAACATGCCCCATAAGATTAAGTAAAATGTTGCCTCATACGTAGCCTATATGTTTCAAATACACACTCAATGACATTTAGATAGATTTGAATTGTATTGCAATTGTTCAGCTTCAAAGCAATCCTTTCCATACCACACGTCCTTCTGTCATACATGCTGTTAGACATTGTGACAGTTGTTCTTAAAGAGAAAAGAATTCCCTACCGTGGCTTTGTGATAACTTCCTACCAGGGGCGGCAGACTTGACCTGGTCACTCCTCCCAGAATCACCTCTATTATTTGTCGGTGACAGCAGCCCCTTTTGGAGAGTGGGGGCCTCCCTGAAAGGTACGGCTTCGTGGATGTCCCAATCCATCTCTGTCTGCCCGGCGATTGATTGTGATTTAGTGCGTGGGGCAGGAGATGGTGGGGTTCCATTCTAATGAGTGATAGGTGGGAACCCTTTGACTCCCAGCACATGGCAAGCAGAGGCAGGGCTATGATGAGGGGTCAGGGGCAGCTGGTGGGGGTAACTGGGGTAGATCTGGGGGTTAGATTGAGGCAATGGCGGGAGGGGGGTTCCATGGATCACAAGATAGAAGGTGTCAGAGATCTCGAACAAAGCCCCCAAACCAAGCGCCTGAGTCTATCACTTGGCCCATCCATCACCCATCCAGCTTTGTGCTTAGCATAACGGTTGATAGCTAATTGTTTCATCATCAGGTATAATGGAGATGACAGTGATGCAGTATATAGCTGTGAGGCCAAATCAGTATAAGGCCGTACAGAGATAGTTTAAAGCCAGCTGGATGAAATAAGTGGAGATTTACCTCTATGGACTCTTGCATTAAAGCTTTACCTCCTGGAGGTACATGCTATGTGACGTTTGTTTGAACATCAGTTAATGGTTACACGAGTGGACCATGGAGCTGGCAACATGCTTTGCACAGCTTCCTTAGTTTTCGAGTTCTGAATGAAACTAGCTTGAATCTGAGGGGATATCCCCCATATCTCACTCTGAGAAGCTGGGATGATATCTGGCCTAATTAGGAGAATAAAAAACCTGTGTAGTGTGAAGAAGATATGCTTGATGCCCCGTCAGCTGTTTTCATTTCCCCAGTTCTCTTCCAAGACTCCAGATATGCATAATAGATCATATTTGACTGTAATACCTATAGCTGATCTCAATACTCAGGAGCAAACTTTACTAGGAGTATTCTTCTTCACATTTTTGACTGAGCTTCGTCTCCCAGTTCCTGTCCTTTGGTGGATGTTAAGCCCAAACTCAGCCTCGCTTCACTGGGCCGCTCTGGCAGCTGAACTCCATAATCAACCTGAGAGGCCTCATTAGGGTCAGACGTTAAATAATTAAAAGACAGACAGGTTGAATTGTTTGTGGAAATATGCCATGTTTTGCTGGATACTATATAATAATGAGAGCTTTGTCTAGCCTGGTCCTACCTTCTACCAGACCATCGTAAGTGAAATAAAAATTGAGCAGAAGTAGGTAAGTGTGCGGTGCCAGGCTTAGCTTTGTCTGGTGTTTATTTTAAATAATATTGATAATAAAAAATCACACAGAATCAACACATGCAACCCCCTGTTTGTTGTACTACAATTGTCTTAATTCCACATGCAACATCAGTGTTGTTAGGGCACCAGTGAACAAAGTCTGGCATTGTGTCAATCACAGGAAGTTGTGTCAGCCAGGTAAATGTGTAGCCAGTAACCTGATCTGCTGTTGACAGAACAGGGACAGGTGCTCTAGCCAAACTAATCCATACATGCATGCTAGACGCAGGTCATCCATTAAGGCAAATTGATTTGAAGCTTTAAAAGATTTGTCCTCAACAATCCCGGGCCTGCATGGCCTTACCTTTGCAGTTGCCATGATAATTGCAGTAATGCGAGATGGTCGGCTTTGGAAAGGGAAAGGAATGTTCTCTATTTGCCCAGCTAATGCTGGAAACATTTTGTCACACAAGGGACGAGGGAGCATCTCTGGAAAATGTTGATTAACCTTTATGATGGGAACATTAAATAGCCGAGTGGTTTTTCATCTGAAATATTAGATACACAAAAACATACTCCAGGTTTATTTAACTAAACTCTCCATAAATGGGAATCAGAGGGGAGTTGATAGCAGTGGGTTCAGGGTGGATATTTTTGGGGGAGTTATTATTGTAGATTGCATGGCCATTTTACATAAAAGCTGTGTGGGGGGGTGAAAACATTTATACTGGAACTCACTTTGATTCAGTATTAGTATCAAACCCACCCCCATAAGGCCCCAAATGCCAGATAAAGGTTTACAGGCAGAGGCCAGGCATCTGCTGCTCTCTGATTGGCTGACAAGCCAGCAGCAGTCTCACCTGTTATCCACAGCCCAGTGCATGGTAAACACCCTCAGTCAGAGCTATGGGGAGAAGGAGCCCATCTGGTCAGCAGCAGCATTAACAACTAGCTCTTGAACAATGGCTTCCAGGAAAAGGAGAAGGGCACAACAGGCTATATCTGCCAATAAAAACAGGCTATGCATGACATTTAGCACCTGATGCGGGGCTTAGCAGTATACAGGTTACCTACTGTCCGCACCAGCCCCTGGCAATAAAACAAAAGGCAATCTCACTGAGCGGAGGAGGGGGGTGTTCCTGTGCATAAAGCCGCCTGTTTCAGTTCTTGATCTCATCATTTGTGTGCAAAGATGCAGACAGGACATAAAGTTAAAATGCATGAAGGGAATAATTTTCAGGGGTGCTTTCATATTAACCTCAAACTAATAAAAAGGACAATATGCCCTTAGTTCTTCAAACACTATTATTCTCGAGTCTTCATAAGCCTCTCAATGGGAAACTGTCATTGCATCTGTGGAGGAAGGGCAATGACAGCTAATTCTCTTTTGTGAAGAACAGCTTTTCTTTTGGAGGGATGTAAATAAGGACAAAAATGAAACAGATGAGAGGAGAGTGCGGTGTTGAAAGATTTAGCTGCCAAAGAAGAGGCATATATCATTCAAGTGGTTATCTGACTAAACAGTGCCATCTTGTGTTCAGTAGTCAGCTCAGAAAATCTGGAGGGTGAAAATGAAAGGGAAAACAACAACAAACTTGTGATTTTCATTAAATCCTTTGTTTATGTATACTTGCCTTATGACAGAATAGTATGAACTATTTAATAAATTGTGTATTTGAGCCCTTTCCATTATTACTTTTCTAATTGAACTATTCAGTTCTCTAAAGCTCTCTTTGGAGCAGTGCTGCAGCACGGTACACATTAGTTAACCTCCTAGAGGTTAGAAAACAAGGGAAACTGTTTGCTTTTTTTTTGCTTTTTTTTTTTTTTACAAATGCAACCACCTTGCTTGGAGATAACGTTTCTTAATGAGATCTAGGGAATACAAAGAGGGACGTAAAGACAGAAAGGTTTGTGATGGGGTTTGAACAACAAGCACAGGGTTCTGTACAGCTGCTGGCACTAATGAGGATAATTACCCCAGTAATAACATTAGCCTATCTGAGGGAATGGAGGGGAAGCACAAGTGGTTGTGTTTGTGTGTGTGCGTGGGTGGGTGGGTATGCGAGTGTGTGTGTGTGCATGTGGTTGGTGTGTGTGTGTGTGTGTGTGCATGGCCGTGTGCACGCCTTTCCTTCTATCTCACCCGCAGTCGCTCCCTCATTCCCTGAATCTCAATATCTCTTTGTTAGCCCACAATAATTGTATTTGGGCCTCATATCCGCCATATCAGATTTGAGTTTGTACAAGGTAATTAGCAGGGGAAGGGAAGCCTCCACACCAGGAGGACAAATGCCCCCATGACATCATTCTGGCTCCACTCGGGAGGGAGAGCTTTTCTCTCTCTCTCTCTCTCTCTCTCTCTCTCTCCCTCTTCCTCCTCTTCATCTTTCGTGTCATTCAGCTGTCAAAAAAGAGTGGCAAGCTACAGTTGATGACATTGGAAAGGAGGAGAGTTGGGATTAAGAAGATAAAATATGGAAGAGAAGATGGAGGGATAAAGGAGAGAAAAAAGGGATGGAAAGTGATTTGAGATGAGATGGGGGGCTGTGTTTTCGCCGCAGGCCTGTAATCTCCAATCAGCTTTGACTAACAGACAGCCAGGGGAAAGTTCCTGGGCGTTAATACAGCTTGCCATTCAGAAGGAGCCTCTGTATCCAGCTGGGAGTCCGGGGGATGAGGGGAGGATTAACTGGCACTCAGGTGGAGAGAGATGAAGAGAACCAGACAGAGACCCACCCTCTCTCACTCCATTCATCACTCTTCTTTCTCCTCAGTGAACAATATACTGTACTCTGTGTTTCCTGGGTGTGAAAGCAGGGGAGAACTGTAGAAGTCTCACTTCAGGGGTATCAATGTTTGTGATCATAAAATGTAACAAATGTGTCCAATGAATTATGTTCAATGCATAGTTTCCCTTGTTATTGCTCCTTTGGGATCTTTATTTTGAAATTTGAAACAGTGCCCACACTTTTCCTTTAGAGGTATACAGTATGTCAGTGTCCAAGGCGTTGTTACCATTTTACTTTTATTTTACACACAGCAATAGAAAAAAGAGTGATAAATTACCAAGAAGAAACAACTATTCTTCTTCCAACTGAGCAATGACAGTCAAACATTGTGCCCTTTAATTTAAATTAGCTGATCCCTTATGTCTGTATTAAAGGATTCTCTTTTCTTCAGGCCTTCTTGTTGTCTGGTTATATAAAGGGACTTAAAAGAATCCCAGGTAATCTCCATATGCCAGCTGTCCATCACCACTGCCTTCATCCAGATGATCAAAGTGCTCCTGTTCCCCCTCAGCATGGCCACGTCTGGAGGGCAGGTAAGAAATATCAGAGTAAGAACACACTCGATAATAAAGACATGATATTGCCGATCTATCGAGCCACCTTAGCACAAAATTCACAGTTTACTACTGTGAACAGCATGAGACTCACCCTGTATCAACACTGAGATCCGTGCTGATGCCGACGTTTTCTCCAAAGGCATTGTGGGAGATGCAAGAGTAGACCCCTGCATCAGAGACTAGGAGGCCCTGTATCTGAAGCCAGGTGGACACAGTGTAGCACAGGTTTGCCTCAAGCCTGACAAAAAGAAGAGACAAAATGTCAGTAGGGAATCTATTGTAATCTGTTTTGTCATTTGTTTGGGTATGTTTTTTCAACATCTCTCACATCTAAAGGCCCACCGTAGTGATTTAGTAATGCGCTTCCACAAAGCTAGTGATCTCACACATTAATTCAACATAATGTTCAAAATTTGAGCAGCAGTTGCCAAGATGGCCCAACTTCTAGTCCTAAGTACTGGTCAAGCTCCACAAATGCTGGATCCTACAATTCCCATAATCCAACTTCAGGAGAAAATACTTTTATGACATCATCAGGGATATTTTTAAGACTATTGAGAGCCACAGAGCCATTAAAGAACTACTTTAACAGGCTGGATAGTTTCTCCTCTTGAGGATTTCACTGACCCTTGTGTGTAAAATTTGAGTGAGTGCCCCTTAAATAAAAAAAATAAATAAAAAACATCTTAACCCATTATGCAAACTAGGATAAGGGCCATTTTAAAGTAAAAATCCAACAGGATAGGGTTCTATCAAAGCACACACTGTTACGAAAAGTTTGGTTATGCATAATTACTGAAGCTCTTATCAGACCTGGACAGAGACGTGAGGATCATCTCCTGGCACTGGCAGGAAGTTCTCACTCCCTGTCTTTCTCCAGCTCCGGTTTGGAAGAGGGTATGTTGTTGTTCCTCCTATTTTATAAAGTCACCGATACACATTTATAGTTTTCTTGAAAAATGTGGACTCTCTTGGACTGATAACAATTGTTTAAAAAGAGAGCAGTTACCAGTGCTGCAGGGTCCTCTTCCATTGAGTTTAAGTGCTTTGTTACGGCTGGTGGCCTCTCCCATCTGGCAAACATTGGTGTAGGTCCACCCATCTGAGCCACACTCAGGGCCCTTTTCCTGAACACACACACACACACACACACACACACACACACACACACACACACACACACACACACACACACACACACACACACACAGACAGACACACACACACACACACACACACACACACACACACACACACACACACACACACACGTGGCTCTGGCTCAACCCTGCGTACCATCTTTGGCATTTTCCTCTGGCAGACCAGGCCCTCTCCACAGCTGCCACAGAACTTCTAAGCCACAACGTTGGAGATAAATATCTTCCTCAAGTATTAACCCGAAGCAACACACTTGACCCAAAGTGAAACAGAATACTGAACCAGATTTATAATAGAGATGTCGGTCCTGGTTGACTGATGTTCTCTGAAAGTCAGTCACATGTTGTTCCTCATCTGTGTTTTAAATGTGTCCCCCTGTCTTTGTCCTCTTCTGAATGGTTGGATTGTTTTTTTTTAATTATTTCCATGATTGGTTTTCCTCCTTGAGATTTCTTCATCAGCTCTGACTCCTTCCTAACAAAGAGACGGCATTTGCAACCATAGAAGCCAGCAAACTTCATCTCTCAAGTATCCGACTTGTCTGGTCATTCTTTTCCTCCCAATTCTGCTGCCTTTCTTCATGTGCCAGTGTCACTGGGGATGAAAGGACTGGCAGACAGGCTTCAGAAATGGCACTGGATATAAAAGAATCCTGCTTAATCTGCATTTCATACGACCAAAACGGAAAACAACAGCTGTCTATAGGGACATAATGGTCTATGATGATATGATGATGATATATTTTTAGCATGCATTATTATGAATTTCAGATCCTTATAGAGAAATGGAGCTGAGTTTTCTATATTACTGAAAAAAAATTCCTGGGTTTGGAAGAATTTCAGGATGATTTTCTTTAGTGTTGTGGAGGCTGGGCATGAGTATTTGGCAATGAATGCCAAATATTGAGTGTGAGAAATGAGGCAAATTATCTAATGAAAGACTTGAATTAATAATTTGACTCAGGCATCAGGTTATTATTTCTCAGAAATAGGAATACAGTATATGTGCTGGTGTGTGTGCATTTATTTTTATTTTTACCTCAGTTATTTTTGCACATTCTTGATGTACTCATCAATCAACCAGTTTTAAATTATATAAAGTCAATAATAGTAATGGTTTTCCACAACAGATCTCACTTTCCATATACCTTTCTAGATAATATACACCTTCAATAGTGCTCTGCTAGAAATGCTGTATATAAGGGTTGGTTTTCACACTACAACTTCAAAGATTAAGGCATAATATGGGGACGTAGGTATTGTGATTTCCCTCAATCTAACTTAAATGTTACAATTGTTTGTTGTTTTTTTGTTCAACTTTATGATTAAATAAGGCTTTTTAACTTTATGAAAAGTAGAATTTCAATCTGGTGCATTTCAATTAATTCAATAATATAAAGACATATAGGGGGCCACCTGTAGACTTCTAATATGCTTTATGGGTGTGTATCCATTAAATCCACATGACATGGCCTAAGTGAGTTTGATAACTGTCTCACTGTGACTTTGGTGACTCAATCATTTGGAAATCTTGAATCTTGTTGTTGGTTTGGTTACCACTGGTCTGCTTGTTGAAATCCATAATGAAACATTTATCTTAAAAACAGATCTCTCCTACCCAATCATCCCTTATTTGTAATTGATAAGTAGCCTGTATAGGCCAACACAGGCCTAGCCTACTACATTTGCAAACTGTGTGAATGGACCTGACTGAATAAATATAATATTGCAGATAGCCTACGTCATGTAAAAATAATAGCCTATGTAGGCCTATTAATTAGGAAGCCGTAAAAGTTATTTTTGGTCATGTTTTTTTTTTTTTTTTTTAAAGGTAAAAGCACCTGTAGTCCAAGCTGTAGTTCACTTGCGATGCTGGCTACATAATTTCCTGGGTTTCCATTTTTAAGAAACGTGGCAGTTTTCCTTCTCTCCATCCGGTAGGCTATGTATGAGGTGGACGGTCAGCACAGTCACTTTACTGTGTCAATGTTCAAAGGCGTGGCTTCATTAGGTTTCTGTGGTCGGACGTCATGGGCGGTCATGGCATGTGAGCTGCTTACGTAGAACGGCAGTCTTTGGAAAAATCTACCGGTTTATTTAGTGTGGATCCGTTTTACGCTTCAAAATAAAACATAAAAACGGAATTGTGCCAACATTTAAACGGTTTTTCGGCTGCTTTAGCTGCCCTACACGGCATTGCATCACCCAGCAGTCAGATGTTTTTAGGCCACGGTTCAAGGAAAATGGAATGTTATCTCTTGCGGTGCAAAACTAGGAAAAGGTGTTGTTTTATTTTGAAGGAACGAGTACAGGAAATGGCACGCTTATCGTCATCTTAATCTAACGTTTGACGTTTACAGGAAGTAAAATAAATGGTCAATGAAGAGAGAGGTAACTTCACTAAATTCACTGAGCTGTCTTCACGGACACTCTGCATACCTGCCTCTCCTCACAAGTTTTACCCGGAGGAACGACCATTTACACCCTGACCGGGACATTTGGTAAGTCTTTTCATTTAGTCCATTCAATAGAACGTGGTCTCATGCTGACAGTTTGTCAAATAAGTTGTAGCCTAAGCCTACCTTTGCCCACAGAGTTACACTTTGGTTTGAAGTATCTAGTCTGGAGAATAGCTGGCAAAGATGCATAGCCTACCATGACAGTGACATAAATAAAAACAACAAACCCTGACCATTATTAATCAATCTGTTTATATTACACACAATACAATAGTGTAGGCTTATTGGGACAATAGGTAGATTGTTATGTAGCCTGCAGGTAGGCCTACATGTTTATAAGTGTATGGCTACTATAACAAATTGTAGCCTATTGTCATGCAGCATTCAATAGTGGCCAGGACTGTGTTTGTGGCAATACTTTTGAATGGAACTAATATATTACACAATAGGCTACAATTAAGATGCAGCCTAGATACAAAGTATGTTAGGATCCAGGTGTGCCCTCAGAAGATAATAATAGCTTACAACAATGACAGTTAGAGTTGTTACTGATTTTTAATCTTGAGGGCAGTGTAATTGTTTTATGTGGTGGTTAGACAGGTTAAGGCTTGGTCCTGCTGACGTGTGACATACATTGTGGGTGGATCACACATCTGAGTAGGACACCAAACAAACCTTTCAGGTGTGAGCCTCAGACAAAGGAAATCCTGTTTCTCAAGGTTATGAAAAGAGTGTGTCCTGAAGTCACACTGCCTTCTTTTAAGATCCATAAAACCACAGCAAGCCGACGGCATTTCCAGTGGAGGGTTGACTGTATGTGCCGGAATTGTGTGTTGTTCTTGACAGGTTTGCAGAATGGCAAAGAAGGTGCTGGTCACAGGTGGAGGGGGCTACATTGGGAGTCACTGTGTGGTGGAGCTCATTGAAGCAGGTTACTACCCGGTCGTGGTGGATAACTTTAGTAATGCTGTGAGAGGTAAGTTTCAGTTTCTTTATGTGCCATCATAAACTTGGCCGTTCGAAGTTTGTTTGTGATAGTAATATCTGGTTTTATCGTGTGTGTGTGTGTGTGTGTGTGTGTGTGTGTGTGTGTGTGTGTGTGTGTGTGTGTGTGTGTGTGTGTGTGTGTGTGTGTGTGTGTGTGTGTGTGTGTGTGTGTGTGTGTGTGTGTGTGTGTGTGTGTGTGTGTGTGTGTGTGTGTGTGTGTGTGTGTGTGTGTGCATGCGCGCGTGTGTGTGTGTGTGTTACGTCCTGTTCTAAATGGAGGAGAAGGTGATGTGCCAGAGAGCTTACGCAGGGTAGAGAAGCTCCTGGACACCAGCATTGAGTTTCATGAACTGGATCTTTTGGACCGACCTGGTTTGGAGAAACTCTTCAAAAAGGTCAGAAAAGTTTAAACAATTGATTACTCTATCCTTTCATAGTTGGAACAATTACGTGATGAATTATTAACTTGATTGACAGGCAATCCTACTGACTAAAACGCAACAATTGTGGTTTGAGTCGTTTTTTAAGCAAAAATTCCAAGGATTGTATGCTTCCCTCTAAAAAGTATCTCAGCTTTGCTACACTTACAGAAAATACGTGGTAGATTAATGGATAGTGAAATAAAAGACTCAGGGCCATCTGATAATACACATTTCTGTGACAATAACATAATAACACACTTAGCTTTTAAACATCTTCTTTTTTTACCAAAAGAACATTCTGTGCTGCCCACCATACATTCCAGGACAGCATTGAACACATGTAGAGTGACACATGTGATCAGACTGTTAGTTTACAGAAAGTCCTTCCACATCGGTCATACCCATCACATGTGTCCTACATATCTTTCTTGTGTTGCAGCATTCCTTTAGTGCCGTTATTCACTTTGCTGGTCTGAAGGCTGTTGGAGAGTCGGTGCAGCAGCCATTACGCTACTACAGAGTCAACCTCACCGCCTCAATGAACCTGCTTGAGGTCAGCTTTCATTTCAACTTTTGTTGCCCGATCTTACACTGTTTCTGCTCTTTTGACACTTCATATAAGTCTGAACTGATTAGAATATGCACTTCTCTTGATCTTTGATTGCATGACCGTGTGTGTTCACTTGATACTTGGATGGCTAATTTTACTGATGCACCCTTAATGACTTTTAATGTGTGGAGCTCATTGTGTGTCCATAAAACCCATCGTGTGTGTGTGTGTGTGTGTGTGTGTGTGTGTGTGTGTGTGTGTGTGTGTGTGTGTGTGTGTGTGTGTGTGTGTGTGTGTGTGTGTGTGTGTGTGTGTGTGCGCGTGTGCGTGTGCGGACCTCAATCTCACTGACTGCATGCGCGTGTTGTGTTTGATTTTGCATCTGCATGTGTCCCAGGTGATGCAGGCTCACAGGGTGCACAATCTGGTGTTCAGCAGCTCAGCCACAGTGTACGGAGACCCTCAGCACCTTCCCATCGACGAGCAACACCCAGTGGGTGGCTGCACCAACCCCTACGGTCAGACCAAGTACTTTATTGAAGAGATGATCAAGGACCTGTGTAAAGCTGAAAAGGTATGGTATGGGGGTGGAAACCATAGACGCATTTACACACACACACACACACACACACACACACACACACACACACACACACACACACACACACACACACACACACACACACTAGATGTGGTGTCTCATTGTTGCCTCTGTGTAAGCAGAACTGGAATGCAGTGCTGCTGCGTTATTTCAACCCAATTGGAGCTCATTTATCTGGCCGGATAGGAGAGGATCCTCAGGGTATCCCCAACAATCTGCTGCCATATGTTGCCCAGGTACATGAATTCTGTGCCAAATACACGGAGAGAATGCATTGTGTGTTCCACTGTGTGTTGTAGATGGAGTGACTTGACATCGTTTGCTTAATTTATCGTCCCTATAGGTTGCCATCGGGAGGAGAAAGTACCTCAGTGTGTTTGGGAATGACTATGACACACTTGATGGGACAGGTAATGGAGAAGAGAGTTAAATATCTGCAGTGTACATAAGGAGTCGTGGTTTGAAATATTATTTTGAGCAGAGGGCTCGCAATAACAAGTCAAATGCCAAAGCACTTCTTAATAAATGTTCATAATCCTGTAAACAAGGTTTCTCTCTCTCTTGCCAGGTGTGCGGGATTATATCCACGTTGTAGACCTGGCGAAAGGACACATATCTGCGCTGAAGAAGCTGAAGGACAACTGCGGATGCAAGGTACGTTTGAGAAATTAAAAAAAAAATACATTTTCTGGTTCATTGGGAATCCACATGGATTCATAATTGAGGTATTCACGGGAGTGCTGTGCATGTGCACATTACTGTGTCCGCAGGTGTACAACCTGGGTACAGGGAAAGGCTACTCCGTGCTCCAGATGGTGAAAGCCATGGAAAAGGCGTCAGGGCGAGAGGTGAGTGACAAAGGAGCTCTCTTCTCTCCAAAGTAAGCGATTGTATTGTGTCTTCTAAGAGTCATTGAAGTGACTTGGAGCAGGAACTGAACTACATCCTGTTTTCCTGTGAGTTTAAAGCTGACTGAGTAGTCCACTGTTCCATTGAAGTTCCTCCTTTTTAAGGCCAAAATTTATTTTTCTGTGTTAAGTAAACCTTTGCTTAATGGCTTCCATAGATCCCATACGAAGTGGCCCCACGTAGGGAAGGAGATATAGCATCCTGCTACGCTGACCCACGTCTAGCGGACAAGGAGCTGGGCTGGAGGGCTCAGTTTGACCTGGAAAGAATGTGTAAGGACAAGCCACAGCGTGAAACTTATTGTTCGGCAAACTCCCATTCTCCTCCAAAGAAATTGCATTTGTAGTCTTCCTTATTTTTTTTTACTACCCATATTATTCTGATGCTATGTTTTTTTTGTACCCCTGTAGGTGAGGACCTGTGGCGCTGGCAGTCCACGAACCCCACTGGATTTACCTAGGGCACAGCTTCCTGATGCAATTCCAGCCTTTTCTTTGCTGAAAAATCCTATTCTAAAATCTCCGGGCCAAGGCTAACCATGATCTTCCATTGTTTATATATATACTGTATATACCATAAACACATGACCCTCTAAGATGCGCTTTATGATTTTGCATATTTAATTGTTTCCATTTCTTACATCATTTTATATTATTGTTTACATCAGAGGATACATGTACAATTGTCTGTCTGATTTTTCTGTGTTGTTATTTCAGAATAATAATGAATATTTTTCTCTATTATTGCATTGATCTCTGAACTATAACAATGAATGAAATAAATTAATAAATCAATTTTCTTACTGAGACAACTGAAGTTACGTTGTCTCTTTTTTGTAACCGAACTCTTTCAAATGGTTGTTGAATGAGTTGTAATTATGGAGGTTGAGTGTTACAGTGTGGAATACTTAATGAGGGTTAATCAAAATGCATTGGTGAAACAGCCCCATATTCTAGTAAAAGATACACTCACCCTGAAAATATGATGAGGTTACTGTAAAATCACTGATGAGCAACACAGTAGCCTAACATTACAAGCAGGCCCGGTTCTAGAAAGTTAGATTAGGGTGGGCCTGTAGAAATTTTAGGTGGGCACACTGGGCAGAGAGACCGAAGATGCGAGCGCGCGGAGAGCGCGCAAGCCAAATTTTTTAGCCCTTCTGCGTCTGCTTTTTGGCACATTTACTATGAATTGTGTAGAACACAATATGCAAATAAACTTTGAGTGTTGCTGTGTGGGAGATTTGATTCTTGCATTTTTTTTCCCAAATGTTTATGAATAACATATAATATACATTATATACAACATAATGTATCTTTTTTTTTTATCGCAGTATTAGCTGTAGGCAGCCTGAGCTGATTGAAGAGAAAGCTTTGGGACTGGGCAACCTGGATGGTAGTAGTCCAGAGCTATATACTATACACACTATATAGATACTGTATGTAGTCTTTCCACTATTGCCTCCGATGTCCAGCAGGGTGAAAGTAGTAGCCAGCCGAGGTCACGACCCTGCTAGGGGGGTCCGGGGTATGCCCCCCCGGGAGATTTTTTTTTTACCTTTTTAAAGTGAAATGCATGAATCTGGCGCACTTTGAGAGGAAAATTAAGAGGCTAAATCTGAGGAATTTTGTGTGAACAAATAATTTGGAGACACTGGGTCGGATGAATTAGAAGCTATTGAAGAAAGACACATGGATTTTCCATAGAAATATAAATTTGAAATAAAATATTAGGCAGGGTCCTCTGGGTTGGGCTTGGAGCTCTTTTTCTTTTACGGGACATATTTTTCTGTAATATAATGAATTCATTTAAATGCAGTGAGAGGAACGAAGCAGAAGAACTCTGTTGTCCAGTTATCTTTTTTTCCATAGACGAGGCTGAAATAGGCTATAGACTATACACAGTGCATGGGCAACAGAGGGCAGCCCCATTTCCAAATATTTTTAAATAAACTCAATAGACACTGTGCATGCCATGGACTTGAACGTGACGTGATCAGTTAACCTCGGATTAACTCCCAGATGAACTTATTCAACTATTAAGCTATAAAATATCTACCAAAACATTGTATTCCTATCATTGTATGATAATTTACATTTATATAATATGATGTTGATATCAAACACACAAACTAAAAATAAAAAAATTGGGGGGGCCCCACTGGCAGTCGGGACCCTAAGCAACTGCTCATTTCACTTATGCCTCGGGCCGGCTCTGCTGACCAGTGACCACTATAAGCGGGTGGGTAATGGTATATTCTTTAGTATTAATCAATTGTCTGAATTTTATTTGACATTTTCTTGTACAGCTAATGAACAGGTCCGTCCGATAGTGGGTCTGGACTTCCACCAAAAATATATATATATATATATATATTTTGATTGGGTGGGCACAGCCCACATTTGGGTGGGCACGGCCCACCCTGGCCCCTGGCTACCGCCGGCCCTGATTACAAGTGTCTTGATACCAGAGCAAGCTAAAGAAACCATGATAGTTGTACATAAGCTGCTCACTTTCATAAGGATGGGGGGGGGGGGTTAGGTGTTAGTTATGAATATTCTGTGCATACAGTAGGCTACATGTAAACGGGGCGCTAGGGCTTTAAATGGCTCCTTGAACCCTCGGGCACCCAGTTAATAAACACCCACGTCAGCACAGTGCTGCCAGTCGCTTTAACCGGGTTTCGGTCTTTAGGGCTGAGCAGGAAGTGCCTGACTGTGGACCCTGGACGGGAGGAGAAAAAAAGGGAGAGCCAAACAAAAAGACGCAAAATATAATAAAAATGGATATGGTGGCAGACTTGGGGGCGAGTAGACTCTATCGGGCGTCGGGTGAATCGAGTCACCAGTGAGTATCGATGGATTTTGTCAGGGTTATCACTGCGTGGGGCGTAAGCGGGTCCTGCAGACAACCTCACGCCTGGTGAAGAGTCGCTGGGTTTGGGCAGCTCAGGCAAATTCTCCCCGCTGCTCGCTGCTGCGCTCCGGACCTCCGGCGAGAAGTGTGTGTGTGTGTGGGGGGGGGGGGGGGGTTCTTGAGGATGAAAAAACGGGCGTATTAGCGCGTCTTATGCCCTGTGTGGTACACGATATGAATCCTTTTATTAACCAGCTCGCAGCATTGCTGGAGGTTTATTTTTCTATTGTGTGCTTGCTGCCTAGAGCCTGAAGTGGGCGTCGCTCCAGGACAGACTGGGCTGCTTTGGTGCGCCGCTGCTGCCCGCTTTTCTCTCGCAGGACTGCAGCACTCAAGTCGTTTTGTAGGTAGGCATGTGTCTGAATTGACGGTGAATAGCTCGGGAGACATTAGACTTCGTTTTACATGAGGTGCAATGTGGGGTCTGGCTGGCGGGCGTTGCACTGTGGGTTTACGGGCGCTGTGGAGCCTGTCATTGAGCACGCATCGCATAATTAAAAATGAATGCATGTCTCTCACAGTCTACTATGGGGAAGGCTAAATAGGTTACAGTAAAATAAGAGGAACTAATCTGCAAATGGGGTTGCAGCAGTGCTTTTTAGTCCTTGGATGACACGTCCGGCCAAGGTGTTATTATTTTCTCATCCCGTCAGTCGGATGTGTTTGGAACATCAGCGGACTGATGCGGGCTTGAGTTTCCCTCAGGGAGGATTACAGGGTTTTGTCACCCGATGCTCTCTGCCTGGAGTCGGGTGTAGCCCATTACAAGAAGATGTTGATTGAAAGCTCGTCCCAGCCAATCAGGGTGCAGAATAGAACTCGAGGGGGGCGGGTCGAATGCGGAGCTGGAGATGTGCCAGTGCAGAAACAAAAGACAGGGTGTAATGACAGCTCCATCAATATGGGTGTATGCTGTGTTTGTTATGTGACCTGCACTTCTTTTAGGGGGTTTGTAGCATAAGCATCTACCTAGGTAGGCTGACAGTAGGCTCAGATGACCCATAAATCACACTCCAGGAGTGCATGTCTCCTGTAGAACTAAAATGACACATTATGTATAGGCTCATACATTATTAGCTTCTTGAGTCAGCATCATAATCATTGAAGTATATACATTTCAGTGATGTTAGTCCAAAATATCTGCAATGCCTCTATTATGATTTGTTACTTCCTTGCAGAAGTCTGTGCTGTATACTGTACACAGCCAAAAGTGTTGAGCTCTGACACGTTGTCTCCTGCAGGCAGCCTCAGAGGTGGATCAATGCTGCAGACATCACCGTGGCTCACCAGAGTAACCTGCTGAAGCAGCTCAACCAGCAGCGGCGCCAGGAGCTCTTCTGTGACTGTGACGTGCTGGTGGAGGGCCAGCTCTTCAGGGCCCACCGCAACGTCCTGTTCGCCAGCAGCGGATACTTCCGCATGCTGCTGTCCCAGGGGCCAGACGGGGGGCTGTCTGAGGCCGTTAGCGCCACCTTCGACGCCTTCAGCCCAGAGACCTTCACCGTCATCCTGGACTTCATCTACTCAGGACAGCTGGACCTCTCCAGTCACAACGTGATCGAGGTCATGTCCGCCGCCAGCTACCTGCAGATGAACAATGTCATCAACTACTGCAAGAACTTCATCAAATCCTCCCTGGAGATCAGCGTGAAAGAGGAGGAAAGCGAGCATTGCCTCAGCTTGTCCGAGACCTGCAGTTTCACCAGCGGGGTAGGAGAAGAGACGTCAGAGCAGCAGCAGCATCAAGGGCCCTGCTCCGTGAGCCCACCCCCCGCGCTATGGACCCGGGACAACTCCAGATCCCAGTCTGGCTTTATGGGGAAGGACTCAGACCAGGAGGCATCTGCATCATCCCTGAAGACCGACCCTAGCAGCCCAGCCAATGAGCTGAGTGCAGAGGGAGAGGACATGCATGACCCTCAGGACCCTCTGTACACCTTGCCTGGCTCAGAGCGCCGGCGAGGTCGATCGGGAACCAAGAGGAGAGCGTCCAACAGCACTCGCTCCAACCACCACGAAGACCTGAACATCGAGGAGGCGAGGACGCGGAAGGCCGAAAAGGCAGAGGAGCTGTATGCCACTCTGCCAGCTATTGTGGGTGTAATTGGAAACTTTAATAGAGGTGAGTTGAGTCAGAAAATCAATATAGCCCCCCTTAACCTTTAGAGAAGTGAGAAAGGGAATAATGTGCAGACGGGCATGAGTGTAACAATCAAAGGAAGCTAGAAAGAGGGTTATACATAACGGCATGAGGTTTTCTTCTTCCTCTTTGCAGACTCCAACCACATGATGCGCTTCAAATGTCCCTTTTGTACACACACGGTGAAGAGGAAGGCCGACCTGAAGCGTCACTTGCGCTGTCACACTGGGGAGAGGCCGTACCCCTGTCAGGCCTGCAATAAGCGCTTCACTCGCCTGGAGCACCTCCGTAGCCATTTTGAGACAGTAGGTTTATTTACAACCAGCACATCAAAGCTTCCAGTTCTGTCATTTATTTTTGGTTCAATAGCTTCAGAAACCTAAAACTAGTGACCATGCTGACACTCCGGGCACTTCTTTATGAGTTTGAGAACCAGGATATGCATTGTTTTATTATGTGTTTCAGTGTTTTAAAGCTGAATACTCATAATCATACAGCAACGGAAAACCCCAACACTAACTTGACAACTTCTATACATATATTGCATTACTATTTCTATGCAGTTGTTGTTCTGATGTTATGTTTTTGTGTGTTACTCAACAGATCCATCAAGCCAGAAAGCTGGTGTGCAGGAAGTGTAAGTGTCAGGTGACAGAGGATACCGGGCATGTAGTGTGCGAGGGCACGCGGCGCTACCGCATGTGCAGCGCGTGCATCCAGGATGTGGGCTGTGACGACATCCCTGTGGACGGTCTAGAAGGGGCCAGTGAGGAGCCGGCCCTGTTACTGGGGGTGGACGGGGAGGAGGAGGGGGACAGCAAGAGGAGCTGGATGGTAACCGATGACGACGACCTGGCCGAAGACTCGGGGGCCGACCTCATCATCCAACAAGTGGATGACAGCGACGACGAGCTGCAGTGAAATGGAACCAAAGTGTGTGTGTGTGTGTGTGTGTGTGTGTGTGTGTGTGTGTGTGTGTGTGTGTGTGTGTGTGTGTGTGTGTGTGTGTGTGTGTGTGTGTGTGCTAAAGCCATGCAAGAGAAATTATGCATAAAATATGTGATCTTCTGATGTAAATACACACATTTCTCATATATTAGTTGTCTATAAATTAAGTGTAACTTGTGAATCATTCCTTTCAATGAGATTGATGACCTTTTTGACCAAATGGAATGCTTTTTTTGTTAATATTTATAAAGATATTATATGCAGTATCTAAAGCATGTATGTCCTGTGTTTCCTTTGCCAAGCTCATAGTTATATGAGAAATCTTTCCGAGATGTGTTTTGTTTTTTCAAATGCATGGAAGAACACCTTTGCTACTTTTTGGGACTGTGCTTTGATAAAAACTTTCATTTGAGGCAAATCAAAGGCAACAGGGACAGAATAATCACTCTGTTGTTTCCCCAATCCTCGAGGGAAAGTCTGAAGAGCAGACTCATTTTCCAGTGTCTCACGGTTGCAGTGCTTTTTATTATTATGTTTGATTATGATATGCACTATGCTATAAAGCCATTTATAATTTATTTGTTTGTTTTTTACTCTTTGAAACATTAAATATATTTTTATACATTACTGTGTCTGCCTTTTTTCTTTTTTTCTTTGTATACTAAAACTACTATCTCGGGCTAACAGAATAAAAACGGCAGTACCCTGTAAGATTGAATTATGCCTTTTTGTTTATTGTGGGAGGGTGGCAACATCATGGATGACCTTTTCGAGGCTTATAGGATATACACTTGACTTATCTATTTCTTAATGGAAATCAATATCCCAAATAAAAACGATTTGTTAGTACAAATCCCCGGCCTCGAGATGGCGCCCTAGCGGTGCTTATATGTCTCCTTTTACACTATCTATGGTTCCTTCCTCCCCTCTCCAGGAAGAAGTGACGTAAAAAGGGAGGCCGGTGTGGTGTCAAAAAGTGATCGGCCGCCATAAAGTGATTTCAGCCGCGGGAGCGCGCGCAGCCTGTTTAAACTGGGCTATATCGCCTCGAAACGTGTGTGCGGCAGCAACTACTGATCAGTCACACTACTCAATAGCACTACAGGATTATTGTCCGCTGTATTAACACATATGTCTTTTAAGGCAACCAGACATCAAAGTTGGACGGGGATCGACCCCGTTTTTGGTGGCTCTCTGTGCATCAAGGTGAAATAAAACAACGTGATTAAGGCAGGCATATAGCTATTGGTTTTTGATTTGTTTATGTGTACCGTGGGTCAATTATCCTGCTTTTTGTTTTTAAACCACTGTAATTGAAATTATTTCTGTTTTATATACCTTAAAATGAGTTGTAAACATTCATGAGTATGACAATTAATAGATTAAATCCCATCCAGTGTATATTACCAGCTGAAACACCCTTAAATGGGCAAATATAAGGTATTTCAGTCGTTTTCTTGCTGCCAGAAATTGATCTCAAGCCCTATCTTGATACTGACATGTTTTATATGCCTTAAAATGAGTAGTTAACAGTCATGAGCATCACATTAAATAGATTATATCCCATCCAGTGTCTATTACCAGCTGAAAACCCCTTAAATGGGCAAATATAAGATATTTCAGCCATTTTCACCTGCCAGAAATTGATCTGAAGCCGAATCTTGTAGTTAAAATGATATTTCATCTGGTAATAGACACTGGATGGGATGTAGTCTATTTAATGTGATACTCATGAATGTTATATACTCATTTTAAAGCATATGAAACATTTCAATATCAAGATAGGGCTTGAGATCATTTTCTGGCAGAAGAAAAACGACACTAATGTGTTATATTTTTGCTTTAAAACGTATTACAGCTGTTAAAAGAGACTGAATTTGTTCTTATCTAACCCATATAGGCATGGACATATAAGCATATAGCCCTCATGCACGTTATAATGTCAGTTTGGAGCAGACATATCATTTTAACTACAAGATTCGTCTTCAGATCAATTTCTGGCAGGTGCAAAACTGCTGAAATGTTATGTCTGGGCAGGGAGGACACAGGTGCGGAGACAGTAGTTTAAGATGTTTTATTTTGTAGGAAGCAGCTGGGGGGTTGGGCCGTGATTCGGTGGGGGGGAAGCTTGCTGGCATGGGGTTCCAGGGGGAGAGCTGCGGGGAAAGTCCAGGGAGCTGAGCGAGAGCAGGCAGGCAGGCGGGTCTGGGGGAGAGTGCTGGCTGGCAAGGGCAGGAGCTGGTGGCAGGAGTCAGACCGGGAGAACTGTGGCAGAGAGAAACAGATATTAGAAATGGCAAAAATGGTGGCGGAACTGCAAACAGGAAGGTGGAAAGTAATTGGCTTTGTGTGCAAAGTCTACAGTCTGTCAGTGTATGGAAGATTGGGCTGGGTTTGTGAAGAGCAGTTGACTGGTGATTGATGGCAGCTGTGGATGCTGGTACCTGACTCACCTGACTCCAACCCTGCAATCAGACCAGACACACAGACAGGGGAAAGGGGGAAAAAACAACACAAGGGCTTGAGGCCAACACAGGATTGTGACATGAAATATTTTATATTTGCCCATTTAAAGGTATTTCAGCTGATAAGACACTGATGGGATGTAGTCTATTTAATGTGATACTCATGAATGTTATCAACTCATTT
The DNA here is from genome assembly GCA_949357725.1 of Hyperoplus immaculatus. Lineage (NCBI taxonomy): Eukaryota > Metazoa > Chordata > Actinopteri > Uranoscopiformes > Ammodytidae > Hyperoplus > Hyperoplus immaculatus. The sequence continues at coordinate 12,241,924 of OX442363.1, read as the reverse complement.
TAAAGCATATGAAATATTTCAGTATCAAGATAGGGCTTGAGATCAATTTCTGGCAGGAGTAAAACGACTCTGTGTTATATTTTTGCTTTAAAACATATTACAGCTGTTAAAAGAGACTGAATTTGTTCTTATCTACCCCATATAGCCCACATGAATATTATAATGTCAGTTTGGAGCAGAAATATAATTTTAACTACAAGATTCGGCTTCAGATCAATTTCTGGCAGGTGAAAATGGCTGAAATATCTTATATTTGCCCATTTAAGGGGTTTTCAGCTGGTAATATACACTGGATGGGATAAAATCTATTTAATGTGATGCTCATGAATGTTAACTACTCATTTTAAGGCATATAAAACATGTCAGTATCAAGATAGGGCTTGAGATCAATTTCTGGCAGCAGGAAAACGACTGAAATATCTTATATTTGCCCATTTAAAGTTGTTTTAGCTAGTAATAGTCACTGGATGGGATTTAATCTATTTAATGTGATGCTCATGACTGTTAACAATTCATTTTAAGGCATATAAAACATGTCAGTATCAAGATAGGGCTTGAGATCAATTTCTGGCAGCAAGAAAACGACTGAAATAGGCCTACCTTATATTTGCCCATTTAAGGGTGTTTCAGCTGGTAATATACACTGGATGGGATTTAATCTATTAATTGTCATACTCATGAATGTTTACAACTCATTTTAAGGTATATAAAACAGAAATAATTTCAATTACAGTGGTTTAAAAACAAAAAGCAGGATAATTGACCCACGGTACACATAAACAAATCAAAAACCAATAGCTATATGCCTGCCGTTATTTTATTTCACCTTGATGCACAGAGAGCCACCAAAAACGGGGTCGATCCCCGTCCAACGTTGATGTCTGGTCGCCTTAAAAGACATATGTGTTAATACAGCGGACAATAATCCTGTAGTGCTATTGAGTAGTGTGACTGATCAGAAGTTGCTGCCGCACACATGTTTCGAGGCGATATCAGGCCCCCAGGATGCTGCCTTCTCCGAGCAGCCAGCATGGACATGTGGCCAACCCATTGGTATTGCATGGCAAGGGGTGGAGCTTATTTTCATGCGGCCCGTAGGCAGATGTCCCTGTCCACACAGTACAAGCAGCGAACAAGATTGTGTCTCTGCACATTTTTTCTGGATATCAATCATAGGCTCATACTTATCTTTAGACCATATACTATTAAAATGTAAGTTTTCTCATTTCAAAACGCCACCTCAAGCGTTTTCTTAGCCCAATGGCTTTTAACGGCTTTCAGTTTGTTTTCGCCAGGCGAGATGCTACAGAACGAGACACCCGCCTCCAGTCCGCTACGCTTGCCGCCCTCTTTCAGTGCAGCTATGTCCATGCTACGTCATGCTTTGGGCTGTTTGGGCCGCATGGAATTTCCGGATTATGCTTCCTTGTTGCTTCTCTGCGCCTATGAGCAGCTTTCATAGGAATGAATGGGCGCCATGTTTCAATACGGTGTCCATTTCTTTATATGTCCATGGGCGATATAGCCCAGTTTAAACAGGCTGCGCGCGCTCCCGCGGCTGAAATCACTTTATGGCGGCTGATCACTTTTTGGCACCACACCGGACCATGATGGCGGCCGTGATGAGGTTCGTCAACAGAAGCCCTTTATCTTTAAAGATGGGTCAACGATATCTGACGGTTAGCTCCGCTGCAAAGGCCCAAGCTGTAAGTATTCCCGTGCTTATATTTGTTTTAATGCAGATAATGTAGTGCACATCAAGCTAGCAGCCCGAACAGACAACTGTTAGCGTCCTCTACGGGTAACCCTCCGGTAAACTAGGAAGTTGTTGTTACTTATCGGGCTTAAGAGGTCTATAATTTTAATTTAACATTAACAACTAACCTTACTTTACACCTATAATTTGTGTGTGTGTGTAGGTTGGCGTCAGTGCAGGTCAAGCACTTCCGGGAAGGGTGAAAATAGTGGAGGTGGGACCCAGAGATGGCCTACAAAATGAAAAGGTAACGTGTTAAAATAAAAAATAAATTAAGTGTTTAATTGAATCTCACAGAAGTTGTAATATAACTGTGTATAGAACAAGAAAATGCATCGGTTTGTTGTTGACACTGTTCATGCCACGTTTCAACAGTCAAGACTTATGATGTGACAGAGCAGGTGCATAGCTAACAGGTGAAATCATCTGCTGGCATTTCTAATCTTGTTGCTCCATCTACCACCTCCCATCTCAGACTATCGTGCCGACGGAGACAAAAGTTCATCTGATTGACATGTTGTCAGCTGCAGGGCTGCCAGTCATTGAGGCCACCAGCTTTGTATCTCCAAAATGGGTTCCACAGGTGAGTTTGTTCCCCTCGCCACCACAAAATACATAATGCAAATACTGACACACCCCACTATGGGCAGTGCCAGGAACTGCAGTGTAAAGGATTTTTTTATCCCCAGCACTAACTGGTTTCTGTCTTTTTCTTTTTTTCTGCAGATGGCAGACCAGGTGGAGGTGATGAAGGGGATCTGTAGAAAACATGGAGTGTCTTACCCGGTCCTCACCCCCAACCTCAAGGGTTTCCATGCTGCTGTGAGCATCAAACATCATATTCAAAAAACACTTTCCCATCAGCTACATAAACATACTGTATACCCAGGTGTGTGTGCTGTAGGTAACATGCTTTCTTTTGTCTTCCTTATTACAGGTGAAGGCGGGAGCTGCAGAGGTAGCCATATTTGGTGCTGCATCTGAGCTGTTCAGTAAGAAGAACATAAACTGCTCGGTGGAAGAGAGTTTGCAGCGCTTTGACGAGGTTATGAGAGCAGCTAAAGAGGCTGGCGTGCCCGTCAGAGGGTAGGTTTCCTGGAATGCTCCTGACTGCAGACAAAGTTATAAATCATTTGAATTACAGGGTTGGTTTATTTATGTATTTATTTTCAACTGTGCTCCCTGTCATCACAGTTATGTGTCTTGTGTTCTCGGATGTCCCTATGAAGGCAAGGTGGCACCGGAAAAAGTGGCACACGTGAGTTCTCACTTGATACTTGTATACATCATGTAAGCCGGCACGTATCTATTTATCATCCTTTTTGGATGCAAGTTCAAAAAAAGTAATTCAACATAACCAATTATTTAGCTTTGTCTCTGTCCTGCAGGTAGCTAAGCGTCTGTACTCCATGGGCTGCTATGAGATCTCCCTCGGAGACACTATCGGAGTGGGGACCCCGGGTAGCATGAGTGAAATGCTGGAGGCGGTGAGCAGAGAGGTGCCAGTTAATGTCTTGGCAGTGCACTGCCACGATACCTACGGCCAGGCCCTGGCTAACATCCTCGTAGCCTTACAGGTCAGACTTGTTTCTAGTTATTTGTACTCTACTTGAAAATGTTTGAATAATGCGAATGGTGCAAAAGGGTTAACTTAATTAGTTTCAGATAAAGATTTCCTTTGTTTTGCAGATGGGAGTCAGTGTGGTAGACTCTTCAGTAGCTGGACTGGGCGGCTGTCCCTATGCCGCGGGGGCTTCTGGGAACGTTGCTACTGAAGATGTAGTCTATATGCTGCATGGACTTGGGATTGAAACGGTAAGAAGGAAACACTTTGTTTCTGATTGGCCTGTGCTGTCTCTTATTATAGAAGAAATGAAAGATGTTCCTCATAGTTTTGTGTTTACTCATGTAACAAAAAAAAGGACATCTTTGTTATTTATTTCCTTACTTTTGACAAAAATCTGTTCAATAAATTAAATGCACCAAGCTTTGCAGAATGTTCCAGTCCAACCCATCATCATTTAGTTTAAAGTCAGAAGTATTGTGTATGACGTGTTTTCCCTCTGACTGTCTTTCCTCTTCTCAGGGAGTGGACCTCCCAAAGCTGATGGATGCCGGAGCTTTCATCTGTCGGACCCTCAACAGAAAGACTAGCTCCAAAGTGGCACAGGCCACCTGCAAGCTGTAGCCTGAAAGCCCAACGGCAGGCTCTTTCACACACTGTACACTGCAACTTATTATGTAACCTGGAGCCGTCATCTTCTGAATGTTCAGTTGTCCCCACTTGAATTTAAGTTTGTTTATCCACTGCTGGTATGAGAATATCACATTAATATTTGGATGGCACTGAACCCTCCCTGAGTTTTGAGAATAACATATCTGATTTAATAATAGTCACTACATGATAGCTCATCTGGAAAAGTGCCTTATTTAAAGTCAGTCTGATCATGCAGATGCCAATAATCAAAAAAACATGCATTCAGCTTTGTGTTTGCTTACATTGGTGGTGATGGTTTCTGAGCAGTGGGTAAGCTTAAGTGAAGCGCAGACTTTGTTTCTATTTATAAATGAACCAGTACTACTACTGTTTATGTGAGAAGAGACAGGAGTGTTATTTGAATTATCCTCTGTATGCAGTGATCACTGTCTTCAAAATTAATGATCTACATTGGGAGCAATATATGGAATCAATCTTTCTGAACTTGGGCATTGTACTGGCTTGTGAAAAAATTTGGATGTGCTGTATTCCAATTTTGAAGTTGATTTCTTATTTCATAGTATTTATAGTTTACTTTGATATATTTATTTTTGAAATGCCTCTTTAATTCAATATGTACATATCCCACTAAATTGTGAATTTAAAAATAAATACTGTTTCATGAAAATGTGTTGTGATGAATCTACAGGCTCTCAAACATTGTTTTAGTCATATGAACAGCTTAACAGTGTACAAAGAGAGACTGTTATTGAAAATTGAACCTCTGATGTTCGATTTGATTTAGATTTTAAAGTTAACACTTATACAGATGTAACCTGTTAAATAGGATATGAAGCCATCATTGACCATATAAGGCACTCAACGTGTTGGATCTCCACGGTGTTTTGCAGGAGTGATTGAGAATAAACAAAAAAGTTTGCTTAGCCGCACCTCAAAGAAAACCTGACTGACAAGTCAAACAGGCAGACTAAGATTCTTACTGAAGGCCTCCACAACACTTGAACATACATCAGGTGTTATAGAGACAGCATAGCATGTCATGATGACTCACAGCTAGTTCAAATGAGTATATGATGATCGTCATGAAAGCTTGGTGATGGTTAGTTTGAGAATCATAATTATGAGTCAATGGAAAAATTCAACTCCTTAAATAATAAGAATGATCAGACGGTATCTATCAGTTTTGTTTGTATTATCTTTAGCCAGAAAAGTTAGCATTTGTCCCACATGTTTATTATTTTTTCAACTTGATATACATCTAAGTATTTTCCAAAACCCTATCCCAGAAATAAAATTAGCATGATAAGCAGCCCTAACTGTTAAAGCACCAAACAGAAACACACGTTCCATACATTAAATGTATTTTAATTTACATTTAAAAAAATGACGCATAACAAATGAGTGCAGAAAATACATTTCCACCTGATGTCCACAGTGGACGATTACAAAATAATGTGTCCCAACTTCCTCCGCTGGGCTCCTGGTTTACAACACAGGCTTAAACAGCAGCATTCCTTTCGGCCTTATATAAATCAACAGTGGTCTAGTATGAGGCGAGGTTTGTGCCGAAAAATAGGCAGTCTATGTACAACGTGAGTCAAATTAAAAATCTTCTGGCCAGTTCGCAAACCTTCAAGTATATCTCAGCCATACCTCTATAACTTTTCAGAGGCCACACTCCCATGTAGTTAAACATTTTCTCAAATTGCTGCGAAGGAAAAAAAACATGATTTCAGTTATGTAAAATAAAGGAGATCACTTAAATCTCGCCTGACATACCACTGTAGACAGTGGCAGGGAGGGTGAATACCTCTGCCAGGCGTGTCAAGCCTTCTTGTGCGCAGGGTTTCATTTCCTTTCCCTCCCGTGTCAAAACTGCCATCGCAAGAAAAGACGGAGAAACCTCGCTGGAAAGTTCTGATATGGGTGAAGGGTGTGAAGATGAAAAGGCAAACAGGCCTTTAATGTGCTAGAAAAAGAAACCCCCACATATTGTTGACAAATCAATTTGACTCTAGCTAATTTATAAATATTGTGGATGTTGGCTTGGAAACCAGAGTTCTGCGCTCTAACCGAGTCTTAGATGTGTGGACACAGCGGCCCACAGGATGAATCCAGGACTGATGACTCAACTTCCAGGGTCTGACACATACTGTAGCCCTGCTCACAGTTTTGAGTCTGTTTTCTGAGGTTTGTCATTGGGTTCCAGCCCAACCACTCCTGACCTCCTGACTTGCAGCCAGATTCAGGCTTTTCCATCACGAAGACATGGACAGATTAGGAGCGGAGGCCCGTATCCTCTCTTCAAGTAGGAGTCCATTTGGTCTGAATGGTGGAGACTTGCACGCAGTCCTGAAGGATGGAGGCTGGTCTTTCAGGTCCCTCAGGTCTTTCAGGTCCTTCCTGGGCATATGCACGCTGCAGTTGTTAAAGGGGTCGTTGTTGAAGTCCTCTTGGACCGCTGGTATGTTGCGATGGCGCCTCCTCATCTTGTTTGTGCATCGCACAACGCGCTTGGAGATGAGATAAATGATCTCACAGATGTTCAGGACAATGCAGAGGCCCGAAGCCCCCACCATGAAGTAGGTGAAGACCTTCTTCTCGGTGGGGTGGCCGATGTAGCAGTCCACCTGGTTGGGGCAAGGTGCCGTCTCACACTTGACAAGCCTGGGCAGGTAGAAGCTGTCGTAGACATGGTGCAGGATGTAGAGGAAGCCTGCCTCGATGCCCGTCTTGACGAAGAGGCTGACCATGTAGGTCCACCACAGGCCACCGTGCTTCTTGCCCGTGTTCTTGTACAGCTTATTGGTGTCCCCGTTCTTGGCCATGTACTTGCGCTCGCGGTCGTCTCTGTACGCCACATGCATGACCACCATGAAGGAGGGGCAGGTGACGAAGATGAGCTGCAGGGCCCACAGGCGGATGTGGGAGATGGGGAAGAAGTGGTCATAGCAGACATTGGCGCAGCCGGGCTGCTTGGTGTTGCAGTCAAAGTCCTTCTGCTCGTCACCCCACACTCGCTCGGCCGCCACCACGTACACCATCACCCTGAACACAAACACCACGGACAGCCATACCCGGCCGAACGCCGTGGAGTATTTGTTCACCCCGCTGAGCAGGGCTTGGAAGGTCTTCCAGTCCATGTCCTTGGCTGGCACTCAAAAGTTTATCTTCTCTGGGATGCTTTTCTTCCTGGTACTAGTTTATCTTCAGATCCTGGAAGTGGCAGAAAGAAGAATGTGTGAACATGTTTTCATTGGCTGCTGAGTTAATCTGCTTCTGTGATAGTGGTTAACTAAATAAGCTTTTATTCTGACTGTCTTAAATCCTAGTCCTTTATCTTCCAGTGTGAAATGTTAGTTTGAAAACACTTCCCAGAGGTCTCATTTATCAACCTTCCCAGAGGCAACCACTGGCAAACCCACAGAGCTCTAGGCAGGCCTCCAGCCAAACTGTTCATAAGGGAAACAAGTTGGACCAATTTCATTAACACACACCCATGGTTTCAATCTTTAAAAAAACAAACAAAAACATTTATTTAACTAACAAAGCAAATAACACCCAGCCTTCTGATGTGAATCTGATCTCCATTTTGATATGCGAGTCTTAAAAGAGAAATAAAAACAGGCCCTTTACGCATAAACTCCATGCGTTCTTTGGAAATATGTTCTTGATAGGATTGGCTTTGTACGGATAGCCCTTTTTTTGTAGGCAACCAGCGATGATAAAATATCGGTTTCATAGATTGTCGTACTCGAACAGACACATTTTAAAAACACCCATTACCAATTGGCTGTAGCGCGCGAGCTTCACAAAGCTTAACTCATCACAGACACGTCAAATATTTCTTAGAGTGAGCTTTCAACTTACCAAAGGAAGTATCAGTCCATCACTAGTCGAAAGACACGCGGCCACGTATATTTCCGATGGATTTCTTGTCGCTTTATTGTCGTTTTAGTCCTTCAACGCGCAGATTTGGCACCACTCGACAGGTAGAGGAGCGCAGAGTTGAGAAATGCGCCTGTGGGTGGGGTTAAAGCAGAAAGACTGGAGCTGCACCAGATGTGTCTCATCTCTCTCTCTCTCTCTCTCTCTCTCTCTCTCTCTCTCTCTCTCTCTCTCTCTCTCTCGCTGTCTGTCTGTCTGAGTATCTCCCAATAACATGCCATTGTTAGGTGGCACATCACATGTGTTTACGTTGTAGTTATCACTGAAACCATCTCCGGGTACTTTGAATATAATTTGGTGAATAGGCCTGCACATGAGCAATCAAGTTTGGAAACAGATTAGACAATCACAGTCTTAGGGATTTTAAAGCAGACATACATTTAGGTCTGCATGGGCAACATTTTGGACCACCAGTGGACTGTGTGTGGGTCTGCAGCAAACTGAAGGACAAAAATAAGTTTTAGTTTATAATTAACGGGATAATTCAAAAAGATGAACTTTTCAAATCTGACTGGTTTAAATGTGGCAAAGAATCTTCTATGTGTTTGTGCAGATCAAAGAGTTTAGAGGCTACAAATTTTGCTTCATTTATTTGTCTTCTATGTTTTCCAGGAAGGGCTCTGTCTCCCTGTCCCAACGTGTTACTGAATGCATCACAGAGTATGCGTAAGTGGCAGACACACCTTGAGGTGAATGCATTTTTTTGTTGTGTTCCCCTCGCCCCAGCCTCTGTACAGTATGTTGCAAGTTTCCTAAGGTATGACGAGAGCATCAGGCAGCATAGTTAGAGGCCTTTCATGTGTAAAGGAATGAATTTGTTTTCACCTAACCAGAAAAGAATATTCAGTTTCCCTGTTCCTCTTTCATATATTTCCCGCACCTTTTAAGTTTAATGCAACTCCCATAAGATGTATTGTTTTCTCTCTCTTCTTCTTCAAATGAGCACTTCTCAAATAACATCGTCACAATTCATGGACAACTCCCATCGCTTCTAAGCCCATCCTCATTGTCATATTGTGAGCTGATGCTTTTGTCTCCAATTTGGTGTCCACCTACTTTTACAACCGAACTGTTCCCTTTTTTTCTTGCACTTTACAGATGTGCTGCATTATGTGGAGAAAACAACTCATCATTAGCAATGTTTTGCAGAGGAATGAAAGTCCCCAGATTCTCTCAAAACTATCAGATTTCAGCAAGATCAAAATGCCATAGCGGCGCCACATCTTGCCATTTCTTGCAGACCGGTGCCTGCATTTATACAGCTATTGAAATCCTGTGTTTGCATTATATAAAAGGATAAAAGACTTTAGTTAACAATGTCAAGTCAAGTTATTTGAATTGCTCCCTCCGTACAATGGGTTTGTTTCAGGCTCACAGTCCAAAAGTTCCAAGAAGACAAGAAAGCGCTCTCCAAAAATGTACTCATTTACTAGGGTGCAATTGACATGCCGCACGCGTTGATTGTAACCATAAGGAACCTGATATTCAAGCTGAATTGCTGTTTTCACTCACAAAAATGAGATGTGAAACTGAGACAGAGATAGAAATTTGGTGCCAAGACTCTCCTGAAAAGAAAAAGCTGCGGTTGCGACTTGTGACAATATTCTGAGAGTTTTCGCTCACAGCTGCCAGACGGAAAATAAAAAGAAGTGTCTCATTTAGAGGAGCCGACACTGTAACATCTCCATATAATGTTACTTTTCACTCTTTCAGCCTTCTGCATCATAAAAAAGTGTTTTATCAAATACACATAGATGAAAATATGTCTCCTGTAGGCACATATGTTCAAGCCTGGTACACAACGCTTAACATCCGTACCTGCAAACATTTGGAACAGTCCACTAGACAAGAGTTGTATTGGAATCAAGGGGAGGTAAAAAAAAAAAAAGATAAAGAGTTGCTCCTTTGCTGTAGGATAACTAGTCCAGGCAGTGTACGGGACACACCTGGAGGAATGCACCCCTGCCAGCCTCAAGTCTCGACAAGACGGGCCAAACACAACAGGATAAACACATTTCTTTCATATGCTGATACAGTGAAGGAAAGGAAATGGACCCGAGAGCAGAGAAAGCAAAGGACAAGAAGAGAAACAGTACCCCAGGAGATATGGGAGGGTCTTGTATTGTAATTGGAGTGATTGTTGGCTCATTTACAGAACCACCCATTCAGGCTGGGCAAACAGCATAAGGACAAAGAGAAAGGCACATACTGGATCATGCTTATATTTTCAGAGCCAGTCAATTTTACACTTTGTAACACTTGGCAGCTTGAGATCCTGTTTGGACAATGTCGCAGACCAGTCCAAAAGTGATGATTACACATCATCCCTCGCTACGTATGAGTTAACAAAAAAAAGTCTCACCCACCAAAACATATCTTCCCACTCCCTTTATCTCCCCGTTAAGGTATTTCTGGTCGGTGTCATCTGGACTACCAACCTAATACGGTGAAGGTGGAACATTGCATTATTATGATAATCCACAGACCTCACTTCTAAATACATTGGAACTGCTGTCGACCCAAATAAAGATTAAGGGTTCCAATGAAATCTGGTAACAGTGGTGCCTTCAGGTTCCCCTTTTATTGTTTGTGCAAGGAGACTTTGCTGTTTGTGTTTTGTAGATCGTATTCTTTATTGCGCTCAGCAGCACAAACTACTTTATAATTGTTGTCTCTTGTGGTACTGAGGTGGCAGCACAAGTTTCCAGGGCAGACTAAACTAAAAATATCTACATGGCTCAATACCACAAGGCGTTAGTAAGAAAATGTGTCTTTTTACTCCCTGCATTTCCCCACGGCATACATTGCAGTGTAAATATTGGAGACAATCCATTCGTACGCTGTATGGATTGAGAGAATTCCAGCACTGGGTGGGTCCACACCCATCAGAGGAGATGATGAATCAAACCAAGGAGTGGGGGACTCCTCCTCCGCCCTTTTCTAAAGTAGCAATCGACCTAAACAATGTGGGGGCTGCTGCTCCTAGCAACAAGAGCAATTTGTGAACCAGCTTTATGAAACACATGGAAAAAGAAGAAAGAAAGTCAGAGACTTTGTCAAAACCACAGAATGGGCTAACCCTGTGGCTGGGTTACATATCAGCTGCCTAACATGCATTGGTGTGTGAGCCTCTTGAAAGTCTCCCTCTTACTCATAGGAAGAAAAAAAAGACATACTAATTTTTAAAACATGAAAAGTATTATCTTTAATGAATCTTATGAACAACTACACAGTCACGCTGCTCCTCAGCACTGCGAGGAATGCACATCCTGATCTTATTTACAGCTGTGTTTACAGCACGACATATCAACTTCATTACTCTCTTCTGCTCGTTTACAGAAAGCAGTTTTAAACCGATACAAACAGTGACATGCACCACAGACAGCACAATCTTACATACTTTTCATAAATAATGTAAAGTACAGTATTGCCAGAGAATAAGATGAGAATGTGTGAGGGAAATGGGAAAAAAGACGCCCTTCCTTTAGTTTGAACTATACTATCAGAGGTTGGGCACAGAGCAGGGGGAAAATCTTACACAGACGACCACATGTGTTTTGCTAAACTACGCTCTCCAAACCACGGGGTGACTCATGTTACTGGAATCAAGGCTAGTTGCAACAATGAATCACTAGAAGTTGGTTTTATTTTTTTTGGAGCGACTACGGGACATCGTCTATTAAACATTAATAATAATCTGTAAATACTCTGACCCAAACACACAACAGTCAGCACATTCCAGATCAATGACACACATGTGTCTTGGTCCAGAATTTCAAATTCTCTAACAGTGGACACAGAAACAGTGAGGAACTTCCTCAAATTGTAGTTCAGTCTCTGAGCGGACACATCCAATCTGCTTAGAAGTATTTTATGGAATTGCCTGTAAAGTGAGGAGAGGCTTTTTTCTGTAAAGTCTTTGCCTCTCTCCTCACTGTCTTCAGGACATAACGACACTGTATGAAGGTGCAGGAGTCCGAGGGGGGGCTTTGCCCGTCAGTTTTAGAGTGCTGGACTCCAAGCCGTTCCCGCTGGACAGCTTGTCAGTCATGGGTTGGCGATTGTGATGGACTTTGGTGAAAACCTCACGGCAGCGTTTGCCGATCAGGTAGACGATTTCAAAGATGGAGAGCACGATGCAGACCAGGCTGGTGACCACCATGAAGAGGGCGAAGATGCGTTTCTCAGTGGGCCGGGAGATGAAGCAGTCCACCTTGTTGGGACAGGGTTTCTGTTCACATTTAATGAGGGAGGGGAAGTCATAGCCCTCGTAGATGTGGTACAGGAGGTAGACGAAGGTGGTGTCCACGCCGATTTTGAAGACCAGGGTGAGCACGTAGGTCCACCACAGGCCTCCGCGCTTCTTGCCCGTGTTCAGGTAGAGGCGGCGGCAGTTCTCGCCGTACTTTTCTCGGTTCTTCTTCTCGCGGTCCTCCCTGTAGGCCACGTGCATCACCACCAGGAGAGAGGGGCAGGTGACGAAGATGAGCTGCAGGGCCCACAGGCGCACGTGGGACACGGGGAAGAAGTGGTCATAGCAGACGTTGTGGCAGCCTGGCTGAGCCGTGTTGCATTTGAAGTCTTTCTGTTCGTCGCCCCACACCTTCTCCGCCGCCACCACAAACACCATGACCCTGAAGAGGAAGACGATGGAGAGCCATACTCGGCCGAACGCTGTGGAGTATTTGTTCACCCCGCTGAGGAGGCCCTGGAGGAATGCCCAGTTCATGATGAGGTGTGTTCACTGCCCCGTCTTCTCTTCCGGCTGATGGAAGACAGAGGGGAAGTTCTTTTCAGTCAAATATGTAGGTCTCTACCAGCCTAAGAAAAGAGTAAAAACAATACAAAACAGTCAGGTCAGATATAGAATAAGGCTACAAAGAAAAAATAAATAAATAAAATGACACTCCAATAGCAAAGGAATTAGCTTGTCCTGAAGGCAAAAACAAAAACATTACGTAGCTAATACAAGTTTCTCCAAACTTTTATTAACCAGAAGACATTCTTGTCAAACTTTTTTTGTCAAACTTTTTAATTCGCGGCAGTACGGAGATACAATCAGACAACTGTGACTCAACTGTTCCTCAAATCAGCTTTCAACACACACACACACACACACACACACACACAACCGCGGTTAATGCTTTAACGTTTGGGCATTCCGCGCGCAATTGCGCGTATCCAAAACGTCGAAAAACTACCAGATCGGATAAATAACAAAAAGTTCGTCTTAATAACAGATTCAGAAGCTCACGAATGAATTCAAATACTTACAGTTTGAAGGCTGTTGACGCAGTTCAGTGTCGGAGCGGAGGAACAGGCTTTGGGATGAACTACACAGATGAGAATCTCAGTAGGTTTCTCAATAGGACGGCAGCGAAGGGGGTGGAGTTGTTTTCTCAGCAATGTCTTCTCACCCCTCAACCTGTTCAGGTGTGGCGGCTCCGCTCCAGCGAAGAGGTTTGTCTTGTTTGCCCAATTAAGTGAAAGGAACTGCCGTCGTCTGACTTTAAAGTGCAGATCAGATGTAATAGTATTACTTGGTAAAACAGGCTCTTGGCACGTGATCATTTCAGTATTTACACGAAACTAGTTAAATACAGATTTTAGCATGGGTGATTTGTAGGCTACGAGGTGCAAGTTTTAAACCGATTCAGAATGCATGTATGAATGTGTTATTAATAAATGAGCGTCTGAAATTCACCTGGCAAATGACTGAATTTTATTTTTCATCCCTTTCATATTGTTCACTAGAGTGTTAAGCTATTTTTCCTTGTACATGAATCGAGTTTAAATATAGGCCTAGTTGCACATCAGCCACCAGGGGATTTTATATTATAATATGTGTGCAGTATTTTATAGTTTTCACAATATATTGGATTTTGCTCAATGATTTTTTTGAAAATTACAAAACCAAATCTATTGAATTGCTTGTGCAGCAGTTAACAATTAAATATTATCTAATGAAACATAGGAAAATAAATATAACATTAAGTTGACATAAAATAAATAAAAATAGTAAATAAAATTAAAAGTACTGACAAATACCAGGCGTTGGGAGATGGAGCTGATTTTAACATTTGCTTTTGCAGTGAGAAGCGAGTCCCTCAGTTGAAAAACTGCTTTAAGAAAAAATCATGCTTAGAGGGAACAATCCTGACCGAGTTTGCTCATGCACAGGGTTATATAAAATTTAAATTAATAAAATATGCTTTAAATAGGGAAGTTATGTGGCTATAAAGGGGTAAGCCAACAATAAGCAAATCACAATATATTTCATTTGTACATAGTAATAAATATATATATATATAGCTATATATATACAGTATCTCACAAAAGTGAGTACACCCCTCACATTTCTTCACATTTTTCTTTATATCTTTCCATGGGACAACACTGAATAAATGACACTTTGATACAATGTAAAGTAGTCAGTGTACAGCTTGTATAACAGTGTAAATTTACTGTCCCCTCAAAATAACTCGACACACAGCCATTAATGTCTAAACTGCTGGCAACAAAAGTGAGTACACCCCTTAGAAAAAATTTACAAATTGGGCCCAAAGTGTAAATATTTTGTGTGGCCACCATTATTTTCCAGCACTGCCTTAACCCTCTTGGGCATGTAGTTCACTAGAGCTTCACAGGTTGCAACTGGAACCCTCTTCCACTCATTCATGACGACATCATGGAGCTGGTGGATATTAAAGACCTTACGCTCCTCCACCTTCTGTTTGAGGATGCCCCAAAGATGCTCAATAGGGTTTAGGTCTGGAGACAGGCTTGGCCAGGCCATAACCTTTACCCTCAGCTTTTTTAGCAAGGCAGTGGTCGTTTGGAGGTGTGTTTGGGGTCGTTATCATGTTGCAATACCACCCTGCAGCCCAGTTTACGAAGGTTGAGTGCACGTGGTCAGCGTCGTACACAGAGGTTGGCTTTGGAAAATAGACGTATGAGTGCTGCTAGCATTGCTGAAGGGCTTGAAGGGGTGGGGGGTCAACCTGTCAGTGCTCAGACCATACGCCACACTCTGCATCATACTGGTCTGCATGGCTGTCATCCCAGAAGAAAACCTATTCTAAAGATGATGCACAAGAAACCCCACAAAAAGTTTGCTGAAGACAAACAGACTACGGACATGGATTACTGCAACCATGTCCTGTGGTCTGATGAGACCAAAATACATTTATTTGGTTCAGATGGTGTTAAGAGTGTGGAGCGGCAACCAGGTGAGGAGTACAAAGACAAGTGTGTCTTGCCTAGAGTCAAGCATGGTGGTTGGAGTGTCATGGTCTGGGGCTAAATGAGTGCTGCCAGCACTGGGGATCTACAGTTCATTGAATTCTAACATGTACTGTGACATACTGAAGCAGAGCATGATCCCCTCCCTTCATAAACTGGGCCGCAGGGCAGTACTGCAACATGATAACGACCCCAAACACCCCTCCGAACGACCACTGGCTTGCTAAAGAAGCTGAGGGTAAAGGTTATGGACTGGCCAAGCATGTCTCCAGTCTTAAACCCTATTGAGCATCTTTGGGGCATCCTCAAACGGGAGATGGAGGAGCGCAAGGACTCTAATATCCACCAGCTCCTTGATGTCGTCATGAATGGGTAGAAGAGGGTTCCAGTTGCAACCTGCGAAGCTCTAGTGAACTACATGCCCAAGAGGGTTAAGGCAGTGCTAGAAAATAATGATGGCAAAACAAAATATTGACACTTTGGGCCCAATTTGGACATTTTTTCTTAGGGGTGTACTCACTTTTGTTGCCAACAGTTTAGACATTAATGGCTGTGTGTCGAGTTATTTTGAGGGGACAGTAAATTTACACTGTTATACAAGCTGTACACTGACTACTTGACATTGTATCAAAGTGTCATTTATTCAGTGTTGTCGCATGGAAAGATATAATGAAATATTTGAAGAAATGTTAGGGGTGTACTCACTTTTGTGAGATACTGTATATATAAAAGTTTTTTGTTTGTTTTATTTTTATTTTCTGTAACAGTAACTGTGTATCTGAATCCGAATTTGATGAAAATGGGGGCGGGATCTGATAAGCCTTTGGCTTCTTCCGTCTCCCTTCGGACAACACAAAGTATGATGTATGAATATTTGTAAGAGAAAATTGTGTATTGTGTGGAATTGTCCGAAAGAATAAATAAATAATTAATTAATAAATAAATAAATACATACATACATACATACATACATAAATAAATATCAAACAGGTTTCTGTATTAAAAAATTGTGTTTATTGAAATATTTACATGGCAGATTTTGTAGGCTCGAAGTACAAAATACCTTGAACACACTCATGCTCTCAGACGCACACACACTAACAAGCACACAATTCTTTCTCCTTCACACAAATTCTCCACAGTCGGAGATGATGACTTTCTGCTTTGTCTTGCCGTCTTTTGCTCCCTGAGCCTGCAGGAAAAAGGACAAGATTGCAAAGATACAGCAATTATTTGCCAAGTTTTATTTTAACATTTTATGAGCTTTTATTACAATATGACAAACTATAATAAATAGAACATAGAGCCCGGAGGGATGCTTCAGTTCCACCTATACAAATATAATATACAATGTACAAATATAATGCTTTTATTATAGTTAGGATTTTTAGACAGTATGATCACAAATATATATCAATCGTGTCACATAAATCCAAATTAATTGTAAATAAATATTTGACTTGATCCCTGAAAATTAATCGTATCACCCTTTGGTAGAGAAGAAGAGCCATGTATGCTTTATTCACACAAGAAGTGAGAAGCATAAGTGATGTTTACATTAAGAACAAACAATAACTAACTTTTGTTAATGGGAGCTCTTTCTACTTGACTGATTTTACATTTTTATCATTGAATTGAACATCAATTTTATTGTGGAGTAGAAAATCTGAAACTGTATAATATATTATGCAGTCCAAGTAAAATATTTTAGTCCTTTACCTCCATTGAACGGAGCACATCCATCCCTTCCACCATGTCCCCAAATACCACGTGTTTGCCATCCAGCCAGTCGGTTTTGTCAGTGGTGATGAAGAACTGGGAGCCATTAGAGTTTGGTCCAGAGTTGGCCATGGAGAGTTGACCTGTAAGCACAAGAGACAAGTTTTGGCCCGTTATCTACAGGGTCTGCTAGTACACATAACATCACAAAGCTCATTCACAGAGAGCCCTGTACTCCTTACCTGGCGCAGTGTGTTTCAGGACAAAGTTTTCATCATCAAACTTGCGGCCGTAGATGGACTTGCCCCCGGTTCCATTGTGGTTGGTGAAGTCTCCTCCTTGGCACATAAACTGAGGGATGATGCGATGAAAGCAGCTGCCCTTTAAGCCGAAGCCTTTCTCATGCGTGCACAAGCAGCGGAAATTCTCTATATAGGATGAAAGAAGATAGGTCACTCGATTGCCAGTATTTTTCCTTCTCAAAAGGGAAATTATATAATTACACAGTTGTGGTTTTGTTTTACTTCTGTCAAATTCATATTAGTTTCTTTTCCATCTCTTCACATAGTAAGGGTGACAAGATTCTCCAAATCTTCGATTCTCCATTTCAGGATTCTATTCAATTTATTTATTTTGAGCAGAGATGGCTATGCCATTTTAGACTACTCTAGTCTAGGATCCTTGGTTTTGTGACATGATAACAAAAGTAATTGTTGGTCTGCACGGCAATGATATAATCATCCATTATTTGCAATGTAGCACACTAATGCTTTTTGTCAAATTTATATAACTTGTTTCACTAGTCAGTTGGAAAGTTAATTTAATAAAACAAGAGAATTCATTGAGGGTACCTGCCATGTCATGACTTTTTTTTTTGTAACTGCAGTGTGCACTCTTCCCGGTCTGCCGAGGAGATGTACTGTCAAATTTGTTGTGTCCTGTTGACGCGTTTGTGTGCCCGCGGGGGTTGGGTGCTCTGGCATGTGCTAGTATTTAATTGGACCACAAGATTAGCGCAGACCTTTGTTTTCCGTATAAATGAAACCGCTTTCCCAGTCCTCATGACCAGACGAGTCATGAATAGCTATGACCATAACTGCTGATTTCAGAGAAGCAGGAGGGGCATTATGTTTGGTTGACGTTTCAGCAATGGCCATGGTGTTTTTTGGCTGGAGCTATGAGGAAACTCAAAGCTGCTACAACATGCTGTTTAATTTCTCCCTCTTAGCACACCTGCCGAAACCTGACCCTAAGTAAAGGTGGAATCCATTCCAGCTAACATGTAGAGATTGTGACATAATTGCGAGCTATTCCCGATTTACAATTGAGATTGTGACACGCCTATCACATTAACAACTTAACAGTGTATAGCTGTAATATATATTTTTGACAACAATGGGATTATGAAAGCTCCTACAGCGCGCAGTATACACACCTACTGTCATGGGAACAATGTCCGCCCGAAGGACAAAGCGTAGTCTCCCTGCCAGCTTGTTTCCAATCTTGATGTCCATGTAGACCTGGGGATTAACTCTGCCCTTTTTGGCTGGGGGCTCACCCTGCAATAACAAACCAAATTAAGTAACAAAGTTCAAAGTCAGAGGCACCGGTGGTCTTTAAAAGGAAGCTTCCTCACCTCCTGTGTTGCAGTATTGGTCGGTTCTCCGCCTTCTGCTGCTGCCTCTGCTTCAGCCTCCTCTACGGTCTTGCCCGAGAACTTCTTCAGCCAGTCATCGTCCGTCCATACTAAAAAAAGAAAAAATGCAGAGTTAAAATCTGAACCAAGGACTTAAATCACTCTCAAGGCAAAAAACCGTCAATAAATGTTTGTTCGTCGAGCACCTGGCCGAGAGGAACCTTCTTTGATTCTCATAGGCTTGGCTGTGTTGACCCGGATAGTCCGCCCAAAAAGCTCAGACTCATTCTAGTAGAGAAAAAAAAGGCATTAACAACATTAACAACAAATTTAAGAACAGGAAGGTTTCAGAAACAGGAATAAAACTTTAGTGACATGAATGTGCAACTATATGATCCACTCACCATGTTATCAATAGCTGCAGCAGCATCCTACAAAAGGAAAATGGTGTAAATAAGTCATGATGAGCACAGAAATACTGCCCATGAAAGTCCCACTATGTGTCAGTTACCAACCATGCTTATATTGAGTTCACAAATCATCTTAACAACATAGCTGTGTCCATAGGATGCCAATAAATGTATTACGTTCATAATCCTGCTTACATGCTAGTGCACATCCATCATAATAACTTGATATTGGACTCTTTGAACCTACAACACAATCCTTCCCTTACGTTGCAAATATTGCCTACAACAAGTGCATTATTTAATGTTTCATGGCTGTATATAAAAGTAGATTAAAAATTGTAAAGACTGTGTCAACAAACTTAGTTAAAGTGTATCCATGTTCAATATCGCTTAATAATACAACTACAAAGCTAACATTAACTGAACTCTGAATATGACCTTAATCAGGTATACGGTGGAGTTATGCATTTACAATGTATAATGTATAATTCATATACATGGTGTTTCTATAGTGGGTTGATCAACTGAATATTGCAGCCTTTAGAGTGTAGGCCTTTTTCAGCACTAAAACCAGTACATACCTCTCCCAGTTCAAATTCAATAAACGCAAATCCTCTGTGCTTCTCTGTAAAAAAAAAAAACACACAAGACACATTAATGGACCTTACAGTTTATCATACATTGTTTAAATGTTGAACATGAACAGTTTCTTCAATGTCCCACTAATCTTTACCCGTTTCATAGTCCAGCGGTATCTGGATGTCTGTGATGTCTCCAAAGGGAATAAAAGCTGCGTGTAGCACCTTCTCATCCACCTCCTCTGCCAGGCCACCTGACAGAAACACACCGTGCCAACATTGAGCTCCCCAACACTATACTGACACCAACAGAAATTCAGCTTAAACACTGTATTGTACTAGTTTATGTAACCATGCATAACATTGTTACAGTATGTTGATGCTACGTTTAAGACAAGGAAAACCAACGGAGCACACAGCTGTTGCGGCCAATGGTTCATAGTTGTTGTTGTTTTGCTGCATTTATTCGGAGTTCATTGAACAACTGGACATGACACACTTTACTCATGGCATTGAGGAAACTGTGCGAGGTTTGAATTTAGTGAAGTTGCCATGTTTTCAGGTGACGCTTCCATCCTTTACTGGTTACATCTTTCCCATTATTAGCCTATATTGCGTGCACTTTTTACATTTTAAGCGGTGTCCAATTACTTTACTTATAAAGCAATATTGGTATTGGTCTGTTAAACTTACTGAAACAATTTAACTTTCCCGTATTTTCGAAAAAAGTTACTTTAACTCACCGACATACAGCACTCGTTTGTTAGCCGCCATGTTTGATTTAACCCCTCAACTCTGACCCGCGAAGCTCCTCATTGGTGCAGAGTAGACATGAGCCCGCCTCCCTATGGAACAAAGACCCTCTCGCGCCGCCTGTCGGTGAAAATCCACCCTGCGTGCTGCAACTGCCGTCACTCTTGTAGCAGGCCTACTGTATGCTCTTATTTTGTTTTCAATTTAAATCGTTTACATTTAGCAGACCCTGCTATAACTGTGGAGGTCAGTTTCTAGCCTAGGCTACTAGTTGTTTCACAGTCCTATCTGTCAGGGTTGGGCCTACATCTTTGCTGTCAAACCATTTTTTTTCTTCAAAGAAGCAGGGTTTATATTTGGACCCAAAATAGTATAAACAAAATAGTCAAGTGTGGAGAAATAGGCTTTATATTATTTTATACAGGAACGTTTAGTTAATAAAATTACCAATGGCTAAATTCCATCCAGCTGTTTCAGTTCAGACATTTTTAATTGCCATAGTAGGAAGAGCAAAGGTAAATACCTAAACGATGGCTCTGTCCTCTGTAGGGTACCAGTCATTTATGACAGAGTGACAGTGAGCTGGCAGGAACCATACTAGCAGTATGACAATAAGGCAGCGGAATGTAATCTGTCCATCTTTCCTTTTGTTTCTGTGGTTCTGAAACTGTAATATTTATTTAAAAGAAGTGGGCATGCTGACACTGGAACTCCTAAATTAAAAACAGACTTTTTCTGATATAAACTACTCAATTTTAGACTATATTTTCTCAATATTTTAGAGTGGAATTTTACTTGCAGAAAGAATATTCGGGTAGGCTACCCCTTTCTAATAAAACACCCTTTAAAAGGGTGTTACGTTGTTACTAATGACTCAATTAATGGTTAATAAGTTATAACCACCTCCATGTTCTCTTTGTTCATTGTACATGCAAGCAAAAAATTAACACAAAAGTGGTAACCTTCATATATATTATATCATCCCTTTATTGAGAATACCACACACCCATGATAATATCATAGGATCGAGTCATTTCAAATTAAACATTTGAAATTTCAAGCAAAGAAAAACAAGGCTCATTTACCCTTAGAAAAAAAGGTTTCTCTCCTTTACCACAAAATAAAAGGGGCATTCATTCAAGATGCATTTGCATTATTACTTTTGGTATGCAGTTTATTAAAGTTTTACAGATTTAGAAAATTAGGAATTTTCACACTTTTCAAAATGTTGCAAGTCTATTTTTTAAATTACGTTTTCAATTTTTTTCTTGATTTTTGCATATTTTTTCAGGAGTCAGGTGTTTGGAGTCACTGTAGCGAGTTGCTCCACTTCTCTGCTTGTTTTTTCTGTGCCCTGGAACAACAAAATGACTTTTCATTAGTACCACAAAACTTAAATTATGTACGAGCAAATCAACAGGTATGAATAGCTGGACTGATGATCTTACCAATCTAAATCAGCACGCAGTCTTCAGGATGTGGGAGCAGCAGCAGTAGTAGCAATGCTTCCCACTTTCTGGGTGGCATCTTTCTTTGCCTGGTGTGCTTGTAGCACTGCAACGGCTTCTTCCACCTGTACAAACATAACATCAAACTTAAATAATAGCACAGGGGTGGTGAAAAAAATCCATTGGTGTAAAAATCACGATTCCAAAGTTCTGCGATTTTGAGTCGATTCATAATTTGCAAAAAATCGATAACATTTTAAAAAATACATATATATGTATTTCACTGCCACCCGTAATGTTAACTTGCCTTAAAATCACATGCATTACAAACTTCACATTAAAAAAGACGAAGTGAAGATAGCTAAGACATGGACTTTAATTTGCACGACTCTTAGCACACAGTGGAATTAAGTAGATCCTAAAATCCTCCTATGAACTGAATCGAGAAATCGATTTTGAATTGAATCGTGACCCCAGGAGTCGGAATCGGAATCCAATCGAATCGCGGGATTCCAAAAGATTCACAGCCCGTGTAGTATATGGATATTTCACATTTCAGTGTAACAGTACGTCAAAGATGGAGTTAGCGAATTACCTTGGAACGCAGAGATTCATGAGACTCCAGCATATGCAGCAGTTCAGAGTTGTCGATCTCCAGCAGCATGCCAGTGATCTTTCCTGCCAGGTTGGCATGCATGGACTGGATTAATGGGAAAAGACGCTCACCTATTTGGACAAAAAATAAGGATGATTAATCAACCTACTAAAAACTTAACAAGATTGCAGTAAATGTTATATGATATGAGATTCTTACCCAGCATCTGTTTCTGCTCCTGAGGGGGCGCAGCAGCCAGCATGGATGATGTCAGAGGCTCCTGGCCCTGAACGTGCACAGCCGACTGAGCCTGGAAGGGATGGATAAAAAAAAACATAGAATGTAAAATGATTTAAGGCTTTGGAGTCTTGATATTACAAGTGGTGTTTTTTTTTGTTTGTCCATACCTGCTGTAAGGCAATAGGTTGCACCGCCTGAGGGTTGGGGTTACGGACACCTGTGGGATATTTGTATGGAGGCATGGCACGGGGTCCAGAGACTCCCATTGAAGGACGAGGAGCCATTGCCTGGCCAGCAGCTAGCAGAGAGGAGCAGAAGTTACACAGTGTCCTGAAAACCGTTACTGAGCTGTAGTGTCAATTAAAAAGTAAAGCCAGAGTCAATGATATGATGGTGATCATTTGGGTCAGTAGTCATTGTTGAACACACCTCTGGGGCCCTGTGAGCCGCCACCAGGAGACATGTGTCTCAGGTTGGCACGGGGTCCTGGCTGACGCAGAGTGTTAGGCATCCCTTGGAAACCACCTTGGAGTGACAGAAGCAGGGAGCAAAACAATGAGATGTAATACAAAACTGAATTGCATTATAAATTGTAATTTTTTTTAAACAGGTATATCACAGTATAACTCTGAATGTTAAGTAACTGAAAGTAGTTCATCTACAAGCTCACCTTGACCTCTGCCGCCACCTTGTTGCTGCCATCGGGGGTTTGGGCGCATTTGGGCCAGCTGATTGGGTGCATAGTATGTAGTCCTGTTTTGGGCCTGCTGGGTTGAAGTAAGTGAAATATATTGTTAATGACATTAACATCATATCCTCATGAAACCAATGACTTGACTACCTTTTAAGTCTGGTAACAAGGTATAAAAAAGCCTGGTGAACTAGCAAGGAAATGTATTCACAACCTTCACTTTGAATTGTGGGTGTCGTTATAGATTTCTTGACATTCTGAATCCAATTGAAGTATATTAAATTACATTTACAGACTTTTTGTCCAATTGCGGCTGTATACAACAATGACTTATTTTCAAGATATTTAGAAGCTTTTATTGTGATCTTGTAAGCCCACAGTTTCTTATTCATGCATATAAAGTTGGCAGCCTTAAACTAAGAATATTGAGCTAACACTCTGAAAAGCTAACGAGCTGTAAAAATCAAGTAATGATCATCCATGGGTTCATTACTAGGAGTGACACCATTAACATTACACAAAGTCATGTGATTCATGTTATTTCACATGAAAATATTGAACACACACACACACACTTCTCAGACTTTGATTCTCACACCTGAGGCACAGCTGGCATGAAGTATCCACTGGCGGGCTGGAACTGGTTAATGATGGCGTTAGCCGGCATTGCCCTCATGCCAGCAATACGCTGCATGTACTGGTTGGTGAGATGGGCTTTGCGTTCCTCTTTGCGCTGAGCGAGAGCCACGTAGAGGGGTTTGGAGCCAACGATACGTCCGTTCATCTCAGTCACAGCCTTGGTGGCCTCTTCGGGGGAGGAGAAGCAGACAAAGCCGAAGCCCTTGGAGCGACCCTCCTCTAGCATCACCTTAAATACAGACATACTGTGTCTGAGTAACTTCAAACGTACAATATTTTCATGCTTTTTTTCTTCTCTGTAGTGGTATTACATTGCAACAACAGTTTGATTGTTCTCACCTTAGCACTTGTAATAGACCCGAATGGAGTGAACTCCTTGCGCAGTTTCTCATCATCTATGGTGTCGTCCAGGTTTTTAATGTAGAGATTAACACCCTGAAACCCAACGACAGACAGTGATGATGCATATGTAGCAGCGTCTTTGACATTAATGCAGATTAATTAAGGGCTTCGTTTTTATAGACCTGATAACGGCTGATCCTCTCTTGTTTTAGCATCTCAAACTTCCTCTTCAGCTCAGCCTGCCGCTCCATCTTCTTCTGAGCCCGGCCCACAAACACTGTCTTGCCGTTGATATCGTTGCCATTCATGTCCTCTACAGCCTTTGGAAGAAATCATTACCGTCAGAGGGGGGTGACCCATAAAGACTCATTTGATACATTGACACAGGGCCAAAATACCTTGTTAGCGTCTTCATGTTTCTCGTAACTAATGAATCCAAAGCCTCTGGATTTGCCTGTAGGGTCCATCATCACCTTCACGCTGAGTGTTTTACCTGCAGAGGTTAAAGGTCAGATGAGTGTAGGCAAGACAGCCAGAACTAGACCACGTGAGTGTCTGGAGTAATACCAATGAATGTAGTGCCATTTTACCATATTGGTCGAAAACCTCCTTCAGCTTGTCGTCAGTCATATCATCCCCAAAGTTCTTGATGTAAACATTGGTAAACTCCTTGGCTTTGGCACCAAGTTCAGCCTCCCGTTCCTTGCGAGATTTGAAGCGACCCACGAACCTATAGATAGAGGGAGAGGAGTGACACACACTCTTTTAAAAACAGTCAGAGATGCGAAAACAAACCAGGATCTATCTCTATTAACTTGCTTTTTTCCGATCTAAAAACACTCTTGATCCAGGTTTCCGGGTATAGAAAGTTCAGAAATGACAGAGGGACACCTGACCACGCAAGCACGGTAAGTAAAAAAGAGAAAAGTATTTTACAAATACACCACATCATCGACGAAACAAAATCACAGCTACATTCCATCACGTCACTCATCATTCCTGGAGTAAACAATGGGAAAAAAACATCCAACTGCTGTTAATATCACCACAGGCAGGCAGATATGTAGGCATGCTAGACAACACCGTGACAACCATCTTAATTCTTGGTCCAAAACTTGATGAGGAGGTGGATGGAGAGGGATGGAGGAACAGAGTATAAAGGAAAGCTGAGGGGGACCAAATGATCTTATATACCTTGCTAGGACGACCTCTCTCTCCTTCCGCCATCCAGTATTGCATTCCTGCATTCGATCCATCACTAAAACACACAAGCGTGGTCATACACACACACACAAACACTCCAAGACGGGTGACCAGCTAGTGGACAAATGAGGCAACAAAAAAATGCGTCTGGTAGGAAAGCTTAGAGTAGGTAAGAGTTTTTAGTTTGTTATGTATCAGCTCAGAGGTTATCTTCATACTGGTCGGTAGTGAGAGATCAGCGTATTAGTTTGATTATACACACACACACACACACACACACAAACTGAAAGAAGGCACCAATCGTCAGTTCACTCAGCACAACCGTACAACAGACATTTCAGTAAACATTAAGAAACAAAATATAACAGTCGGATACACAGAAGCTATTACTATTATAACGAGGAGCATTCATGAATAATGCACCTTCTACATCTGGACCTTTTATGTCATAATAATATGAACATTTTTAAAGTTCCAAGCGCATTTCTTCAAAAAATATATTCAAAACACCATCAACAATGGACACCCCTTTTGTCCCCTGTTCCTAGATGATCAGACACTCACACCTTGCGGTCATTGAGAAGCATGCCGTTCATCTTCTCGATGGCACGATCAGCGGCGTCCTGGGTCTCAAAGTGGACAAAAGCGTAGCCTTTGGAGCCATTTTCATCACACACCACCTGGAGCAGAGGAAGACATGAGAGTCAATATGCATCATGCAGGCAGTTCTTGAAAGCAATAGTTCAGGACTTATTTGCTTTTTTTTTTTTGCTCAGAGCTTGATAAAAAGATGAATACCTCTCTCAAAGTGTTCATCTGAATATGAAGCTGCAGCCAAATAGCCTAGCTTAGCATGAAGATTAGAAACAGCAGGAATAGATATCCTGGCTCTATCCATATTTTTAACAAAGTATCTTGTTTGTTCTCTGCACAGAAAAACAAAGTACTAGTAAGTCAGCAGTAAGGGAATGTATGGTTTAACCCCCTCTAAATACAAAAATTGAGAATTTTACATTTAAGTTTTCTTTACAATTGTCAATTCAACAAAATCCACATAGCCTAACATTTTAGGGAACTTTAGATGCGCTGTTAGATTAACAGTTTTCCAAAAGTGGCGATACAAACAGCGTAAATGAATACTGTGTTGTGACAGTTGTACCTTGCAGGAGAGTATATTGCCAAAGGCAGAGAAGGTGTCGTACAGGGCTTTGTTGTCAATGGACTTGTCAAGGTTCTTGATGAACACGTTGCCCACTCCTGACTTCCTGAGGGAGGGATCTCTTTGGGACCACATGATTCTGATTGGCTTTCCTTTCACCACGTCAAAGTTCATGGTGTCCAGGGCTCTTTCGGCTGGGGGAGCAGAGTGGTGGAGGTAAAGATCACTGCAGGTTGTTTACATGGAGCCATGAGTCGGAAAAAATGTCAGTCACCATAGAATGTATATCATGTATCACGATTTTGTATTATATTCTACCAGTACAACTTGTTTTGATGCAGCCATCCCTTTAAACCATGAAAACAGGCATTTTCTTAATAATATTCGCACATATACAACATGAGCTACAGTGTAGCATATTAAAACAGTTTGTCCTTTGTCCATTGTATGCGACAATGGAGAATCCCTGCTGCTGTAACATGGTTGGGATACTGCAGTAGACCATGAGGCTGATGAGCAGCTGGGACAAGTGTAGGGGACAGCTGCAGTGGGCAAGCTTGAAGCACATGGGCCCCCTTCTCTGACTCACCACATGCTGCTGGGCCACGTCCCATCTAGGCTAGTTGCAGTATAATAGTACAACAGGCCCTCAGATAACACACTGGGCCTAAATTTGGTGTGAAGAAGTTTCATTGTTCATTTGCTCAAATAATTATGTCTTATTTTAAAATTGATCAATTAGGTTCAATTTATGCAATTTTTCTCTCCAGCTATTGCCTTAACTCTCATATGAGGTTCCATGTCCATGTGGGCACACATGCCAAACACCCCTTTGTTCATTCACTCCATAGTAACAGACACACATACGCAGGCCAGGCTTTCCAGCTAAAAGTGTCTGGTAAACAAAACGTAGCTGCCTTGCGTCTGCTGGCATCAGCAGTTTGGCTTGCAATTGTACTTCACAGGCTGTGTGCTCAGAGGTTGTGTGTGTGTGAGTGGCCACTGTGAAATATGTGAAATTCTGGAAGGATCACAATGCCAATCTTAGTTTAAAAAACAGCCAACATGATCTTCGTTATACATGGTAATTAATCATATATTAGGCCATTTAGAATGATAGTAAAATAGTGATATAAATTGTTATGAGTGTTGAATTACTTGTTACATTTCTGTCACATGAAAAAGGAAAACAAACTTCAAAAGTATTACAAGCAGGCAAATTTTGGGCTGCTCATAAAGACCTTCTATATTTAGAGAGGGGTCCCAGGAGGTATGTGCTGGCATGGAGTGTGAGTAGAGCATTCTCTACCATTGATGGGGAAGAGACACATTCAACAAGAATATTAAAATGAGCAACACAAGGTCTCGTCAGCTGTGCAGGTGGAGAAAAAAATCCAACAGAGAAAGCACAAATCCTTAACTACTGCCCAACTAAGAAAAATGCCGTGGTCATTTACAATGTACTGTGCTGGTATATTATTGGTAGTATTTCGCAGGCAGAAAGTTATTGCTCCACATGAACATCTTAATACCCAACAGCTACCCCTTCCCCCATATCTACACCAACAACAAATGATGTCTTCTCACTTGTTGCTCTTATTACATTTCAACTGAATGATACTATCTTTTTTGGAAGTGGGCCAGTTGTAACCTCTCTTTACTCCAGCTTTTGGTGACCGACTCGGTGGCAGATGCATTCCAACAGGTGTTTAACGTTGATACAAGAGGCTAAAAAGTCCACACAATGTAAACACTATCAGCGGGCCTCCGAAGACAACCACAACACCTGCTACTGTTGCTCAATGCTTTGATACCACTGGCTAGAAATGGAAAGGCCTCACAATTTAAAAGACACCCAACACCATTTCTTATACATTTGTAGTTAGGAACTTACACACATTCACTTTAGGCATGACATTTTAAAATAATAACAATGTAAGCAGCTTATGGGGTTAGAATATTAAAACAAACCAAAAAAATGGTTCAATTTATCCCTAACCAGTTTGAGAATGAAGCCTGGATTAAATCCAAAAAGAAACAGGATCAAGACTTTGATATCATTGCATGCACGAGACAATACACAAACATGTCAAGCAGGCGGTGCACGGGTCAGTATTCAGCTGTGCTGGTCTTTCTCTTCCTTTCAGTGAACATAGCAGCTGTGGGGGAATGGGAATTGGTTTCACTCAGTGGCCCTTTAAATAGGAGCAGAAATGGGTCATTTTGGGCTGAATAGGTGAGATTTGCAGAGTGCGTTCATATTCCCAAATGCAGTGCTTTATGGACATGGAACTGGACTTTTAAGCACACAAGTCAGCATATGTGCAAAGAGCTTGGTAGTGACACCAGGAGTATACAAGAACTGGGACATGCTGATTAAGTGGGTCAAATTAGTGATCCAGCCAGACTTTAAAACTGCTTTGACTCTCCTATGATTAGACTGCAAAAATCACTACATTTACCATAATTCAGTGTGAGAATGTTGCCAGCGCCCCCATGATTTTGCATTTGATTATATACACTTTTAGGGATGACATTGAAAGCAGACGGTGACATTGTCAATACCTGAAGGATGCATGCATTAGAGTCATGCTGACTGCACAGTGATCCCTACTACACACGCTTCTTACCGTCAGCAGGTTGGGAGAAGTTCACATACGCGTATCCTAGGGATCTCCGGGTGATCATGTCTCTGCATACCCGAATGGAGAGCACCGGTCCGGCTGGGCTGAATTTCTCATACAGCATAGCCTCCGTGATGTCGGGGTGCAGGTCGCCAACGTAAAGAGAAGCCATTGGATAACTCCCGGTATCTGTGTTCATACCTTGGAATTCACTTAATAAATGAACGGATATCTTCCCTCAAAAGACGCCAGAGGGGAAAAAATGCCGGCTCGAACTGTATTCCGGGTCCAAACTGCGATTCACTTCTCACCTAAAAGACACCGACAGCTGGCTCTCTGTCCAGCTTGTTGGGAAAAAGGCAATACCTGAAAAATTTCCGATATGAAATCGTTGTCTTCTGAAGTATTTCTTCCTTTAAAGACGCCAACTTCGGCTTAAGCCCGAAGCCTTTGTTTCTATTTTTTTTTAATTAATGTTTTGCTATTTTTTTTATACGTATATATATTTTTTGTATTTCTTTAAGTATTACTTGTTTTTATGAAGATTTTGTGGATTTTATATTTTTTATTTTTTTTTATTTTAAGTTTTTCTAGAACGGTGAGTTCGACACTCACGGTTGTTTTGTGGTCGGGGAAAGAGACTGCGTGGGGAAAAGCGTGGGCACTTTATAGAGGGTGGCGTTGGACAGGGTCAAACCTAGGATAGAAAACACACTGAGCATGCGGCTTAAAAGGGAGCGCACACTGCACTGCCCCAACTACACAGCCCGGCTCCCCACAGCGACATCTGGGTGGGGAAGTCAAGACTCACAATTACGTTTTTTTTTCTCTTCATTGGGCTATTGGTGATTATTGCAGGAATAAATTCGAATTTAATTATTTTAATCAATATAGTTTATTGATTAAAATGACCTGCTTTCTCTGCCAGTGAACTGGCCAAGAAAGCAACACTGACATAAACTCCTGTCCAATTTGGGTTACAGTGAAATCCTGCTTTGCTTCTTTGATCAAAAACTTGGGAATGGCATTTTTTTTTTTTTAAACACATTTTATTCAGAACAAATTATTGCTCAATACATTTATTCAGTTAAATGATAATGAAATATTGAGCTGCAGTTACTCTGCTCGGTCCATCCTCCTGAGGATGAGAGATAGAGATTAGTATTCACATGCATTAAAGATACTGACATACAGAGAAGCCTAATAAGTGAACCAGAATTAACCACCATGATTAGTTACCTTAACAAGTCAAGGAAAGTAGAGAACAGTCCTTTTTGTTTTGGCTCCCGGTCTCTTTTAACTCGATCCATCCCAAGTCTTCTCATTACACCATTTCTTTCATGTTGCTTCACCACCTCTTCCTCATAACTCAGTTTCTGGGACCCATCCACACTTCTGGAAAACTCAACTTTAGAGCGAATGATGGGTCGAGCCCCTTTCATTTCGTCTTGGGACACAACAGCTTCGTCGACCTGCCTCTGAGCCAGCCCATCTCTCTTCTGCTTAAAATCATTATGGTTAGGGACATTTTCAGTTGTCTCAGCTGGTACAGGAATGTCAACCACCTGTGCAGCTTCTTTGCCAAACAGTCCAAATGGCATTTTCCTTTGGGATTCCTCTGCAATAGCTGCCTCTTCCAGCAGAGGAAATACTACCCACCCATCAAGCAGTGGGAGAACATTTTGATTTAGATCGCCAATCGTGTCATCGGTTGAATGTTGCAGTTCAGCAAGGTTGTCGCCTGCCTTTACCGCCACTGCAAAATTGTCTTCACACTTAGTACAGATATTCTCACTGTGCTCTGCAACTTGCGCCTGTCCAGGTACCCAAAGGGTGAGTCTGGCCCCTGGGTCCTGACTCACAACCACTACACCCTGAGTCGGGGGGGGAAACTGGCTCTGTGATGCAGGAGTCCCAGAAATAATGACCTCAGCCGCTGCATCTTCAGAGGAATCCGACTGCATCGAGTCTTTATCAGGCTCAGACTCGGGACTCGTCTTTACAGCTTTGTCCACTATGACCAAGGGGCCAATGCTCACAATAGCCTTGGCATCTGAAATGAAATGCTTGGTGAGTCACCGTTTGAGTTAGGCCAGAAATAGCCAAGGTTCATTTATTGTTGGGGGAAAAAATAAATAAATAAATAAAAAAAAAATTAAAAAAAAAAACTGACCTTCTTGAAGGTGCTTCACTGGCAGGCCTTTACACTTTGAGCTACAACACTCACACATCTCTGCAGTCCCACTAAGGTCCTCCCATCTGATGCAGAAAAAGCCTCATTAAAGAAAGTTAAGACACAAAATACCAGTTTTACAGGTATAGACCAACCTTGACTGGATTGAGTTGTAGTTGCAGGATTTAGAACCGAATGTGACACCCTGGTCTGAGATGAGGACACTGCAGTGGATGTACAGCTTCAGGGAAGAAAACAAGTTAACAAGAGCTGAACAGCAGAAAAATGGAAACAAATCTTTATAAACTCACCTCGGAAATTAAATGTGATGTGTTCAGAACAAAATTAACCACATCCGGTCTGTAGGAGGCCACGAATTGTACGACAGCATGAGGCGAACCCAACGGGGCTGTGCACCTGGAAAAGATACAGATGTTACGGTTGGGACTAACATTACAGTCAATTCCTGGCCAGTTGCTTACCCTTTATTCATTATGACCACATGCCTGGGCCTAGCCTGAGGCTCAGGAGCTGCAGAGACAAAACAGGACTGGACAAAAAGCTGCTGCTCAGGCCTGGTGTTGGAGGAAACCTGGAGGTTGACCACCTGGCCCCTTCTATACTCATTAGACTCTGCTGTGTTGGTCCATTTTTCTAAAAGGTAAAAAATGATAACTTGTGTCAACAAATGAAACAATGTAGCCCAACGGCAAATATTTGACTTCTGCTATTACTTACGATTCATGGCTTTGAAGTTGAAGGTCTTGCTACTCTCATGAAGTGCGGTTGAGATAAAGAAGTTTCCTGTATTGGAAGACCTGAAGAGACATACATTCCCCATTAGCAATTGGAACCACTTACAAATGTTTTGGTAGCGTGATAGATGCACCTTCTTGGGATGCAGGAGAGGTGCACTGTGGAAAGGGTTTGCCACTGGGTTTGGGGTGTTTTTTTGAGATTCAGGTGGAGTGTGTTAGTGTACACCTCCAAGCCATTCTCCATCTGTGAGAGTACAGTCTCAGAAATCAAAATTACAAAGTTGTGGAAATAAGGTAACTACTTTTTTTAATATATATATATAAATTGGTCAGCTCACCACATGTGTAGTTCCACACTCATCCAAACTGTAAGCAAATATAAATTGGTTCGGTAGCTCTCTGTTGCTAAAGCAGCCATTCCCCAACTGCATCTCCTCTGCGGTCAGAATGAGACCGTTGGATCTCTTATCAACCATTAGCGTTAGGGTAGATTCATCGCAAAACACCTCCACGTTGGGAATGTTCATGAATGGAGGGAGAGTGTCCAGCATGTGAAAGTCAGGCATCCGTGTACGCCATGAGCTGAAGATGGTGTCAAATGGAGTGACATCAAAATTCCTCCTCAATGGAAAAGGCATGAAGTTGTCAAAAAAGCCTGGAAAATCTGGGGGAAGTAGGGAATCCTGCTCATTCATTACCGATTGAACAGCTATGAATTGCACGACCACAATGCAAAGGAATAGCTCCATTGTCCCCATTGCAGACCAGAATGTGGAACAACCAATGCTTTCCTAAGGCCAGGTGTGTCATTAAAAAGGTACAGGGGCAGGTGCTGGCAATCAAGCTAACGAGGCTGACAGGCCATATGGCTGCATTCAGGAGGATCCAAATCAAAATGTTCCCACACTGCTTGATGGGTGGGTAGTATTTCCTCTGCTGGAAGAGGCAGCTATTGCAGAGGAATCCCAAAGGAAAATGCCATTTGGACGATCTGGACTGTTTGGCTATATTTAGGGTCAATGTCAAACCCTGACAACTGTAGTAAACTGTATATTAAATAAACAGTCTAGTCTTTCCCATTGACATTATTCACCTAAATGTATCAAAGTCATGGGTGATGAAAAATCTTATACTGTGCCTAGATGCCCTAAGTACGCAATGCATTTGTTGTGACCTTTTGGTATCCTGCTGCTATTTCTTTAATGAGGAAACTGTGTTTGCTTAACTCTATGGACACATAAGAACGGCTTATATACTGTTGGTTTATATAGGTTTGTAAAGCAAACCATCATTCCTGTTGTTTAAGCGATTTCAGTGAACTTTTTATTAAATATGTGAAACCGTAGGCCTGCAGTAAGGTGTGCTTGATGAAATATAGTCTATAGCCTATTGTTACTAACAATATTGTTTCTAACAAAATATATCTGGTTATACTTTCAATATATTTTCTTAGTATTGATAAGAAATCTAGGTAACAGCAACTTTGTTACAGAGATGCATGTGTTCATAACACTCAAATTAGTGTTCCCTCTCAAAAAGCAGTCCTGTACGGTGAGCGTGCGGGGGCGGAGCTTCCGCAAAGGTAGGGGGAAGGTGACGCCTGTTTGTCCGCAGGTGAGCCCAAGAAGAAACGACAACCCAACCAAAGAGCTGTCAGAAATGACTCTAAAACAACTTCTACACTAATATGATCTAAGGTGATACACAATCCACCATGGTGAATTTAGGTAAGTTGAATTTCATTGCTGCGACAGGGTATAAGCATATCATGCTGCGTTCCAAACTTTTTTAGGCGTGGTTTGCGCAGTTGTAAATGGAGCCCTGAGGAGAGGAGACGTAGCTCAACTTATTTTACTGGTGTAAAAAATGTATTATCTTATGGTTTGTGTTGATATATCAGGGATAACACTTATGCAACTAGTCGTTAAGCCTTGGTATAGTGTTTATAGAGTAGCCTAAATACAAGCTGTGATAGGTCAGTTATAGACATATAGTATTGGTAGGCGATGGCCGGTGTTGTGCCGAATTCCCACTCCCCCGCAGGATCCCACTCCCCTACGCGTGAGTATACCTATAACAGCAAGTACAACGTAATCAAGAATCAGAAGTGAATAGTTCTACAAAAAATGATTAGTACAAATGAATACACAGAAGGATTCTGGCTTTTACCAGACAGTGACATAACAGCAGTCGCAACTTCAACATAATTCACATATTACCCTCATTTCGATAATAGGACAGTGTAGCACAACATCGACATCAACATCGTTTTTCAAGTGCAGCTCCAAAGTACGTCTATTTTCGTGAGACAATCATTCGGACTTTACGAGTAGCACGACATACAAATCGTATAGGCTCTCAAGTGCAGCACAACATAACTTATATTTTGATGAAACATGAATTAAATAGCCTACTAACAGTTTCCTCAAAGCCTAAGAATCGCGTAGGGGAGTGGGATCCTGCGGGGGAGTGGGAATTCGGCACAACACCTGGTCCCACAATGTACTACATTTCACTAATATTTTACTTTGCAGAATGAAAGAGACATGCCGTCCTTGTTTAACTTTCTAAAAATCAAATATATTTTTATTTGGTAAGGTACTACACATTTACTATAAGCAATAAGTAAAACCTGTAACTTGTGTCATAATGTTATTGTGTTAGGGTCTGTACAGTAGGCCTACAGGAGCAGTGTAGCCTACTAGAATAACTAGAATTAGACTAATAATATTATGACCAAAAACATGGTGAGTTTTCCCACAGCACCATGCTAAGGCTTGCACCAGACAGGCCAGTCACTTGTATCAGTTTCTACTGGTCAGGCCAGGTAAATGAGATAGTTGAATTCCTGAGGACCCCACCCATTGCTTTGTCCTGTTTGTTTGGTCCATGAGGGGCTTATATGGCCTTTATGGTTGGTGGCTTCACCTTCCCTCAAAAGGAGGAACAACATAGTAGTGCAACACAGTCCCCCCCCCCCCCCACACACACTTCCCTTCACTGATTTGTCACCAGCGGGTGAGATCTTCAGCTGTCTCTGCAGGGGTTCTGGGTAATTGTGGTAACTGCCTTATTTTAATCGAGCGTTGCCACCGTGTGCTATCCACAGGCCTGCTTCCTTTTTGGCTTTGCTGAATCCACAACACTGCTATAAAGTCAGTTCTCTCTTAAGTTCACAGTGTACTGCACTTATAGCTTGCTTTGTTTTTCAGATAGTTATCATAATTTGATGTGCATACTTTCATTTCTTCTGGTATGCTATTAAGTCCCTTTCAACAACACATGCTGATGAAAGCACGCACACAGCTAGTATTTATATACTCTTAGATGATATTAGTCATGCTTGTTTTAAGTGGGTATAATGAGGTCACAAATACATATTTGTACTTCCTCTAGGAGTATGCTGTGTCAGCCTGAAGGACAACAGGGCCCTGATGAAGATGGGGCTAGGGCTGGTGCTGGTGGGCCATGTCAACTTCCTTCTTGGAGCACTGGTGCACGGCGCAGTGCTCAGGCACATCAACGTGCACGCTCAGGCTCGCACCATGGTGTACGCCATCGCTAATGTCATTGCCCTCGTGGCAGGCTTGGTGGTAAGTGTCGGGACATGTGCATGAAGAACTGGAAAGCTATTTGACATTTCCCAACAGCTGGTGGTTTGCCTCACCAAAGTAGTTTGCAAACTCCATATCGGGTCGAAAAACAAAATGTGTAAAATGTGCCAGTATATATGTCAATCAGTATACCATTTTTAGTCAAATTGTATCATCAGTCTATGCTGAATGATCTGTCTTTTTTAAATTCTCCTTTTGTGATCCATAGGGAATTATTGGTGGAATAACAGCCATTGTCCTCTCGAAAAACAAGAGAAACCGGATCCTGGTAAATACTGCACCCTCCTCTTTGGCACTCCTCCATTCAGCACTCACATCTGTCACAACATGCTCTGTTTTGTTTAGTGAATTAATTAGTGTGGAGTTACGGAGGTAAATAACTATATATGTGAAGGCTATATATATATATATATATATCTTGTGAGGGAGAATGTATTTGACGTACTAGCTAACATAATCCTGTCTTGTTGTCGTTGCAGCAGTGGGTCTTGCTGGTCTTCAGCTTAGTGGCGGGTCTTCTGGCTGTCGCCTCCACCTGTGCCTTGACCGTTTCTATAGTGACAGCCATTTATCACAAAGGACGGAGCCTACTAACACACTGCACGTTTTCTGAATACGATGCCAGCGCCACATCCAGTATCACATACGAATGCCCCTTTGACCCCACCCGGATCTATGTAAAATGAATATAAATATACTGTATGTCAATCAGCAGTTTTGATATTGAGTTAAATTGCTGTAAACTGATCAGAGTTATGTGTGGTGGTCTTTTCTTGCCATGCAGGGGACCACAATCATTCTGTGGGTGCCACTCATCTTAATATCTGTGTTGGAAGTGGTGTTTTCCTTCCGCCTCTTTGCTGTCTGCACTTCCTTCCTCTACCTCTGTCCGTGCAGAAGGAAGCCAATCCGGGCCAACAGGGTAAGCTGCTGGCAGACATTATTTATCAGTGTTTGTGTCTGTAGTGTGTGAGAGCATTGTTTGCTATGTTATGTCTATCACTATGTCCCAAGTAGAAAGAAATTCTGTCTGACTTTATTTTAAATTTTATTATTTACCATTAATGGATTTCACATACATGTTTAAAGGTGGAGTCAGCGATACTAGAGAACGCTTGTTGTCAAAATCACTTTTTGTCAAAATAAATGAATATCTCCTCTGCTACCTGTCCGTACTGTGTGTGCATTGAAAAAAGTCTGGTGTTAAAACACAGCCTAGGCTATGTAAACAAAGGGGGCACACCGTAGCTAGCAAGATACCTGTTCACAGAGCCTTGGCTGTGTATTAACACTAGATGTTTTCAGCGCTCACACAGTACTGATCGTGAGAATATATTCACTGATTTTGAGAAAGTGATTTTGACAACATTTTACAGAATCGCTGACTCCACCTTTAATTGTGCTCATGTATCTATGTTTTGCAAAGCCAACATTGCAATAAGATTAAAATAATTGATGAAGACACAATGTGAACTTACTTTTAATTATGTTGCTCTGTAGACCAACATCAATTACCAGCAGTCTTTGCTCAGGCAGTCCTTTAAAAAAGCAGCGGTGTGGTCAAAAATACAATGTTGTATGAAATTGCAAAACACAGTAACACACACTATATAAACACTTCGCAGAGATGTCTGAATGCATAGACATCTCTAGCAGGTAAAAAGCATGCTCTAAACGGTTTAAGCTGGAGATTGACTTGGCCAGTCTAAAACCTTGTATTTCTTGCCCCTAATGAACTCCTTTGTTGTTTTTGCAGTTTTTTTGGATCATTATGTTGCTGCATTCTCCGGGTACTCCGGCTTCCTCCCACCTCCAAAAACATGCAATGGGGATAGGTTGATTGGATTCTATAAATTGACCATAGGTGTGAATGTGAGTGTGAATGGTTGTCTGTCCCTATATGTGGCCCTGCGATGGACTGGCGAACTGTCCAGGGTGTACCCTGCCCTCGCCCAATGCAGCTGGGATTGGCTCCAGCCCCCCCCGCGACCCCTAACGGGACAAGCGGTAGAAGATGGATGGATGGATGTTGCTGCATGATGAAGGATCTTCCAATCAGTTTGGTTGCACCTTTCTTTAAATTGGCAGACAAAATGTTTCTGTAGACTTCTGAGTTAATTTTGCTGTTGCCAATGCCATCATGTGTAACTGTGTTGTTGTCAAGATTAACCTTTACCAAAGTGATGGAAAGGCTAAAATTTGGCAAAAGAAAGGATCTGCTTATGATCCCAAACATATAAGCTCATCTGTGAAACACGGTGGAGGCAAAGTCATGGCTTGGGCTTGCATGGCTTCTCCTCGGATGGGCTCATTAATCTTCATTGATGATGTAACACATGATGGCAACAGCAAAATGAAGTCAGAAGTTTACAGAAACATTTTGTCTGCCAATTTGAAGAAAGATGCAACCAAACTGATTGGAAGATCCTTCATAATGCAGCAAGATAATGACCCAAAACACACTGCAAAAACAAAAAAAGGAGTTAATCAGGGGAAAGAAATGGAAGGTTTCAGACTGGCCAAGTCTATCTCCAGAGTTAAACCCTATAAGAGAATGCATTTTACCTGCTAAAGAGGAGAGTGAAGAGAGTAAACAAACAGCTGAAAGAGGCTGCAGTGAAAGCCTGGAAAAGCATCACAAAAGAAGAATGCAAAAGTTTTGTGATGACAATGGGTCACAGGCTTGATGCAGTTATTGCAAGGGAAGGATTTGCAAGAAACTATTAAGTCTTATTTACTTTAATTTATTTTAAGTGTATCTGTTCCAATACTTTTGCTCACCTAAAAA
This sequence comes from Hyperoplus immaculatus, assembly GCA_949357725.1. NCBI lineage: Eukaryota > Metazoa > Chordata > Actinopteri > Uranoscopiformes > Ammodytidae > Hyperoplus > Hyperoplus immaculatus. The sequence goes on along the minus strand of OX442363.1, from coordinate 12,203,390 downwards.
TGAGGTGTTCCTTTACAAATAATGCTATCTTCTCAGTTGTGCATCAGAACCAGATGTAAATACCTGGAAATGAAAGCTGAAATGTTGATCTATTGTCTCATATTATTATTTTGGTGTCAAACCCAAATGTTTCCAGTCTACAGCAAAAATAAAGGAATTGGCTTCAATATTCCAATACTTTTGGAGGGGACTGTATATGGAGAACACTTGTCAAAATCCGTAAATATTTTCTCACGATTTGCTACCTGTCCGTACTGTGTGTGCACTGAAATAATCCAGTGTTAATACACATCTTAGGGTCTGTAAGCTACCCTATGTAAACAAAGTATGTATCAAAAAAATAAATTAAAAAGAAGGTGGCCCACCTTGGCTAGCCACATGCCTGTTTAAAGAGCCTAGAAGATATGTATTTACAATAGATTATTTTATTTAACGGGAGATTTTCACAAGTTCTCCAGAATCGCTGACTCCACCTTTTTAACTGATTAGAACAGCAACGTCCTGAATGTAAGTTAGTTACATCAAATGTAATTCATGTGATGTTTCAGGTGCGTATCCAGAGACCTGTTGAATCTCCATCATTGCCTCCAGCACCAGATCCAGAAACAGAGTCGGATGCGGAAGCTGAGCCGGCTGAGAGGGAAGAGCTGCTAGACACTGTAGTCGAGCAGAGTGAATGGCTCTGAACCAGCTAAACCCATAGGTTGCAAACTGCTGGAAAAAAAACACATATATGATGTTGCACTGAGTGAGTCTGTTACAAATTTAGTGTCTGAGTGTGACATGTGGGACCTAAATCAGCTAAAGCAATTGCATTCTATTTCCCTTTAAGTCAAAGAGGGACTTTTTACTTATACCTATACTGTACTAAAATGATCCGTTTTCTATTTGTATAGTTATTGTCTTGAAAATACAGCCAGTTGTCACTTGTATCTTGACATAAAAAAAAATGCTCTTTTTTACAATGTGTCAAATTAGCATTCTTTTACATGTTATTTTGAAAACTTAAATGTACAGACCAAAACCAGTTAACCTTTTTTAGGACAGTTTTTATTGGTATTGAAAGTGTGGTCAGCACACACACCGATATCGGTCAGATTAAAATAACATTTTCAAACTCTCTTGTGGAACAAATTTAGTCATGTTTCAGAATACAAATATATACAACAAATGCATTTTTGCAATTTTTCTTGCCTCCCAGTTAACACCAAGTACTAATGGACAATCAAATTAAAATTTCAGTGGAATATAAACCTGACAGGACTGTTTCAGTATTGTGAGGCAGAAGCCAATGTCAATAGCCAAAGATGTGTCAGTGAAGTACATAGTAAAATATAAGACTGTCATTTATTTATTAACCTGTGACATGTAAAAGGAATTCAGGTAAATAATACCCTCTTAACCACGCTTGGCGACCTTGGCAGGCAAGACCAGTGACACAAATGTATTACAGAAAAGGATCTATTGTATAAACATGCTTCAACTACATATTCAAAGACAGGACAAAATTGGGAGTGAAAGACAAAACGGAGTAGCCAAAATATCTATGATTTAAATAAATTAAATCCATCAGATATATAAAAGCATAAATGTACTAAGCCATTTTTACAGAGTTGCTTCACAAGGGAAAGGCAAATATAGCATAAAAAGATTAAGGGTAAAAAATGAGAAAGCATACAAAAACAATACTCAAAAACACTTGACTGACTTCAGTCCATAAACAACAAGGTTGAAAAGTTGTCCTAGAAAATAATGTTGGAAATCCCCATCCCATTTTGAGGGAAGGGAGGTCTCATTACAAAGGTATATTCCTTGATGGATTTCCATGGCAGCAGCCTGGAAAGATAAGTTATCCAAAGGATCTAGATTAAAGAAAAGACATCCATCCTGATCAGTTGTGTTGGCATCAATGGCTGCCGAGGACTTCAAGGTGTCTTGGACTCCTCTTTAGGCCTAAAAGGACAGAGGAAGGAAAAGTTTATCACTACCAATAAGCCACTTCCTGGTCAACATGGTGTTAAAGTGTGTGTGCAGTGTTTTCTCACTTTGATGTGTCCATTTTCTCCTCCTCTGGTGCTTTCTCTTCTTCTTTTACTTCTAAAAAAAACATAAAACAAAAAAATCACAGTCATCGTAATAACATGCTAATGTATTAAATAGGATGATCAGACTAAAATAAATAACTCATAAAATAGTATGAACTCTGTATGTTACGACATGAGTAGGATGAGGTGAAAATAAAGAAAAGAAATTAATAGATACCTTTTGTTTCCTCCTCACCTTTCTTCTCCTTTTCTTCTCCCTCTTTCTCTCCTTCAGTTTTGGCCCGCTTGGATTTCTTGAAGCTGGCTGCGTTTCTGCGGCCTCCTTCGCCTTCATCCTCAGAGTCGGAGAATTCCTCCTCACAGGCTATCCTCTTGTCATGAGCACGGACTGAAAATGAACAAAGGACAGGGTTAAATTAAATCATGGCATTCTTCTGTTGTTTCGGAGGAGTAAATAAAAGTTGCTACAGATTTGGTGTGAATGGTGACGGAGAGGTGCTTACTGGAGATGCGTTTGTTGGGGTCATCCTCCTCCTCATCTCCACTGTCCTCCTGTACAGCATCCTCTGGGATGGCCTGCATCTGGACTCCTGGGGCATGGGGCAGCATGCGCAAGTTCTCAAACAAGCGCTGCCTAAAAGTGACAGAATGCAGGTTCAACAAACTGACCACAAACAACCTGAGAAGTGAAGCTGTACATATGGCGCTTTTCCACCGCATGGTATCAGCTCAACTCGACTCAACTCGCATTTTTGGAGTTTCCACCGCAATTTCATGGTACCTGGTAGCGGCTGCTTTTTTGGTATCGCCTCGCTCTAGGTTCCAAGCGAGCTGAGCCGATGCTAAAAGGTGACGTCGGCAGACGGCCGGCCACTGATTGGCCAGAGACTATTGTCTGGCCAATCAGTGGCCAGAGACTACCGGCTTCATTCTGTTGTTTATTCTCCCCAACTCTCCGGGACTTTTGAGTGTATTTACGCCGCGTGCAGCCTTCTCTGGCTCTCTTTCATTTGATTTGCATCACAGATCCGAATTTATTTTCCATATATTCGCTAAGCTCACCCAGTGTTGGTTGTTGGGGAAGTTACTTACATACGAGAGGAGACATGTAGGGCAGCTAGCAGCTAGGCTAAATAGTAGCCAGCTGGGACAGACATGATAGCGAGCGATTACATTACAAGCCTCGGACTGAACTGATTACCTCAATAAAATATGCAGGCTGAGACACGGCTTGCATTTGAAAACACGTATCCTGAAACAAGCACTAAACAGTCAACTTTATCATGCCCGTGTTTACGTGCATAGGGATGTACGTGACGCATCCCTACAGCTGACTGTGTGGCAGAGTCACACATCGGGACAACAACCATCCCTTTTAATGGCCCGTAGCAATATTCTTCTACTTCTTTTAGCAAACAGATACAAGGGGGGTATTTCTTAAACATTTTTCATCCGTGTTTTTGGCAGTTGGTTCAGTTAATAGTGCAACAACTGCTCGTAATTTCTGCTTTGCTACTTTGCTCCGGAGTAGGCTTTCAGCCCCTTACAACGACCCCGCCCACATTCAGCAAGTACTATTTGCAGTGGAAAACGACCTGTACTGCTACCAAACCAAGTTGAGTTGAGTCGAGTTGAGCTACATGTGCGGTGGAAAAGCGCCAATACAGTACAACATGGCCATGTTCTCAACTTTTTAAAACCACAATACAAAAACATGGGAATGCTTCTGTTACTACTGCGGAAACTACTGAATCATTACAGATTATGCTGTGAAATACGCAATGTGCAACTTCAAAACACAGAGAAAATATTTTGTGCACTCACTTTATCTTCTCCAGGTAGTCGTTGGTGTTCTGATTGGTCATGTTGGAGGGGCTGATGTGCAGCTTGAAGTCTGGTCCGAAGTACTCGAAGTAGTCATTATACGGGAGCTCTGTTGAGTTGAGGGAAAATAATAATAGATTTCTATCATTAATGAATGAATATGAAGTCATGTTATTGTTTGTATGAAGCTTCTACAACTTTTACAAGTAATTATCTTTCTTTCACTTCCTGGGAAACTAATGTTACCAATTACAAACGACAGATTCCAAATGCTGTGTTTACTTCAAATAGGCTTGAGGAGGATACCTTGGTGAGTTAACATTACTTTTTTTAAAGAGATGGATTAAATAGATAGATGTTAATATAAGTTGCCACAGCTATGTCATAAAAAAGCTAAACCAGTCTAATCCTACTCAGTGTAATTTGGGCATGAAGACTCACCGTTGGGGATGGAGGTATCGAGGGCTACAGCAGTCTCATAAGTCCAGCACCGTGCCACATTACGGATGGTATAGCCTCCTCCGCCCAGCATTAGCAGAGGCAAGTTGAAACTCTTCATGTACTCCACACACTTGGCATGGCCTAAGCACAAAGTGTAAGGGATGAAACATTTATTGAATATTGATTTCTTAGTTAAACTTTATTCCATTGGTAGCAGACCTCTTCGCTCACTGACTCATAAGGAGGGATGTTTTCGTTAACTTACCTTTGATGGTGAGGTTAAAGCAACCGAGCCTGTCTCCTGACAGAGAATCGGCTCCACACTGTAGGACCACTGCACTGGGTTGGTACATCTCCATCACCTTGGCCATGATCTACACAAAAAACACCATTAAGTTTGTTAAATGCTTCTGTTCATCAAGGGACTTATTAATTACCAAATCATCACAGCCGACAACTATTTTATTTACTCACAGGTTTGAATATGGCTTCATATGACTCGTCGTCAATCCCATCCCTTAGTGGGTAATTTACCGCATAATATTTACCCTTCCCAGCTCCAATGTCCTGCAGAGAATAAAGAAAATGTCAACTCACTGTATGACGATAACAACATGACTTTTTTCTGTTGTGTAGTTTCAAGGCTTACCCTCAGGTCTCCTGTGCCAGGGAAATACTCTCCATACTTGTGGAAGGAGACAGTCATAACACGGTCTGTGGTGTAGAAAGCCTCCTCCACACCATCCCCATGATGGATGTCTATATCTATGTACAGAACTCTCTGGTGGTATCTGGAAGGAGGGGAAAGATACTCAACGTTATAGAAATGTTGGTGTAGCCTGGGAGATAAACATCCTGTGTTCTTTTGGTAGTGCTCTATCTATCTATCTATCTATCTATCTATCTATCTATCTATCTATCTATCTATCTATATATAATGACATATGACTAGGAAAACAACTGGACCCTTAACTTCAAAATAAGACATTTTGATGAGTATTATCCACTCATGCAAAAGAAACATCCTCGAGTGGCTACGATAGGACTTTAGCACTCACTTCAGTAACTCCAAAATAGCCAGCACGATGTCGTTGACGTAGCAAAATCCCGAGGCCTCAGACTTCTTGGCGTGATGCAGGCCTCCAGCCCAGTTGATAGCAATGTCTGTCTGCTGTTTGTTCAACTTCACCGCGCCGGCTGGAACACAGTGAGGAGGTGAGAATTAACAGTCTGCTTAAACCAAACTCAACAGTTTACAGAGGACATTATGGCATGAGTACTGCCCAACACAGCACGTCTGTCAAAGCTGTATTTAAAGGTGCAGTGTGTAATATGACATCATCAAGTAAGTTCTAGAAAGTTCTAGAATGCAACGCTCCCTGGGTAACCCCACCCCTTTCGAATAATAACAGAAGCTACAGTGGCCTTCAAGGACAAGAACAATTCTACATTTTAAACAATGCACCTGATGACATTCCAACTATGACACTTCCAAAATGGCGGCGACAAGGCCTTGGTCCAAAGTATGGAGAAATATGGACATATACGAGACCCTTTCTAAGGAAAAAAATATAATTCTAAAAAAGAAATTCAGCTATTATGCACTAAATTAAATGTACTTATAGATATTATAATTATTTTCTACAAAATCTGCTAGGAAATAAAACCCAACATTCTACACACTGCAGGTTTAAATGAGAACCAACTTACCAACAGAGCCCCCTCCTGAGAGCTGGCAGAACTCAAATAAACCATCAAACACCGGACAATCCTCCCCCACATTGACTGCAATGCAACACAAGATAAATAATCAAAATCTTGCCATTTTTCATGTTTAAAAAATACTTTCTTAAATATATCTCTAATCAAACTCACATCTCTGCATTTGTTTGCTGTACTCTGACATGTTGTCCGGTCGAATTGAGCGCAGGAATTTGATGTAATCGTCGCTGTGATACTTGGTCATCTCCTCTCCACTGGCTTTGTGCGGACGCTGAAACACAAGGAGAACAAATTAGTTTCCGATACGAGAAATAGGCTAGTGGAGGTGATAAAGAAGCTCTATTAAATGTAATTTCACATACATATATCTCCATTTTTCTGTACAGGCCATAGTTGAGCAACAAGTTGTGTGTCATGCGAATTCGGTGGGGCTTCATGGGATGTCCCTGTCCATAGTAATAATTTCCAACATCACCTGAAAGGTAAACAAGTAAAACACAGGAAGTTGGATTATTTATTTATTGTACATGCAAAAATGGAATAAAGTAAACAGAAAACACGAACATAATACGTGTATTTGCAGGACAGGTATAGGAATTCAACAACATCATCGTGCATGATCCTTCAACCAGACCTCTCTCAATTTCGCTAAAAACAAAAACAAAAAAAAATTAAAAAGTAAAATCGTATCTATGAAACTGAACCAAATACCCGGCTACAGTAATCGGGTTGCGCTTTGTTGTACGCACCAAATATGTCGAGCAAAACACTGTTTTACGCCTAAGTAATACGCATTTGAAGGCAGCAAGACGAGCCATTTTAATGCTAGCTTCGTGTCGGCGTTAATTGTGGTGACAATGATGTGCTCATATCCCCCTTTGTTAGCTACCTAGCTTGTAACGGTAACTTAACTAATTATAGTGCTAATATCCGCTAGATAAACGCCCAAAACAGTATTTTAAGCGAAGCTAACGTTTTTTTAGAGATACTGAGCACATACTATTAGTACATTGATACTGTGTATTGACATAGCGACACTGTGTTAGATGAAGAGCGCCGCTTGCGTCTCGGGCTAGCTAGGTTAGCTTACGAGCCAGGTTAGGTTAGCCAAAAGGTGAAATAAAACTGCAACCTTCGTTGGCGCAAACTGGCTGATTTCATTCGCATGTGCGTCCGCAGTCTACCGTACAGGCACGCGAGCAACTCACCGTCATAGTAGTAGCAAACTTTTTTCTTTGTTCCTTGGGAAGTAAGCGCCATTTTAGTGCTTTTTGGCTGGCTTTCCTCCTCGCACGCCGCAGGAGACAACAGCGACAAGAGGCGGATAGTTTGTATCACGTCCAATCAATGGTGTGTAATGTCGGCTGCCTTCAACAGGGGGCGACATATATAGCTTGCCCCTCCCTGAGCACTTTGTCAGTGTGATGGCTGTTTTACATTATGTAAATCTATTTCTTTCACAATTTAGCAGCTGCTCCGCCTGCACAGTGGTATTGGGAATAGTGTCTAGCTTTCATAATTATATAGGCCTAAGCAATAGCCTAAATAACATAAACATAAATACACGTCTAAATGTAGGCTGCTAAAGTAGCCGACCTTATCTTCCCACTTTTTATCTTTATTTGTCCTTAGTTTATGTTTGTTATGTTTATTTGGCTCAAGTGGCTCTCTTCACTTGTGTTTTTTATCTTCTTCTATTGCATTGTTGCGATCAGCCTAAAGCTTAAGAATTAGGCTATTGTTAATATGCCAATGAGTGCTGCTGTAATTGTTGAGAACATGACAAATAAACATCTTGAATCTTGAATAATTGTTATCCTTATTTTATATTTTTAATCCTTTTCTAGCTCTGTGTTATCCTTGTTTATTATATGGTATTCCATACATATTGTGTTTCCTCTTGTTCGTAGTATGAGGGCAACTTCAGTGTCTCACTAGTTGAAATAAAGTTCATCGAATTGAATTGAACTAATGCATAACCAGTATTTTGATTATGCGGCAGCTCAAGGAGGAGGCATTTTTATATCCTTTATATAGCCTACTGCTTGATCGCTTAATATATGGCAGTGCATCATAATACATTTTGAATGTAAAATCCTAGTCCAAGTAGGCCTAATTAAATCTAGATAAATCTCACCAAAATATGGTGTTGTAAAATATATTCTATATATGTGCTTCTAAAATATGGTCCAGTAAAAGTATACAGGATGGTAAAATGGAAAGGTCAAATGGAAGTAACTCTTGTAGGCTACATAGTTATTTTTCACCACTGCAGCTTATTGATGAAAGACACAAATACAAAACATACATTGGACACAAATACATACTTTTGAGTGGGTGTCACATTTTCTTTTCTGCAGAATATGTGGCCAACAGGACACATGATCGAACACTGATCACATGATCAGACAGTGTCCAGAATGCAGCATGATTTAATCTGATAAATGTGCCAAAACATTTAAAAATATCACAGAGTAGGCTACACATTGGCTGATGGTGCTTTATTTTAGGTGGTTTGTTGGTTGTGATAGGTTGAGCTTTATTTAATGTCCCAGCAAACAACATGCACACAAAGCTTTTTTTGCTGTACGTGAAATCGTTTGAAAACAGTTATTAAACTGCAGAGGTAAAATAGAGCTAAAGCAATTTGACAGTATTTACATTTGAATAATGAAAAGTAGTAGAGCAGCTGCTCATTCAGCTACATCACACTGTTCCTAGTTTGAATTAAGCAGCGTGATGACCATGCTCCTTACTGCTGTCGGCTCTGCAGCAGCGATCCAGATGTAAGGTCAGGTTCACAGTTCCACATGTGAAGCCCCGCAGAATAAGACTGATGCCGAACACAGTAAAGAACTCCTACTTAGAAAATGTCAGTTTGTACAATATCAATAAAAGGGTAATGTACTTTAAAATTTAAGAAAACAAAAATCAAGCATCTGCCTTCAGAGGCGTTGCCTTTAGTTTGAGTATATTTATTCCATGTCTGTTTGTCTTTCTGTCCTGTCAGGGCTATTCCTGGTACTGCCTCTCTGTTGCAGTGTAGAAATCCTCCAGAAGACTTCTCAGATACTCAAAGGTGGGCCTGGCCTCTGGGTTTTCAATCCAGCATCGACACATGACGTCATAAAGCCCATCTGAACAGTTTTCTGGCTTGGGCATTCTGTAGCCCCGCTCCAGGTTCTGGATTACCTCTGGGTTTGACATACCTAAAGAGCAGGTCAAATGCAGGAGAGTAGGCAATGGGTAAGATGTTTTCAGCGATTATAATCCATGCTCGACTTGTAATTTGGATATATTTTTAAAGGATTTTGTGATGAACTGGTATAAGTGCAGCAAAGGTGTATTTACCAGGGTAAGGAATGCGTCCATATGTCACAATTTCTGTCAGAAGGATCCCAAATGACCACACATCTGATTTTATGGAAAATGTGCCATAGTTAATAGCCTCTGGGGCAGTCCATTTGATGGGGAACTTTGCACCTGTGAACAAAGGGAAAGGTAAAAGAAAAAAAGCATGAACACTTGGTGGAGCTACTGCACAGATTTCAAATTGTGAGTCCATTGAAAATCTCTCCACGCCAAGCAACACAACAAACCAACAACTTCAAAATAAAACAAATAATATTCCATAAGACACCTTATTCATAAGACACCTTATTCAGCCTGTGTAAAGGTTCCATGTGCCCAAAAGAACGTGCTTTACCCTCTCTTGCTGTGTATTCGTTATCCACAATCAGTCTTGCCAGTCCGAAGTCGGCAATCTTACAGATGAGTTCATGGGACACCAGAATGTTGGCTGCTCTCAGGTCTCGATGAATGTATTTCCTCTCCTCGATGAAGGCCATTCCGTCAGCCACCTGCAGGGGACAGTACACCGTCAGACAAGCCTCACATCTGTGCGTTCAAGCAAGACTCACTAGAGTTAAGGGGCCAGCTCATGCTTTAATTGTGCACTATTTGTGCATGTTGGACAGATGAACAGAAATATTCCCAAAACAGGGAGGTTACCACTTCCCCAGGTCAGTTCCTCGTACCCTTTACCTCTGTATACCAGCGTACTCCACCCAGGTACACAGCTGTGCCTGTGTCCTACTTCCTGATACTTACTGGCTGGCTGGATATGCTGCTGTGCCTCTGATTCAATCAAATAGCCTACTACCTTTGTCTTTACAGGCTAGGCATTGGAGTGAGGCTCATACTAACACAAATGCATTAGGCAACTTCTTGCTAGTTTTGACTTATCTAAACCAAGGAAATGCTAAACATTTCCACAGAATTCACCACCCACATTTAGAAAGCATCTGTGTCTGTGTCCAAGTATATGTAACTCTCTATGTTTTGCCGGGTCAGTGGTGTGTGTTACAGACTTAAGAATCTATCATATAGGTCCCATTGGCCCTGGGGGTCTTCTCAGAAATGTGAGAAGTACGTATGTAAGTGCATTTCATAAACCTCTACCTACTTCCCACACTGGGAACTTAACTCCTCCTTTCACTCTCCATTCAACTTATTTGATTGTGGTGTGATTTTTTTCCAACCATTATTTTGCATTTGTTAAACTAGGTCTGCTTTACTCTCCAATAGCTATAGTAAAATCTTTCTCCCTTCTGATCACATAAGTATACACATTTTAAGCATACGGCATAAGGACTTGGACAAAGTGTACAAGGGCAAGGTCATTAATCACTTGGATTTTTATGGTCCATCACATGATGATTAGAGTTGCTTGCTTAGCGCTTTTACCACGAATGCAGTGCATAAAGGCTGGCTTGAAAGCATCATTTCGTAAAATATGTTCACCACAAAGCTCTGTATAAACTCTACCTCTGTGCGCCAAGCTCTAAGGCTCCGGAGTATAGGCCTACTCCGGATGAAGAATCTTTTGTCATGTCTTGGTGACTTTGAAACTTCGGTCTGTCTTCCTGTGGTTGTGTTTTCCATTCCCACACCCACAATACATGTTAGTCAAAGGTTACAGACATGTAACATTTTCAAGAAATAGATGTGGCCGTGATAATAGTTCGACATTTTGGGAAATACTTATTATGCTGCTTTGGATGAGAATATTCAGTTCGCTCTAATTTTGTTAAGCCTAAAAGTGAAGCTATAACCATTTGTCAGTTAGCATAAAGATTGAAGCTGCTAGTCCGGCTCTGTTTGAGGGTAAGAAACATTGCCTACCAGCACTTGTAAACTTATTTAGACTCGTTTTAAAGGTGCAGTCAGTGCTTTTGGAGAATACTTGTTCAAATTCACTTTATGTAAAAATCCGTGAATATCTCCTCACAATCAGCTTCCGGTTCGTACTGTGTGTGCGTTGAAAAAAAGTCTGGTGTTAAGACACAGCCTAGGCTCTGTAAACTCGTATGTTAACAAATGGTATAAAAAAACAAAGGGGCCCACCATAGCTAGCAACATGCCAATTTACAGAGCCTAGGCTGTTTTTTAACACTGATTTTTTTCTCAGTGCACACAGTATGTAAAGGTAGGGGATTGTGAGGAGATATTTACTGATTGTGATTTGGGTTAAACTTGCAGAAGTCTCACAGTGAAAATAAGACCACACAAAGTCACTGTTTGAAAACCAAGCGGCAGCTTGGAACCTATCCCTAGTCCAACCACAACTTGACATTTCTATACTTTGATGTGGATTTTACAATTCAGATATAACGTGTTAATTAGTGAGATCTAGAGGTGGATGGAGGTTAAATGGAAAATCGGCATCATGCGTTGAGTTTCAGGTTTGAGTCGGCACCTTGGTGAATAGACCAAAAGATCTAGCTCTGCTGGTACTACATGATTGGTGTTGAATGTAAGGAGTGTCTATCATAAGGAGCACACTGAGAGAAGAAAAAGCGAAAAATGTAATGAGAGGGAATCGTGCAAATTAAGTGAACAGAGTGTATAGAGAATAGCGCAGACACATTGACAGTAAGAAAGAGATGTCTTGCCTGAGCTGCCATGTCTATCAGAGTGTTGATGGGCACATTGCTTCCCGCTGTTGTTTTGAGGTAATCAACAAGGCTACCTGTAAAAATGAAATATAAGTGTTATCTCTTTTTTTACTTACTTACTTGCTACTGCAAACTGAACTCAACAATATTAATTCATCTGACAAATCAGGTCAGCCTTGACATGTCTACTAAATAAAAACCTGTGTGAAATATGTTACCACCGCCTGCACATCCTGAACAACACAGATGCATTCACTTACCAGGTGCTATGTGCAGAAGATTAAGCAACTATGAAAAGTTATGTTAATTGGAAAACAAAAGTTTAGTCAAGCTTTGTCAAGAACAGAAATGATATTTTCCTTGGTCGAAAACTCCATGATTCCACCCAAGGACCTTAATAGACATAGTTGGACCAGAATAGCAGTGAGAAATCAGTGAAGATAACAGTGTGAGGAAGTACACAAAGCATCGGTCAAGTTGATGCATGCTGTCTGACAGCAGACTTTGTGTTGAGTTTGATAAGCCGAGAACAATGCCCCTGCACGCCAGCCAACCAAGTCAAACCAAAGGAAATACTTTAAGAGGAATGGCCAGTGCCAGGAAAGAGAGGGGGCTTTTGCTCCTCTGCTTAAAGTCCGGAAGACTGCTTTTGAAGTCTGAGAGCCAGAGGAGAGCTCTTTGTCAAGGTCACAAAAGGAAGCTGGGATGACACGCCTGTTCTGTTCTTTTCCATCCTCGTTGTCTTCCATGATAATACAGAAGGAAAAAAAGAAATGGACAAATTGAAAAAGGCTGGAACTCCAAGCCATCTCTTTCTCCCGACAACAGAGGCAACGATTGTGTCCCGTACACACGTGGATCCCAGACAAAGGGGCAGCCTCATGTAGGGCCACTGCTGGTGATGGTTTACAGGCCACACATGCAAGACCATACAAAGGCACTCCATTCAATTTGGCTGCTAAGGCTGCTGCTGTGCTTGTGACAACATCTCTCTATGCATTTTGTTATTGTTCCTCGCAAGTCAACAAGGATAACAAAGACTTCTGAGGTTAAAGTGAAACAGATGCTGGATCGCTGCCATATGACTGCTGCAGTCGGGAACTTTTTTATTTGGAAAAGTTATTTGCAGCTGTTACCTTGATCCTACTTTGATACTTGTGTTTGTGATCTACAGTCATTTCACATGTATTTTGTAATGGATGACGGGAGGGTAAATAAAAAAGGGGCGATCCAGTGACAAGATGCTGAACAAACTGCCCCTGTTGAACACTGCAGTTCTCCAATATTTGTGTACATGTGTGTAATAAGGTCTGGAAAGTAGCCAGGCTTCATAAGTGTGAGAACAATAACTCCGGTGAATCACCATCTCCTATTTTAACACCCCGTCGTCCCAGGCTGGCCAGGAGACTTCCCCTTCTGTGAGTAAACATCAGTAAGCGGTCTGGAAGGGGGCCCGGAAAACAAGTGAAAGTTCATGTTTGCTTTGAAACATTTTAGCTCGTTAGCGGCGAATACAGGATGGTCAGGAGGGAGAGGCTGAAAATAGCCTATATCAGAGGGCAGGCCACTTAATCAGAGCGGCATGTTTTCCAGAGGCAAGGCTCATGACTTTGCAAGCTTTTTTAGGTTTGTGATTCCCATACAATCACAGTTTGAGTGCTATGCTGTGCATCTGATATCATCTCATCAATCAAGCACAAATGAATAGGAAGGCAGCTGTGGTTTTGTGATCAAAAGGTGCTCAGTTAATGCAACACATTGGAGTCACAGGAGTGGAGCAAACGTCTGAAAACACCATGACTCACGAAAGGGGGTGAAACGCTCAGGGCAGGCCAAGTCTTTTGTTCAAGCATGTGTTTTGGCACCCAGAGTCTGACAACAGATCAACATGTTTGATCATGAAGGTTTGTTGGGCTCTTTCTTTGTCTTTGCCCCCAGGCAATGATGTCACCACCTTTGCTTCGTTCAGGGTGACGGTGCGGAAGATTAAGGACGTGGTTTCAGACAGGCTTAGGCATATTTTCATTTGCTGTTTACGGTAACGGTGGTGGACGATTAAGGAAATGATCGTTTCAGACAGGCTCAGACATATTCAAATTGGGTAAACTGAAAGCAAGTAACTGAAAGCAGCAGGAGCGATTACATAATGATTTATTTTATTAATCTATCACGAAATGGGCATTCATTTCATGGAAATACCCAAGGAGAAGGTTTTACTTTTCTTTTGATAATTCCAGTACCATCGAGAAATCTCTCTTCATGGTTGGCGTTATAGGTAAAATGCCCCATGCCGTGACTGACAGATTGGTATTTCTACCCACCATTTTCCATGTACTCTGTGACAATATAGATTGGCTCCTGCGTAACAACAGCAAAGAGGCGGACGAGGCGTGGGTGCTGCAAGTTCTTCATCATGTTGGCCTCCGCTAGGAAAGCTTCCACCGACATGGTGCCAATCTTCAGGTTCTTAATCGCCACCCTCCTGTCATTGTTGTAGATTCCTGAAAATACACATTTAGACATCTCAGAAAAGGCATCTAATGGAGTAAAGCAAGACTAAGAGTCTACAGTCAGCAGCATCGTAAGGCTTTAGGAACGCTTGGAGCTAAATGTGCTAACATGCTTTTGATCATGATGCTAACATGCTAATGTTATTTGCAAGATAGCGGCAAACAATGTGCAGGTGAAGCTGATAGTTTTAGTTTTCCTTTTTTGTCATTAACTTAGAATTTGAGAAATTGGCATTTTTTTTCCTGATGATGGCGCTAGAGGAAATGTGAGGGTCATATACATTATCTTAAATTAATTTTGAGGGGAAATTAGTTTAGAGTTGTTGAGACATTTAGTTCAACACACAGCACAAATGGCAACCTCATGACGGCAAGACAAGGGATCACGTGACGGAAGTCAGTAAGTATCATTGTTTCGGAACCATTAATATATGTATCAGATTGTGTGCCGATTCCATCAAGTAGATGTTGAGAAATTTTCGCTGGATAAATTAAAACTTTGTCATGCTGGTGGTGCTAAAGGTAAGGTCACATAACACCTAGTCTGGCTTGACCACTCCCGCCAGCGTCTATTAAGCGCTGGCGTCGGCAAACAACGCTACGCCTCCATTGGCTGCTTCCCGGGGTTAGCCCCGCCGTAGATGATTGTGATTGGTTTAAATAAATAAAAACAGGCCAGCCCAGTTTCCCCCCGAATAGACGGCTCTAAACGGAGTGCTTCCAGACCATACTACTTGCTGTAGTTTGGTCTGGCTTTGCGAGACTACATAACACCCAACGTCATCAGGAATCCTCCTCTGGGTGTTATTAATCTCTGTACCAAATTTAATGGCGACTCACAATATAGACATTGTGATATTTCAATCTGGAACAATTATGTGGCCTGACCAACACACATTGCCCTCATTGCTGCCAGCAGGACAGAAAAATGTTTCTGACTATGAAATACAGTATACACTGTGTTCCTTGCAAAGGTTAAAGAGATCCTATTATACTACTTTTCTGGTCTTAATTTCTTGTTAAAAACTGCTATAGAGCAACCTGACACGAATCACATCACAAAAAACTATGTAGATTTTCGGGACACTCTTCCTCTTAGCCTAGCGAGCACAGCAGTCTCTCTCTACACACTGCTTTGAGCTTCTCCGCCCCCCCCCCCCCCCCTCTGCTGCAAACCCCACTCCGTTGTGATTGGTTACCTTCCTTCCAGTAGCGGGAAATTAGCGGCAGCATTACCATACATGGAAACATGACAGAAACGACCCGAGCGTGACAGAGAAAACCCGGAAATTTGAACAAGTTCGGCTCGACCGGCTGCCATAGTTTTTAGTGCTCTGCATAGCCACCCCAGACGGTCAGCAGGGAATACGTCGAAATGCATGTACGTAATTATTTGATACTCTAGTATGGTTAAACATGACTATAAATCATTATAACAACGTTTATAGGGCATAAAAGTCGAAAAGTATTATAGGTCCTTTTTAACCAGAAATGCTTTCATCTCAGCTTGTAGGGGTCATCATAAATACAGCGGTTATGTTCTGCTAAACTAACAACAGTACAGTTGCTCATGACACCACATTACGTCAACCAAACCAATAGCCAACCGATTTTATCTTCATTCATGTAACGCAGAGCATCTCACACCATGCTTGAAGGAAAGTGAGGACGGGAGCAAATCATATTCTCTATTCAAAGCATTCCTCCATGTCTTTTTTTATCTACAAGGGAAATCGTCTCGCTATAAATGATGGTTATCGCTTATTTTCACGGGAACTTACCACAACAAACATTTCATAGCAAATGACAGTCTCTCAGTATTCAAGAATGTTCTTGAGCCAATGTTTGTATGAGAATAGAGAAACAAAGACAGTGCCCCAGACTACATGCAACAGGATACTCTAAATAGAAAGTGACTGCGAAACAAGGATAAAGTTCTATGGTTGGCAATGTTTGACTCTAATACAGTGGTTTGTCTGGCATGTTGAATTGTGCTGGCCAATGTGGATGGAAAATGGAGGGGAAAATACCCATTCAATTGAATAATGACGGGGTTGTGACACAGATTATTTCAAACGATACCCTTGAGATCAAAACATCCTGCCTTGTTATTTGACCTGCAATGACAACAGACATGCATGCATGTATTGTGAAGGGACAGCTTCTCCAATCACTGTGAGCTGATTGGAAATGTGGATGTGCGTTGTTTGTGCGATGTTGCATAACAGGGGTAATACCTCTTGTCATTCTAGAGTAAACCAGCTCATTCAAGCCTACAATTAAGGCAGTGTTGAGGAAGCAGTTCTGCACACACGGCAGAAAAACCCTGTCTAATGGCTCTCTAGCAGACACACGGGCAGGCCCGCAAAGTGATTGCGCAACTGGGCTTTGTTCATGTGATGTATCTATGCAAAATGTCTCAAACTCTTGTGTACAAGATGGAAAAACAACGCCAATATCGAATTAATTTTATATTATATTCACATTTTATCTACAAAACCGAGGCTTTTATTTTGAATCCGTCACTCACCCATCCAGACTTCTCCAAACTGTCCTGCTCCAAGCATGCGCTCCAGCTTTAGGGACGCACGGGGAATCTCCCACTCGTCCTGCCACCAGGGCTTCTGTGGTGCCCTCGACTGGCACGGCTTAACCAGCTTTGTGCACAACCCGTCTGCATCACCTGGGTGACGGAAAGAGAGGAGAGAAGGGTTCAGATGAGGAGCCTAACCATCAGTAAATGGTCATCGTGATAATTTTCCCCCTGCACACACGTGAGTGATGCTGGACCAGCTCCTTCAGCGAGTTGAAGGATATCTTGGCTGTGATGTAGAAGCCGCCATCGTCCATGTTGCGGATTCTGTAGTGCTTGACTCCTTCGCCGGTGTTGTGGTCCAGGTCCCTGATTGACAAGGAGTATGACCCTGGAGCAAAAGAGGAGGCACACTCTTCGGTGAGAATGAACCAAAAATATCTTAAAATGACAGCATTTCAACATCATCATCAAATCAAAACTAGATTCTTTTCAGTTATAAGTCCAAGTAGATATGATTTTAGATATGATTAACACTGACTTTATATGCAGTTGAACAGATTTGAGTCAAAGTATATTGATGTAGGATTCAATTGTTTGTGCTTCACCTCCAGCACAAAAATTTGAACAATTACATATACAAGTCTCAACATCTTCAGCAGAACAGCAAGACTGAAATCCAATTGATGAAGCAAGTTGGGGAACAGGTTATTTTACAAACACAGCCAGTAATAACAAAGCTTAGGGATGATATCTGTCATTGTATTAATGATCTTAAATTGTATAAAAAATACATTGATGTTGAAGGCTACACTTTGCACCTTTAAGCAAATGACACTGACCATGCTTAGGTATTCTGTTGAGAAACAACCTAATGAGAAAGAAACTTTGATTATGCGCAGACTGTATATGATGATAATCAGTTTACCTGGGGTTGTCTCACTCTCTCGAATCAGGTAGGAGCCCACCGTATTCCCGGGAGCGAGCAGGAGCCTCATAGCTTCGTTTCTAGAGATGTTCTTAGCGAACCACCTGCAGCACAAACACACAATATGATTCAATATGCCTAGAGCTAACCACTTCCTTTCCCTCCAGGGACAAAGAGCATGTATTGTGTGTGAGATGGTGTGTGAGAGCAGAGTCATTATGTTTCCTGTATGACGTACGCTTCAGTCTCCACCGTGGTCATTGCCACAAAGTTGTGCGGGATGTAGCCCTGCTGGCCGGTGATGAGGGACTCTGCCAAATACCACTCTGGATCTTCCCTGGATGTCAAACAAGACCGTATTAATACCATGAGTGAGTTGGCATGTACAGTATCTCACAAAAGTGAGTACACCCCTCACATTTCTTCACATTTTTCTTTATATCTTTCCATGGGACAACACTGAATAAATGACACTTTAATACAATGTAAAGTAGTCAGTGTACAGCTTGTATAACAGTGAAAATTTACTGTCCCCTCAAAATAACTCGACACACAACCATTAATGTCTAAACTGCTGGCAACAAAAGTGAGTACACCCCTTAGAAAAAATTTACAAATTGGGCCCAAAGTGTAAATATTTTGTGTGGCCACCATTATTTTCCAGCACTGCCTTAACCTTCTTGGGCATGTAGTTCACTAGAGCTTCACAGGTTGCAACTGGAACCCTCTTCCACCCATTTATGACAGCATCACAGAGCTGGTGGATATTAAAGACCTTGCGTTCCTCCACCTTCCATTTGAGGATGCCCCAAAGATGCTCAATAGGGTTTAGGTCTGGAGACATGCTTGGCCAGGCCATAACCTTTACCCTCAGCTTTTTTAGCAAGCCACTGGTCGTCTTGGAGGTGTGTTTGGGGTCGTTATCATGTTGCAATACCACCCTGCGGCCCAGTTTACGAAGGTTGAGTGCACATGGTCAGCGTCGTACACAGAGGTTGGCTTTGGAAAATAGACGTATGAGTGCTGCCAGCATTGCTGAAGGGCTTGAAGGGGTGGGGGGTCAACCTGTCAGTGCTCAGACCATACGCCGCACTCTGCATCATACTGGTCTGCATGGTTGTCATCCCAGAAGGAAGCCTATTCTAAAGATGATGCACAAGAAACCCCACAAAAAGTTTGCTGAAGACAAACAGACTACGGACATGGATTACTGCAACCATGTCCTGTGGTCTGATGAGACCAAAATACATTTATTTGGTTCAGATGGTGTTAAGAGTGTGGAGCGGCAACCAGGTGAGGAGTACAAAGACAAGTGTGTCTTGCCTAGAGTCAAGCATGGTGGTTGGAGTGTCATGGTCTGGGGCTGCATGAGTGCTGCCAGCACTGGGGATCTACAGTTCATTGAATTCTAACATGTACTGTGACATACTGAAGCAGAGCATGATCCCCTCCCTTCATAAACTGGGCCGCAGGGCAGTACTGCAACATGATAACGACCCCAAACACCCCTCCGAACGACCACTGGCTTGTTAAAGAAGCTGAGGGTAAAGGTTATGGACTGGCCAAGCATGTCTCCAGTCTTAAACCCTATTGAGCATCTTTGGGGCATCCTAAAACGGGAGATGGAGGAGCGCAAGGACTCTAATATCCACCAGCTCCTTGATGTCGTCATGAATGGGTAGAAGAGGGTTCCAGTTGCAACCTGTGAAGCTCTAGTGAACTACATGCCCAAGAGGGTTAAGGCAGTGCTAGAAAATAATGATGGCAAAACAAAATATTGACACTTTGGGCCCAATTTGGACATTTTTTCTTAGGGGTGTACTCACTTTTGTTGCCAGCAGTTTAGACATTAATGGCTGTGTGTCGAGTTATTTTGAGGGGACAGTAAATTTACACTGTTATACAAGCTGTACACTGACTACTTGACATTGTATCAAAGTGTCATTTATTCAGTGTTGTCGCATGGAAAGATATAATGAAATATTTGAAGAAATGTTAGGGGTGTACTCACTTTTGTGAGATACTGTATGTGACATTTGGTGAGCAGTCTAGACTTTCTGGGATGAATGGGTATACGCATTCAGAGAGCAGTTTCAATGAGCACCCACAGGCAAAAGGGTTCTTTGCAGCGTTAAGCATAACTGCACAATATCAACCGCATCAGATGAGGTGGGCGTATGCATGTCTTAGAGAGAGGAGAGAATACAGAAAAGAGAGACGTGCTCGCAGCGAGTATTTTACAATATTCATCACATCGAATACGGCTCGTTAAACCTTTAAAATTCATCAGATGAATAACTCTCCATGAATCGAAATATTTTCTGTCAGGACCAAAGCTAAGATTTAAAAAAAAAAAATAGTCCAACTTTAGCTTGCACAACCCTGTTATGTGAACTAAATATTTCCACATTATTGTAAGGTGCCAAGTTTGAAGAAGACAAAGTTTCTTTCACTTTAGTTTAATTCAAGTTGCCCCCCAAAACAGATTAAAATACTTCACTTTCACAGATATTGCATGCACTTAAACACCACCAACAACATATATATATATACAATGTGTGATATGTGCTTAATCATATAATTTAAACTTCTGACCCTGATTGATTTAATAAAATGTAACTCCATTTGAGTTTGCTGGACCACCAAAGAAAACAAAATAATCCAGTCCTCTTGAGATTTTCACAATTAAAGAGCCGTGAATAGAATGAGTTGAATTTCTGTCTAGAAAATGTTATAAACCCATTATATTTTTCCCTAAAAGCTACTTACCTAGGTATTGTATAGCGTTAAAAATGCACTGCAGATCTGTAAGCGCAACATTTACCTTTATTTCCTGTATGCACACGTGTTAGAGAAGTATAGGTTTCCTCTTAAAGCCCACAATGTTTTCATGAGGCTAAATGGTGTAACCATTTTTGCCATTATTCAATAGTTGATGAGAGATAGACAGGAGACATGGGGAGAAAGCTAAGGGGATTGACATGCAATGAGTCTCCATTCAGAGACCACTAGTCTACCCAGGTTAAATTTGAGGAGTTGTCACTAATTTTACACATAGCTAGTAAAAATGCATAGGGGTTCTGCTGTGGGGGGTGGGTGTGGATAGCATAGTTGTACATACAGTATATCATTATTTTTTATAATCTTTATATGTCTATCATCAGCTTACTTGTTGAGGATCCTGAGTTTGTCTCCCTTGTCAAAGCCCAGGTCCCCGTCATGGTTTGGATCATAACTGTATATGGCCACCACAAGGTTGTCTGCAAGAGGTTTTGAATGTTTTACTTCAATAAAACATTGATGAAATACATCTGGTACAGGTTTTAATCACAAACATGACTGTGTAAACAGAAATAGCTAATAGTATG
Organism: Hyperoplus immaculatus; assembly: GCA_949357725.1. Classification (NCBI taxonomy): domain Eukaryota; kingdom Metazoa; phylum Chordata; class Actinopteri; order Uranoscopiformes; family Ammodytidae; genus Hyperoplus; species Hyperoplus immaculatus. The sequence continues at coordinate 12,182,062 of OX442363.1, read as the reverse complement.
TGCTTTGATATTGGTACTTTTACCAAAAACTGCCGCGAAAGGCTCATTGACAATGGCAAATTCAAGATAAAAATGCGATATAGCAAATGAAAGAAAGTGATGTGGAAGTGACAGAAAATATGTGTATTAAATCCAACACCAACACTTATACAATGGAGTGTATTCATTTAAATTGTGTGAAAATTAATAAATTAATAAAATAATTAGTAAGCAAATTTAATGTAATTGACTACCGAGTGAGATTAGTCAGTGAGGTGTCAGGTATTGCACAAGGATTTTAAACACATTAACATGTAAGAAATTAGGGAAATGAGAAATTGTGAGGGAAAAATATTTGAGTTGGCCTTAACATGTATAAATGGATAGTTTTAAGGAAAAAGAAGAGTTGGAAGTTTTGAAAGATAAAATACACAGAGATAAAAATAAGATAAGAAAATAAACTTCAGCAATTCAAATTAATTGGGGGTAGAGGAAAGGTAAAAAGAGAAAACATTTTCATATCGTACGGAAGCAGAGAACAGCCATTTTTTAATTTATTTTTTAAATGCCCCTATTTCGTTGCAAGTTATTTATCTTGTGATCTTTGATGGAGAAAGCAAAAATGTGTTTCCTTTCATTGGTTACAATGATAAATGCTGTTTTCTGTTAAGTTAATGATATCATTATCTCAAGAAAATTAGCATAATCTTGAGTGAGACAACGACCTGTATTCAGAAAAGTTACGTTTTTTCTTAACGTTTTTCCTCATAATCTCAAGAAAAAAGCTATATGTTTCCCTGAGATAACAGGCTAATTAAGCAGCTATCACTATTATGGCATTAAAACACTATTGCAAGCATGGCTGTTTTTGGCTTCCATATTTTTCAGATGTACTTTTTTATATTATTTCAGAATAATTTATTAAAATATATAATTTTGCTATATCAAACTAATATATAATGATTTTCCATATTTTCACTACTGCCACCCCATTCAAATGATGTTGCATGTTGTCCTTTTTTTTACTTGACTCACCGCATAACATATAAATTATGTCAGTGAAACACACAGACACATAGAATATGCTGTATGTTGTTACCTGGTAAAGGAGATGTAGGAGGTGAGTGCTGTGCTGGGTATGGAATCAGCTGGTCTGTGTACTGGTGGGAGAAAAATCAATATTAGACTTTCGTTTTAAGAACAACTTTCCAAAGACCTACGGAAGACTCGTGCGGTAAAAACAATTCACAAGTCACATTGGCAGTATACACATGTCTGGTTTATTAGGGAGATCTCGTTGGTAGATTCTGGTTTTTCTCCCAGACAAAACGTCTCGATGTATTGTGGCACACACAGGTGGCTTTCTCCTCAATCTCTAATCTAATGGGACATCTCACTCACAATAAACAACCCTGAGGGAATAATGACACTCCTGTTCAATCACACACACAAAAGACAACTTCCCTCTCAGCTATATAAGTTGTTAACCTTTGCTGCACACAGCTTTAGATGGGATAATATAATTGTAATAAATATCATTTACACAACATGAAAGGAATGTATGGGAGCCCATGTTGTGTTCACACCTTCTCACTTGCACTGCAGTCACCGTATGTCCTCCAAGTGGTCATTGACATCCAACCACACAGACAATCCAAACCCACATTCATGCCGAGCTCACTTACACACAGACTCTCATTCATATACTCAAATGTACCAAAGCATAGCGTCCAAATACAAGAAAAGATGTACCTGGACACTTACTGGATTGCATGACTGCGGAGATATGGGGCAGCTGCAGTGTTCACAGAGCTCATCCAGGTTCTCAATCCAGTCGGTGTCGGAATAATCCGAACTGCAATTACATCCCATTTTTCCTGCAATTTAGAGGATAATGTTACTTTTCAACTGGAATTGTAAGGGCATCAAAATAATCATTGCTCTCTCCATTTTCAATGGCAAAGTGTCTGTAATGCAAGTGTTTTCTTCGGCGGACATCTTAGCTATGGAGCCCCCAAAAACTCATCTCTCATATCAATCCATGCAGTTTTCAAATTTCGAACAAAACACTAAAATTCATTAATGAAAAGAATATTTTTGGCAAAGTTCCAAAAAATATTTTTTTTATGGCTGCTTTTTACGATATGTTGACAGAGGACACTAACGAAAGACACAAAATGTTTCAGTTTCTGCTTTAATCGGATGTGACTGAGGGCCTCGCCTCAAAATGGAGGCTTAGTGGGGAAACCAAGAGCCTAACACTTGTAAAAGCTTTAATTTTTCCCACTCTTATGACACCATATAAGCATCCACACAATATTGAAGATAAAATCACATAAAGTCTCATCCAGAACTGTGACCTTCAGCTTGGCCAAACGCAGGCCTTGACATGTTCTAATTCTTATTGAGCATCCGGCTCTACTAAAGTGCACACACACTAATCTCAATGTAATCCACGTCTGCACATGTTCTGCATTGAGTCTTTTAAACTGGTGCACTGTACGAATGGGCTTTCTCAAGCTCACTTGGCTCCCTCTGGACCAGTCATGGTACAGGGTCAGTGGGCTAATCGCAGCACAACGTCCGCCCTAAAAAGGGTCGGAGCCGTGAGAAAAATCTGGAGAGGGCTGATCCGGGAACAACAACCCACCACTGTATACTGAGACCCTGAGGAATTCAGAATCACAGGAGGATTGATGGGTCATAAGAAGTGTTTTTCTCTTTCGTTGAATGATCATCACTATTACGCCTACTGGGCCAGCACTCAGGGAGTCATGCAAGCAAGTCAGCATTTTCCACTAAGGGACTACCCTCTACTATTTCGGGTCTGCTGTTAAAGGCCTCTCCAAACAAATACTGTTTGTTTTTGCTTGCAAAGTATTATGGGTATGTAGATGGCAAGTGCGTCTGGAGGAATGACCAAAAAAATCAGATTTAATTCACTGCCATTGTAAATGAAACGTGTGGATATATACTTCATATACAGTATAAATACAGTACTATACAGTACTGTATTTATATACTTTTATTATTATAATTATTTTCAAAAGACGAAGAAACAACATATGTTCAATAAAATTATATTTTTTTTGTGGATTTATCAAATCCACCTTTCAAATGACTCTTTGCACTTTTCATCCAGTCATTATTCACCTCACATTGTCTCTTGTTTGTGTGGCAGCTATTCATTTACAAACCAATAAATGGCCTGAAGTTTATATTTGACCTCAAGTAATAAACTTGTAAAATGGATTAGTAAAATGTGGTGCTTGTTTCATTGCGAGAACAATGCATCCTTTTGTTCACTGATCATGTTGTGGTCCTATTGTTCTTTTAATACAGATTTTTATCAACAGCGACCACAACACAAACAGCCCTCCAACCTGTTTTGTGACTAGCATTTGTGTTATAGGGGAGAGTGGCCTAAGTTGTGCAACTTTTCACTCAAAGTGACTTTAAAGTAAGGCCTTGACAGTAAAGTCTCCAACTCAAATATGTACATATATTTCAGGGTGTTGTGCATCCCTGGCAATAAAAACTTTGGATCTGGAATAAACTGTTGAAGAAATATAGCTTTCGGAAAAAAAGTTGTCTTGATGCACAACTTGCCCCCGGTGTGGTGTAAGTTGTGCGGTTGGAGAGAATACCATGGGGTGAATTGTGCCATTGATATATATCTCATAAACTGTAATGCAAGACAAATCCATTAGACAATCACTTATTTAAGGTGTATTTAAAGTAAATAAAGTAAATAGTTGACAAAGATTGAAGGACAATTTTCTTAAACAAGGCCTAGCAGATCTAATGGTTTTACCTGCAAAGCTCACAATGACAAAGTCACCAGCATCATCTTTCTGGCCATCTGAACTCTCATCAGTGGTGTCGTTAAGTGGAATTGAGATGTCACTCTCTTATGAGCTACTGTAGACAATCACTTTCTTTTGGTGACCAGCGTATACAGCCATGCCACTGGCACAACTCTCAGAAATGTACTTTGCACTAGTTGCTCCGTGCTTGTGGAACCAACTGCCACCTGACAAATGTGATTCCCCTACATTTCTGCCTTTAAATCAAGACTCAAAACCCATATGTACACCCTGGTGTTTCCTCCCCATTAACTATCTTACCTCTGCACTACTATCTGTGTTTATGTGGACGTATGGGCTTTACGTCTTTTATTTTGGTTATTGTTATTTTACCTTCATTGTTTCAGTGGATGACAACATTTTGAATTTTAAGCTAAATTGGCCATCACTTCTGGGTGTGGACGTTATTATTGTCTATAGGCCACTTTTCGAAGTATAGTATGTTATACAAAAATGTCAAAAGATCACACCCTATACTTGTCTAAAAAACACATACAATATTTTCTACAACGCTTGTGATTACAGGGGAATTAACATGTTTGGCTATGTACCTCAGTCCTCTTTCTTTGCTCTGTAACACTGATAGAATCACAAGTTTTGAAACTTACCTTTTCAAATATGAAATGTCTCTTCAAGTGTCCAACGATATCAGATTTCAAGTGCCGCCATAGAAATACTGTTATTAAATACTCTTAATAAACCTATTTAGCAATTATTTAGTTTTTCACCACAGCAGCCCCAGTGTGAAGATGTCATCATCTGCGTCTCTTATTATAACTAGTGTGACTAGAGTGCTGATGTGCGGCTGTGCACACACACACACATACACAGACCCAGAGAGTGTTTCCTGTCGTTGAAAGGCTGAGGGTTGCAGTGCAAGCTTCTAACAGGTGCTTTACCATGCAGCTGTGTGTGAGCAGAGGTAGTGGTATAGGGGGGATGTTATAGGCCCTCCACACACTGTAAAGGGGTCAGGACAGCACCCCTCCTAAAGTGGGAGCGGAGACGTGAATGTTCCAATACAGTTGGGAGACAATGGTGAGGTTATATATCTGTCTATTTTAGGCTGCTTTTGCATGTAACATCTGTGAGCCGGTGACCTTTAAGGTGAGGAACACCGTCATTGTAGGGTTGAGAAGGTGGTCCGGGGTTATTCAATTGAACTAACTCTGCAAGAGAGTCTATTATGAGGCGGTTGATTTAAATGTAATTGGTGGTATTTACAGTAGGGCCACACAAAATAGCATTTTGCTGATTTGGGACAGTTGTGTTTCCCGTTAAGTGGTTTGAGCGTCAATTTTTCTTATTATGAGGGCTTATTTTTTTGTGGACCAAAGCAACAAAGACTGTGGCCATGTTTTGTTTTTTACAACTAAATCATATGGAAACAAATAGACACATTTGGCACAATGGTAACTAATAAAAGTCTTATATTTTTGAGTCATTTTCTTAACCGAAGCCCTGTGTTGAGTGGGTCACATTTAGTCTTGAGGAGACAAAAATGAACAAGTCTCTCAGATCGCTAGCACACTCTCTGAGCTTGAGCTGTCTGCCTTTTTCTACCTCTCGGCCGCATCCCCTCTCTTGTGGTGAACGGCTGCTGCTACAGAGCGCGCGCTGGCAGGAAGTCAGTCCAAACATTACAGGAAGTGCTCAGAGATGTGTGCTTAGAAGGCTGCCACACACACACACATGCATGCACGCACACACACACACACACAAACACACAGATTAAGTGTCACTTGCGACGAAAACCACCTGACCTCACCCCTTTTTCCATTAAAGCACATCTCCATGAGACAGAGAGAGTTAATGTAGGAGGGTGGGTGAAGAAGTTTATTTATTTTATTTAGATGTTTTGTTGTGCGGTACATTCCTGAACCTATTAACTGAGCTGATTTCATTAAAACAATAAAGCAAATGCACAACTGCAATATTCTATCTGTGTCTTAAGGCTGAATCTAAAATGTGATTAAATAATACCATAGATTATCTCACCATCTTCGTAGCGAAGGGCTTCTTTGACTCGGGCCCGTTGTGAGCCTTTAAGGGTATTCCTAGTCTCCCCCCTCGACCACAGCTGTCACTGCTTCCAAATGTGGTTGGAAATCACATTCTGTTACGCAATCGAAATACAGATACTATCAATGTGACGAAGGTTTTCCAACCCTCCCACCTCCTGCTTCACTATGCAGGTGTTGGCCTCTTTTCATGTGAGCGAACAAGACTTCTGTTTCTCTTTTTCTTACACATGTATCTTCTATAGCAGAGTAAAACCATTTCAAAAATCAAGCATTTATATCTAGTTTCAGAGCCTTAAAACCATTTGCCCTACTATCAGCCACTGTTCATATGAAATGTGGCACGATATGGGGAAAAGGTCAAGGGAAAGTATGTGTAGGGCAGTGGAGTGGCTGGGGAAACACAAGTCTGGACAGCTCTATTGTCAAAGCCCTGACTGAAGAATAAGGCCTAAAGGTATACTACTTTATCCCCATGTGCATTTTCCACGTGATATTTCATTTCCACTATTGAGGTCTAAAGTCACACGTGGGGTCACTCGTGTCCTAAAGCACGCCACACTGTGATCCTTTCAGCAGCGCTCCCATTTCACACAGAGGCCGCACTCTGCCGAGGCATATTTGGTTACTTGTTTGACTGATTGTGTCCAAAGAAACATGGTCTGTGGTTTTTTGCACATTCCCCATTCATACGTTTGGATATTACACCAAGTCATGAAAGAAGATAGCCTACTATTGTGCATGGTTGCTTCAAAGCCAAGGATGATGGAGCATGTGGTGACACTTAACGAACGAGTCCAAAAGACCAGTTTTAACCATGTAATAACCAATATTTCAGATGCTAATAAAATCTGATCTACAAGCGATATAGACATGTTAAGACTCTTTAATTGTGTGTTGTTTGCGCAAGAGAAACATTTACATGTTAAGGCATTTTGCTCTTATACTCTCAGATATATTCATATTACAGTTGCATGACCTGCATATATTGACAATAGTGCTGCTAGCTTTTTATATTTTACATTTAATATATTTTAGACCCAAAGTTAAATATAAAAAAAAAAAATTCTACTTGCTGTTAGAATAGTATAAAGCTATCAAATAAACTGATTAACTTCCCCTTAAACAGCCCACGGAGGGACAAAATACGCCCTGTCATTGTCCTCCATATATAGTTTCCAATCCGTGCTCTCCAGGAATCTGGACACGGTAATGGAAAACAGAATGCATTAGGCATGGCCTCCTGGCTCCTGTCACTGCGGTGGCGAGGCCATGGAGATATTTTTGGTTTGTGAAGAATAGGTGTTAAAAAATGCTGGAGTGCGACCTCCCGTTTCTTTGAGGATATTGATAGAGACATTACCACTGCGGACATCAGACATTGCTGAACATTTCTGTTATCTGGCTAGACTTGTGAACCCTTAAGATGAAGTCATGTCTACTTGCGATCACTTATCAGTGGATGCAACCAGTTTTACTAGAGGGTGGTCTGATGAGATACAATTATTGAGTTATTTGTTTTAGATGGACTTTTTTTCCTGGTTTTTGTCCTGTTAAATTGCTTCACAACCTCTCAGATTTATCTAACTACCCCTTGCCTGTGTCCCTTAGGTTGGGAGCCAATGATGTCTCCTGTCTGAAAAAATGTCCTCCTGTATTGCCTTCAGAGTACAATGTCTTCTATTCTGAGGTTATCTTCTTCTTTTTTCAATAACAGTCTTTCAGACAAAAAAACAGTGTTACCCTCCCTGTGACTGTTCTGCACATGTGTAACTTACAACACCACCAAATCATTGGGAAGATACTGAACATAACACCCAATCCATATCTACATTTACATTACAGTCTAGCTCTTTGGTCCTCATCTATCTTCAATGATAAACACTGCCCTGTGCAAAGAACAGTCAACAGCAGAGCCGCCCAGCTCAAGGTGTGACCATATAAAGGGTGTGTGTCCGTCCCTACAGGTCTGCACATCGAGGCCTTCTCATGCATGGCAAGCCAGGGTGCACACCAAAGGAGTAAGTCATTGTCATTTTCGCTCAAGGCACCAGTCGCCGCCAAAAAAATTCTCCAAAGGAGGAACAAAAAAAGCTAAATATTGTGCCAGGGACATCCTCCTATAGGGTTTAGTTTGTTTCTGTTTTAACAGAGTGAGAAGCGTCTGGAGTTGATGTTCATCTTGGTGAGGCCCAGGTGTTTGAGTGGAGTGGACAGAGCGAAGGCCGCCTTCATGGGGATGTCGCAGAGCAGGTCGGACTCCTCGCCGCACTCCTCCAGCTCGTAGGAGGCGTCGTCCAGCATGGCCTTGTGGCGGTCGCACACCTGCTCCACTTTGAGCCGGTTGATCTCCCCACGCAGGCGGATCAGCTGACGGGCCAGCCGGTTGTCCTGGACCTGCATATCTCTCTGCGGAAAGGAGGGAGGGAGGGAGGTTGATGACAGAAAAATATGTGAGTTTTGATGTAGTTGGCACTCATCCAATTTTTTATTTTTTTTTTTTTAATCAAACAACTATGTAGAGAACTGACATGTGGAGAATTCGGGCTGACTGTGAGAAAAAAAGACATCATATATTGTTTGGCGAGCTGTTGGTTCACCATGTGAGGCCATGCATGAAGTCTGTCCCCTTAAAGTTAGGTCAGGCGTTCATGCAGAGCAGATCACTGACACTTAAGCTATCTACCTGAGAGGAGGAAGTAAGGTGTCTTTTTCGCACACATGCAGATGGGGATCTTTGGATATCATTTTCAGTTTAACAGGGTACAGTTGTTGACTTTTTTATAAGCAGTGGTACTGAATTTGAATATGCAATACTAAGGATGAATCGTGCAGCGAATGTCTTGCATGTGTGGTATTATATTATGTTATTGTGTTTTGTTGATCTTTTTTCTCTGGAATTGGCTAGATCCTCCGATACAAACAAAAAGGAAATGCTTAGTGGTCATGACTCACCAGCTCGTTTCTCAGGAACTCCAAAGCATCATCCATAGAGTCAAAGCCACAGATGTTGCTCACAGTCACGTCTGAGTTGTCATTCGCGGGCATGGGGACGACTTGTTCCTCAGAGCCCGGACTCCCTTCTGCTGTCGCTTCTGGATCAAACTCTTTCCACGACCGACTCTGCAAGCGCTCCTGCCACTCCAGATAGGACGGTCTGCGGGTCTGCAACTTCAGCTTCGCCGTGAGCGCCTTCAAGCTGTCCAGATCCTCCGCCTCCCCCTCGGAGGACTCCCCACCGAACTCTTTGAAATCCATCAGCGCAAATGGATGAACGCTGCTGCTGCTGCAACTACTAGACAAGTTCGCTTATTAGTGGTTCGGTTGCAGCAGGGCTGTTTAGAGCGCAACAGGTCCTCAGCTCCTTTATAGGGAGATAAGAGGCAGTGACCGCCCATCCCGCAGAGGCTGGATCATTTAAAGGCTCTTCATTTTTTTTCCTTTTTTTTTGTACACGAGAGGAGGAAGCAAAGTCCAGTCCAGGTGTCGCTGAGTCACGCATTGACATTGAAACACTGAAAAGTAGCTAAAGTTATTTTAAACGAAAAAAAGTTAGAATTTAAATTCCAAGAATGTCTTTATCTTGTGGGCTTTACTTAAAATAAATACATGTAATCTGAATTAAATAGTGAAAAGCAACACCACAACTTTAAGGTATAGGTTGCTTGAGCATCATGTTACTTTATACTTCAGATTCTTTACTCATAAAAAACTTTTTAGAAATACATAATAAGCAGCATTATAAGCAGTAAAAACTATTAAAATGTTATCAGCAAAGTAGCCTATATAGACTAATGCAAGACAGTATTGTGTTAGAAATGTTGTCTATCCTCTGTTACATTACTGGGTTATTATGAGGCATATCTATAGCTACTCATGTATTAATGCGTAAGGAGCATTCATATGTTGTAGCTGGAACTGCTTGTGTTTTGGTTGTAAAATCTGCAATCAACAAAGTGACCAAGCTGTAAGAAAATAGCTGAGTAAAAAGTATTTTCATTTGAAATGTAGCGGAGCCGATCAATAATAATAAAACAAGAGAATACTCCAGTAAAGAAACATCTAAATGCTACTTTAGCAAACATAAGTAAATGAAGGCCTACTAGGATCCAATCCACCTCTTCACTGCACTATATTTCAAAGGGAAATATTATAGGCCCTATTTCCCACATATGTCTTATATATGTCTTATATCTTATCTATAGCCTATAGCTAGCCTACTGGATACATGTTACACACAATACTCACTGAGTATCAAAATACGATGCATACAATAAAAATACCAACAGTGTATGCCTAAAGGATATAGTTAAATGAAGGAAGGCCTACCTCTTTTAGGCTACAGTCCTTTGTCCATCAGTAACACCAACACAAGAACATAAAAAAGCATAGGCCTACATATAATAATATAATACTCTGAGAGGCAGCTAGAAGCACATGAGTAACCTACTTTTACTTGCAATAGCCTGTTACCTACATTTTGGAGTAGGCTAAGTAAACTAATCAATATAGAGCCTGTCGTGATTTAGAACAGCTCTTTGGCAATACTGACATCTAGTGGCCCTTTATTACACAGCAAGCCCATCACCGCTGCCTCTCTCAAGCCCCCCATACACACTACAGTGAATGTACAAAACTTTTACCAGCAAAATGTTGCACATGTCGGGGTTGCTATATCTCCGGAAACGTCCACTTCCGTCTTCTGCGTCGCCTTTAGCGACAGCATCTCACTCCAGAGCGGTCTCGTGCGCACACAGCCACCTGTGCGCGAGAGAGGGAGGTTAAGCCACATCACACCACCACTGCAGAGCCCGGCCATGCTTGCAACAAAATGAATCTATTTATAGGTTTCCTTATCGTCAAACAAACAAAGAGCGCCACTGCAGCCTAACCCAAAACAGAGCTAGACGAGAGCTCACTTAAATTTTCTCACAAGAAAGAGAGAGCCAAGGAGTGATTTACTGTGGTCGTGGCCACTGCTGAAGCAACAAGTCAAGCAGTTTTTTCTTCTGATGGAGTTCGCTGATCACATCAAGACGGCCAATGTGAAGGACGTCTGGCTCCGGCAGCCGCTGCACCCACCGAGCAGAGGCACCATGTGCATCACCGGCCACCACCTGCTCTTCTCGGACAGGGGGGAGGGCAGCCCCGGGCAGGTTCTGCTGCTCCTCAGAAACATTGATGCGATTGAGAAAAGGTGAGTGACAGGTCGGGTCACCACTGTGATCATGAACGTCTCAGGAAACAGTTTAGTCGAGAATTAAATAGTAAAGCACAGAGTCACTTCCACACTGCAAAAACAAAAACACAATTCATGATTGATTTGATTTATTACAAATACTTAACACAGCATGTAATATTGGGGGTTCAAACAAATAACCACACTAACTCTCCACCGTGCCAGTGAATGCTCCATTGTTTCATTAATGTCTAATCCCATTATTCCTCACATCTTTTTTCCTTAACCAGTGTGGAAAACCTTTTGGCCTATTCCGGCCTCTTCTCTAGCGCAGGCCCCAGTAAAAGGTTGGACTTCCTTTGTGCTGTGTGTGTCTGCTGCTGCTGTGCTGTGCATATGCCCACAGTGTTGTTGTAACAGGACATTTGCCAACAAGTTTAATTACAGCAACTCTGTTTTTGGCACCACAAAGTGTTGCGTGTGTCGCTTGCTACTGACAACTTCTTTTTTTTTCTTACCTTCCCCCGAAAGCCACTTGTTATATTTTTGGTCAGCGATGGAGAGCAGGGGATGCACACACGCACCCACATTTGTCAGCAAGAGAAGACCCCTTCCCCATACACACACACACACACAGCCCAGCTGACCGGGTTCACCTTAATTTTCTTGCTGCGTGTCAAACTTTCCGCACTGCTCTAGAGTCAAAACATTGGGGGTGTTGAGGGGAGGATGTGGACACAGAGGTATTGTTTACATTGTTTTGTGTGTACCAGGATATCAGGATCTTCGGGGACGTTAACCATCAAGTGTAAGGATCTGCGTGTGCTCCAGCTTGACATCCCCGGCATGGAGCAGTGTCTCAACATTGCGCGTTCCATTGAGGTATAATAAACAATTTAATAATCATACTATACCCTGAAACATAGGGCACACATTTAGAAGGGAATCAACAATTTGTTGAGAAGGGACTGTAAATATGTTCTTTGAATACAGCATTTCTATTAATTTCCTCCTTGCCCTGATCTGGGCTTTTACTATCTAATGAGTAATGTCATTTTCTTTTTGTCTCTAGACCCTGTCCTGTCTGGACGATGTCTCGGAGATGTATCCTTTCTTTTACAGACCTTCGGATCTCAGCCTACCGGGCCAGTGGGGTCTCTCATCTCCGGAACAACACTACAGTCAAATGAAGGAGCTCGTAAGCAACATATAAATCTCTGTGTCTTATGAACCTGTGTCTGCTGTTAAGTAATGTCATCTCGTGTATAAGACATGTACACATAGAGTCTTACTGGCAACTTTCCACAGCAGTGGTCCAACAACCGTACGACAGAAAATGCCACGGAAACTGATTGCCTGGGTCGAGATTCAGGATATCCCTGTTGTTGAGCTTTCGTTTGTTTTCCCCCTTAACTCCAGAATGTGCTGCACACAGCTTGAAATTCAGACATCTTCCTCTGGGAAATGGCATGTTACTATGGCGAGGTGTGGACCCGAGGCTTTGCATATGTTTTAAGGGCCCAATCACACGTCTGAAGACCACAATATATGAGGCCTTATACGTTGTTTTTTTAAACTGTACATAAAACAATGTGTAAAAAATGAATTCTTGGCTGGCGGCAGTGGCTCCCCGGAGACCTGTTGTTATTGTGAAGCTGCCAGGCAAACAATCTGAGAAAGATATTAAGCTCTGTTAAGCTCTCTTTCCACTAAGTAACTTTCCTGGTTGTGTGGCTACATGTTTATTGCACAGGTATACTTACAATGCAGAAAAGCAACTGCATGTATCCGTGAGAATGGCGGAGATGGCGTTTTTGAAGGACGAAATGGAAATCAGTTTATCCAGTTAAAGGGTATTTTGCATTCCAGACGTGCTCAGCAGCGGATTTAAATGATGCAAGTCCAAAGATGTTGTTAGTTTTAGGAATTTTTCATTGGATGTGTTCAGTGAGGACTGGATGTTGTGTGACAGGTGACACAGGTAGGGGGTTGATTGACCGAGAAGGGTCTCGTACATTAGAGTGTACCAATTAATCTTACAATAAGTGTGTAGTTGACCAACAAGTAAAGGGTGTCGTGGAGTGTGTTGAATGGGACATTTTTGGCAAACCGGATAGCAGAGTGGTTAAGAGTGTCAAGTTTGGATAGATTGTTTTTCCAGGCAACCCTGTATATTGTGTGGCCATAATCTAGCATAGGTACTGTAGAATAGACATTTGAATGAGGGGAAGTTTGGCAGAAGTGGCAAAAATGCAACAAATTTGGCCTTGACCTTTACACTGCAGCTTAGATCTGTGAATGGAGAAGGAAAGTGACGTTTTCTAGCCAGATGCCCCATTATTTGGAGGTGTTGAGAGTAAGCTTGAGCTGAGAAAAAGTCAGCTGAACTTGGAAGTAAGCTATCCCGAAGTGTAGGGTGATAAAAATGAATGTGCAGTTTACTGATTTTTTTTTTAACTTGATTTATGTGTGTTAAAGGTCACATTTCCAAACAACGACCACTTACTGTTTTTCATTCATTCATGCATTAGTCGCGTGTCACTCTGACTAGCCTCTCCCTTCTATTTGCAGCACGATAGGTGGAGGCTGAGCACTGTGAACAGAGACTACTCAGTGTGTCCCTCTTACCCGTCGGCCGTCATCGTCCCCAAGAGCACGGATGACGACATGCTGAGGAAGGTGGCCAAGTTCAGACAGGGCGGACGCTTCCCCGTGCTCTGCTACTACCACCGGAAGAACGGCATGGTGAGGGCCTTTCTTTTTTTTTTTTTTTACTTTTTTTTAGTGGTTTTATAATTTTTTACATATGGACAAAAAAAACTGAATAAGTAAACACATACAATACATACACAACACCCAACCCCCTCTCCCCTCCCCCCTCCCCCATCCCCCCTCCCTCACATAAACAGACAAGGAATACAGAAAAAAAGTGAAATAAATAACTAAGACAAAATGATTAAGAAAATAAGCTATAAATACACAAGAAACAAAACAAAGCTAAAACAAAAACAAAACTGGGGCAAACCTCCCACCTTTTGGTTCCCTAAGTGCCGCAGCACTGGGCCCCATATAGCGGGGAATTTATGGGGGTAGCCTGACAGCTCATGTCGTAGCCTTTCCACATGTAGAATGCCCACCATTTCCCTCAGCCATGGTGAGGGCCTTTCATGCTTGTAAGCCTTCGATCCGTACGTGCAACTCAAAAGATTCTAATCAAGGCAAGGTGACACTTTTTTCGTTTAGGTGATTATGCGCAGCAGTCAGCCGCTGTCGGGAGCCAATAGGAAGCGCTGCAAGGAAGACGAGCAACTCCTCCAAGCTGTGATTGACGGCTCAGACAAAGGTTACATCATTGACACGCGCTCCAGCCAGCAGGCACAGCAGGCCCGGATGATAGGCGGAGGGTTCGAAACCAAATCGTCCTATGGCAGCTGGAAAAGACTGCACAGACAGATGGAAAGGTGTGTGTGTGTGTGTGTGTGTGTGTGTGTGTGTGTGTGTGTGTGTGTGTGTGTGTGTGTGTGTGTGTGTGTGTGTGTGTGTGTGTGTGTGTGTGTGTGTGTGTGTGTGTGTGTGTGTGTGTGTGTGTGTTTGTGTGTGTGAGACATGTTTAGTTGAAGAGTATGATGTTTATACTGTTATCCTCATCTGGTCCTTCGCTCATTGTCTTCGTATGTGTGTGAAGGGGTAAAGCGCTGCAGGAGAGTTTCATTAAACTGGTGGAGGCCCGAGGTGATGAGTCCCATAATATGGACCGCTGGCTCAGTAAGCTCGAGAATTCAAAGTGGCTGTCCCACGTCCAGACTGCTCTGTCAACTGCAGGCCTGTTGGCAGAGTGCGTGGAGAGGTAAGAGCTACACCCTCACTGTGTGTGTGTCAGTGTGTGTGTCTGTGTGTGTCAGTGGTGGTGTTGCAGGTGGTTTATGAATGCAAACTGTGCCAGTAACCCTCTTTATTCAAGTTATTTCACCCACTTCACAATAGGATATTGGAAGCCATGGTTATAATGTCTGAATCATGTTCTGTATTTGTAATATGGTTGTAATTGTAAGAAGCAAAACATTCTTATTATGTTTTTAAGAGAAATAAATCCACTTTTTCTCTTACATGAGGAACAGGACTGTTGTTTTGTTTTTCTTGTCCAGGGACGGTCATTCGGTTCTGGTTCATGGTTCTGAAGGGACGGACTCCACTTTGCTCATCAGCACTCTGGCTCAGCTCATCATGGACCCATGCTGCCGCACACTGGAGGGATTCCTGGCTCTGCTGGACAGGGAGTGGGTACAGGTGAGTGTATGTGTGTGAAGCAAAACTTGAAATGATTGCTGGTCTAATTTGAAAAGACTTTGTAAGAATTCTGTAGATTTATATAAAAAAAATACAAAACAAATACAACCTCAAAATAGATAGGCACACATATTGTACACATAGTAAGGTTAGCATAGGGTGGAATAATCTAAACAGTATGTCTCAATGTCTAGGTTAATGCTTCGTGTGAATTTAAGAATTCAAATCAAAATGAAAGTATTCCATAAAACATGTCATACTCACAGTGAGAACATGAAGAATTCCGGTGCATTGAGCATTTGCAGTTTTGCTGCAGGGCGGTCCGCTGTTATTTCAAGCACAATCTCACATGTGGTTATGACCATATCTCTTGCTAAAAGGATATTGCTCCGCAGTCTACCCCCTAACAGGAAATGCTTTAAGAAAAAAAGTCATATTCAGTCTGTTGGTCTGGTGTAGCTGTCAAGGATTATACAAAACTTGCTTTGCTTTTAAATGTTTCCCTTCTCCAACAACATTGTTATTATGGCATCATCCTTATATATCAATGGTATGTCTCCAAACATAAATAAATAGCTAAAACATTAGCTCAATCAATGTAATAGGCACTTTTTACCCATGTTCAATTAAAACAGAAGATATTATCATATGGAGTAAAGTAGTTCTTCATGCTTTAGTCACCCAACCAAGTTCTACAAGTTCATCAATACTAATGAATATGCCGGTATTCCCTTCACCAGATTAAACACCCCTGAATTAATATCAGGACGTTTCCGTGTATATATAGCCCGCCAAGTCTATTTGTTCCTTGAATAAACCTGTTCCACTATAAAGTTTATGTGTTCATTGACCATCATCCTTCAACGTGGAAAGAAGGACCAAAGCCGATTCACACAATTCCCAAAAGGTTTTACTTTTCACCAAAAACCTTCACACCTTTTAATACCTTAAAGGCTCTGGTTTAAAGCATGTGACCCTTTGACTCCTGCCTATCTCCAGATCTCCCCGTTTTGTCCCCTAATGACACATACAATTGTCTCTTCTAATTTATCCTAGGTTAAGTCCAGATTTCAGACCTTTTTTCCTAGATAAGTTTTTAGAAAGGAGGAGATTAGATAATAGGTTTTAATTATTCTGGTGGATGAATACCTTACATTACCCCTGACTTCAGAAGACTACCGTTAAGTCCTCACTAAGTTCATACACCTGGATGAGCTAGGCCAGTAGATAAATGCAATTACCTCCTATTTCAAGGAGTGTGTTATGGGATGTGTATTATTTGTTATCAGTAGTGTAGCCGTAGTGTAGGTTTGAATTGCTTACCTCAGGAGCGCAGCTATCTCTTTAAAGAAAAAACCCTAATTAGGTCCTTGTTCCCAACTCTAAACTAAAAACTCAGGCCAAGGATTTATAACGTTTTCAAGAAATTTTATTCAACCAATATAAAAAGATTATACATTCACTATATAGAAATAAAAGATAAAATAAAATGAAAGAAAGGAAAATAAGTACCTACACTCCCATTAATGTGGTTAATATATGTAGAGAAGTATCCTATTAGTAACCCAAATGTTTCCTTACCAATCTTCTCAAAAAAAAGAAGATTGGTTCAGAGCTTCACATCCTTCTCCAGAACAAAAATAACTGCCCTCAATTTTTCTAAGTATTTTGCACTCAAAAAGATTCAGTTTTTCTTTCGAGTTTTTCTTCTAAGTCTTTTGTCCATGCTGAAAGAACAAAAAAGTGGAACAGTCAAGACTTCCCCCAAATAACCAGCAGCAGCCTATTCTTGCTCAAAACCCTGGCCTTAAATAGTCTGAAGACAGAGAGAGTGGGTGTGTGTATTAGGAGGAGAGAGGGTGCATGGGGGTAAAGATGAAGGTGTGTGTGTCCAGCTCAAGGACCCACTGCCCCCCTTGTCTCTCTCACCCCTGACCTGTCCCAGGACAAGCCCAGGCATGCCTTTTTAGAGGGCCTTATGAATTCACAATTATGTATATATTTCAGGATAAAAACTTGAATACCACACTTTTAGTGATTCTACCTTAATATTAAAGGTCACTTGTTACCTTGCCTGTCTTATTAAAAATATCATACTTTTCCCTACCAAAACAAGAAATATACATTTCACATTCTCCTAAGAACAAGATATGTACAATGAAAAGTTGCAATATTCTTGCCTATCTCAACAATATGGAGAGTAATTACAGATATTTCAACATGAGCTCCTTTAGAACTCCTTATACCTTACTTATATACTAGAATACCTTTAGTATTCTGGCTGAAGAGTGAAAGAATGCAGCGTGTGGCCAGAATGCAAATAAGACGGGTGTGTGCATTGTTATATGAATAAGTGTTTGTTTTTATATCTCAAGGCAGGACACCCTTTCCAGCAGCGGTGTGCCCACTCAGCCTACTCCCATGCCCGTCTCCAGCAGGAGTCCCCTGTCTTCCTGCTGCTGCTTGACTGTGTGTGGCAGCTGTGGAGCCAGTTCCCCCTGGCCCTTGGATTCTCTGAAGCGCTGCTCCAGAGGCTAGCCACCGAGGCCTACGCATCCAACTACGGCACCTTCCTGTGCAACAACCAGCAAGAGAGGTTGGTCATATACTGTACGTCTCTGCATAACTGTGGGCACTGATACCCTATCAACAGTGTCATTCATTCAAAGTGATCTACACTAAAAGGGCTGCACAATATATTGAGAAATGTATGGTTATTGCAGAAGTTGATATCCCGGTATAGTATGTATACTGTACGTATCGCAAAGACTGCTTGAACTGTGGTAAATGATAGCCTATTTCATGCCATACATGCACGCATGTCAATAGCCTCGTTTGAGTAGGAGCCGTCTGGCTCAGACCTGCGCAATTATGACGCGCGTCTTGCTGAGCGCACAGCATTTTTGCAGCACTTTTGCTGTGCGCTCAGCAAGACGTGCATAATAATTGCGCAGGTCTGAGCAAGACGGCTCCTAGTCAAACGAGGCAATTATCTGCTCCCCTATCTAGACACTAGTGGCTGAGGTGGTAAAGTGCATGTTGGTGGAAAAATAGCTCTTGCATTACATGATTACTTCATTGATTTGAATGAAGACCAGCAAGTGTCAGACAACAATGCCTACGCCGTGTATACCACCAAACTGGGTGGACAGGGTTAGACTGAACTAATCTGCTTTGAATGCCTGGCCTGGTGTTAGGTGTTATACCACGAATACGATACTTACGGTCTGGGCTGTATGTTGGCACTTGGCAGTGAACTAAAGGGAGTTAAACATTAACCCTATATATTGTACAGTATATAAAGAAATCATACAGAATGCAATACAGATTAACACTGTATATTTAAGTATTTCTTTAATTATCGCAAGTGATATCGTCATCACAATATTTTACAATGTTATCGCCTATCGCATGTTTTCCTGATGTAGTGCAGCACTAATATTTTCCATAACATCCAGTGTGTTACCCTCTGCCTCCCTCTCCCCTCTCCCCTCTCAGGTGTGCTCTAGGAGTAGCGGAGAAGACTCACTGTTTGTTCCAGGTTCTGATGAGGCCCAGGGAGAGAGATCACTACTGTAACCCCCTGTATGAGCCCACAGAGCTAGCCATCTGGCCCTCAGTCCACCCTCAGTCCCTGCAGCTCTGGAGGGGTAAGCTTTGATATATCTATTCAAACGTGATCTTGCCGTGCATTGGACCAGGGGTTTGTATCAGCCTCCAATGATGTGATTTTGTAATTTAATTGAAGTGTCTGTGCTGACTCAAGCCCATGTCCGATCCTTAGGCTTTTTTCTGAGGTGGACCCAACAAGCGCGGCACCTTGAAGAGGCTCGGGAGGAAATAAGAAACATGGTCATACAGTGGGGGAAGCTGGCGCTCAGCTGATACCTTTTTTTCATACACGAATGAAGAAGGTCAGCCTGAACATGTGGAGCATGTTATAAGGAGGAATGTTACCAAAGTTCAATGTATTTTCAGTGTGGAATTGTTTATTCAAAATTCTTAACCTACTATGTTTTAATGTACAGTAAAATTTCTATTATTTTATAAAAATGTATTGTAAAAAACTTGATTGATCAAGCTGCCTTTTTTTTACAACATGTGGAGCGTTAAAAAAGTATACAATATGTTCTCTATACTTTGCATAAATTCAATTATTGTCTGGCATATACCGTATATTTACTCATATGATCAATAGAGGAAGGCTATGTAACGGACACACCTCCCAGTCCTGTTAAGCTCAGCTAAACACCCTTTACAATATAAATCCCCGTGGACAGCAAGTCAGCATGTTTGAAACACATGCCGCTTTGCAAGCTGGAGACTGTAGTTTGTTTCAGTCAAAGCCATTAGCCCTGGTGATCATACAAAGAGGACAAGAACAACATAGCCCATGATGACTTTCTCTACCTGCTTATACAACCACTGGTTACTGGTTGAACTGAAACGGTGACAAATGGGATGCTAATCTTTCAATTCTAACACCTTAATGCCTTGGAAACTGCCTTATCAACTCTTATTTTGTCATTTAGTTTAGCAGAATAATTTGGGGATTTACTACGTTACATTGGACCAAGAATCATCTTTCTAGTATTCCTGATTTTATCAGCACACAGGTAAAAAAAAAAATATTTATGCGTCCTATATCGGTTGAATTTGTGTCTTGTATGTAATGTATTAGGGCTCCACAACAGGACGTTAACATACAAGTTTGTTCAGATTATTCATATTATATATCATAACATTTACTAAAAGTGAAATGTGTTAAAGTGAGCATGTCTCTAAAACCCCTTGTTGAGTTGCTCAATTAAAATTTTGCTGGCAACAATTCAATTATTTATGGTATTATGTTATCATACAACTTGTGTGCACAATATTCTTTTTAGTGTTTTAAAATAAAAACATTGATTTCAACCGGAATTTTTTATTTATTTTTTTTAACCTAGACATTACAAAATAACATGATTGACAGCTGTAATTGCAATACCGTAAAACTGTGGTATGTTTGCTTAAGGTTATCATACTGTCGCAATATCATACCGGCCCATGCCTACAACCAAAGATAAATACTAAAGTGTGGAAGTTTTGTGCTATCAGTGTGGTCTGCTTTCGTTTAATTTAACTCTTCCAAGGGCTGCCACTGGACATGCAACCGGGTGTGCGGGTACGCGTGCCCACCGCGGCCGCTGTGTTGGACCTGTTCTGCCGAGGTTGTCTAAGCAGGGCCAAGACCTATCCAGGACGCAGCTTTGGCTGTTCGCCCAGGCAGATGAGCAGGTGGAACAGCAGGGAGGCCAGTAACCCTCTACCTCCTCAAGAAAACCCCCGTATTTTCATAACAGGTAATACCAAATGTTCCACTATCACAAGCTCACAATATAGCTACTTCCTCCTGACGTGTATCTGTTCAGAGAGAGAGATAGACGTTTCCACTACGCCACTGAACACTGAACCTGTGAGGCTGCCGTTGTTTTCCATTGTTTGGTACTGTGTTGGCCACAGAGCAGATACAATAGGGGTTGAGAGTATTGCTGTTTAAGGTTACTGAACGGGTTACTCAAATCCATTCCAAGCATATCCTATGTTTAAAAAGTAATGAATTCTTAGGGAAGGCACGAGAGCAATACTTCAAACACGTGCTGTCGTTTAAAAAAATATATTAATTTTATCTTTTCAAGTTGTTTTTATTTGACCCCATTTTGACTCAGCACAAAAGGGAGCCAATGAGTGACATTGGGATAAACAATAGTCTGCTGTCAGTTTTTGTCCCACGATAAAGCTGTGGAACAAACAAAGAGCTAGAGCATCATGCACCAAAAACATTGATTTAAATCTCACACCAAACTCCAAACTGTGCTTTGTTTTTTAAAGATAGTCTTGGTGTATTTCACCTTTATTGGATAATATTAAGAACAGAGTGGAAATAGGGAGAGAGAGAGTGGGGGAAGACATGCAGTAAACGGCCGGGGTCGGAGTCGAACCTGTGTCCGCTGCAATAAAGACTATTTACCTTAACGGTACATGCTCTACTGGTGAGCCTCCAACAGACCAAACAACGTTTTGTTTTCAATGGACAGATACGATACTAAACGTTGTCTCTGTATGCAGGCGGTCTTGGTCAGTTAGGTGTGGGACTCGCACAGATGCTGAGGTGAGTCAAGTACAAAATTCCTGAGATTCGCTTGAAATTGGCCAAAGTGATTGAAATTTGAACGTCTTCATATCCATATCGATGTCTAGGAAACACTACGGAAAAGAGAATGTTATCCTGTCAGACATTAAGAAGCCTCCACCTCATGTTTTCGACCTTGGTATGTAACACTGAATTCATTCAAAAGATACATTATTCTGCAGTTTACACTTAACACAATGCCCAGCTTGTTTCCCTGCTGTTCTGATCACAAGCTACTTTCTTTTAACCGATCTCTCGTCTCCACCTTATTCTCTTTTTCCCCATCAGGTCCATTTGTGTACGCCGATGTGTTGGACTACAAACATCTCAGAGAACTGGTGGTTAATAACCGTATCACATGGCTGGTCCACTACAGCGCTCTGCTCAGCGCTGTGGGCGAGGCTAATGTGGCCTTGGCACGCAAAATCAACATCACAGGTCTGCTGAAAACACACACGCCGTTCACATGTCACACCTAGACAGGGATATTGTGTTTAAACTCCCCTGTGGGATGTTCTGCTGTCCATCTAGGCCTTCATAATGTGCTGGATTTGGCCCTAGAGAACTGCCTGCGCCTCTTTGTCCCCAGCACAATTGGAGCGTTTGGTCCCTCGTCTCCGCGTGACCCAGCTCCTGACCTCTGTGTCCAAAGACCTCGAACCATCTACGGCGTGTCCAAAGTGCATGGAGAACTGATGGGGGAGGTGGGTCACTGTTAACGTGGCACATGCAGTATTCCAATACATGGATTTGCAAAATCTCAGACTCTTTGCATCTTTTTCTTTTCTTTTTTAGTATCTCCATCATAAATATGGTCTGGACTTCCGCTGCCTACGTTACCCAGGTGTGATATCAGTCAACACTACTCCTGGAGGAGGAACAACAGGTATTGCATCATCACTTCACTTCTGCACATGCCACATATATGTTCAGTACAACCAGCTTGATGTTATGGACTAAGCAGCACTCTGGGCCTCTGTCTTCTCAGACTATGCGGTTCAAATCTTCCACGATGCTCTCAGCACAGGTCACCATGAGTGCTACCTGCGCTCTGATACCCGTCTACCCATGATGCATATCTCTGACTGTCATCGGGCCACAGTAGAGTTCATGCAGGCTCCAGAGTGCCAGCTGTCGCTGCGAACCTACAACATCGCCGCAATGAGCTTCACACCGGAAGAGGTGGCCCATGAAATACGCAAGCATCTCCCTCACCTCAAGGTCACCTACAATCCAGACTCTGTCCGCCAGACCATCGGTACGACTTGTGGTACACCTACAACACCTGTGCTTTCAATCAATTAATAAGTATAGCAAGTTGATGTAACACATATCCAACTGAATTTAAAGATTATATTGATTGATGAGGCTAGTAACCATTGGTCCAGTTATGGTTAAATAAAACGTATCATGCATGTGATAGAAATCACAACCGCTTGTAGGGGATTGTGATTAAACGACAATGTTATTTCCTTGACAAAAACGGCAACATAACTGATTATTGGCTCACTTGCTCACGTAGAGATATGTCACTCATATCATGGCAGATGACATGTTAATATGTGTGACATTTTAAGAAACAGCTAATTCTGTAAGATTTTCAAGTCCAATTAGTCATTTCACAGATGGACCTTAGAGCAGTATTTACATGAACTTGTATCTTAGTGGTTTCTTATTTATTTATGAGATTGATTTTTCTATCTTTATTTAAAACTGATAGAAATAGAAATAATGTGGTCATCTTGCTTCCCCCTTTGCAGCTGACAGCTGGCCAGTAAGGTTTGATGACACCAATGCCAGGAGAGATTGGGGCTGGGCACCAGTCTACGGGCTTGAGGAGCTGGTGTCGGACATGCTGCGCTCCATTCGAGAAAAGAGGTCAAATGAGGGTTTGCCAGTCAGCTAGCGAAACTTGCGTCATAAAGATGAACCAATGCCCCACCCCTGGCCTTTCTTCAGCCCACAGTTAAAAACAAAACACTTCTCTCCAACCTCACTTTCACAAGTTGTCAACTAGTATTCTCTGTTACTCTGGAACATCACAGCAAGGACTGTTTGTAAAGTAGGAACTTTTAGTCAGATCCTCTCAGTATACAGTTGACAGTGAGACGTCATATGCATGAATTCAAACACACACATTTCAGTCTCTTTCAGGGAATCATATACTGTCAAACGTTCTCTTCATCTTTCTAGGTTTTTAATTGTTATCATGGCATAAGCATCCTTAACGCATGGGTAGGTTGCCTCAGACAGAAATGAAAAGTACACTCAACAAAAATATAAACGCAACACTTTTGTTTTTGCTCCCATTTTTCATGAGATGGACTTAAAGATCTAAAATTCATTCCAGATACACAATATTACCATTTCTCTCAAACATTGTTCACAAATCTGTCTAAATGTGTGATAGTGAGCACTTCTACTTTGCTGAGATAATCCATCCCACCTCACAGGTGTGCCACATCAAGATGCTGATCTGACATCATGATTAGTGCACAGGTGTGCCTTAGACTGTCCACAATAAAAGGCCACTCTGAAATGTGCATTTTTGTGCTTTATTTAGGTTCTGGGGACTCAAAACCAGTCAGTATCTGGTGTGACCACCATTTGCCTCATGCAGTGCAACACATCTTCTTCGCATAGAGTTTATCAGATTGTCAATTGTGGCCTGTGGAATGTTGGTCCACTCCTCTTTAATGGCTGTGCGAAGTTGCTGGATATTAGTGGGAAGTGGTGCACGCTGTCGTATACGCCGGTCAAGCACATCCCAAACATGCTCAATGGGTGACATGTCCGGTGAGTATGCTGGCCATGCAAGAACTGGGACATTTTCAGCTTCCAAGAATTGTGTACAGATCCTTGCAACATGGGGCCGTGCATCATCTTGCTGAAACGTGAGGTGATGTTCATGGATGTATGGCACAACAATGGGCCTCAGGATCTCATCACGGTATCTCTGTGCATTCAAAATGCCATCAATAAAACACTTGTGTTCTTCGTCCATAACAGATGCCTGCCCATACCATAACCCCACCACCACCATGGGCCACTCGATCCACAACATTGACATCAGCAAAGCGCTCACCCACACGACGCCACACACGCTGTCTGCCATCTGCCCTGAACAATGTAAACCGAGATTCATCCGTGAAGAGAACACCTCTCCAACGTGCCAGATGCCATCGAATGTGAGCATTTGCCCACTCAAGTCTGTTACGGCGACGAGCTGGAGTCAGGTCAAGACCCCGATGAGGACGACGAGCATGCAGTTGAGCTTCCCTGAGACGGTTTCTGACAGTTTGTGCAGAAATTGTTTGGTTATGGAAACCAATTGTTTCAGCAGCTGTCTCAGTGGCTGGTCTCAGACGATCTTGGAGGTGAACCTGCTGGATGTGGAGGTCCTGGGCTGGTGTGGTTACACGTGGTCTGCGGTTGTGAGGCCGGTTGGATGTACTGCCATATTCTCTGAAACGCCTTTGGAGACGGTTTATGGTGGAGAAATGAACATTCAATGCACGAGCAACAGATCTGGTTGACATTCCTGCTGTCAGCATGCCAATTGCACGCTCCCTCAATGCTTGTGGCATCTGTGGCATTTTGTTGTGAGACAAAACTGCACATTTCAGGGTGGCCTTTTATTGTGGACAGTCTAAGGCACACCTGTGCACTAATCATGATGTCAGATCAGCATCTTGATGTGGCACACCTGTGAGGTGGGATGGATTATCTCAGCAAAGCAGAAGTGCTCACTATCACACATTTAGACAGATTTGTGAACAATGTTTGAGAGAAATGGTAATATTGTGTATCTGGAATGAATTTTAGATCTTTAAGTCCATCTCATGAAAAATGGGAGCAAAAACAAAAGTGTTGCGTTTATATTTTTGTTGAGTGTATTTTTCCAACGTTCATGTTAATCGCGTCAATGGACACAACAGAGTCAATGTCTATTAAAATGTCTAATACTATATGGATCAGTTGCACATTTAGAGAACAAATCTGTTGTATACCTTTATTCCGGGAACATCTGGAATATCTTAAACTCTGGGCTGTTATGACACACCATGTATTCTGGCTGTTTTAAAAGGCAGTCTTTTATATTAAAGTTTCATCGAGTCAAATCACATCTGTACCCTTGCTGTGGCATCTAACATGAATTTTTTATTATATTTTTTCTTGCCAGCAGTGTGATTTTGGTAATGCGGGAGTACCAATAACAAATGAAGCCTTATTTACTGTAGATAACTTTTGAAAGCAATGTATTTTTAAAATAAATGCAGTGTACGTTGAATCAGATCTTAAATAATAAAAATGTCATTTACCCAAATACCAGGGATTATTGTAAATTCTTGAACTTTGTGAAACATATATAATATGGTGGTTTATGATGAAGCTAAAAGCAGTTTACTAGGCTAGGTATTGCAGCTTTATTTCTCCACCACAAATGCTAACTATTTGGAAATTCAAATTGTAAATACAAAACACCAGTTTATAAAGCATATTAAAAAACACCCTAACCATGCTATATTAATGCATCATTTGACTATGCTATAAGATATAAAGTCTACTGAATGGCTACCATTCAGGATGAGGGCACTCTGCATATTAGGTAGCCTTCTTTTACAATAATATTTTTGCCGATGATAGACCACTAATTAAACTAAAGTGAAAGAACACTCACTTTTTTTATTGTAGGCTAACCAGGTTATGACTTCTCCTCTCCAGTCATCACAGTAGGTGTAGTGCTCGTTGCGTGCTGTAGGGGTGCACTCTTCGTCCGACTTGAAAATTTCACCGGAGCCACACACGTCTTCTCATCAGCGCCTGATAATATCCATTTTCTCCGATAATGGACGCGGGATTCTTCCGCGTAAGATATTTAAACTTCATTGTAACTTTTTTGTGTCTTGCTGCTCAGTTTGTTTGGGTCTGGTTTTCTTCTTTGCAACATTTAAAGTAATATGTACGTAGGAGAACGGCCATACAGTTAAAAACGCTGAGACCAGGGCTCCGTCTATCAACTGATAACAGTCTCGGATTCCTGCATGAGTCGTGTTTTAACTGGGCTATTTCCAGAGTTTACACGTATTCACAAAATTAATGTGTGGAACCTTATATCCTTGCGTTATGCTATATTGCTTACCTGCCATAGTCTTCCCATATGTATCTACAGTAAGGCTTATTTTCAGGAAATAGACGAGCCAACCTTGCAAGCTAGCTACTGCTAATGTGTTAGTCTCGAGTAAAGATGGCGTCTGGTCGATGCATCGTTTCTGTTTCTGTGAGGCAGTCTCGACCGCTGCTATGCTAACGTTAGCTAGCATAAATAGTCCTAGTATGCATTGAATAACGACACGAATGCCACTTTTGATATTACTTCCATGTCAGCGTTGTATTCGTTCAAGGCTAATGTACGCCTGACAGGTGGTTCCGTTTGTGGATTAAGCAGGCTAACTCTTAGCTTAGCTAACGTTAGCTTATCTGGATCAGTTTGACGGTTTAAATTGAACGTAATACTCTTTACTCGGGGACATATGTTACAACAAGTAGCTCAATGAATGTATAGTTAAAGTTAACCTCAACTCAGTGTTTTGGTTTGAGAGCTATCTGTATTATGTTAGCGTGTTGTTACGGTAAAGTTACATGTGCACCTCACTGAGTTAAGTGATGTGCGACACATGTGTCCGGTGTAGTTGTAGATGCCACTGTGAACTTTCATTAAACAAACAAACAAACAAACTAATATTTGGTTGTTGATTTTTCTCTCAAGGGCACAAGTGCGGAGCAAGACAATCGTTTCAGCAACAAGCAGAAGAAACTGCTGAAGCAGCTGAAATTTGCAGAATGTCTGGACAAGAAGGTATAAGATCAAACTATTTTACA
Organism: Hyperoplus immaculatus; assembly: GCA_949357725.1. Taxonomy (NCBI): domain Eukaryota; kingdom Metazoa; phylum Chordata; class Actinopteri; order Uranoscopiformes; family Ammodytidae; genus Hyperoplus; species Hyperoplus immaculatus. The sequence goes on along the minus strand of OX442363.1, from coordinate 12,154,675 downwards.
ATATTTCTGCCACTGCGTTTGTACTCATTACTGTCCAAACTAATTGTTGCCTTGAAAAATATAATGACAAGTTATTTATCTTTGATTGAATAAAACTGAAACACATACTGTTGTCTGGGGTCATTTATTCATCAATTGTCTTTACTAACTGGGTGGTTTGCCTGCTTGCTTCACCCATAGGTGGACATGACCAAAGTGAACCTGGAAGTCATCAAGCCTTGGATTACTCAACGAGTGACAGAGATTCTAGGATTCGAGGATGATGTCGTCATAGAGTTCATATTTAACCAGCTTGAGGAGAAGGTAAAGTCTTACATTGTGTTTGTTTTTTGTTTTGTATCAAAACTGTCATAAATTTGAGGGCATTGCTTAGTCAGTAAGAAAGGGATACAAGCAAATGAATGCACATCAAATTGAAATTGAATGGGTAGAGTAACAATTGGTGTAAGACTCATTTTAATAATGACATAACCATGTTTTTTCTGTTATGTGACAAAGTGCCTTTGTGCAGCAGTCTTCTAATGATGATGTGATTTATGATTTAAAAGGCCTGAACCAATATGGATGTTATTCCTTGCATCAGAAGTATAGCACCAACACCTAATTAGCTCTCTCCTGAGCCCAAAGTCACTGAGCCCAACTCTCCCTTCATGATGCAGTGTGTGGTTTGAGGTGAGTTATATTCAGGGATCACCAATATCATGTCAGTGAAAGAAACACCTGAACAATGCCATACTCATATTCTCCTTAGGTATTTTCAAGAGTATCGTTAAACTGCCCAAATTCCCTTAAATGTACATGGCATTATAGGCTGAAAACAGGGAAGGTTTTTAAATTAGCTGCGTTCAATGGTTAAGAGTAAAGTATTTTCTGTTCACATTCTTTAAAGAGTATCTTAAAGAATATCTTAACTCCAAGCTGAAAGGTATTGTTTCACTGACAACCTCTGATTGAACATTTCACGTGGTTTTGCATCTCTGTTTGATGTGGTCAAAAGGGTTTTCTGTTGCACTTGTGACCATACCTAACAGTGGTGTGAGGGTGTCTTCTTGAGCACACCCAATGTATCCATTCTCTACAATATGGTTGAGGGCTTCAACCACTGGAGATCAGCAAAGACAAGATTTCCAGCTGGTTTTGAGTTACAGTCTGTTACAACTTTGACCTCAGACCCAGTATCTCAGTTAGGTGTGGTCAGATGTGGAACAGACATTTAATAACAATTGCCACAAGAATATATACATTTTGGTTTGGCATTAAGTTACTCTTTAAAAACTGTAAGGTCATGAAATACTTGTAGTCATTCTTGAATGTAACAACATCCTTTGTTCTAGTAGAGCTTTAATGCTTAGATCCACTGACGTCTTGTAGTTCAATTTTGAAGACTAAATTCTGCAAGTTTTTTTTATGTTTTATCCCAAATGCTATTGACTTCTTTATTTTAAAGAAAGCCATATCGGATATTCTTATTGATACATACAGTATACCCCACTGATATGTCAAACCACTTGCAATGTCTAGGTAATTGGTAATTTCCATTGCGCTGGCTTTTGGAATTAGGAAAAAACTCTAATGTGGAGAAACATCTCAGGTAGTCTACACACAGTACCCTTGTATCCCATCCTATATACTTCTATGCAAGTTTGGGCATATAAGCGTTACGCCTCATTAATGACCTTCATTGTTCTAGGATGCTGAAAAACTCATGTATTTTTTAAAATTTAAATAATGGTTTATTTGACACCAGCAGTGCAATTAATATTTCTTTCTTTTAATCTATTCATTTTATTTTTTGCTTGCTATAGCTTTTGGGGGTGGGGAGGTCTGTTTAAGCTAAATTGAACGGGTTTAAAAGTTTTGTTGCACAATGGTCAAAAGGGTTATTAAATTGAGATTAAGATATCTCATGATAATTCTTGTTGAAATAAAACTTTCTTTTTTGTGTAACTTGTGTACTCATTATTGCTTGTTCGTCTCTTGCAATTTAGATAAATGATATAACATTAAGCTCAAGGTGGTTGAGTCTCAAGCAGTAGGGAGGCGGAAGCAAGCCAAGGGAGCTCCGTGCCCACTGATCCCACGGGACTCACTGAAGACACCGGAACTGTACTTGCAGTGTTGGGTTTTAACGCACTCTGTATTTGTGGCTATATGTTTAACTCCTGAAGTGTAGACTATGGGCAGACTGGAGAACAAAGGGTGGGTAGGGACATGGGGATTTTAAGTAGTGGGCATAGCTCTGAGGAAAATTAAATGACAGATTTACTTTTGTGTTATGGGAGTTTTTTTTTAAGATTGTATATTTGGGAAATGACCATCAGAAATGGGCATAGCAGCAGTATTGCATGCATTTATTAAATCACTAGATATGTCTCTCAGCTAGCTTGCACTCTCAGTTTGAGTTTGTGAGTACGATTTAAATCAATCACACTTTATTTTGTAAGGTTATTGAGTATAGTTTTGGACCCAGGTATGTTTAATAATCTAGTCAGAGTCTTACATGTTTTGAGTATGGTTAAATGCAATAGTCACAGACATAGTTTAGTGAGGAGTAGATGGTAGGCATTCCCATTTATGGGATCCTACCTCCCCCTAATATTGTACTTTCTATTATTTCAATGGCCAAATGGTCTTTTCTCTCCCTCCTTCGTGTGTGTGTGTGTTGCAGCATCCGGATAGCAAAATGATGCAGATTAACCTGACGGGCTTCCTCAATGGGAAGAATGCCCGGGAGTTCATGAGGGACCTGTGGCCCCTGCTGCTGAGTGCCCAGGAGAACATTGCTGGCATCCCATCTGCTTTTCTGGAACAGAAGAAAGAGGAAATCAAACAGAGACAGGTGAGTTTCTCCTGAGGACTGCTTCCTAAACTTTTTTATTTGAGTGATGGTCTTTGATTTGTGGTTGGTGATGGTGAAAAGGAAGTTCTAGTAGTAGAAAATAAGATTCACAATAGTTTGGATAGAAAGGAAGTTTAAAATATGTATGTGTGTATTTTATATTTGTATATATATATATGCTATAATCTAAAAAGTGAATAAAAACAAGTACAATATATAGAGACGATAACATTCTACATGGTATTTTATAGCCCAGATAAATGTAGATGAACATTTCACTTTATAACACATATTGTTAGTAATATTATTGTCCTTGTTAACCCTGTTAACCCCGTTATTCCCTTTCTTGTAGATTGAGCAGGAGAAGCTTGCGTCTTTGAAGAAGGCCGATGACGACAAGAAGGACAAGGAAAACAGAGAGAGGGGTCAGTCAAAGAGCCCAAGGAGGTAAAAGGAAAAAACTATATATATATATACACACACACACACACACACACACACATACATATTAAGATTAGGGGTGTGTACAAGTGTAGCCGGTTAGTAAATCATTACCATTAAGAAAAATCAATAAACTAATCCTTTTTTTTTTTTTTTAGTTAAAGTTAGAAAATTACTTCATTTATTTCCAGGAGTGGGGTCGACATGTGCTAGCTATGATAACTTCGAAGACAAAAAGCAAAATTATGAAATAAAGCCCTCTCTGTCTATCTGTCTGCCTGTTTCTCACTGCGCACTGTCACTCCTACGTCGACCCTTCCCCCCCCATATTAAACGATTAAACGTGTACACGAAGAAATTGCAGCCGTGTAACCGTTTAGACATTTTTGTAACCGTTCACACCCCTAATTAAGATGCGTTGAAATAAGTTTGATTTTCGTGTTGATTACGAATGATAAAAACCTGATTCTATGCTTTCTTCTTTTGTGTCCAGGCGGAAGACGAGGTCACCGTCACCACGGCGAAGGTCACCAGTGAAGCGGGAAAGGAAACGCAGTCCCTCGCGCTCCCCAAGACGCAAACCCAGTCCAGTGGGTGGCAGTTCACCCCCTCCACCCTTGATGCAGTTGCCCACAAAACCTTTGGAGCAAATGGCAGCTGCTGAGCCGGAACCTTCAGCAACAGACATACCGGAACCAGTCATCCAAGAAACTCCTTCCACTTGGTTTGTGGAATACTTCCTTTGCTAAAATGTTCACATACACTAAGTTAGTCGTCACTTATTTTCTAAGTGTTTTAATTAAGTTTCGGCTTTAAATGTTTTATTTGAATTTTTTTGTGTTGCATCATGTCAGTTTTATTTGTTTCAAACTTATTTCAAATTCGTCCACATTAAGCCTTTCATTCTTGGGTTGATTTGGCCGCTGGTCTGTTCATTTTTCATACATGACAAAATGTTTACACAGAACTGAATCAAAAACATCCATAGTTATTTTAGTTCAGCAGTAAAGTATTGTAGTTTTGTTTTAAGATGAAAAAAAAAAAAAAAAAAAAAATTGTCCTGAAGGCTGACCTTTATAATTGAGACTTCTTTCTTTGTCCCTTAGTGAAACGGTAGTGGAGGTGGTGAAATCAGAGTCAGTGATTGAAGTCAAAGACAAAGAGCCGTCGCCAGAGAAGACGCAGAAGAAAGAGGAGCGGCCCAGGTCCAGGGAGAGGGATAAGGACAGCAGGAGGGACAGACCTCACCACCGCTCTCGTTCTCATTCCCGCTCTCGCCGGCGACGCTCCCGTTCAAGGTAGTGTCTGATATTCCTGATATTAAGTCACCATGGCCTCATGTGGTTGTCCTATATTTATATCTTGATGTTTAAAATCAAAACCTCAAGGATCTTTTCATATAGAAAAAGGTTTCGAGATCTCTAAACTGTCCCTCTCTACCCTATTTCAGATCTTACTCCCCCCGCAGAAGGCCCAGTCCCAGGAGGAGAATGTCTCCTCGTAGACGGAGTCCCCCCAGGCGTGGCCCCCCTCCTGGCTCTAGACACAGACATAGACGCTCTCCTGTCCGCAGGTCAGTGACTGTAGCCCAGGGGTGCCCACTAGGTCGTCGATCGCGAGGGTAGTGTGGGTCGATCGCGTGGCATTCTTAAAAAAATAAAATAAAAACAAATTTTTTTTTATTTATTTTTTTACTATGTTAGAGCGAACGAGCCGTGCGAGCATGCGCCGACGTTCGGTGGAGGGAGAGAGGACACCACTTTCTATTTTGACATACAGTACATATCAGTTTGTTATCTAGTGAGCTAACCAAAGCTAATCCAAGTCAAGGAAGTGGAGAGGCTTCTGCACTGTGACAAATTCTACTATGTAAAATACAGCCAGAGAGAGGAAGACTGTTCAGACAAACAGACCACTACATATTCTAGTGGGACAGAAGTGATCATTGAGAAGGATTTTTTTTTATGACTATAATTCTGCATTTAAGATAAACCTATATGCATTTGTGTATATTTCTTTCTCTTTTAAATTAGAATTGCTTAAGCCTTCCTAGCCTAATACATAACATCACCACCAACTAAAAAATGTATAACAATTATGATATTGTATCGGACAGAATCGGTATCGACCGATATCCATAACCCAGATATCGGAATCGGATCGGAACTAAAAATAGTGGTTCATGCAGTTATGCAACTTATATTGTACATTCATTTTCAATATGTTTAAATAAATATGTACAGGCTTTGGAATACTGGAAAATACCTTTAGGCTGCAATTCTGCACACATTTTTTCTCTTAACTGAGAACCGTACCGTACAGAACAGAACCGTGACTTAAAAACCGAGGTACGTACCGAACCGTGACTTTTGACCCCTAATAGTAGGTGGTAGCTCACTTTGACTTGGTCATTTTCAAAGTAGCTCACAAGCTGAAAAACAGTGGGCACCCCTGCTGTAGCCCATTGTTTAAAGAAACAAGTGTTAAGGTCTTACAGGCATAGTTCCTCCATCACCTCTTCTGTTTTATATTAGTTCACTATTATACTGTCCACCGTAAAATTGTGCACTTCAGATCCTGGTCGTACACATGTGGTACATGGTTTTCCCTTTGAAAATTAACTTCTCCTTTTTTTCTGTCCTGCAGGAGGCGCTCTCGCTCTGCTTCATCCTCTGGTAGCAGCTCCTCTGGCTCTCGCTCACCTAAAAAAGCAATGAAAAGAATATCTAACACTCCACCCCGAAAACCTGCCCCCAACGCAGACACTTCCATTAGCCCAGCAGGGAAGGACAGGCGGTCACCGTCTCCACGGGCCAGAAGGGGCAGAGGCTCTGCATCACCAGCCAGATCATCTGGTACGATCTTTACAATTATTTCATTGCATTTCATCTCTGTAATTGTTACATATTTGACACACTACCGTTTCACCTCTGTGGCTCCTTCTTTGTTGCTTACATTTTTTTTAGATGCCTACTTTTCTTTATAAATGAGGTTACACAGAACCAAATTGTTCCTGTGCATTTAAAGTGTACATGGTTTCAGGACTAAATATATCTAAACTTCTTGGGGTCTTGGATTTCAGGTGTAAAGCGAAAACCACGAGAAAGGGCTGATTCTCCATCTGGAAATGCCAAAACCAGACCTTCTGAAGGGTCAGAGTCAGGTAAGAATGAAGTTATGTCTGTTAAAGAACCATAATGGCCTTTCGGCTCACCAATTGGGATGACTGGTCGTATGTAGTTCCTAGCCACTGCTCTTTGTCAAAAAACAAATAATTTTTTCCAGGTCAGTTTGCTCTGGTTTCACTAGGAAGGGCCATGATGACAGAAGTCAAATCCAACTTATCCGTGTCTCAATTTAACCTATCATACTTTAGGTATATGATTTGTCTTTATGGCTATTGCACACTTTGAATCATTTTGCCGATGAGATGGGCAAAGAATTATTTGTGAAAAATGTATCCAAGCAAGTTGAGGGAAAGTAAGTCACATGAATAGAAAACCTTTTTTCTGTGTTGTCTGGAAATTTTCTATTGCAGTCGGTTTGACTGTTTTGACAGTACACTCAATGCTCTACATTTCAGACGAGGACAAAAATGACAAAGGAGAGACAGGAGATGCAGTGCAACCGCGACGTCAGTATCGCAAGCAGAATCGCGAGTCGTCTTCAGGTTAGTACAACATCCGAACTCCTCGTCCTGCTGCCTTGACATTCTGCCCACAGGCTTCTTTAAAACTGTTTTTAGCTGTATGGCCTCAGATGTTCTACAAATTGTCAACATGTCCCTTCAGACAGGTGTATTCCCACAGGCCCTGAAAACAGCAGTCATCAAGCCACTCCTAAAAAAGAACAATCTAGATACATCACTCGTGAAAAATTATAGGCCCATATCTAACCTACCATTTTTAAGTAAAATCATTGAAAAAGCTGTTTATCAACAGCTAAATAACTACTTAGCAAAGAACAACTGCTTTGATGTTTTCCAGTCAGGATTTCGACAACACCACAGCACTGATACTGCTCTGGTTAAGGTCCTCAATGACATCCATTTAAACACAGACAGTGTCAAAAGTTCTGTCTTAGTTTTACTGGATCTCAGTGCCGCTTTTGACACAGTTGACCACAGCATATTACTAGATCGACTAGCAAACTGGGTTGGACTTTCTGGAACTGTACTAAGCTGGTTTGAATCCTACTTAAAGGATAGAGACTACTATGTGTCAATAGGCAATTTCACATCTGAGCAGACAAATATTGAATGCGGAGTCCCCCAAGGTTCCATTCTTGGGCATCTTCTGTTTAACATCTACATGCTCCCACTAGCTCAGATTATGAATAAGAACAAATTATGCTACCATAATTATGCAGACGACACACAAATTTACATAACCATATCACCAGGAGACTACAGTCCGATACAGGCACTGAGTAAGTGCATTGAACAAATCAATGATTGGATGTGCCAAAATTTCCTTCAATTAAACAACGACAAAACTGAAGTAATTGTCTTTGGTGCCAAAGATGAACAATTAAAAGTCAGCGCACAGTTTATATTCGTTATGTTAGAAACCACACCCCAAGCCAGAAATCTTGGTGTTGTCGTAGACTCCGACTTGAATTTCAAGAAACACATTAAATCAATTAATAAATCAGCCTACTACCACCTAAAAAACATATCAAGAATTAAAGGGCTTATGTCTCAGCAAGATTTAGAAAAACTTATCCATGCATTTATCTTTAGTAGACTTGACTACTGTAACAGTGTCCTTGCTGGCCTTCCAAAAAAATCTGTTAGACAGCTTCAGCCAATTCAGAACGCTGCTGCTCGAGTCCTCACTAGTCTTCACACTGGCTTCCAGTCACTCAAAGAATTGATTTCAAAATACTGATGTTGGTTTATAAAGCACTAAATGGTTTAGGGCCAAAATACATTACTGATATGCTGATACGTTATGAACCGTCTAGAGCCCTTAGGTCGTCTGGGACAGGTCTACTTACAGTCCCTAGAGTTAAGACTAAACAAGGAGAAGCAGCTTTTAGTTATTATGCACCAAAAATCTGGAACAAACTCCCAGAAAACTTGAGGTCTGCTGCAACTCTCAGTTCTTTTAAATCGAGTCTGAAGACTTTTTTGTTTCCATTTTAACCTGCAATTTTTATTTTATTTGCTTCTTTTATTCGCTTTTAAATGTTTTATAATGTGTTTTATGTATTTTAATCTTGCCCCTGTAAAGCACTTTGAGTGGCCTTGTGTCTGAATTGTGCTATATAAATAAACTTGCCTTGCCTTAGTAGCCTTTTTATCCCTCTCTCTAACCGACTCATTCTCATTCGTCATTTTGCACTCGTCGTCTCATTGACTTTTGAAGCTGTGCCCTTACTGGCTACACTTAAAAAGTTATTAAAGTCTTCTCTCCGTTCTGTTTCAGACTCAGGATCTTCCTCCTCAGAAGACGAGGGGACCAAGAGGCCTCCAGCAGGGCCCGGTGCCCGAAATGGTGATGTCAGGAGGAGACGTAGCCCCTCCCCACGGAGGAGACACAGGGATCCCTCTCCAAGGTCAGAGACTTAGTCAGTGGGAAGATTTAACTGGATCCAAGAGAAAAATCCAAGTCGATGTTCTGCTTTGCTTATAATTCTTATCTTTGAATTTTTACATCTTCAGGAAAAGACGTTCACCGTCTCTTGGACGCAGGCGTCGCACCCCTTCTCCCCCACGTCGTCGCAGATCTCCATCTCCTCCTAGACGGAGGTATTGGCACATTTATTTTATAACTACAGCTATCATTTTAATATATAATCATTCAAATAGTTTGAATGGGTGTCATAAACGCTTATCAGATGATATAAGACACATGACAATTTGCATTTCTGACTTCATGTCATGGGTCCTGAAGTACACCTAATACATCCAGGAAGTATACTAGTGGACCCGCCTCCCATTGATGGACAGACATAACTAAACATCTGATTTGTCGAAAGACTCCCAGAGCACCATGGGCAACTAATAAGTCTTTTTGCATCAATGCAAACAATAAACGGACAACAATGAATCTAAAAGTATAGATTTATTGTAATTAAGTCTCTGAAAAGACGCACGAGTTCCAAGCTGACTTGAAAAGCTTCTGTAAGGATTATGATTGCACTGAGGACAAGGGCACAGCTGTAAACGTTCAGAAGACAAAGATGCTGCCGTATATCTTTCAAAAGTTATTATCTAAAATTTGACAGTTCTACAAGGTTTTTTGACTATTGAATTTTCTTCTTCCCAGGTCTCCTTCCCCACCTCCACGTCGTCGTTCCCCGTCCCCCAGACGGTATTCTCCTCCTATCCAGCGTCGCTACAGCCCGTCCCCTCTGCCTCCACAGAAGAGGAGGATGTCCAGCTCCCCCGCAAAACGCTCGCCGCCCAAGCGACGCGTCTCCAGGTCCCCCAAGCGCAGAAGTCCTCATGCTCAAAGGAGACGCACACCTCCATCCTCCTCCTCTCCGTCCAGGCAGAGGAGGAGTCCCATGCTGCCTTCTGCCCGGCCAGGCAGGGATACACGATCCCCCGTTGCAGCAGCCGGCCGCCTCTCCCCATCCCCTGCAAACCGTGGTCGCACTGTTAAGAGTTCCATCAGTCCTAAGGGACGTTTTGAAACCTCCAGTTCACCTCCATCTAACCGGAGACAGCAGTCCCCGTCACACACTGGCAAACCAATACGCAGAGTGTCCCGCACTCCAGAGCCACGCAACAACAAGAGGTAATTGCATTGTGTTTGTGTTGTAGTTTTTGCTTTGCATTTGTTTGACTCAACGTCATTCTAAATGAGGGTCACCCCTCAATGATCTCTCGAATATAAAAAAAGTTAAATGAAATGAAAATTATGGCAGTCTCCATTGTGAGTCAGAACAACGCAGTTTTATATCTTTTGCGATAATAAAACTTGCTTTGAAATGGTTCGTCACCCTTTGTCCTCTCCACAGACCATCTCCGAGTCCACAGCCTAAAAGGAGAGCTTCTTCCAGATCCAGATCGGTTTCCCCTAAACCAGCAGCTCTGAAACGTCCAGCCCCAGCATCTGGCTCCCCCTCACCATCTCACTCAGCCAGTGGGTCTCCACCACCAGCCAAAAAGGCCAGCAGTGGATCCGGCAGTCAATCCCCAAGCAAGGTTTGATCATTTATCTTATTGACTTTGATCATATGGCTGTCTATGAAGGTTCATATCGTGAAGCTTGAATATTCTGTGTTTTGGTGGATCTTCTTTACACGCACGATTGCCAAACATTCTTGAAATTTTTCATAAAAAAAAATACCCATTGGGTTCTTGTAAAAGCTGTCATAGACCTATCAAATGTTTTTCCGTCCACTGTCCTCTTAAGAGATTTTCTGCAGATACTCTGTATTTTTGTAAATGTCCCTCCTTGAAAAAGTGTATCATTCCAGTGATGTCCGTGGTTTTATTAAGTATTACTTTCAAGGTTGTCCTCTTAAAACAAACAAATCTGTATTCTTGCAGAACTCTGATGTTGACGGCAGTGGAAAGAAAAAGAAGAAGAAGAAGGAAAAGAAACACAAGAAAGAGAAGAAACACAAGAAGCACAAGAAGCACAAGAAGGAGAAGAGTGCTAGTGCCGCGGCCGGAGAAGGAGAAGAAATCCCCGTCGTAGAGGAGGATGGAGAGTCTAAAAAGGTTACATCTGTTCATGATTCTAGCTACCAATGCCTTCTGCTCAACAGAGATCGTATAAGTTAATGGATAGTAATCAGTTGTTTGCCATGCACTGTCATTCTGCATTTGTGTCCAGGTTTCCAAATACAGAAACCTATATTTCATGCTGCTTTTCTTTCAGGAAACAGACAGTGAAGTAGAGGACACCTTGGATGACTTAGAGAAGCACCTCAGAGAAAAGGCGCTGCGATCCATGAGGAAGGCCCAGTTGTCACCTTCACAAATGTCCTGAAAACTAAGGAGCTTTCTCACTTATGATTTTTTTCCATTCACTCTTGATGTATGTCATCAACCTGGTTCAGCTTTAGAATGTACAAATTGTGAAATCTTGAGGCTTTTTCTTTTTACTGGTTTGGTACATTCTAAAGAGCGTGTTGCATTTAAGAGCTTGATTTGTCCGTTAGTGTATTATCTAAACTGTAAAGATGCTTGTGTTGTCCATAATTTTTATATTGTTGAGCAGGGGAACGGTTTAAGCTCAGAGGGTTTGAGTTGGGCGGGTTTAAAATATCTTCCACAGCCTACATTAGATTCCATTGAGAAATGATTGCATGTGCAGTGATTTGTCTCTGATGTGCATGAACCACTGACCTTTTGGAGAGTAGAGACAAACCAACATTCAGTAACAAACTGTTACTATTGCCTTTTTATTAGAGGAAACATTTGCAAAGCTGTGTGACCTGTTAGAGGCTGTAACAGAATGTATTGTACCATATTGTAACTGAATAGAGGTGTTTGTCATTGTGTGTAACCTGCTGTTTTTTCTAAATTTAAAATTGTCTTGTTTTAAGACTAAAACAATCTGATGTGATGCTTTAATTTTTCCAACCCGATTTGATATGCAATTTTATGTTGACACCCTTGCACCAAACTAATCTCTGTTGGAATGCTATATAATTTGTATTTAGTGCCCCTTGCTATTGTCATCCTTTCAGAATAAAACCTTTTTATAGGATTTGTGCTTTCCTTAATGTTTGTGTCTTTTCAGTTTTGGATGGGATCTGTTAGAAAGTGACAAGGAATGTAATGTCAGTCAATGAAAAAAATTAAGATTTGTTGAGTTTTTGAGTTTGGATGTTGACTACTGCATACAGTAAGTTTACATCAGGTACTGTTAACAAAATTGTTTTTTTTTGTCGAGTAATTGAAATGAGAAATGATCGAACATGACCTGCAAGGCCACAACACAACTTGTTGCAGCATACTTAACAGCGGATATGAAATGTGTATTCATTGTAGCTAAATTTTCTTTGCAACACTGGCATTTGAACAGTCTTAAAATCCCAGTTGCCAACTTTAATTTGTATTCATACTGCTGAAAATCCCTTACTTTAATTTTGTGACATTGTAAACGAATTAAGGTAAAGAGAGCTACACACTAAAGTAACTGATGGACAATGAAATACCATAGGGTTTTTAGCTCTGGTTGGGGATTTAAAAGGGTTATCTGTTGACAAAGAGCAGAAAATGCCTACAAGAGCATTATCTCCGTGCAGCCGCTGAGTGGCTCCCAGTCATATATCCTTACCCTCCCAACCATGCTCCCTACAAGGAGCCTCCCCTCCTCAAACCCTCCCACATTTTTGTATGTTTGCGCTGCAGATGACATCACGGCTTTAAATATTCCCGTTGCTTCTCAACAGCCGTCCTCCTCACCATCACTACTCAGCCAACGGAAAGAGCCTCCCGGTCCAGCGATGGTTTAGTAGCTCGGCTAGGTTTAACTCGTTGAAACAAAAGTATCTGGACGACACCGCTGCTGTTAGCCTCCTTGTTCGATTCGACACAAAACCCTCTTCGTGAATCTCCAACACCTCGTCCTCGGGGAGAAAAGGCGCCTACTGGGCTTCAGTGCGGAAAGAAGAAGAAGAGTGGTGGAGAACAGGACCTAGCTAAGTCGGGCGTGGTAGACAAGAAAGAAGCCTCACTACACCTTTTGTTAGCAAAACTTTAAAAAAGTAGCAGCAGCCATAATGTCGCTGTCGGTACCGCAGAACGGAGTAAAGGGGGACGACGAGCCCGTTATCGAGTTGTTTGTGAAGGTAAGACGGCTGGCACGAGGCGCATGGGACAAGTTTTTTTAAATTTGACTAAAACATACTTGGCTAAATCTGCATCACTGCATTGTGAGGATGAATGCTTCCCTTTTCTGCCTTGGGAGATATTTGGGAATGCTTTACTTTCTACTCATCAGGTTTTTGTTCAGTAAAGACCCGTTTAGCTAGCTAGACGTTCTTATTTGCCTCGTGGGGTTTTCCATATTTGATAGAAGCTCCAGAGAAGAAGACACTTCTTGTTGAAATCATTTTGGTTTAGCTCCACAACAATCTCTAACCTCCTTGCCACTGTGCCCATGTGTAACCAACCTGCAGGGCGGAGGCAGCCCCCACCATCATGGGGGATGAGGAGGCTGCCATGCTGGAAACTGAGCGCAAATTCGTTAACATAAGCCCCGTTGTTCATTCAACACAGTGTACATTCGCTCACTTGCTGCAGTTGTATTTCCATGCATACACGTTTAATTGATTAAACTATGCAATAGATTATGTTGAAAGTGCATGCATACTGTACAGTCTTACAGTCCAGCCATTAATTGATTCTGGAGATCAGTCAAAGACAGTCGTTTGAACATTAAATTCATCATGTCTCATGTTGCAAAATGCCATCAAAGCTCTATCTGAAAGAGTTTGCTTTTGTGATTGACAATTTTTCAAGTTTACTTCCCTTATATGGCAAAAGTATTAGATTATGGGCTACTGCTGTTGTATGTAGCAGGCATCTGTCATTAGTGCTGCTCTTGACCCTGGATGTTATTTAATTTTGTTTAGCTGTTTGTGTTGCTTTACAGAAAAGAAAACAACTGGAAATGATAGATTAGGAAACCTGATTTATAACTTCAGATTTGTATTTTTTTTGAATTTTGTTTTCTGCTCCACTGCCTTCCTTTTAAAACTGTAATTATGCATCAAACTGCCTCGTCTTCAACAGTGATGGTGTAGGAGGCTTGTGGATGCTTGTTTTCCTTTCTTCAGCCTTCTGCTTTTCAGGGCGGGAAAATGGCTAAGGAAAGAAAAAAAGGGGGGGGGGTGCAGGGCTGGAACCATGGAACAAGGGGGGGCAGTGGGAGGAGGGAGTCATGGAGAGCGAGAGGATTATAGTTGGGTAGTGGGCGCTGCGTCACTGACCACAACAGCACACCCGTTACAGTAATGGTGATTATGATGGGAGGCAAAAAACATTTGTAAATGCAACATATGAGAGTAATTACTTGTGGTAAACTTAATAAAAATAAAAAGTAGGATTATCTGCTTTATTCAAATGTAATCAAAGCATGCCTTTTTAAGCCTGCGTTCCTGCCCGCTTTCTTGGGCTGGGGATACTGTCATCTCGGAATCTGGAAAAGTTGTACTATTAGTTGCTTTAGCTTGAATTACGGCAGCTTCTGTCTTCCAGTCAAGTCTAGTCTAGTTAACAAAAGGGTATGTCAACAAAGGGGGACCACTGTAGCTAGCAAGATTCCCGTTTACAGAGCCTAGGCTATGTTTTAACACTGGATTTTCCTTCCAGCACGCACACACAGTAGGTACAGTTAGTGGATCGTGAGGAGATATTCAGTGATTTTGACAACAGGTATCCTCCAGAACTGCTGTCTTCACCCTTTTGAATCTGGCCCCTCAGTGCAGGAGCAGAACGGATGGAAACCAACCGGCTAGCAGCGTGTCTGCTGCTCACAGCCTCTTGGCGAAGTTACATCATCCTCCAGCCCTGGAAGGCTTACACATGTGGCCAACTCTTCCCTCACACACCCCCCCCACCTTCCTTGGACAGCGTTGCTTGTTGTTACAGACTTTTCTTCCACTGTTTGTGAGATAGTCCTTCTTCTCTATAGACCCTCGCAGCATGACTCAGTGTCTGACATGCCGTCCACATCTATTACTGATGCCGTTGTTCTTCGTTAAACACAAGTCATGGAAGACAATGGAAGGCATGCAGGTTGCCATAGACACACTGCCATGAGCCGGGCTTCTGGGAGCAGCTGATAACGAACAATTTGTGTGTGTGCTCTGCTCTCCACACACAGTGGTGTCAGATCTGTTAGGGCACTGCCACATATCAAAGCTGACTAATTTGGACTTCTAGAACATGTTCTGCTGCAGTGTCTCTGTGCAAGCCAAACAGCGACAACAATTGTTTGCCTGCGAGACGTAGCTGACTGTGCCACTTTAGAGATGATCGTGCAACTTTTTCTACCTGCGTTCGTTGTTTATAGCAACAGTAGTGCTATCACTATGGGGACACCTCATCTTTGAGGGGGGCGTGGACGCAAACTTTTTCATTGTCAGTTTCTATTGCTCTCTGTTGCAAATCAGCACGATGTAATGACTTTGCAACCAAGGAAGATGGACCCTTGACCTCATCATGGCACTGAAGATTAGATATTGTTTTGCACACATGATTAGCAGACGTTTCTTTTGTGCATCATTCACTCCTGTCTGTTTCACAAGTTTGCACTCCCACGCATCACATGGTTAAGGTGGTGGTAATATGAAACCCTATATCTGATGTATTTATACGCTGTGGTAGCTGGGAAGTGTTTTCCTCCCAACCCAAAGTCCAGAGGGATGAAAAGGTGCAGCTGCATATAATTATGTAGGATTAGCGTTTTAAGTAGTACAAGGTCGAGCTTTCCTCACTGTTTAGGAAAGCACAGGGATTTTTCAGTAATTTTCTTGTCATCTTTGCCATCACTTAGGTGGTTGTTGTGTGTATTCTACAGGATGGCGAATAAGATTCACCGTTGTTATTGCGCATAATTCCTGTCACTAAATCATTGCCATTTTGTTTATTTTTAATTCAGGATTTCACAGTTTTACTATCCTGCTCTGAATAAACGAAAGCATGCCGGTGAGTCATTCTGTATGAAGGCCAACAGAATATAGATGAGTGAAGAGAAACAGACAGGCTTTATCCCTCTTTGTGTATGCGTCTCTTGGCTGCATCTGCGCCAAGGTCACACTACTGAGTTCAAGAAGCCTTCTGCTGCCTCCTTCTATACCCTTGCCAGCAGCCAGTAAACATGTTGGAGAAGTGCTTTTAAAGTCTGGGTGGCTTAAGAGCCCGTCTGTGTTTGTGTGTGTCCTTCAGTGCAATCCCATGGAAACCGTAGAGATGGCAGCCTGCGACATGCCACAGAGAGAGAAAGAGAGAGGTACCAACAAAGCAGCACTTCTGTTTGGATGATTAGGGCTTGCATTGTCAGACCACTCTCTAGAAGGACTTAACGTTCAACACAATCCCAACGCCCACTAAGATGTAAGTCCTTCTTCCCCAGATATGAAGGAATATGTTACGGTTCATGCAGCCCACTGTAAACCCTTGGTAGATGTGACTTTTGTTCTTTTAAAGTTTTATTTCTACGGCCTTGGGAAGCGCTGCTCGTGTCATATTTGTGCTATCGGTCGAAACATGTGACACTCAGACCCGTCTTGTGATGTTTTATGGAAACTCATTGAACTTTTTCAGCAGTGACTGCACAAGTCAAAGCTCAAGTGACTTCTATAGTTTTAGGACACAGTTGAACCAAGGAGTGTGGTAATGATACCAAGCCTTAAACTTTAACAAATTGCTCATAGTTTTTTTTTCTTTTTTTCTTCAGCCTAATATAAAGTATTTCTCTTCCCCTGTAGGGATTGTATGCTTGGCAACTGAGTAGTTTTGATAGGAAAATCAATAGAGCAGTTTATGTTTCCCAGGTTTATAGCAATGCTGCAGTCAGCATCATGAGTAAAATGACAATAATTAATGGCTTGTTGCTGTTATAGAGCACTGTGCTGTCACTGTTATTTTTCTGCCCTGTAAATTTGCTTTTGCATTACCTGGCACCTGACACTATTTCTTTATTGTTGCTGGTCTGGTTGATGACTGTGGAAGCCGGCCCAACAGACCTCAGTCAGTGGGTTGTTATAGCCATTTGAAGAGGGGCTTTCCGGTTAATCTTTAGCGGGCACATTCAGAAGTCCATGTCATGTTCTTGTCGGTAGATTATAAAGGTGTGTTTGTTCCTGATTGTGTCTGAATCAATATGTGCCAATTAAAATCATGTTGCGTTACGTACAATATATCCTGAGGAAAAGCTTAGTTCAATCTGTTAAGAGGAGGAAGAGCTTGTCCCATTTTTGCCGCCTGGCCAGGAAGCCGGTGGCTAATGAGGCATTTCTCCTATGAGTACAAGAAGGGGAAGTGAGGCCACCCTAGAACAACATGGATCAGAGACTTTGGAAACTTGATCCCACCAAAGACTCTACTTCATGGATTGTTTTTTTTTAACTTAACTAGCAGGTTACTGCTGCAATTATAAACTACTAGATCAGGATACAGAGGAAAAATGAGCCCCTCACTTTACCATGTCAGGAGAAGTGTATGTGTGACCCCTTAAAGGTACTGTAAGCGGAATGGTTCTTTTAGCTATCTTCCTGTCAGTTACTGCAGTTAGCAGTCCCCTCGCTCGTCCCTACGTCACCACATTAATGCACTGCGGTCCACAAGCAGCGAGTTATCTAGCATCATCTCAGATCCATAAGTGTGATAAAACATGATTTAAAAGCCATCAAAACGGACATTGGGAAGGATTTTTACCTGCTCCGCCATTGTAGGCGCATAAACATTCACCCATCTGTTGCTCTGGCGTGCACCAGCAGTGAGACCATGAGTGAGACGGGTGTCGCTTTGTAGCGTTCTCTCTATTAGATAAAAATTTCGGGATCCTCCAGTAAGTTTATTTGCCGATTACATGCAGAGCAGCTGACTGAGAGATCGGCTTTATAAACAGTGCACATTATGTAAATGATCACTGTATGAATAAAGAGCGATTTAACACATATATTAACATAAATAAACCGCTTACTTCACCTTTTTAAATGAGGAGAATCTGCCCTGCCCACTACACATGTAACATGATCCAGTCCACTTCTGTTTCACGTGCCTTGTTCTTCATACCAGAGCCTACTGTGGTGTATGTAACCCAAAGTCTGGTATGTGAACATGGAGGATAGGGTGACAGGGGGCTTCTCTCTTGACTCGTCACTCCTTCAAGATGCATAGTGGACTTTAACCGTCCCGAATCTAGGCTTTCTTTGTCTTTGATGACCATTGGAGCACACCACATGTTAATGTATACATCCCAACACAAAATCCCTGCTAGATAGTAAATAATTTAGGGATTTTGGATAAAATAAGTCTTAGTTTTTTGTATATTTAATTTAGCTGCATCATATAGGCTACTGTATAAACATGGTGACAATTTCAACTACAGCAGAAATAATATGCTGCTTTGAATTAGCACACTCATGCAAACCTTTTTGTTTTGCATGTTTAACTTTTTAAAAAGCAAGATGGCATGTCCCGGACTGGGGCTACAGGTCAACTCAAACGGAGGTCAGCGTGGAAGAGACACACAGTCTGCTCAGAATAACGGATCAGGCCAGTGTTTGTGTGGTCATTGTGCGAGCCTCTGCTGCCATGCATATCTGGCATATATGGTCACTGCATGCTGGCACTGTATTGGTGCCAAAAGGGTGATTCACAGCTGTCTGGATGAGACATGTGTCCTGAAGGAATGGCAACAGCAGGGTTCGTTTAGGATGAATATGAATTATTGTAGCTGGGTGCAGATTAGAGCTGCACCGGTTAATCGCCGAAACGATTATTAAAATAATCGCCAACTATTTTGATGATCGATTATTCATTTCGAGTAATTTTAATAAAAAGTTTCCAAATTCTCTGGTTTCAGCTTCTCAAATGTGATTTTCTATTTTTATTTATTTATTTTTTTAACCTTTATTTATACAGGTAAATCCCATTGAGACCGAAGACTCTTTCTTTAATCCTATTATGACAGTAAACTGAAACATCTTTGTGTTTTGGACATAACAATACATTTGAGGACGTCAACATGGGCTTTGGAAAATGTATCAACATTTTTCACCATTTTCTGACCTTTTACGGACCAAAACATTAATCGTTTAATCGAGAAAATAATCAACAGATTAATCGATTATCAAAATAATCGTTAGTTGCAGCCCTAGTGCAGATATTTAGATGCTTTTTGATAGACTAGTAGAGGCCAGTTTTCCGTGTTATTTACTATGCAAATGCAATGGGGAAATGGAGGGGGATGACAATAGTGTGTGGATGTTGTGCGTATGTCT
Source organism: Hyperoplus immaculatus (assembly GCA_949357725.1). Taxonomy (NCBI): domain Eukaryota; kingdom Metazoa; phylum Chordata; class Actinopteri; order Uranoscopiformes; family Ammodytidae; genus Hyperoplus; species Hyperoplus immaculatus. The sequence continues at coordinate 12,135,471 of OX442363.1, read as the reverse complement.
GCTCTCGTCATCAGCCTGGGCTCTTTGAATGTGTAAGTGCGTGGAGAATTGGAGCCGGTGCCACCCTCAGTGTGCAGTACACTGTGTTAGACACTTGAAACAACAACAACAATCGGAGCAAGGGTGACCGACTGTTGGTTCACGCTGATCTCCCACATGGCTGTCTGCTTGTTTTTCCATCATTTTGGATCTGCATTACTCATCAACAAACAGAAATCCTCTGCCTCTAGACCTCTTGAGCTGGCTGTATGTCTTATCTCTTCTTCCACCCCGGGGCTAAATACAGTAGTTATAGCATTATTGACTTAGCTTATGTCACTGCTGTAGTGCAGTAAGCCTCCTTAAGGCTTCAGTGTCCCAACTTTCCACCGTGGCTCTTAGACTGTGCTCATGAGCTCCAGCACAGTAGGCATGCGTGTCTGACGGGAAGCTTTGAGGTTTCCACGGTGATGTCAGACTGAGTCACAGCCACACCAAGGATGTGACGGCGTTTCCATGTTCCAGCGAGATCTGACTTGGCAGTACACTCATCTCTGTGACTGTGGTCAGATAGACAAGAGGGTCTCGGCTCTCACTACCCAACCAGTCCAGCCCTAGTGATTCAACTGGGCCAAACCTCAACACCTTTTTGTTGAATGCTGAAATCTCTACCCATAGGACTGATGTGAAAAGCTTGGAACTGGAAAAGGGGGCATCCGATGGCTGGTTGAATTTGAAAGTTGGATTCCAATCTCACTGCTGCCAGTGTGAGACTAGGCTGGTTGTGTTTGGCTTCTTTTGTGAAATACAAATAAAGGTTTCGAAGTGTATTCCCCCCCCCAGATTATTCTGTGACCCAGGAGGGGTCTTTCAACCTTGATTATTGGTATAGTAACAATCACTCATGATATTCTTGATCGATTAATCTGCTTTATGTTTTCAGCCCGATTCATCTTTATCCTGGTTGTTTTTAATTGTCTTGCTTTTCCTTGAAACAAAAAAAAAAGTGATAGTGGCCTTCAAAAAGTAATCTGTAATCCATGCTGACAATTTGGCAATTTGTGTGTTGCTGACTTGGCCTTTAGCAAGGCATCAAATCATTCCAGGTGTTTCTATATAGCTGTGTTTGACCTCTGACCAGCTGTTGGGAGTAAGACATAAGATAGTTCAGCAGCAGCTGCTCAATGTAGTCCCAGTCCAGCGCTGCATGCTTGTCCAGGGAAACAGGGAGAGGCGTTTCCATGACTACTACCAGGGCTGCCCACTCAGACGGACATTCCAGCTGTGTGACAGAGCAGCAGGAGGAGGAGAGGCACAGCACACTCGTTACATCGTCCGTTCCTTATTCGGTCAAAGTGAGGCTTGAACTGGCTGAGCAGCCCACCCCATTTTAGACTATGAAGTGTGTTGTGGAGGTGGGGGCACGGGGCCTTCATGTTACTAAAATTAGACCTTGAGCAGAGACTGGGAGGACCAGCCTGAACAGGATTCATTGTCCTTCAAATACTGTCTACTGTAACTGTGATGTCACACATCACCAGTCTACAAAAAGTGTCTAAGGGAGCTTTCAAGTCTTTAGTAGAAGTATCAGTAAATCATTGGAGTGGAAGTGGGAGAGTCAAAGAGGTGGAGGTTGAGTTGAACAGCCCTTGTGTTTTATGTGTCCGGCGTCCGCTCGTAAAATGTTAAAAGACTGGACTTGTAAAGCGGGCACCTTTTCTGTGCCTGTTGAAGTGCACATACCTTCAAGTGCATACGTGGCTTTACTATGTTTTAAGCTTGTTAGTTAAGGGTCTAGGATCGTCCTCATCATTCCGGAGATAGGCTGGCACTTTGATCGAGGGCTGCATGAACATAGTCACAGGGGAAGTGTAGAGGAAGAGATATGGCCTTACAGTGCATATGTGAACAGTGTGTTTTTAAAGACCCCACGTTCCCCCTCGCAGACTGAGCTCTCATTGTACTGCTGCTGCGGGGGCCACACCGTCCTGGACACTAGTGACTCCTAGATAACATCCGACTGGAGTGTGACTCATACCCTCCACTGGGCAGCTGTGTGTGTTTGGCATTAAATAAACAGGCATCTGTTGACTCACGGTCCATCCACTGTGGCTCAATAGAGAGACTGCTGGTGGAGAGTCTGTTAGCCTAGGTCAGCTGTTGCTGCTTGCGTGGCCCAGACATTATTATAGCCTTTTCCCATCGGGGGGCGAATTCTCTGTGTAAAAGATGGTGCAACCGTCTGCAAGATGTGAGTCATTTTCTGACAAAATGGCAGGCTAGGCTATACACACAGGGCCCTGCTAAGAGGTTCCTGACATTGCTGCTCGTATTTGGAGATCGAATAGCTGGTTTACTTCTTGGAAAATGTATTTTTTTTAAAACTGATGTGCTTTGCCTTATAAGGGCCCGTTTCGAAAAACAATTTCTTGCCTTGCTTGTGTTTTATTGGGGTGTGTGTTTTTTCTCTCCCCCTCCCTTTGCTGCTAACCGGTGGTGACGTATCTAAAACACTCCAAACAAAAAGTGCTTTGTGTTGTTGCAGTGTAGAAGGTTCTCCAGAAGGCCCTCTCTGAATGTCACACTGTAATAGTGGGACTCTGGAAAGTGTTCATATGGTGGAGGAGGACAATGTTTGGAGTGCTGTCTTAAACCTTTTCCAACTTGTTTAGTGCCACAGCCTTCATATAGCAATTTTTTTTTTCAATTTGATTTTCTTTCAAATCCACTGAGCTCATTCAATAAGGTGCTGCTTTAAAATGTTATTCAGCACAGTTATTGCATGTAGGGCAGCTGTTAATACGTGACAGGTAGCGGAAATGCAGCTCCACCAGCATCATTACTTAAACTAAACAAGGCACCCTCTTCAGCGGGAGTAACAGGACATATCTGGAATAGTTTCTGCCTCCTCCCCAAACGCCCAACCCCCTGGCTCCAGAGAGGGGCCCAGGATAAGGGGAGAAGGATAAGGGAAGGAACCAGCAGCGTGCCAAACAGCATCTGAAGTTTGATATCTCTCCTCTTCCTCCCACTTAAAGCATCCATTACCGCCTGCTCTCCTTCGTGTTAGCACTACCTATTGTGCCCAATGACCATTTCCACTAAATCTCTCTCTAGCTGTCTGTCTCTCTTGTATGCTACAGATCCCTGCTCTCAAGTCTTTGGCAGAGAGCTGCAGACTCTTCAGACTCCAGAGGGTCAGAGCGCTGCCACGGCACAGGGAACAGACAGAGCGAAGAGAGCTAGAGAGAAGAGTGTGAGATGTCTTTCTCAGCTGCTGTGGCCTCCTTCTTTTGCCACTCGAGACTCAGAACTCGAAGATGATATTTGCTTGAAAGCAGTTCTTTGTCTCGAAGTACAGTGAAAAGCTTTCGATTTACATAAATCCCGTTGTGTACGGTGCGGTTTTACATGTTGTGCTCCAACAGAGAGCGCTCATTTAGACACTCTACCTGTGTGTTGGTAATCGCCCTCCTCTGCTCTCCATGTCATATTTGTTCGGCCATTGCCATGGGAGCGGTTGCTGTGCTGCACTGCCAACCTTGATCCAGAACCCCGTGGTTTCTCTGTAGGTGTTGTGGTAGAAAATGGAGTGATCATCATCCCACTGATGTCTCTTCGATGATCCCCCTTAAGGATCAGCTAAAGCTCTGCGAGTCCAGTGACGGCCTTGTCACCTCCAAAAGCTTTATTTTAAAAATTTATTCATGTAAGGTGAAAACGGGACTTTCATTTGCTGAACAAAGGCAGTGATCTAATCCGGGGGGGGGGGGGGGGCAGGGAGTAGAGAGTGAGAAGGGGAGAGAGGGAGAGAGAGGACAGCCACAGTACAATGGGAGCCAGCAGGCAGATCAAACAGAGCCATCCCACAAGGCGTCACACAGAGGACAACAGCAGCCAGCCTGTACACACCGGCAAGGAGCTGCCGGACAGACTGACTGAATACTCCACAACAAAGTCCCCTGTAGAAGACTGTTCAAATATGTTTTTGTTAAGTGATTGAAAACACATTTGAATCTTATTTTTATTCATCCGTCTTTGCGAATCTTCCCACATCTTTCTAAACCATATTTTTGTAAAATGACAGTGGTCTAGTGTATGTCTTCTTAATAACACACGTCAAGTGCAGTCTTTGTGGAACGAGGAGCAACTGACGTCAAAAGAGGCTGACACAAAAGAAACGATATCCAGCCCCGTTTCACAGAGGCTCTGCAGCAGTAATGCGCTGAATGAAAAGGTGCATTCCAGAGTGCCCATTCTTGAATGACCTCCATGCTTGTCCTTGTGAATAGAAGAATATTGTGTATTCCTTTTCTCTCTCTTTTTTTTGCCTGCCTTGCATGAAGAATGGCATACCGTAACCGTTTTGTTTTTGTTGCCAATGTACCATGTATGAAAAGGAGCAAATGAGTAAAATAACAGCTGTCAATTTAGTCATTTATGTTGTTTAACTAGACATGAAACCATTTTTTTTTTTTGGAGCGGACATAAGATTTAATTTAGATAACACTGAAAGTTCAGTTAATCAAATGACATGCTGATTCTGCCACCTGCTGTAGAAAATACAAAACCATATTTGTCCTCTGCTACACCCTCTTCACTCTGTAGATGGCTGTGAGTTGAGCGAGACAAAGGATCATTTGGAGAAAAAGGAGTGCGCACGACAAAGAGATGGATGGTTGTTAGGAACACGGGAGACATCTCTGAATTTCAGCCACGTTTGTGTGTGTGTGTGGGGGCGGGCGCGCTATGTGGTGTGTGTGTGTGTGTGTGTGGGGGCTACGTGTGAAATCCCAGCTATTGTTAATTTTTCCCCCACAATTTGACTACTAGACTCTTTTTGTCAATACGTTAGCCTAAAAAGCTAAATAATGAACAATAATTTATAGGGACACACGCACCCATTCCATTGATCTCAGTGCAGTGTTGTCCAGCAAAAGAGGAAACGAGAGGCAGTGCTAGTCCTAATCACTCCAGAAGTTTCCTCTCACTCTGAGACAGTAGTCACACAGATTAATGGAGGGGAAGTGTGCTGGAGCATTTAAGACTAGAGAGGGGGTCTGCTCTCCACTCACTCCCTCCTACTTGAGTCTAGATGGCGGCCTGTAACAAGTATGAAAGGGTCATTGTCTGAAATGGGCCCTCTCTCTGGGTGACTGCAGTAAAACGCTCCGGGCCATAGAGGTTGTGCAACAGAGATGTTGTCTCCATCAAGATTGTCGAGTCCTCTTTTTTTTTTTTTTTTTTTTTTTTTTTTTTTTTTTTTTTTTTCCCGTTTTCGCTCTCAACCAGAAGCCAAGGGCTATCATTGGTCCAAACCTGCCACAGATGATTTTTAGATCTTTGTCTTCTATTTTGTGTTCTATGCTTTCAATTATAATATGGGACGTTTCCCACCCTGTGCTAAATATCCTCCGTTAAATAGAAAATGGTCCCTTTTTGTTTATGTACTTCAACATATTGCTGCATATACTTAATCTGCCCTCTTTCTAACTTCTTCTTATCTGTCTGTTTATTTAAGGCGGGAAGTGATGGAGAGAGCATCGGGAACTGTCCCTTCTCCCAGAGGCTCTTCATGATCCTGTGGCTCAAAGGAGTCGTCTTCAACGTCACCACAGTGGACCTGAAGAGGTGAGACCTACTCCCATCCTCCACCCTCCTCTATCTCTCCTCCTCTTCTTCCTTATCTGTCACCTCCCGCAGCCTTGCCTTGCTTCTGGATTGACTGTTAACCCAGGATTAAAGGAAACATTGAAATCCTCTTTTTCTTCCTTTGATAGCCTCCAACATATTCCCTGGGCGTTTCCACAAAGGCCTGCGCGGCTCTGTAACGCTTTGATCTGGCCCCACCTCGAACACGCTCGCCGCTTCCCTCACTGCTTATTTGGTTTTCCCATGACCCTTTCCCAGGCCGGAGCAAAATAAACAGGCAGACTCTGGAGGGGCTATTTAAGGTTCTTCACTCCGCTTCACTTCCTGCCTTGGTTTTTAGTGCGCAAACATGTTATTTTTCACCACTGGGGATCAGAAAAAACGGGGGTTCCTCTGCAATTTTATTTTCCCTCCCCAGCTGTAAGTGAACGTGCTTTTAACATGTGGATTCCAGTTCCAGGAGCTCTTTCCCAAACCTCACTATGCTTTTCTGTGTGTATGATTCATTTAAATGCTCCCTCAATGTTTTTCCACATGCTAAAGCGGGGCAAGGCGAGTGCCAGATTATTTTCGGGCACAGTCAGGCTGACGTCTGGTTTATATGGGCTTTCTTCGTCATGTGCGTTTGACTCAGAGATTGTAGATATCTGTCGGGCGTCTCCCCCTCTGGGACATGGAGACCTCTGCTTGCTGACAAAACACAACAGAGATGTACTTGATAGTAAATAATAAATAAATAAATAAATAAATAAAAGTGTGCCATTTATTTACACAGTGAAAGGCAGTGTCCATTTGGTTTTTGCGCATGCCTTACCCCCATCGAGATGGGTGCATAGTTTTGTATATATTTGCATGTATTTTCCCTGGCAGAGAGCTTGTGAAATAAAACAAAGTGTGCTGTAGAAGGCAATGGAGGATGTCCACCGACTTAGCAGTGCCCGTTTACCCCCTCAATCCTCTTAACAACCCCTTTGTTCATCTGGAGTGACTACATAGTGCTTTTCTTTTTTCTAGAGGCGCACCTGTAATTCCACCTTTGCTTTTTTCCATGCTTCTCCATAGTTACTGTAATCTTGAGTAAACACGATACCACTGCATACTGTAAAAGAAGGTGTGTGTTTGCTATATTTATGGCTCCTTTTTTATTATAGTATTTAAAATGGAAGCACAGTGCGTTTTTGTTACGCCTATAGAGGAACATGAATGTCACATGTCACATCATCACTGAGTTTCTTGGGTCAAGGCTATCATGTTAATGTTTGTTTCTTTGATGAAAGCTCTTGAATTGTTTCCCACTCTTCAGTGATGTAATTTGCTGAGGGTGCTGCTTCCGCCTTGCATACCGAAGAGTTGAAGTCATTTCCCCCTTTTTTTTGTGCCCTGAGATGGATTGTCCCAAAATTCAGCAACCATTGTGAATATCCCAAAAACAGAACAAAGAAAGACAATTTAGAGTCTCTGGATTGATGTTGTTACTCTTAACATTGGATCAAAGAGGATCCACAACACCACCTCTTGGCTTACACCAGTCTATTAGGCTATTGACAGTCGCTGAGACACTGCTTCGTGTTCTGTTGTTTTTATGCCAAAGGCTTTCTGTGGGTTTCACAAGTCGGTTGTGTTCACACTCCTTATTCAACACATGCTTATTTTTGTTTACGTGTGTCGGTGTCATCCGCCAGCCAGAGACATCTGGTACAGAATGTGCTGGTTTGGAGGCTGCAGAGGGAAGAGACACACAAACAACATGCTCATGGTGACAAACGGACACACATACACAGTTAAAGACAGAGTACTATGCAGATGTATTTGGAGAAGGAGAGATCTTGCAAATCTTATTGTATAGAGATGAAAGCTACTTTAATTTATTTCCACAAACAAGCCTTTTATAAAAAGGTTTTTACTGGTTGTGTGTCTTGGTTCTGTTCGCCTCAATCCACTCAAGTTGCTCCACTTGTCTTCCAGGAAGCCTGCAGACCTCCAGAACCTGGCCCCTGGCACACACCCACCCTTCGTCACCTTTAACGGTGAGGTCAAAACGGACGTCAACAAGATCGAGGAGTTCCTGGAGGATGTCCTCTGCCCACCCAAGTGAGTGCTTTCTCAGCCCTGTGGCAACACTTTAGAGCATGTCTCAACTCTGGAAACACACTGCATTGCTGTCATGAGCATGTGGTCAGCTATTAGATGCTCCCATTGCATGTGCAATGTTTTACTTTAAGGATGAGGCTTACAATATATGTAATGAAAAAACACCAACAATGTGTCTGTCTGTATGTGGCTCTGAACCTGGAGTTGTTTTATCCCTATGAAGACATAACTCTTCCAAAATGGCTCACAAAAACATACTTTCATTTCAGACACAAATTGTTGTATTGACCCAAGTCAAGTACACTTCCCTTGGTTTATGGCACGGAGAAATACTCTCCATCAGGGATTGCCTTAACAGAAAATACTACATAGGTGTGTGTGTGTGTTTACTAGTATGTATGTGTGTGTGTTTGCAGGTACATCAAGCTTGGTGCAAGACACCCCGAGTCAAACACAGCTGGTATGGACATCTTCGCCAAGTTTTCAGCATTCATTAAGAACTCAAAGCCAGACGCAAATGAGGGTAAGTTATCTATCTTTGACAAACACACACACACACACACACACACACACACACACACACACACACACACAGACACACACACACACACACACACACCATGCAGGTAAACTGTTAAAGAGCAGAGATCCAGAAACCTTCCAATTGTGTAGGGAGAGATCTCTGGTCGCTAGGCAACACTGCTAGCCCTGCCCCGATAGGTGGGAACACAGAGCTTTTGTTCTGCTGCCTCCTCCTGTCCCTGTGCTGCCCGTATCACCTGGTGGAGTTCTCTGAGAAAAACACTCTAGTGCTTGCTCTGTCCCTCATAAAATACAGAAATAAAATCTCAGCCTACCTGTTCTTGATTTTTATTTTTTTTAACCCATGACCCGGCTGCATAAGAACAGCCTTATCATGAACGTATCGGATAAGATTTTTGGAATAATATGAAAAATGTGTCGTGTATTGATTCATAGACTCTGTTTCATCCTGGTTGAAACGATTTGTAGAAATTGTTTCCCTATAAGAGCGTTTACGATATTACCAAAATACCGAGATTTTTGTATCATGTTGGCTGTTCTCCACCCTGGGAAAATATTGAACCACAGTGAGCTGGATGTGAAAGCCAAGGCTGTGTCAACAGAGTTTGAGGCTAAATCTCACAGTTCAATGATAAGTGCTCAAAGTATCAGCTCAGGTCTACTGTTGCTCGACTGAATCCAGCATGCAGCGCCATTCATGTCATAGTTTTCAACAATAGAATCAGTCGTTAATGAATAATCTATTGATGGATGGCCACATGGTGAGAGGACAAAGCCTTTCCAACACCTGTGCTATCAACTGCAAGAAATGTGTGGTGGGTAATGATGGCATTTGTTGCAACAGGAGGTCCTTTTTATTACTCTGGTTGTGTTTTATTGTGCAGGTGTTCATTATGTAGTGTCTGTTTCCTGTATTTCTAATGAACACAGGGGCTCGTTACTTGATGAAATACTGCCCCCGTGTGGTTGATCAGCGTATGGGTTTAGCAACTGCAGTGGGAGGTCTCAGAAAAACCTCAGTTTAAATACTGTTATATTTAAAGGTGCACAATGCAGATTCAGAGTTTGTTTACATTTGCAGAGCATGCAGTTTGTCTACAAAAATAATTGTATCTAATGTTTTAGTACATTTTAAATTATCATCACAAAGTAAATTATTTTGAAGAACCTACCTGGAACCAAATATAAGACTTAAATATGTTTGTAAACCAAATATAAGACTTAAATATGTTTGTAAACCAAACTGTGGGCCCGTGAAACAGTAACTTTTCAGGAAATTTTCTCACTTCAAACAGTGATCCAAATTTCCCGTGACGAAAGTTTGTTTATTCAGTTATGAGAATATACCTTTAGAAAAATGTTCACTTCTCTGACACACCCAAAGTTACATAGTGCACTTTTTTTTTTTAATATTTCCGTGTTGTGAATGATTATAATCCAATTTAAATTCAAATGGTTTGTAAAGTTGTTCTTGTATGTCTTGTGTCTGTGCAGCTCTGGAGCGCGGGCTCCTGAAGACACTGCAGAAGCTGGACGAGTATCTCTGCTCCCCACTCCCCGATGAGATCGACCACAACAGCATCGAGGACATCAAGGTCTCCAACCGCAACTTCCTGGACGGCCATGAAATGACTCTGGCTGACTGTAACCTGCTGCCCAAGCTGCACATAGTCAAGGTGAGCAGAGCAGTATTTTAAAAAGCATGGCTGCAATGTTCCATTGGTGACTGTGTAGGAGTTTACAGACTATGACCGAAATATATCTGGGTGGGGAGAAAACTCCCAACGATTGGTACATTGAGACAAGGGGACCTCAAATAAATCCCAGCATAGCTCCACCCAACCTGAGCAGAGGGATGGGCATGGTCTTCAAATGCAATTACACAAGCTCACCAAACTTAATGAACCAATAGGAAGAATATCCTCTCCCACCCAAAGAAGGGCTACAAAACGAATAGCCGGGTCAGACATATTTGAATCAAGCAAAGTCATTACACTCATGTGCTCACAAGAGTCGTATTAGGTAGCATGGATATTTAATGCATTTTTAAATGAGCCAATGTTTGAAATGTAATCTCGTCACCTTATGCCTATCAGATTGTGAATGCTAATCATTCTCAAAACTACTTTTCCTGTGAGCCACATTTATTCAATTCATAAGGATGTTGTTGAAACTTACAACAATGATTTCTATTGTCAATGCATCTTGAAAATAACTTTAAATAAATGGTCAAATAAATACCAATCCAAAAAGTCAAAGTAACTTAAAGATATTCAGTTTACCATCATTGAAAACAAAGAAGGGCAACACATCTTCACATTCTAGTAGCTGGTAGTTTAATTGTTCATACACCACCTTTTTATAGCTATTTCTTAGTTCCCTCAAAATTGCCACGAATAATGACATGGAGCAAATAACACCATGATAATTTACTAACATCAAAAGTGTAATGTATTGACGGGTGATTTGTCGGATTAGATGCAAACAACAAATCAGATTAAGTACATCATGGTGCTTCTCAAAGATCAAGAGTGGTTCTATTTTGCTGATGCTCTGACTTTATTCAAAAGTTCATAGTTCAGTTGGTGAATTGCCTAATTCCTAATTCCTGTATGCGTCCACTAGGTGGTGGCCAAGAAGTACAGAGGCTTTGACATCCCCAAAGAGATGACCGCCATCTGGAAGTACCTGAACAACGCCTACACACGCGAAGAGTTCACCAACACCTGCCCCAGCGAGAAGGAGATTGAGATAGCCTACGGAGACGTAGCCAAGAGGCTGGTCAAATAAGCCCGTCCCCGTTCCTGTACTGCCCTCTATCCCTCCACCCCCTCACCCTATACACTCCTTAGACCCCCCACCACCCACCCCAGTCACCTCTGCTCCGCAGCACCGGGACTGATGTGCTCATTCACGAGAAAGAAAAAAAAACTCTGGACTTCTTTTCCTTCTCTCCTCATCTAGAGCAATGCATGAACCCTCGTCCATTGTTGTTCCTTTCGCCCCCTCCCGTGCTCCGATTTGTATGAAGACCTTTTTGTTTTAGTTATTTTGTTGATTCAGCCAAGTTTGCCATAATTCCGCCTTTCATCATTAATTGCTTTTGTTTTTCATTTGCCGATGAATGTTGTGAGATGGCAAGGCGACGCAGAGTCCATGTCAATTATCAATGTCGGGAGCCTCGTCACACACACGGCCTCCCCGATAAGTGACCTTCGAGCTGACCTCTTCTCTGCATATAGGGCAGAGGTCACAAGATGTTGTTAAATTTCTGTTGTCTGTTTAATATTGAAAAAGCTCTATCCAATGATTGCTATATAAGAAAAAGAGAAGCCGTTTTCTCTTCCTGTCTTTTGGCTTATTAAGAGGCATTGTAAACAGTGTGGACGCTTCTGTGTTTTTTGTTTTGGCTCAAGTATTTGACAGGTTTAAGTAGAAGCTAATCCAAACCTGGGTGGTAGACATATCATACGTGAGATGAGCTTTATTTTAATGTTGAGCTTGTTGAAAATAAATCAAATATAATTGTAACTACAGGTAAAGCTACCTGGTATCCAATGCTCTGATTTCCTCATTGCCTCAAACAGGCAAAAAAGGCTTGTAGCTCAGCTCAGTAGCATTGTCGGGATATTTCCTGTACCGGCTGCGGAAGTAACATCTCAGGAAAACCCTAACCTGAGGTTTGAGGTGTATATATTCAACCATATGTAGCTTACAGGTGTTCAAGCGCGAGTAGATGTGTAGACCGGCCTTTTGTTAATCACCACATTGCCATATAAAGTGTTAATTTCTAGACACTGACGCAGCCCGCCAACTCTTTCTTCTCTTAGGAAGCGTGAAGGAAAGTCTTTACTTTGGTCGTGCTGACTGTAGTCGTAGCTTGCATTACGTCTGGCGGACCAAAGAAAAAGGGGCACATTATTCTGGTCTAACTGTGGATCAAATGACTGGCTCTGTAAACCGGTGAAATAATAGAAAGGAAAGAAAACACACACTCACCTTTTCCCTCTCCGTAGCTTACAGAGTGAAGGACACTGAACTGCAGTCAGGCACCAAGAAAGGCAGCGCTAAAGATATCTATGACGAAACAAATCGAGGAGAGTAGCAACGTTTTTAGTTTAATCTCTAAGGTATTGAATGTATGTTACGATACAATAGCCTCCAAAAGTGCTTAGTGTGGATAAAGCAAAACCTGTTTTTGTTATGCCATGTCTCAGACATTTGTTATGAAACAAATTTGATATAAAAAAGGAATTGTGAATACTTTTATGATTGCTCTGAACGCAGTGTCTGAATTATCGATAAACGCGCCATCTCTCGCCTGCCTGGATCATTATGGATAAACCCATCTCCTTATTGCCTTACTCAGTCTTTTCTCTCTACTGAAGGAAGGTTTTTCAGAGATCAATTCATTCCAACAGTATCCAAGCTATGTCATGGCTTTTTTTTAACAATATTGACTGAATTGAAATAAACTTTTCATTGGCACTCAGACTTGTGTTTTTGTACAAATCTTCAGTGGTGACTTTCAACAGCCATTACCATTATCCCATATCAATTGGACACAATGACAAGTTGAAACTTCACTCAAAACAAAATGTACTTTTCACAAATTTTTCAAGGACTTTTATTAACTTATATGTTTAGCAAAAGAATGAATACAACTATATTATGTGAAAGCTATAACATACAATGCCAACATAAAATGCACTCTGATGGCTGATGTGGAACTACTGTATACCATCGAAACCCATGCACATATAAGAAAATGGCTTCTCATAGTTGTTGAGTGTGTAGAGGCTTTGTATTCTTGTACTGTCTCCTCCATTTTAAAATCTTATCTATCATAAATCTATCTGGAGGTCACAGATACAGAACTATGGAAATGTTTGGGAACCTCTGGGCAAAGCATGTTTGTTTACAGCTCTATGTCTCCATGGAATGTCTCATGTGGGTGTCCAACTCACCCCCCTCTTTCTGAAGACACCCTCTGGCTGTCAGCTTGATGATGTTTTTCAGCCAATTCCCCTACTGTTCCGAGGCACAAACAAGACTATTCTGCAGGGCTGATTGCAGCCAAGGTTTTTCGCAAGAGAAGGAGAAAAAAACAAAAGGTGTGTGTGTGTGTACAGTTCTTTGGATGCTCTCCAGATCATTAAAGTGTCAGATTTCAGCCCAACACATTCTCGATTCTCTATACTGGTGAACGCTGAGACGTGGTCTCCACTTGTTATTAACGGGGAGGAAATCCACCCAGACACATGCAGACGTGTGTGTGTGAGGTTAGAGAAGACACAACAACGCTGGCTATCATTCAGACCACATAGTCATTACAAGCAGGGTTAGTGTATTAGTGTAATTGGGTAATGAAGGTGAGGCCGGGAGGAGCTGAGTATTCTTTCTCAAACATGTATTTGTGTGTGTGTGTGTGTGTGTGTGTGTGTGTGTGTCTGGAGAAAGCAGAGCTTTATCACAGACCATGAGAGGGAGCCAACAACTTGGCTAAGCTATGAACACACACAGGTTACAGTCACAGTTGTTTCCTTGGATTTGTCTGTGTTAGGGTGGGATAAACGTGTAACCTCTGGTGCAGAAGTGTTTCACTGTGGATATACATCTTTGCCATTATGCCTTTTACTCAATAATGACAGCTCAATCAATCAGCTGTGTGTTTTTTTTCACTACTCGGGCTCAGTGGAGCCTTCTCCGTTTTGGCACAGACTCTTTCTGCGCAGTGCCAGTTCAGTTTGCAGGTTTTTGCACAACACACATTTATACAGCTGGCTAAATATTTACACTGGTAAAGTAGCTCACTCAAAGGTACACAGCGATATCCCAACTGGGTTTTGGGCCTACAATGTGTGAAAACCCCTCTTTGCATATGGACTCTGTGCACCTGACATTTGATGTGGGTGCATAGGTTGCTCCATGTTTGGTTTAGCCTGTTGATTGACAGCACAAAGGCCTGCATATAGAAAACTCATGGCTGCAAGAACATGGATATTCTCTCAGTTTAAAAAACAATTGTTTAAGTTATAAAACACCTTTTAATTTTTTTATTTGCCCATACATGCACATTACCTAACATCTACCACGTGGGCTTTAAATGAAAGCAACTGATAAATGTGCCACTTTGCCAGTTATGAAAGTTCAAGCAAGCAGGATATAAACCACAGGGACCCTCGAGGTCGGGCGTAGGCAGCAGGCTATAAACAATATTTTCAAGAAGGTGTGCCTGCCAATACATACATCTTAAATTAAGAAGAAAGTAAAGTTGGTGTGGGCCACAAGAAAAGCACAACAATTAAATGGAAACATTTAATCTCATACAGCTTTGTTTTTCTGCTCTCCTGGTAATCCTGTGCCATTCAAATTATTTCTTCAGGAGGGCATTTGTTTTTTATTTTAGTTGCAGAGTTTGGCTTATTCATTCCAGGTAAAGAAACATAGGCTAGTGTTTTTGTTTTTTAATGTCAAGCCTAAATAAATAATAATAGGCTTACTATCTCAAAGTGGTTTTATTTCACTCCAGTTGCACTAGGAAGGTTTGGTGGTGTAGGCCTGAACCGAACCTCAATTAGTGTGATACAGTTCCACCTGTGCTATCTCTGCAATGAGCATTAATGAGCCTTTACATTTGATATGACACCGTTATAATTGCAGACAGGGACCGCTCATGGACAGCATCCACTACCCTGTAGCTGGCTGGCTAGCTCGTTAACATATTCAAAATAATCCGTTAAATAATGAGCCAATCAGGACTCAGGAGTTAGTGCACACAGCTGCTGCCAGCCTGGCACACAGTGTGTTGGTTTTGTTGGAATGGATAGCAGAGAATTTGAGGATTTCTACTGAGAAATGTGAGCATTTCTGCCAGGCTACAGAACCTCACAACCTCCATTATGCTCTCCGTGCCTTATACCTTTAATTCACATATTCAGCACCATTGGCCTTTATTCAGAAATATGTTGGCATCAACTCTTGTCGAGAGACACTCAACAGTAGCCGTCTGCGACAAGTTAGCAAGAGCGACGAGGCTAAGTCAAGGCTTTCCAGGTGTGTTTTCTTTCCATCAAACTTATTCAAGTTCTACAACAGGTCATTGACTCGGCGTGGTCAGGTTCAGGCCGTTAGCCTACCGTCTGTCTTTATTTTGCACTTAGCACAGGGTTTTATCTGCTGGCAATGGCATAGTGAGTGACTCATGAATTGGCCCAAAATGTCTCCTGATAGTGTAGAACAAAACACATCAACATGCTAGCAGCTAGTCTACTAGTGACGCAGCATTGATATAAATAGGCCTATTTATATATATGGTAACGCAGAGGGACACCGAGGTGGGAACCGGGAAATTCGAGAACATTCGTTCAATAATTATTTTTACAGGTGTTTTTTAAAGCCTGGTTAACCCAAATATAATAGCCTACGTTTTCTCAAGTAAAGTCATGTATATTATGTTTTGTTTTAGGTGCTCATACCTTTTTAAAAATCACATGCAACTACAACAGCTGACACATCATTTAGTATCAAACCCACACTGACAGTAGGCCTACTCTACTTTATTACAAGAAAAAATCCTACAAAATGTTCCCCTACTTAGTTCAAAGTGAGTAGGCCTATATGCCTATTGTCATGCACACAAAATAACCCCTGGAAGAGTCATGCTAGGCCTATATATCATTTGATTAGTATTAGGGCCTACTATAATATGTAGGCTAGGCCGTCTAGTAACATTTAGTGCTGTAAATAGCTTTTTTTTTTCAAGATATTTTTTTTTTGGCATTTTTATGCTGTATTGACAGTGTAGAGACAGAGTTGAAATGGGGCAAAGAGGGGAGTGACATGCAGAGAACGACTGCGGGCTGGAATCGAACCCGGGTCTGCTGCTGGCCGAGGCCCATGGGGGGGACGCCCTACCAACTAAGCTAAGGGCGCCCCCATAAATAGCTAATTTCAGCTGGTTTGTTTGTATATTATTTGGTAGAGTGGGCCTAAGCCAAATAAAGGCCTCCTTACTACTTCTTTTTATTTTTAAAGAAAAAATCCTTTTTAAAGACATTCACACAGCATGTTCCTTGTTTTTGATGAAAAACACAGTCATTGTAGGCCTACCTGACATGATTAGATTATGCTAGATAAATCCTAGTTTTTCTCTGAGCAGCATATTTAAAATTCCACTCTCCTCCCGTTTGGAAGCAGAAACCCCAGATGTATATCTTAAAACCTGTGCAAATAAAACCATAGCTACAGTATTAGCTTTGGTTATGGCTCAGTGAGAAAATGTGTAAATTTGTGTTTTGGGTGAATTTACCCTGTAATTGAAGGTGACCACAGTTTTAACGGTGGATCAATTCATAAAGAAGGCTGCAGCAGGCCGTTCTCTCAGCATGTGTCCTTCTTCAGAGGCAGCCTTCCACTGGATGCACACACTGCCTATGCCAAAAGTTTATTGTGGCATCAGCAACCCCATCAACTCCAAGACCGCTGAGTAACAGCCCGGCTTATCTGCCCTGCTCCAGTGCCCGCAGTCAACCAGTCAGGGTGGGTTTTGTGTGAGCTCGCATTGTTTATTTTAGCCCTCATTAAAAATGTGGTGGGGTGGCTTTTCTCTCTCCAGGGCTTGGCGGCTACTGTGGTGGAGAGATAGGGGACTGTGGTGGACCCACTTGGGCAGCCCACAGAAAACTGACCCCCCCTTCTCTTCCAGTCCCCTCCTTGCCACTCACCCCATCTGTGTCCTGCAGTCACACCCTGTGGCAGAGCTGCGGTTAACTGCGGCTGTTGGCTGGTAAAAGAGGCACAGTGAGGGGTTCAAGGATGCAAATTTCAAGAAGTGCCATTCACCTTAATCACCACTAGAGGGTGCTCCGCCCACGGTGAGCCAGAAGAGGGGGAATGCTCAAAGCCTCGCGGTGAATATTCTCCCCGGGGGTTTGTTCTTATCTTCTTTACATGGTCAGCACTTTTTCACAGGAAGCACGAGGGAGGTGTGTGTGAGAGAGAATGTATGTATGTATGTGTCTGTGTGTGTATGTGTGTGTGTGTTTGTGAGTGGAGGATAAGGAGAGACGTGGGTCTTAAAATAAGTGGCTTTAAAAGAGAAAAAGGGCCAACCATGAGCCCTCGTCAGCTGTGTATACTTGAAAGACACCTTGTGACGTCAGGTATTTCATGCCCCCGGGGGCCTTTGTCCAGGTTGTTTAGTCTCGTCAAGACTATAATAGTGGCCTGTTTTATTTTGTCTGTGACGGAAAAACTATTAGACATGAAAGGCTCTGCTCTGTCAGCAGTCACACCCCCACCTTAGCTCCACATAGAGGGAGATTTCCCTCGCAGTTTATGTTATGTGAGTGTGTCAGAGCCTGCGGGTTGAATATCTGTCTGGTATGTGGTGAATTATTGCTGTGTCTGTGCACTTGTGCATGGGTGAAATACTATGGTCTACTGTATGTGTGTGCATTTTCATAACAAGACCATACTCCTGTTCCCTTTTCAAAAGGAATCAGGAAATGTCTGTAGGGTGTGCTGATCATCCCAGGTGTGTGCGTGTGTTTGTGTGCATAAGAGATAGTGTGCGCGAATGTCTTTGTGCTAAAGTGAACTAGCAGGTTCTCTTTCATAGCCATATAGCACATCTAGTGGGAGAGAGAGGAGGTCTTTGAAGTGTTTGGTCCTGCCATCCGTCTCCATCTGGCTTTCTTTTCATGCCACTGCCAGCCACTGCAGAGGCCAGGCCCGTTAAAGAGAAACGCCCTCCCTACATGTAGCCATGGTAAAACGACGACAGACCACACTCACGTGCCCCTACTGATGCTAAAGATCCTCTGTTTGGACTTTTGGCTTTTGTTCTGTCTGTGCTGTCTTAAATCAGTTGTCAGAAGCAGCTGAAGTCCACAACCAAGATGCTAGACATTAGCTTACAGTACAAAACAAAGCAAAGCAAATAGAGGCCCTATAGCAAAAGGCAATTAACTTGCAGCCAAAGTTAATGGATGTATCCGATCTGCCCACGCTGGCCCTCCATCCCTGGTTACTCTCTGACCTGAACCACTGTCTGCTTTACTCACCAGCCATAGAGGATGCCATGACATTCAGCTTTAACACTGGAGGAGGAAAGGAGAAGACTGAGGGAAGATGTATTGATTGCCCTTAGCTGCTCCTTCAAAGCCTGTGCATGGTTTGTGTTGGCTAAGCCCTCTATCCTAATGGCTTTTAGACTTCCATTAGGTTGTAGCGTGGTTTAAGTAAGTAACAAAAGGCTCTGTCAGAATGCTTTAAGCATTAATAAGACGCACAGTGTTAGTTCTACAGCCTGTCAGCTCATCAGGAACGCACAAGTCGAGATCCCAAAGCCAAAAGGCTGGTTTTTCTGTCATTTCATTTTGAGTATTTATTTGACTACGCTGTTTTTGGTAAGCCCTGAGCCGGGTTAGCTTTTAGACTTTTGGGACTTTGATTGTGAAGTGAAAGCTGTGGTTCACTCACCCCGTAAACTTACTATGTCCTCCGACTTGTGTGCAGTCACGGCCCGTTCTCACACTGACAAATGTGAAGATGTGCCAATAGCGTTTGTACGTTTCACTTAACGACGAGAGACCTATGGCTCGATACTGGAAATGGGGCTCAATAGGACGGGGGTTAGAAGTGCATCGTTTGACAGCACAACCGCAGGCCTCAAGCGGTATGAAAGACAGACTCTGTTGCATTTGGGGATTTTTTTTTTGTTGTTTTCTGGTTCTGCTTCCAAAGCCATCTTGTTTTTATAAAAAATGTTTATTAGGAGCAAGGTCCTTCTCTCTTTTGGAGGAAGGAGATGTGGCCTACACTGTTTCAAATCGCTGTAATTATTGGGTAAGTCTTGCTTTGATGGTGCCACAATGGCATCTAGATATGAAGAGAGGCTGCTCATATCTTTTATGTGTATGGGCTGACAAGTCAGAATACATTACACATATAAACTAACATTTCCCACCGTATTTCATACATGAGAAACTGTGTGTGTGTGTGTGTGTGTTTGTGTATATGCTGCAGCACTGACCCATTTTGCCTAACAAACGCCTCTGCTTTTCTGGATATTGTGTGGTGTGTTTCCCCTGGTCTGCCTGTCTTTAATGCCACTTTGTCTCTGCAATCCCTCAAAGTCCTGGGCTTTAATGCATCGGTTACCATATTTTTCCACCGAGATGACTGTCGCTTGCCGGGAAGGCTTCAGCATTGTGTGTATGTGCGTGCGTGCGCTCGGGCCATTTTTGGAAGCGTCCCTGTGTTCTCTCTGCACCAGCGCTCAAGCTACGGAAGCCTCCTGGGTCTTTTTCTCCTGCGGCTGGACCACATAGCCTGGAATCTTGCTTTGGTTGGAAGTGTGTCTTTTTTTTTCCAGCCATCATAAAGAGGACAAACTCCTCTACTGTCTCTCCATCCTATATTAACAGGCTGTGTTTGGCCCTGGACTCACCGTAACGGGTCTGCTCTGGGTTGCCGCTGGTTACAGTAAAAATCAACACCTTCTCTACCCCAGACTGAGACATTTCAATGTGTAGATCCAGTTTCCCCCACATGGCCCACACAGTCATAAGAAGATGTGTATGTATGGTGTGCTACATTCTCTCACCTTTAACGGCCCCTAATAATAGCCTCTAAGAGCTGTTTATCCGTTTGAAGTCTTTGGGATTAAATCTCAGTATCTTGCCTGCTAAACTAGATCTAGTTTGACATAATGCAATGATATCCTGATTGTCATTATATCGGTGCATTTGATAGCAATGATTTTCCAGGATTACGCCCTCGCCATCAGTGCCACCTGAGGTGTTTCCCAGAACTGATCCATGATCAGGGCATATCTACACGGGCTTCTTGTTGACTGGTTGCTCTCCGCTCTGCCAACCAAGCAGGAAACAATAGAAGGCCAGAACAATGAGCTGGCTGCAGATCAGTAGGGGCTCGCTTGGCCTCTCCCAGACGCTACGTCTTATTTCCCTTTTGATTACTCACGCCGGCCTGATGAGCGGCACACTCGCACTCCTCTCTGTCTGCCTGCCAATGAGACAAAATCACAAAGAAGATACTTTTTGTAGGAGACTGGTTTAGATTTGGAGGATGGGGGGGGGCGCCTTTAGCTCAGTTGGTAAGGCGTCCCCCTCCCGGGCCGGGCCCAGCAGCAGACCCGGGTTCGGTTCCCACCCGCGGTCGTTCTCTGCATGTCACTCCCCTCTCTGCCCCATTTCACCTCTGTCCCTCTGCACTATCAAATAAAGCATAAAAATGCCCAAAAAATATCTTTAAAAAAAAAAAAAATTTTGGAGGATGGAATGTCTTTGTGATAATGTCGCAGGATTTGATGGGAGGGGGTGATAGGTGTAAGGCAAAAGAAGATTTTCTCGTCAGACACATTCAGGTATGAGAAACTAGATTCCTGAAAAAAAAAATCTTTGCTGATTTATGTCAGTTTCCACTGATGGACTTCCAGCATCTGCCCATAAACAGCCTTTAAACGGGGGAAGAGTGGTGCTGGCACTGAAGTCCAAACTGTATTGCCACCCAAGCATAGAAATCGCCTGCTGTGGGCTGGGTCCCTTTGCCTGGCCCTCGCTATAGCTCCCACCACCACCCCCCTTACCACCAGGCCGGAGGTAGGAAATCAAACCAATTACGGTTGTATTTAAAGAAAATTGGAGCAGGGCCGGAAAAGTGGGGGCATTTCCAAAAACCACAAAAAGCAAACTGCAGGGCCACTCTTTGGCAAAATACTGGGTGACTGTGGAGCAAAGTAGAATGGCAATTTGAATTTATATATTGCATGTATATAATATTTTCTTTATAATGCATGTAGAGGCACCCGCATAACTTTCCAACTAAACGTCAACCAAAAGACTATATAATTTCTTTGGATGGCCTCAATAATTTGTTTCTGTGTCCGTCTCGGTGAGTGAGATTGATAGGTTTCGCTCCCTGTTGGAGCTGTTTGATGGATGGTTTTTAAGACTGGCTGTGTTTGTGTTCAGGTCTGCCGTGCCCTGCTGCGAGTTGCCTGCCAGAAGGGCCGCACCTCATAATGTGGCTGAATAGGCCAAGACGTCCCGGAGCCCAAATCCTCCTTGGCTGGCTCTGCTGCTGCAGCCCCTGCTGAGGTACAGTGTCGGGCCTCATAAAGCACAAACACCTGTAGGCCGTCATATTTGTATGCATGTGCATGATTCCTCACCCCAGAGTGTGTCACAGTCTGAGGGCAAAAGACTTGTCTAGGAACCGTGTTGTAATTTCCAACCCCTGATCTGATGCATTCTCTCTGTTTATCATCTGTCTCTCTCTCTGTCCCTCTCTCTTTCTCTCTCTGATCTTCCTCCTCGCTGTCATCTTTCAGGAAAACCCCCTAATTACCAGGCCCTGAATGTAAAATGCTTCATTTTCCATCCCCCCACAAGCCTTCTTTGTTCCGCCAGCCATTTGGCTTTTATATTTCAGCAGTTAAAAGCAATTATTCCTAAATATGAATGCTCCCCAACAGAAGTCTCCAGACACTTTAAAGATATATTCCCTCCTTCATCTTAATTTCTGCCTCATGGGCAAAAACAAAAGGAGGAGAAATCAAGGTGTCTGGTGTCTACAGATCAACACCCATACAACTCATACCCCATGATAGGCCTTTGTCCTTGCAAGTGCATACACAGAAAACACAGACACACACACAGACACAGACACACACACACACACACACACATACACACACACACACACACACACACACACACACACACACACACACACACACACACACACACACACTCACACACATACACACACACACACACAAACACACTATTTACTTCACACACACACATACCATAAAGAGTGTAAGATGATCTCCCATTAAGGATGAAAACAAACCAGTGAGTGGGAGGTGTCCCCCGAGGAAGTCCAGAGTCGCTATACTGGAACCGTGGAACCATGGGAACTGGTTAGCAGGGGCCTGCGGGGCAGCCATGGCCAGACACGGGGGTGTTAATCTGTGTTCTACCACGCACACACACTGCAGACTGGAGACAGACACACCAACTCAATGGCATTTAGTCACCTTACCTGTCTAACAATAACAATAGCTGACACTTTATTGGATATCAGCAGTGTCTTGATTTATTCCGACTGGCCTGTGATTGTTTTGATGACGTTGTTTACTATCAAAGCGCTGATAGCAACAACAATAAAGCTGTTGAAATAGTGATGATATAAGAAAGGTGATGACAGACGTGTAGATAGGAGGGTGTAGATCTGTGGTGCTTTGGTGGTTTTCACAGATTTTGTTACAGCCGCACAAGCCTTCGCTGGTGAATGGACATTTGTAATCTAGATTGATGGTTAGCCCCAGACTGAAATCTCCTTTTTACACAGACGTAAAAATTAGCAGTAAATAATTGAAGGTATCTGTTTGACGTTGCTGCTTCCAAAGAACATAGTGGGAACGAGAAAGAAAAGGACGATGCAAGCTTTTAATGTCCATTCCCACGTGATCCAAAACAGACTTGAGCAATCATCCTCATATTAACTCACTACTTACGTACATGGATGAAAAAAGTAAGTAAGATAGAAAGTGTGTATGTGAACCGCCAATTGAATGTGTTCCCCTGCTTGAGCAGGAAGTGAACAGAGACCTGGTCCACAGGGATCCCTGTTTCCCCGTCTTTCTCTCTCTCCCCCTCCACTCAGGACCCCACCATGATGGGGGAGTGCCTGGCAGAGAGCTACAGTGTGTGATGTGTGTGCTCTGTGTGTGGTTGTGTGTGCGTGTATCTTAATTTCCTGTTTTATAGAGGAAGCAGTGTTCGCTTGTACAGATCGTTGGTCTGATTCTCTGTGAGAAAAAAAGGACAGAAAAAAGATTGTGTCAATTCTCATGAATCTGTATGGGAAACAACTTGCATTGTTTCTGGGAAGCTGCCCTGCTCTCCTAGTGAAAACAAAGTTTGCTTCACTAGTAAAGTGCAAATTCAATGGCTAAATCAAACTTGAAAAAGCATGTCATTTCATCATTTTAGTCAAGGAGAAATCCTAAAACACTACAAGCTTTTATCCTCTCATCTGAAATGCTCTACTTTCTTTCCCTAACTAACTAATTCAATTAAGGCTAGATTGGTTGGACACAGAATGCTGTGGTCATTCTGCAACAACAAGAATCTAAATCCAAGCCATTAGGGCATCTAAATGAAACTTAGCTATTGTGGTCTTAGCCAGAATACCCTCTAACCGGGGTCTAGGCCACAGGTCCACCATGCAGTGGTCTGTTGGCTTTCTACACTTCATTAAAATGTATCTTCTGGTTTGACTCATTTACATGTCTTGGATTCTCTGTGACAAGATCAGTAGAGGACGACGACTCCGTTGAGCAGAATATAGTTTTGTAACGTTGCACTTATCAGTACGATCAGGAAGCTTCTTTGTAAAACTGCTACCTTGTCTATATGGGGGCAAACATGTTTTAACCTAAGATTTAATCAGTTTATTCAAAGTGTTATAATTTTGGCATATTTATTTACCAAACAACTTTTAGACACAACACAGTTTTAAGCGGAAACTTATTATTTAGGGCTGTAGCTAACAATTATTTCCATGGATTCTCATTTTAATTTGTTTAATCTACAGACTATTTTCTTATATTGTTTATAAAGGTAATATCTTACAATTGGGAAGCATTAGTCCAAAGCCTGAAAGATATCTAAATACTGTATCTATCACACGCAGAAGCAAATCCTATACTGGAACGTGACTAACTGTCTTACAGCCTAACTGTACAACAGCTGTGCCTTCTGACCTTCTATCTTTAAAGGGTTGCACATCATCTCTGTCGCACACACAATGATGACCTTCAATGTGCGATTGCAGCTCTCTCGATTGATCTGATAGTGATGCAGATTTCTGCAAGTGCCAAGCTTTCAGCGATCCTCTGGGTTCTGAGCGTGAACCGAGTGCTAGCCCCATGGAGAGGTGCTCTACTGTGGGAACTGGGAGCTGCCTGTTGTATCAAAGCACAGATGGGTCTCTGTAGACCCAACATGGATGAGAAACTACCTTCAGTGGGATCCCTCTTTACTGGAAGAGCCCTTTTCCCTCTCTCCTCATCTCTCCCTCCATTGCCCCGCTCTCTGTCGGGGAGGCAGCACTAGTCATCAGTGTGAGAACAGTTGCATCACAGCTCTCGTGGTTTCTTAGCCCCTGGCCCCTGTGTTTCTCGGTCAATCTGTGGGAACCCTGATTTTGGACGGCAGCCTCTGTTCCCACCACCAGTCTGGTTAGAAAATAGACTTCTGGTCATGTACCAGGCACCCAAACCAAGCCGGTTCTAGCCCGCTCCTTCTCACGGGTTTGGGGGGAGGAGAGGTCAACGGCTGCAGAAGAGGCCCTAATGGGTTTCGTATGCAGGTACCGCAGAAGCGACACGGGATACTGTGCTCATGAGAAATGAGAGGGTTTTTAACGATTCTCTGCTCTTTCCAAAACACTCCCTCTCTCTCCCATATCACTCTCTCTCTGTCTGTCTCTCATTTAAAGTTATAAATAGTGTTTGAATCTCTCATCTTTCTGATCCACTGAAGATAAAGGCGTGTGAGGAACAAGGCTCCATTAAGTTGCAGAAAAAGAGTTGTGTTGTTCATGAGAACAAATTATTGACATTTCTCATTGTTTTAGTTTTTCTTTCCTGTGACTTTCACAATCATGCCTCCAGTTCTCTTTATTGTTCATCCACTTAAAATGCAATTTTCTATGTCGTCTTATAAACCAATTCATCATGCCTTTGACTACAATTAGATCCAGACGCCGCAGCCTCATCCAGGGAAACATTTTCCCCTCTTTCCTGGAGAGTTACAATTTTCGGAAGAAGAACAGCATAGCGGGGAACGGAGAGAAGTTTAAAAAAGCAGCTCAGCTCATGTGCGTCCATGACAAAGACGGAGCCAGATGAGCGCTCCTCTGCTCCCCACATGTGGACGAGAGAGTCGGGTCTCACAGAGTGTGTGAAGACAGCTGGAAAATTCCCCTGAGCCCAATCTAATTGAAAGCTTATCATCTTCTCTTTGTGCTTCCTGAGCGGTTGTGTGTGTGTGTGTGTGTGGGAGGTAGGGGGGCAGCGACGCAAAGAGATGAGACCTGGAGGAGATAGTTGGAAATGTTTCAGACGGTGCAGATCTGTCATACACTGTGAGGTGGAGTTCAGGCCGTGTGGGTAGAGGGTGGTGTGAGATCTGTCAGCAGGGGATTCTGTGTGTGTATGAGCCTTCTTGTGCGTGTGTGGAAATGCTTTGAGTGTGCAGACTTAATTGAATGCAGTGTGTTTCAAGGCTGTGTGTGTGCGTCCTAAGGCTTTGTTGTTCTGCCAACATTGCCCCCATAGAAGGCCTGACGCAGACACAGCAGCGGCAATACAGAAGGAAAAAAAGGATCGAATTGAATGGGAAGAAAGGATAAGAGTGTAGATACCGGAGAGTATAAACATGGAACATAAAAGTAATGCAAAGAAGAAAAACAAAGCGTTCAAAAGTGAAAGTCCTTTCATGGTACATCAACAGTTGGCATTAGTTTAAGAGTGAGGCATTGTGGGTATTGTATTTCAGGTTAACCACATGAGACATCTGAAATCAGACCACCCCACAAGGTAGCATCTCAAGTGTTTAATCTTTGCGGCTTTGCTTCAAATGGGCCAACCAGATGCCATCAGCGCCACATAAATTAAAAACCACATAGCTGGTAAGAAAGACGACCGACATTCCAAACTTCTCCTGTATTGTTTTTAACAAGTGACAGCTTGCCGACGTGCACTAACATGGAGGCTGCCAGGGCGGTGTTGGATTCCTGAGTAGCGCTTTATTTACGCTCTGGGTACCACCGCGTTGACAGCCGAGGCATTTTCTTTCCAATGAGAAGTCTGGCTAATTGTCAGCGAGAGTCTTACTAATGGAAGAGAGGAGGATAATCACTAATGGGGTTCATTTGGAACGAACAACCAATGAACAGCCAGGGTTATGAGATGGAGACACTGGCTTGTATGGCATTTACTTACTGTTTGTGGCTAAAGAAGCAGAAGTTAGGAGAGCAGAATGTACTTGCATGAAGTTGGGTCGCATGAACATTTAGTTTTTTTCTTCTTTAATTTTCACTTGTGAGTCAATGTGATGGTGTCTGGGTTTCTCAAGGTGAATTACACCCTGTGTTTAACGTGCTCGCCCTCAACACCTCCCCCTGTCAAACCATAAAACTCTACACAATTTGGGCACTGCGTTTCATAACTAAAAACTCTTATGGTATGCAATTGTTTTTACAGCAAAGTAAATAATGTAGATGAAGGCAGCCATAAATACTGAACCTTAATGTAGTATAGGCATTATATTCTCAAGAAGGCAGGTGGTACCTTTCAAGCTCATACAAAAATAATGCGTTGTCATAATTCTCTCCTGGAACTCTTTTAAATTATTGTCTTAATATATGTCATGTTCTTATTTAATAAACAGCAGTTGGGAGAACAGAAATGAGACAAGTTTTTTAATTAAAATGATTCAAAACTACATTATCCGCAAACTTTACAGGCACTCATAATGGAAGCATTAACAATATCATTACATACATAGATGAGATTCTTAAATTAACATATCAGTTTCAGATGTACATGCTTTAAGCATGAACAGAAATGAAAGGAGCAAGATGAATGCACATTTTGTTATATGAAAAGAAAAGGGGGGCATCTTGTAAAAAGTTAAAAAAAAAAGTATTGTGCTCTTCAATCCAACATACAGTAAAATACAACTCTCTTGTACATTTTTGGCTTCCTAGTTTTGCATAAAGAATTATATTAGAGATCAGTCAAGACGGGATTCATTTGCCACACACCTTTCCCACCGTTAACATCCTGACAGTATTACAGGCAGTTGTCAATATCTTTGGTTTTTTATTTTGAAGGAACCACACAGGTATAAGTACACATGTGGTTTCTCTAGCTGCATGATGTTTGCCCATAATAAAGTAAGGCCTCTACCGTATAAAGGCTTAAGAGGAGAGAGCAGGGAAAAATGTTTTTCATCTCAATCACAGGGGTATAGGAATGAGACATTACTGTTTTTTTAAAAAGAGGAATAGGACAGAGTGTCTTAATGTGAGATCTGCAAAACACCTTGCATAACCTATTAGTACCTGAGCTGCAAATGCAAGCCTTCTCTGGATCACTATTCACTTTGAAATTAAATCTCACTTTAATCGGAACTTAAATACCCATCATTCAGAGTCATGGATGTATTATAGTAGACATAGGAAACCTGCTGTGGGTGATTTTGTAGGCGTATGAATAATTGGCAGAGCCATGAGCCCCTGGCACTGATGATCAGTAAATTAGAGTAAAAAAATAATCTGGGCCATAAAAGCTTCAAAGCACTAACTGATTATCCAGAACAAAGGGACCTGTGCACAACAAGGGCAAGGTTTTCTTTTTTTTGCATAACTGCCCTTGGTGTTGGTAAGAAGATACCACTAAGAGACCTAACCCCCCTCCTTCTATCCCTTCATCCTCACACTCTTTCTCCATCAGGGATGGAGGGATCAAATGTAACTGCAGGGGAAAGGCCCTCTGAATAGGGGGAATGTGCACACACACCTGTGGTGCATGAATGTGTGTGTATGTGTGTGTGTCTAATCATTAATTACTTTGTGAAGTATTTTTTTTAAAGGACACTTTAAGTGTGTTCAGCAAATATACTGTACGTGAAGGAATATTTAATAATTAGTTTCAGTTATTATAACAAAAAAAAGAGAGATGAAAGTTCAAACATAGTGCAAAAATTAAGCGAATGGCTTATTTAGCGCTGGAAGGCAATTTTGGAAATAGTTTAAAAGATCATGGTTCTAAATACACCGTCTCACTAACAGAAACTGTTGGGCGTGGTTCATAAGGAATAAAGGTTTTTAGTGCATCAAAGCTACATTAGAAGACAAAATAATTACATTAAAATTACATTTTGTTTTTTATAATTTAGTAGCAATATATTACACAAATTCCAAATTTATACTTAACAACAAAATATGGTATATATATACTGTAGATATATAAAAAAGTAAAGGTAGAGAGAAATGCTTAAGGATTTTTGGTATATGCGCACATTTCCTCACAATTTGGCTCAAATAAATATAAAAGTAAACTGTGTCATCCAGATGAACAAATTCCAGACTAGGACTTTTCTTTAGTCAGAAAGGGCTTGAATAAGAAATTGAAGGTAAAAGTATAGAGTAGACACAATAGGACTGAAATATTCCTGCAGAAAAAGAAACCAATAAACACCCTTCTGCGTTGGTCTTTGACATTCCTCCAAACATCAGCCATTGTCCCGTTGAAACTCAATACACTGATGACGCAGCAGAGGAGAAATCATTTCTTAAACATGTGAGAGTCCTGACCGATGAAAACGCTTTTCTTTCCAAGATGCGGCTATCGCTTTGACACACCCGCTGCATACCGTAGCACCAAAGGCTAAATGCGTCCATTTGGATAATAAATTAGGCAATGAGGTGCCGAACACATATTGTGAGCACATGAAATAGCCCTGAATGCAAATGATGTCACAATATTTTTTGCAATATTCAAATCTAACAGGTAATTAAAGCTTTTCGATTTATTTTCTGATTGCTACAGCAATGCAGCCATGAAAGCCTTGGAAGGACGTCGGAGTCATTCGGGAGCAGACATCCAGTCCAACTGCTCTTCTTCACCCATCAAGTGAGTTAGATCAACCCAAACAGTCTGTTTTATGAGTGTCTGCTGGGACTTTTCAGTTCATAGGCTGTACCAAATGATTGTCTTTTGTTTTTCACGAGTACCTTTTTTACACCAGACAAGTGATCCTGAAACGTTACTATGGCTTCTCTGGGTTTACCCTCAAGTCTATTTACAGTTTCAGCTGAACATCATCTCAACTTGTATGGCTTTGAAAGTCCTTTTTTAAGAGTACATGTTTTAGCACAGTGCAGGAGTTTACTCAAAATGTACGAAATACATGAAAGTCTCGAGAGAGTCGGTAAAACGCAGAAAGTCTTTAAAGCGAGTGCCGTAGAAATAAAAGACAAACATGCAGCATTTCTTCTTTTTTTTCGTTTGTTTTTCTTCTTTCAGTGTTCATTATTTTTTTGATCATCTTTTTCCTTACTCTTTCCTCCCTCACTTCTCCCGCCCCCTTCTGATTGTCTAGCCGTCTGTAAGTCAATAAGGCCTCCAGACGGACTCATCCAAACGGCCTGAGGCGCTCATGGCGGTTGGGGAGTTGCTGTGGCTGCCGTCGGCCTCCACCCCGTCGCTCTGGGCGTTGAGGCCCTGGTTCATCAGGCTGTTGGTCCCTCCGCTGCCCGAGCAGGACAGCAGGCGGGTGGGGGAGCGCTCGCCCCCGCCGTTCCCCGGCGCCACCATGGAGAACTGGTAGGATCCAGAGCCTGTGCCGTAATACAGGTAAGAGTTGGACTGGAAGTTCTGGCTTTGGTTGTTTGAGTAGGGGGGCGGCAGGTAGGTGTGATATCTAGAAGAGGCTGACATGCTAAGGCCGCTGATGCCAGTGCTGGAGGTGTTGGTAGAGTAGGGGAAGGCCCCGGGGTAGTGCATGCGGGGGTCTGAGAAGCGAGGGTCGGTCAGCGGTGACAGAGACGGGAAGCTGGTCCTCTGCTGGAAGAGATCTGTTGTCCCTGTGGGCAAAAAAACAAAGAAACAAAATGTTGGTTGACAGTCAACATTCAGCCATGAATGAAAAATACTGCTGTGACTAAGAAAAAATGGGCTCAGAGATTTAATTTTTCTATTATTCTAAAAAGAAAACTACCCTCATCTCCAGAGCAGCAAACTTCCCCAAACCCCCAATTCTGAGCTCATGTTTCTTGTGATATGCCTGTCCATGGAAATGTTTGCTCAAAGTAATGAACTGAGACATTTATTTTGCCTAATAACAGTCATCAAACACTGACAGCACATCATCCCACAGCCCTGTGCACAAGACCAAAGTTATGAAAAGGCCCCCCTCGCTACGACCCTCCTACCACTCGCTCAAAACCTAAAGCAACGTACAGTATTCCGTATTTCTCGTGGCAATGAAAAGGGGCATTGTCGGTGCTGGGGGGTGCTTAGTATAAACACAGACGGCTTGTTGCGATGTGCAACTCATTGTAAATCATACTTGAGCGACGGAGGCAGACGGTCACAATCGGAGACAGACAGAGAAGCAGGAAAGGAAAATGAAGGGAAGAGGGGAGGAGAGACAAAGTAATAGGGGTTGTTTCAGTGCGAGTATCCGTCAAACTAATGTGTATCACATACCAGGACCTGTCAGAGTTAACTGCTTAGTATAATCTCACAGGTAAGCGAGAAGCGAGCACTGTGAACGCAGCTGTTCGGACTTCAATTTCACTGCACACTTTCTAATTTATTCAGCTGACAAAGGGGAAATAGAAATATTGCCCAAAGGTTTAATTTGGCAGTTTGCGTCGCTGAGATTTGGGGCCGCTACTGTCACCAACCTACTCCTTCAAACACCATATTGCCCCCCTCACTTAACTGAGGAGTATTATTGGCCTATCTCACATCCTGAGCGTTGGGTACACACGCATTCACAGTTCTGCTGTCATGTAGGAATTCTGAATGCTGCCTGTTGCCACCTGGTACAGGGACTATTATGTTCCATATTTCTGCTGCATAACGTAACTTAAAGGGTAGTATAGTATATAGATAGTATATATACAATATAAATGTTACAGTTTAAAGATACTGAGGAAATGCTTAGTAGGCCTCTATTGTATCTGCCTATGGAATTCTCTCTTCAGTTTTTAGGTTGAATGTCACTAGAATGCAATGTCACGTAACACAGCATAGCTGTTTTGGCTCCAAAAACACTGGATTATAATTCTCATTCAGACGGTATGAAAAATAAAGTCTTGCCTGATAAGTTAAGTGTGTCGAGTCTTTGCTCTTATGACTCGCAGATATTTTTGAAGGAGTTAAGGTGGCTAACAGCCAGACGCAAACAGTCTTGATTCTGTAAACGCCCTTCACCTGGTTTTCACCACAATGACGAGGGACAGTTCCTCATACCTGATGTCAACATACAGTAAGCTCCACGCTTCAGCCCATGGTTACTTGTTTGTCTGCATGTTGCTTCCATGGGTCCAACGTGCCCACATGGCTGCAAGTGTAAAATGTGGATTTGGATGGCAGAGAAAAGAGAGCTTGTATTTGTGAAATAGCAAGCGCTTGCACGCCACAGCCCTGAGGGGGGGAGAATGCCAAACTTGCGTGCCACAGTCTTGTTGAAATGTCTTTTCCCTATGTCTGGAGAACTGGGTCCATTTTCAGCTACAAAAAAATCTGTTCCTTTGCAATTTCCATGGCCCCAACTATACTCTTTTTTTTATTATTTCTTTTTTTTCAACAACACATTTCTGCAGTTGAATTTCCTCTTCTTTTTGGGATGAGGGAGTCTAGTGATGGTGGGGGGGCTGTTTCTTTTTCCAGAGTCTTACCAGGCACCGGAGTCGGGCTGCATATCTGATTTCACGCGAGGAAAATCCAAGCCGTCAGCTGCTGTTGATTCGGGTGAAGTGGAGTCGGCCCACTAATTCCTACCGGACGCTCAAAAAACCTTTGCTCTCTCACTGTCTCTCTCTGTCTCTCTCTCTCTGTCCCTTCATCTCTCTCTGTCTGTGCTAAATTTAGGCTTGAGGCTGAAGCTGGGGAGGGGATGTTCGGCGTGGGGACTTGATGGCTCTGGCTGCTGCAGCCCACCCCGCATATGATCTCCATTTAATTGGAGTCGGTGGAAACGTGTTGGCTAAACTGCGGCGGGGATCGACTCCTGTGTTCTGTCAGGGGAAACTGGACTGGACACTTATCACAACACCTTAATGGGCTTGTGCAGTATCAAGCGCTTGGCTTGGAGCCAGGGGCGGCTTGCTACCACCTTCAACTCTCTACAGCACAGTAGCTCCCTCTGGAGGACAGGGCTGAACAAACTGTTTTGTAATTGAGAAGCAAAGTTTTGCCGTCTGCTTTTTCTCCTTCTTAACCATGTTGCATACCTCACTGCATCCCCACCCTCCCCCACCCAGTATAAGTACAGGCTTCGCCGTTGTGGCTGCGGTAGTCGTGGTGTATCTTTGGCAGAGAGGTTCTTCCTAACTGAGCTTAGTAGTAGCTGCCTGTAACCTCTGCGGCCCAAAAACCACACATGATCTCCATTAGGCTCATCTGAAACGTGTTGACTAAATTGCAGGGACAGGAGAGGGGATGGACCCCAGAGGGTGAGCTGGCACAGTCCGCTGTCTGTGATGTTCCCAGTCTGAAGCGAGGTAGCTGGGAATCAGGGCTTTTATAGAGAACATAGTGTTCCAGCCTTTTCTTTCCTCCTCTAGCTTTGAAGCCTAGCGCCACGGACTTCTTTAATTCCGCAACACCAAGGGTGGAGTCATCCTCTTTCTTTTGCTTAGCTCAAGAAGTCCACTAGTTCACAGTCAAGCGTGTAACCCAGATAGGATGGGAGGTTTGCCTCATTTGCGTATGGGAGAAACAGATTTTGGTTGTTAACATAAGGGCAAGTTTGAGGCGCTCGTGTCTGTGTGTGTGTAATTGTGTGTTATGTGAGTTATGTGTGCGTATGCTTGTGTGTCCGCATGTGGTGGCTGGCCATGGGGAGATGCAAATCCAGGCGCTCACCTGTGAAATGTTTACTCAGGCTTGATGCAAACTGTGACGGCCAGCGCCAAGGGAATGGTGTCTCAGGCAAATAAGTGGAGGGAAAGAAAAGGGAGAGAGAACCCCCCCGGCTCTCCAAGCTACAGTACGTAAAGATACACCGTGCTTTACATTGGGATTGTTTTCTAATCTTCTCCCCCATATTATCCCTAATGAGACATTGCTGCACTGACACTCCAGTCAGAGGTATAGAGTGTCTGTTTGATTTATTGACTAGTTTGGGTGGTTTGAACAATGGATGCGATGGAGATGAGCCGACATTGTTGATAACAAGGTGATGATGACGTTGCAACACCAAAGAATAGGAGACCCAAATGAACACAAATGATCTCCAGGTGTTTTTTTAAGCAGCAGTGCTTTGGGGCCGGAGCATCATGTCCAATGCAAATGATAATCACCTCTGGACTGTGGCACCATGGTCAACAGCCCAAAAGCCTCATCCATGTTAGGCACTACTTCATCATGTGAGCACAGAGGATTTTGCATGTCCCCAACTTGTGACATGCAATACAAGCAAGAGTATAGGATGTTTGTGATTACAAAAAACTGAGATTTTCCTAATGCACCAACAAACAAGGTGACCTGATTTATATGTTTGTCAAGTAAATTTTTTTTCTTTGGAGTGGATGTGATACTTTGTCGTAAAACACTGACTTGATGTGTGTTTTGCTCACCCTATATTATGTTGACGGTTATTGTAAGGGTAAAGGTATACAAGTACCATCATAATATATTTTACTATACTGTCATTGGCATCTAGTTTAGGCTGTACCGCCTCAAATATATGCTTTTACTAACCATAACTGTCAGTCACATTTTTCACACCATCATTATGGTCTTGTTCGGCAGTGAATCTCTGGCTAGAAAAAGCCCTTGCACAAGCAATATCATATGTAAAAATTAGATTGCCCCGTCTCAATACTCTGCTTCAGGCATTGTGTTTTATCTGACTGTAGAAAAGAGAGAAAAATCCATTAGCCAAATAATCGTTCTTCTATGTGTGTGTCATCACAGTGTGAGTGGATGACTCAGCACGTCTGGTGTGGTGTGGTGGTTTCTGGGTAGGGGATGATGGTAGACGGAGGGGGCTGTTAGACAGCAGCAAAGATCAAGATAATCAAGAATCAAATGAAAGAGTGGGAGGAAAGGAAGAAGAAGAAGGCAGGCAGGGTGGCGGCGTCATAGGAATGTGCTGGGGTGTTGTAGGGCCCTACGGGCAAAAACGAAACAGACTCCCAAATTGTCACAACAAATGACACACCCAGTGTAATGCCCGCATTTCCAGCTTCTCCTCTAATGCATTGTTTGTTTCAATTTGAAAGGCTGTAATAGTGTCTACTAATTAAATTGAATTAGATTGCAAATATTTAGTTTGTTCTGAGATGATCGTAAAGATGTACCAATGAAAGCCGTAAAACTCTTTGTCAGTCCAAATTGCCTTAATTATCTCTTCTTTAATTAAAGAAATTGCTTGTAAGTGACCTCACCCCTAATTCTGCTTGTTGATTGGGCTGTGCATTATGAAATGTCGCAGCTACCAACCAACACCCACGACAACAACTTTCACGACCACAATAGCACAGAAATGCACATGTGCAGACTTTCCTCAAATTCACATCAAATTTGTGGTCAAACTGAGAGAAAGGCTTTATGTGAAAAAAGTTTTAGAAAAAAGGCTTGAAAGAGTAGCCAAAAGCATTGGTTACACAGTCTACGGAAGGGGTCTCCAACCTTTTTTCAACTAAGAGCTACTTTGAAAAAATTATAGTGGCCAAGAGCTATTTGCATCAAATTGCTTATATTTGTTTACATCGCATTCATCAACTGAATTAAGCTTTCTGTTTTTATACACGTGTGAAATTTTATACCTAATGCTTATCAAAAATAATTTCCCATCAAAGGTCCAAGAAAACATCACTACTTTACACTTATTTTGGGCCACATTTATTTCACTGAAAATTGACATCAATGTCTATACTACACTTCTAATTGTGACGCAAATCAGTGTTCCCCCCAGGACATGTCTCAGTCAAGGTGGTCACTGCCCAGGTGTAAAATGTTGGGGGTATTTGGCTCAAAGATGCCAATACGCATTAAAGAAATAGACAACTTTTTAATGAATGCAACAGACAACTGACCTTACAGTTGTGGAATTTTGTTTGCTATGTGCATGTACAAATGTTGTACAAACATGCAGACATTACAAAACACAATTTAAGAAAACTTCTACTGTTTTGGTGCAATATGCAGACACACTAAAGACAAATAATGGACCATACACTTAACATTTGTACGCACATCAAAGTGCAAATTCAACGTTTTGG
The DNA here is from genome assembly GCA_949357725.1 of Hyperoplus immaculatus. Lineage (NCBI taxonomy): Eukaryota > Metazoa > Chordata > Actinopteri > Uranoscopiformes > Ammodytidae > Hyperoplus > Hyperoplus immaculatus. The sequence continues at coordinate 12,100,134 of OX442363.1, read as the reverse complement.
ATGTTGGGCTGTTGTTACCGTTGTTGGATTTTAAACTTAATTTTTTTTTTCAATAGTTGGTCAACCTATCAGGCGAGCTACTGGTTGGAGACCCCTGGTCTACGGCATAAATATAGTAAGAAAGAAGGGCATGGCAATGTCTCACCTGGCCATGGTCTCAGGTCCTCCTCCACTTTGCATGTCTTCAGAGCAGGGGTGTCCATTTGCTCCTGCCACAGAGCTGGTGTAACACACAATATGAATAATAGGTTAACACTAGAATCTGCTTATTGAAAATAAGTCAGTTGAGGAATTCTGTTCGTGCAGGAATGCAGAATTGTAGTATTTTTTGTAATTCAGAAGTTGTTTATGTATGCAGGGTTAGGAAGTCACTGCCCCTGCCATAGAAATCTGAAGCAGTGTCCAAAAAACTCTTCATGACAGACGTGTCAAAATTGTCTTGACATCTGGCGGTTTGGAGATGTGTCTTCCTGTCACAGGTTGGCCTCTGCTGACTGAGCAGCGAGGAGTGGGAAGAGGAGGGGCGGTTTTTCTCACCAGAGTGAGACCAGTCTTGGAAAAACATGCTTGATGGGAGCATGGGAGATATTTTTGGGTCTTTCAGACGAGACACTGGAGGGGCAGCGGGGACCTGTGAAGTGCAGGACCCTCGCTAGCCCGTCCAGCCAAGCTGTCAGGAAGCGAAGGAGGGTCGAGGACCTACTGGCCCAACGCGTGGGACCCTGCTTCACACTCAACGGCCACACCGCAGGAGGGCTGAAACAAACAGGGGCTGTTTGCTCTAGGTCTGAGACGGTTCACTCGTTACAAGGCAACTTGCACGGAGCTCTGTGGACATGGGCAGTCTCAGTGCATTAGTTGGACAGATGTCTTGTCTATATGCCTCTGAAAAGTGTCACATATCTAAAATCTATATAATTTTCATCATAAAGACGTAAAGCTGCATATTATATAACCATCTATCCTCAAGTTGCTTTACTTTTAAAGACAGCAGCAGTCAGCCATGTGGTATCACTATGAGTCTACCCTCCGCTGCTGAGATACCGCAATATAGTAAACTCCTAACCTCCTGTAGTGGCAATTAGGACCTAGAAGGATGCCAGAAGGAGAGAGGGGGGTGGCACTGGGCGGTTCACCTATAGCCACACTGGGCTCAGCATGTGTAAGATCTGTGCTTCCCCTGGAGCTCCTCCACTTCCTCTGCAAAGGCCCAAATCAGCACTCAGTCACCGAGAGGTCCTGCACTATGCCTCACAATGGCAAATTCTTACACATAAATGGCCTTATTCAGAAAGGCTTGCAAGCAGCTGGTGCGATTCGCTCAAGAAAATAAACATTTCCTTCAAATATTTTGATTGGCCTGCAGACAACGTCAATACCAGAGGCACAGATTACCCCTGTTAATAAGAGGACCAGCCCCCTGGGCGGAGCTGAGGAGTGGGAAAGGCAGGGGCTCAAATGGGAAGAAGCAGCGGCGACTGCGTCACTAATAAGAAGCTTTGGGGTGGTGCCAGTGTAGTTTTGGGGAGGACACAAATAAACACATGTACTGCATTTGAAGTGCATGTGTAGATGAAAGGGGTGGCTGAGAGGACTTTTGAGCCAAAATGGCATCCATCCTTGTGACTCCGGATTCAGCAACGCCTCTGAGACATGTAATGCGCCCACCGTAATGAAGCGTGTCATTGAGACACAGTGAATGCCGGTCCTTGTGCTGGCTTCCTGTTTCGCTTAGGCCTTAGGCGTCGCAACGGAGAGAGAATGTGAGAGAGCAAGCAAAAGAGAAAGACAGACGCCAGCGAGGGAAGGAGAAAGACAGAGAGCGTGTTAGCAAGGGGAGGGACACGGCCTTGGCTCAGCTATGTGGGACATTTGATATGTCTTTTGAGCCCTCACTTATAACGTGAGCAAAAACAAACACATGGGCTGAAAAATCCTATGTTCTCTTTGAGAGCTCGTCGGCCTCCCACCCTTGCCATCTCCCCAGACTCAATAGAGACTGTTCATGGCACACATGTAGTTTCTGTAATTGCTGAAATGTAAAACTCAGCCTGACTCTGATGTGAAATTATAACTTACACAAACAGTTGGGTCTGGTAAAAAACAACTTGCTCTCACTTCTCTTTTCTCCCTTTTTTTCCACCAAGAAGGCAGCTTCAAAAGATTCTTTTTTTGTTTTAGAACAAAACATTTTCAGTTTGAATTATTCATCTCAGGGTCACAGAAAGAGAGTAACCACAAGTGAAGCTTTCAGGCACCATAACAAATAAACTCTGTGGCGGCCATTGACATATTATGTAAATAGCTGAGTGCAGAAGTAAAACAGAGTGTCTAAAGGACTGGTCCAGATTCCTGCTCGTTTTGGTTGTATTGGCCTCTGAGGGCCAGCTTCCTGCTTGGGTTTGGCATAAATCAGTATGAAACCGAACTTGCGTGACGGCTATACTAAAAAAGTCCACACCACAGCTACCTGACGGTGCTAATTTCCTGTCTCGCTCTTGCTTCTAATTGGCTGATCATGTCATCCTGGATGTGTGAATTAGTGTGCAGCGGCAGTAGCAGAGTGCCGCCTCGAACCTGGGGGTTCGGCCAGCTTGTTTATGTGGAGTAAACAGTGTGGTCACTGTGGACGAGGCGGGAGGGGCACGGCTGCATCAGGCTGGTCCTCCATCAAACAGGACTTTCTCAAGTTAAGTCCAGTCCAGAGGCCACAGCCTTAACATACTGAACAAGAGGGCCAAAACACAGCTGTAGCAGATATGTGCCAGTTGTGCAGGAGGAAGCCAGAGGTACCAACACTTGTGTCATTAATAGGAAAGGTTTCCTTGGTTGTTGTTTTTTTGTGGGGGGTTGGAGGGGTGTTAAAGAATTTGCAGAGTGACTGCAGTGAGTACATTTAAAAATGAATCGTGTGATATATTTTTTCTGCAAGATTCTACTGATATTTTTTATAAAATTGCCACATGGGCACACACACACACACACACACGAACACACTTTTGGGCACGCATCAAAGCTTTGAGCACTTGACTTGATGGCAGAACGTTATGCTGCTAGTATCTGATATTCATCTACAGAGAGGAACACACAGGTGTTGGAACAAATAACATGTTAAATGATACCAGCTCAAAAGGGCCAAGACTTTTTTTTCTTTTTGGGTGATTAAATTGCTGCTGTATTTTTTTCTTTTCCCCCACTCTCTTACTGTTCAAACACATTTAAGTTAAAAGAGTCGCTTTGGTCTGGGCTGTAGGTTGAAGGCTTTGCCAGGAGCTTGTTGAGCTTTGTCTGCATTTTAAAATGGAACAAGGTAAAACTGGATGCTGTTTTCCACTATGAGGAAAATCAAATTTTCTCTCATCTGTTTGCTTTCCTTAAGAGTGGAAAGAGCTGTGTAGATATCACAAATGCAATGTCACAGTTTGATGTTAAAGGATGAACTACATTCTGTATCAAAGGAAGAAAAAAACCCTGCCACCCACAGACACGTATAGTATACACATGTACCTCACTTGAGGTTTTGAAAACCAGAATAACAATTTAGTACTTGATTGTCTGAGTGTCAGATTTGCTTGACTGCACTAGTTGAACTGTGCATTTTCAAACACACACACATGCATGCACGCAGGCGCACACACACACACACACACATACACACACACACACACACACACACACACACACACACACACACACACACACACTAGCACTCCCTCCGCCCCTTGCTAAGAATCATTCCACATGTCTAGCAGGCTTACCTGTGGCCACAGAAGAACAAAAACAAGCAGTGAATGCAGAGTCTGCCAGCGTGCAGGAATCCTGTCACTGCATGCACTGTAATGAGCTCTTAATTACCCTGTCTGTCTGCGGCACTAACAGAGAACTTGCAACACTAGCACAGAAGTGTGTATATGTGTGTGTGTGTGTTTTGTATTTTCAATGTACCTGTGGTGCAATCATCTGTGTGTATGTGTGTGTGTGCGTGTGTGTGTGTGTGTGTGTGTGTGTGTGTGTGTGTGTGTGTGTGTGTGTGTTTGTGATTTAAGAATCCTGGGCAGCATTGAGCAGATGTCTGGAGACACGTACTGTTGACAGGAAAACTGAGACAGTATTTCATACTGAGACTAGCAAGTGAAGCAAGGAGGCTTTGGGAGGAGATGACGCTGTATTTTGTTATTTAGGTGTCTTCAAGGGGGAAAATGCAAGGTTCCAGGATAATGGAAAACATCTTTTGTAACATCGAGACGGGAATCCATTTAATTATAACGTGTTGATGGGTGATCTATCACCTGGCAATTTTCAAACAAACAGGCCCGGGGATTTAACATATCTGCAAAATACAAAAGTGTCTGGCAGGCCTGCCAAGAGCAGAGACGTGTGTGCTGTTTATACGTAAACACCTCCCTGTGTCTCTGAATGGGATTTATTACAACATGTCTATTTTTGTTTGAGCTTCGTTTGTAATACCATGGTGTTGTTGTCTGCACACGATTCCTACACATACGGGAGCGCTGTGTGTGATGTGTGACGTGACATTCATTTCCATTGGGCTGCTCAGACAACTCCCAACAGATAGACCAAGTGGGAGGAAAAGGGCCCTCCGCTCTGTTATTTAATTATTTTACCACTCTTGCCCTGCGGTATTCCGTCATGATGGTAATACCACAGATTAAGGTGTGTGGTTTTTACAGCTCTTCCCCTCGTCTGTCTCACTCTACACACACTTCTTATAGGCGGCCTCCAGTCACTGGCAGCTGTAACGTGAAGCTCAAGGCCTTTACCGTCTCTGACAGTTTCAACCGATGTTTATGTGTTGTGTCTGCTCCCTGTGTATGTACTGTACGCATGTGTGTGTGTGTCTTGCAACATTGCAGCCCTTTGAAGCCCGACAAGCCTATGACGCTCTAATTCCTGCCCTAATCCTGTGTGAGGCAGACAAGAGCAGAGCAAAGAGAGCTGCTCTTGGTCTACTGTCTGGACCAAGTCTGTACACCTCTCCCTGCCGACCGGCCGCACTTCCCCCCACAAACTTCAAGTCAGCCCTCAAAAACTCCCTGTATAAGCTTAGCTGCAGGGGGCTTTTTATTGGCAGACAACCTGCAGAGCTCACACCAACCTCTAAACCATCAGAAAATTATCATCACAGTAGCTGTATTGTTTTGAAGCTCCGCCATGTTTATTTTCAGCGCAACCGGTTAGTGGTGTTCCTAAAATGGCCGGTACAGTCTGTGCAAACGGACAAAATCAATATTAACAGTTTATCAGGACATGGGGGAGCTGGGTGAAAGACCCTGTTTTTCTCTGCAGTCAGCTGTTAGATAGGCCCATACTGGTGACTCAGCGCTGGCTAAGCTAAGCACAAGGCCAAACACCGGTGCATGGCTGTGATACACACTGATAGAGTAACACCCACATACGGCCCAGCTCCCAAACAAGCCCTCCTGTAAACAGCAACATGCTGATACAAAGGTAATGAGATTCATTAGCTCACATGAGAACTAGAGAGTGGGTGGGAGAGGAGTGTATGTGTGTGTGTTTTGTCTGTATGATTTCAGACATGGCATCCTGTTAAAGAGGCACTGACATATGACGGAGAGCGAACACTCATCCTCACTCCAACCATCACCCACGCAGCTGTCCACAGCACACACATACAAATGCATTTAACGACCCCCTCCCCTCCATCGCACCATCTCAGTCTAAGTTGCAGACCCCCCCACCCCCCCTCGCCCCCGCACATTCGACCAGTCTGAGAGTGACGTGATTGCCAAGGTAGCGGGCGGCTGTTACATTCCAGAGGCTGTAGTGTGCGGCGTGCGGAGGCCAGTTTCAGCACCCAGGCCAAGCTGGGTTGGCAGCACCCACCGTGCCACCTGGCCACAGAGTCAACCCTGCATGCTGTGGGGCCCGGACCCACCAACGCAGGGCATCCGGGGACAGAACTGACATGAGCTTCCCCTCGGACGGCCAACACATACATGCTCCCAGTTTGGTGGAACAGAGCTCGAAAGCCCCCCGAGGAGGAAACGCACATGAAGGGCTCTTGGCGGAGTGCAATGCGTGCTGAACGGAGTGTGCTGTACTGTGTGGGTGTATCACAGATTTGTATTACTTACCCTCTGGCCAAATTAAATATGTTTTCATCAATGGGGTTATTTACTTCTAGTAACTGCTGTTCATCTCAGATCATTCTACGGTGTGGTGGTGATTTATGGGAATGTTGGTAGCTTGTGGTTGTATGTATCAGTGGTCCTCACCTTGTGTGGTACTGAGGTGGGTTTGGTGGATGGGGCGGGGATTATTGTTCACTGGGCCTATTCGCATACTCCGCTGGTAGCGCTCGATCTCTGACAGCCTGTCCGAGAACTGCATCTTCTGGGGGTCTTCCATCTTCACTCTGTGCCCTGAAAACAGCGACATGAGGAGGATGGGTAAGAGAGAAATCAAGGACTTTTCCAATTTACCACCTACACAACCAGGAAAATTGAACATAATGGCACTTCTTATTTCCAGAGTTGTACAAAATTTGCAAAAACAATTACAACAGTCCTCTTGGAAAACCCTTCCTTGTCCCAAATTTCTAAATGGAGCCAGGCAGTTTGACAGCCCATGGCAAGATGCTATTGTTCGCCTGTCTAAACACTAATGAGTAGAACATTGTATTGGACTGTGAAGACCATCAATACCCTACACTGCAATTCAAAAACACTCACACATTATAAATCGAGGCGAAGAGACACTGTCACCATGTTTTCAGCTTCCAACTACAAAAATATTATTTGAATGTTAGCAGGCCTTGAAATACATTGGCTAGACACTAAGTGTTACCCAAGCTGCACCTGCTGCCGCGTCATCCGCAGATAACGATAGCATAAGTGGTTGGAAATGATTGCCCAAGGAATTCTGTTTTCCCTCAAACTAAAGTGTAGGAAATAATAAACTCTGAGTTGTTATATAAGGCGTTTCTAAAAACTGACAAAGTGATCTTTATCTTGCCACCTCGCTTAAAAAACAAGAAATACTGAGTAGATCTGCCACTAAAAAACACCCCTCTCTCTCACACTCACACGCACGCGCACGCACACACACACACACACACACACACACACACACACACACACACACACACACACACACACACATACATTCAGGTCTGACTGACACAGCACTTAGTCAGAAGGAAACACCCAGACAAGGTTAGCAGACCATATAGTCATCAGTTTTATATATAACGGACAAAACAGAGAGAAAGACAGAAAGAAAGAGAGCTTTTGTAGGTCTGAATGTGTTAGTGTTTGTGTGGGAGGTGAGAATTTACTCTGAGTAGGTGAAGCGTATCTGCTGCATCTCTTTTATCCACACCCGGGAAACTAACCAACACACTTAGCGCCCCTATCACTTTGATTTCCCGTTCAGGGAGATGGTAAGAAAAAAAAGAAAGACCTCTGATCATGCCTTTTATGTAGACACGCACATGTATGCAGACATGTACAAATACACACACACATACATGCACATGCTCTACATGTGAACACACCTTAAATGTCAGACGTGAGTCCGGATGAGGGCTATGCCTCTAATGGGAGGAAGACATTTTAATGTAACTATCAATGCACCAAAACTGTGTGTGAACCAGCATGTATACATTCTGTGGTTTTCTCCCTGGCATCTCTACAGAGTGGCCTAATGTGAAGTAATGGCTGGATTTGAATATTTTATCACTATATAAAGGGGGCAAGGCAGACGGACCAATATGGATTTTGCCCGTCCTTTCTCTCCACTGACCCATGGGCAATATATCTTTCCTCGGAGGCTGACCCATGGGTAAAGTTTCCTCTCGTTTACCGCTCTGTCCATTTATTTGTGCCCACCACCTCCACTCCATTCTCGCTTTACGAACCATATAGAAATACCTAGCAGTGACTGCCCTCAACACACACGTACACAGATACGCAAAGTGTATGCAGCGCGCATTGATGCACAGACACAATGTCTGAACGCAGACAGGCCCCGAAATTCCAGTCCTTCCCATCCATAGTCAAGTGAAATCAATTACATTTTTATTTATACAGCTCAGTATCACAAATGGCAGATTGACTCAGGGGGATTTTCTATCCGTAAAGCATACAACACCCTTTGTCCTTTTACTTTGGAAGTTGCAGTGTAGCACAGAATACTTAGGTTCTTTTTTTCCCCCCACACCCACTGATCAACAGTTACGTTGCACTTTTCGTGTGTGAGAAAGAGAAAGAGTCAGTCATGACTAATCCGTCTGAGTTCTCTTTCTGTTCTCCAGCTGTTTTTTTCTCTATCTTAAGCATTAGGACGTTGGAAGCCGAATGGAAGAAACGCTGTGTATGATTTCACCCACCGGCCCACCAGTTTGCTCCGTGTCGTTACTCTGAAAACATATCCTGGGCGGAAACACGCCCGGCACACACACTCTGTGATATCTTTTTTATTCACATGTGGCAAGTCTGCCTTCTCTTTAAACTGTGATGGAAGGAATGAAGGACCTGCGTTCTCTCTCTCTCTCTCTCTCTCTCTCTCACACACACACACACACACACACACACACACACACACACACACACACTCTTTGAGTGCCAGGTCTAGGCTCCATCACCCACATAGACACTGTGGCAACTGTCTGTTCCAGGCCAGAGCAGGGGCGGTCAGGGGAAGCAGCCCTCCAAATATAGCCGCTATACAGTATCTCACAAAAGTGAGTACACCCCTCACATTTCTTCACATTTTTCTTTATATCTTTCCATGGGACAACACTGAATAAATGACACTTTAATACAATGTAAAGTAGTCAGTGTACAGCTTGTATAACAGTGAAAATTTACTGTCCCCTCAAAATAACTCGACACACAACCATTAATGTCTAAACTGCTGGCAACAAAAGTGAGTACACCCCTTAGAAAAAATTTACAAATTGGGCCCAAAGTGTAAATATTTTGTGTGGCCACCATTATTTTCCAGCACTGCCTTAACCTTCTTGGGCATGTAGTTCACTAGAGCTTCACAGGTTGTAACTGGAACCCTCTTCCACCCATTTATGACAGCATCACAGAGCTGGTGGATATTAAAGACCTTGCGTTCCTCCACCTTCCATTTGAGGATGCCCCAAAGATGCTCAATAGGGTTTAGGTCTGGAGACATGCTTGGCCAGGCCATAACCTTTACCCTCAGCTTTTTTAGCAAGCCACTGGTCGTCTTGGAGGTGTGTTTGGGGTCGTTATCATGTTGCAATACCACCCTGCGGCCCAGTTTACGAAGGTTGAGTGCACATGGTCAGCGTCGTACACAGAGGTTGGCTTTGGAAAATAGACGTATGAGTGCTGCCAGCATTGCTGAAGGGCTTGAAGGGGTGGGGGGTCAACCTGTCAGTGCTCAGACCATACGCCGCACTCTGCATCATACTGGTCTGCATGGTTGTCATCCCAGAAGGAAGCCTATTCTAAAGATGATGCACAAGAAACCCCACAAAAAGTTTGCTGAAGACAAACAGACTACGGACATGGATTACTGCAACCATGTCCTGTGGTCTGATGAGACCAAAATACATTTATTTGGTTCAGATGGTGTTAAGAGTGTGGAGCGGCAACCAGGTGAGGAGTACAAAGACAAGTGTGTCTTGCCTAGAGTCAAGCATGGTGGTTGGAGTGTCATGGTCTGGGGCTGCATGAGTGCTGCCAGCACTGGGGATCTACAGTTCATTGAATTCTAACATGTACTGTGACATACTGAAGCAGAGCATGATCCCCTCCCTTCATAAACTGGGCCGCAGGGCAGTACTGCAACATGATAACGACCCCAAACACCCCTCCGAACGACCACTGGCTTGTTAAAGAAGCTGAGGGTAAAGGTTATGGACTGGCCAAGCATGTCTCCAGTCTTAAACCCTATTGAGCATCTTTGGGGCATCCTAAAACGGGAGATGGAGGAGCGCAAGGACTCTAATATCCACCAGCTCCTTGATGTCGTCATGAATGGGTAGAAGAGGGTTCCAGTTGCAACCTGTGAAGCTCTAGTGAACTACATGCCCAAGAGGGTTAAGGCAGTGCTAGAAAATAATGATGGCAAAACAAAATATTGACACTTTGGGCCCAATTTGGACATTTTTTCTTAGGGGTGTACTCACTTTTGTTGCCAGCAGTTTAGACATTAATGGCTGTGTGTCGAGTTATTTTGAGGGGACAGTAAATTTACACTGTTATACAAGCTGTACACTGACTACTTGACATTGTATCAAAGTGTCATTTATTCAGTGTTGTCGCATGGAAAGATATAATGAAATATTTGAAGAAATGTTAGGGGTGTACTCACTTTTGTGAGATACTGTATGTGTCCTTGTGTAGTTATTAAGAGATTTACACCACCTCAAACGGCTGAGGTCAGGGAAATGATACATCCCACTGCTCTCTTGCTGGGGAAAAAAAAGACAGACAGTATAGGGGAAAAAATTATAATTGGTCAGTTTTTTTGTGGCCAATGGTGGTCCGAGATGAATTGGCTGGCTCTTTAGGGATGAACGTGATCATTCAGCTGCCCACAAACACACACACACACACACACACGCACGCACGCACGCACACACACACACACACGCACACACACACACACACACACACACACACACACACACCATTTGAGTGTACATAGCTTTGAATCTCGTGGCCCAGTTCCAATTGGCAGGGACACTGTGTTTGGCGACACACTGTTCAGAGTTTAGAGTAGGGGCTTTGGTGGGCTGTGAGAGGGTGATTTTTTTTGGGGGGGAGCGCAGAGCAGAGGCTTCATTAGAATGAGGCCTGGAGCTCATTAACCCGGGCCCGTAGTTGCTGTTAACACCAATAATCAACTGGGAGGTGGCTCGAAACTTTTGGTTTCTCCTTCTCCTCTGTTTTTCTCTCTGCTTTGTCTCTTGGATACTTTAAAATGAGGCGAATTGGAAGGACAGCACACTCACACATACTTCCTCTACTCTTTCTTTAAGACACCTTGTTTAGGTTTTTAACTGTAGCTACTAAAAGAGGACTGCACCAAAGTTATTTATGTTTATATATCCACTGAACAATGCTGTTCATATTTCATCAATTCAGAGGCTTTATATACAACTTAATTCTTAATTTCTTTGGAGTTTGGAAATACAGTAGTCCCTTGATGAGTCAAACAGTTTACATTAACGTTAGAATACTGTATGAAATTTAAAGTGGAAGTGTATCATGTGACATGTATCATGTCGCTTCACTGCACATTGATTCTTGTTGAAAGAATACAGCGTTGTTCACTAAGAAAATAACTTTGTAATGTCCATCTAAATAGCTCCAGCCTCTGCAAAAGTAGCACCAGAGAGACTGAATCTGTGTCTTCCAGTTAAACTTTGTGTTAATGCGCTGTCTTTGGCCGGTTGACCCTGCCTGTAGCCACAGTGTGTCTGCTCCGACCGCCAACATTTGACTTCTACTCTGCAGGGCCGGGGGCCAGAGGGGTGCCGGCGTTGCACACCATCCCCATTTCAGAGGGGTTTCTGTGGTCGGATGAATATTTAATGTGTCAGGGTGCACTTAGGAGAGAAGGCCCTTGTTTTTCTCTCTATGATATCATAACCACAAGATAGAGCTGGGAGATGGGGGCCAATGCACACATGAGGCCTAAACAGCAGCGCTCAATATGCACCCAGAGCCGAAATGGATGCTAAAGGTTGTAGATTTACTAGCCTCCTCTCTGAGTAGCGGTCGCATCATCTGAAAGCATTATGGAAGTCTATGCAGAACAAATAAAATGCTTGATATAAAATGTCTGGCATTAACGATGTACTGAAAGGCGGTGGCTGTGTTTTGAAGAAACGGGTGTGCCTTTCTCAGCTCCGCTTTGTTTTGTGTGCGTGTGTGCCTCTTTATTTCCTGATCGTGTTTTATCTACGTGCAGACTCACTGGAAATGTTGCTTTGTTTTTGAAGCGCACAGAGATAGCTTCAAGTGATCTGAAAAGTATGAAGTTATATTTTTCATGAGAAGGCACCCGCTGCTTTTAAGACCAGACCACATGAACAGCCAACTCCACAAGTCTTGCCCTGCCTTCCCTCTACAAAGCATATGTCAGCTCAACACAGAGACAGTGTTTGCTCAGTAAGGTGACAGTCAAGCCTTAAACACTGACACCCTTGCTGAACGATCACCCAATATGACCTGTTTCCTTCCTTAAATCCCCATAATTTATTTTTCTCTCCTCTCTTTCTCTCTGTCTGTTTGTCTCTGTCTCCATTGAAAGAAAGAAACATATGTTCCCGTCCAAAGGGAGACACATTAAACACAAGCTCTTTTTAGTAAAGGGCTGGGCGCTTTTCCAGGGGCTACGTGAAACTCTATCTAGACGGCAAAGGGCAATACGTGCTTTGGCCCCGGTCCAAGTCTGCACTGAATATATTTGAAGTGTAAATATTTGTATTCGACATATAAATGGACTTGATAGGCCCCTGATAACAGACTTGAATTGACTTGGACTGCAGGTATCAAACTTAACGCTGAAAACTATGTCTGGACTGTGGAGTCTATGTAAGTGCGCTATAGGATTACATACAAAAATGTCTGGGCTGTGTGATTCGAATAGGAAGGCTGCTGTGATAGCAGCTGACGTTGTGTAGGGTTAGAACATGTTTGAATGAGCTTTTGTTGTGTTGATGAGTCAAGGCGGTAGTACCACAACTTGAAATGCATCTAGCTTTCCTCTTAGTAAAGGTAATGCTTTGTGTTAATGTATTGAAAGTAGATGTGAACACAAGAGCAGCCTCCTTATCTCACTTTTGAAACTGCAGTGCAATGTGGGGCGACAGTTGAACATATGTTGCAGCGAGGCCTACTTGCCTGCGAGCACACTTCCGCTCGCCCTCAACAGACACTGGGGACGTTTCACCATCTGTTGAGCAAAGTCTTGTACACCTGTCTTCCTCTTCCTCCTCTCTAGCAGACCTGAACCCCCATACGTTTTCGTTCCCACCCTGCTTCTTTTCGCCGCTCTCTCTTGCACTTCCCTTTTCTTTCTATTACTGGCACCATAGCGCGGCTCAATGAGCATCTCTGCAGAAGTGTATTTGGCACCGTGTTTCCCAAGGCCACCAATCACACAGTTGGGTATTTTCAGTGGGACGAATCAAAGTTCTTGTTTTGAGGCTGACCCTGAAGGATGTGGCTTTTACCCTTGGCTGGTGATTGTGGCTGTCTCGTCTGGGCCTAAATGAGTCGATGCTAGCCACACACTACTTTACACTCATTTACATAACACTCTTCTAACACTTTCGGTATGAATGCATTAAGTTTTACTACTATATCATTACCCTGGATTGTATGCACACAGATTCATTTGTGAGTGGCAGCAATGAATACAATAACAAGGCGTGGTTTTGTGAAAAATAAAATATTTCCATCTAAGCTTTTAGGAGGTCAGTAAAAGTTTTGGCACATAATTTTTATCTGTAGTTCAGGCTTTCTGACCACAGCTTAGGGGATTGTCTAGTCCCCAAGGCAGATGCATCAGTCTCTCTGGGGACATCGGCAGTGTGAAAATCCCCTTTGCAGGCCTGAAAACAAACTGCACACAGCGGAAGTTGCTACATGAGACTGTTTGAGCAAAGAGCGCAGCCTTCCTTTTCTGATAAGGGGATAAAACTCATTGCGTGTGTCTGTTTCTTTGTGCGTGTGTGTGTGTGTGTGTGTGTGTGTGTGTGTGTGTGTGTGTGTGTGTGTGTGTGTGTGTGTGTGTGTGTGTGTGTGTGTGTGTGTGTGGAACAGAAGCAGTGCCACACAAGGACAACCCTACAGCGAGGCAGGTTGAGGCAGGCAAAGAGAGTGAAGGGGTGCCAAAATAAGACCCAATGCACCCGGATTCTCTAACAATACAACAAGACCCGTAGCAAGTTGAGAGCAATCATCCCTCTTTTGTTCCATCATTCCATAGTGTGTGTGTGTGTGTGTGTGTGTGTGTGTGTGTGTGTGTGTGTGTATGTGTGTGTGTGTGTGTGTGTGTGTGTGTGTGTGAGTGTGAATGTCTCCTACTCGGGGGTTGAGGCATGTTGGGGTTGATATGAGCGGGGCTGTTTTTCAGGCCTTTTTTGGCTGCTTGCCTACAGACTTTGTAGATTTCCCTTTTTCTTTGGCCTTGTCGAGCACGAGAAAAAGCCTATCTGAATCTGGTGACAGATCATATTAAAGCAAAACGCTGCTTCGAGTGTGTTATTTTAGCACTAATGGTGAATAGGGTTGTTGTACGTGACTGTATACGTGTGCATGTTTGTGTGTATTTGGTAGCCAGGTTGTTCGAAGCAGGACGAGAGGTGGGGGGCCTCGCAAGGCTGTGGGAAAGGAAAGCAAACTGCCGCTGTCACATACATCAATGCAACGCCAGCAGATGTGTCAAACGGCTCCGCATTCACACCTCTATGCATATTAACTCACACACAATAATGTGCAACAAGTGTGCATTTGCCCCTTTAAAACCAACACACACACACACACACACACACACACACACACACACACACACACACACACACACACACACACACACACACACACACACACACACAGTTCCACAGAATAACAATTGATAGTTCAGGTGGGTCACACTAAATGTGTGAAATGTGTGAATTTTCCACTGTACATACTTCACTACTCTCTCAGGTTACGCTGTTAGTGGGCTGTTGCCTGTAGTGTTGAGGTTACAAAGATTGACCTCTCTGTTTCTGTGATGTTTGCAGCCTATTTTTAAGAGCCAAGTCTTCCCTCTGTGTTTACTCTGAGGATTACAACCTTCTCCACTACACCTATTATTTGCTCACTGTTCCTAAGCATTAAGGCCTGAGGAAATAAATATCCAGAACCGCAGGATGGTGGTACACGGCGTCTTTTCCAGTAACCAGCAGGTGCCTTCTTCCCACAAAAACCGCCCCCCCCCATCCTCCCTCCAGTCACCACTGCCCCAACACAGAAAACGGTTTATTGTCATAATGCAGCGGGGGTGAAAATATTCCTCCACTCATGGGCCATTTATTTTTCTAAATGCAGAACGGAACTTTTATTGAATTACGGCTGAAAGGCCGTAATGGTTCCCTCCTGTATGGGTCAGTGTAAATAAGGAAGAGTGAGAACACAGAGTGGGCATTTTACTTCCCTTCATAGGTAGGTAAACAGGAAAGACGCTTGGCTGGTGGAGTTTAGAGGGGAGTTTTTTGGGTAGTAGGCGTAGAGACGGAGAGAGGGAGAGAGAGGCCGGGGGAGCGACGCTGGCCGAGCTCGTCAGAGATTCTGAGAAAATGTCTTCTGCTTGCATCATCGCAGTGAATTAACAGTGCTGTCTGGGGCCCTCTCTGTAAATAATTCGGTAATAGGTCCTGCTGTTCTTTCTGGCGTCAGCAAGTATGGGGTGGAATTTTTTTTTTTCTTAATGGAAAAAGAAAGGGCATTTCACCCCGGGCTATTGTGCGTGTCTCTGGCAGTCATCAACTGGCCCGATGAGGAGACATTGCACCGTTTGAAAACTTAAGACAATGTTCTTCTTTCTCCCCCTGTATTTTAGCACAGACTTGAGCATTGCCACTACAGCAAACATGCCAAAGAGCAAATAGAGGCAGCAAGGTGAGAAGAGAAGGAAAAAGGGCCAGTAAAAGACTTGTGGGTATATTTTTCTTTGTTTATATATATCAGTCTAGTTGAGGTATTTAGACTAATTAGCTCTGCTTTCACAGGAACGCTTTAGCACAAAAGCCTGAGTAGGATTACCAGCAGCTGTGTGTGTGTCTGTGTGTGTAGCCCTCAAAGGGAGTTGGCCTCAAGGCTTCTAGATGTGGTTAAGGTGGCAACAGTGGTCAAAGAGCTTCCATCCCAGTCCTTTGTTTACTCTCCCACAACAAAATTAGATTATATTACAGATGCTTTCATGTCTGTCCTATCTCGCTTTTACTTTGACAGCAAAAGTCTCAAATTCATCCATATGGAACTTAAAAACAAATACAAATGTCAAATTACAAAATAATTTATTAACAATGGAGGGTTGTTGGTTGCCTTTAAATCGCAGACATATTGCATAACTACTGGAGGTCACTGTCCTCATCACAAGCCTCTGACCTCAGAGTTTGGTGAGTGTTGGGCCTCAACACACAAGTTCCTCTCTGAAATCAGTCCAAACTTATTCAGTGTGGACTGCTTCATTCCACTGGATTTATCAGTTGGCCAATATTTGCTCCAATTCTAATCACTGAGGCCATGTGTGACGCGTCTGGACTGACCCCAAGCAAGAGAAACACCACAAACGACGGCAGACGCCACTGAGTGTCATATTTTTTTGAAGAAGTTATAAAATCCCCACGTTATCCGTTCCAATCTGGCTGTCACTGGTTATTAGGGCAGACTGTCTTCCTAACCAAATCGTTAATTTGTTGGTCATAAGTTTGATGGTTGACTCTAGCCACTATTTGTAGGCATGTGTGTGTGATTGTGTGCAATGCGTAGGCAACTATGTCTCCAGGTTATACATCTGGGAGTCATGGCGAGCCATTAGCAGTCAGGAAAGCACCCAGCATCAGACATGCCACTGGTTTTCCCCTCCCCTGGCACTGATTCACCTGTAGGCCTTTCTTTCAAAGACACCCATCTCCATTTTCAAACATCAAAGTGGCCTTTGAGAGAGCAATTCACAGCAAAGCAGAGCCTTTCATGTGATTTGTGGAGCATGGGCGTGGTCGACTAAAAGAGATGGACGCACCTGGCAGGTGTATGAGCTGAGCACCCACACACGCAAATACATACGCAACAACATGCATGCCATCTTTTTTGTTGACTTTGCAGAGACTGCAATATCTCAGGAAAAATAACACAGCAAATGTCATTGTTTGTCTATTTGCATACTTTGTACAGTCTGTGTGCCAAATGCAAATAAAATCAACTCGCCAACTCCAACATGCTACCCCACCGCCCCGACTCCCCCCACCCTCCTACGCCCACCATTCTCCTACTGGAGCTGTGTGAACACACCCAGCCGAGTAAACAGAGGCAACAAAACACGACAGCACTTGTGCGATTTCGGTGGATGTGTGGGCCCATGGGTGAAAAGCTGTGTGAGCTCCCTCTCAGTGTATGCAGATATTGCATGAACACAGTATAATTTTTTTTGTGGTTAGGGTGTATTCATGTGTATAAATTTCAAGTCTTATCATACAAATTGCAACTTTGACCTCACGGAGGCACCGTGCCACAAGCTTCCACATCCTCAATGAACCGTCTCAACCCAAAGGCACACAAGGGGGCTAAAAGATAGTTTCAGCAAATAATGTGAATGAATAATAAACCACAGAATCATTTGCTGATTTTGTTCCACTAGGTTTAAAACCTTTTCTTACTGATTCCCCTGTCAAATTCAGCTCTAAAATATTCCTTGCAATTTTAACATCTCTGAATCTCTCTGAATCTCTCTCACTCCCTCACAGACACACGCACACACGCACAATTTAATTTGTATCTTTCTAACATATCTAAACGATATCTGTGCAAACTTTCTGCAGATTCATAAATGTCAATTTTTTTATTAATGTAGTCACACATTAAATGGATCTATGCTAATGATTATACATTTTTTGGTTCTAATAGTTGACACCCCCTCCCTCCCCCAACGCTGTGAAAATTATTTCTGAACATCATTTCGCAAGCTCAAAATATTTCCGTCACTTTTTTGATCTCTCTGAGCGAGCCTGACCTGCGGTGAGTTCATCTTTTCTTTCCCGGGGACTGATTCATTTCAGGTCCAGAGATACAGAAATACAAACAGCCCCTCCCCCGTGGGTAAATAGGCAGTGGCTGATGTCATATGTAAGTGAGGAACTGAGAAGAGCACCCAAACTATACTTGTTGGATTTACTGGTGAGAACAACCCTGCAGGGTGCAATAAGTGTGTGAGCGGACGAGGCATCTTATGGCCGCAACAATCAGGGAGGGTCCAAACACTTAAGTCATCTGCTTTCCTTTTCTTGTGTTTCTCTCTTTTGTAACTCGCTGTGCTCTCTCTTGCTGCTTGGATGCGGTTGTATTGTTAAAGCTGCTGCTCTGACAGTTGTGGAAGGAGAGTTTTCAGTTGCAAGAGTTTTGCTTTTGGTTTGGCCACAGCATAAGTTTGATCATATAGTCTGACGGATAGATCAGGGGAGGGGGGGAAGATGACGAACGCCGGATGTGTGATGAGGAAATCCGCGGCAAGGGTGACAAAAATACTTAGCTGCACATTTTGACTACTTTGTGTTGGGGAACTGAACAAAGCTGTGTGTGTTTTTTCATAAACGTGTGTGTGTGTAAGTGTGTGTGTGTGTGTGTTTGCATGTGTGTGTGTGGGCATGTGAAAATACATTATAGTGTACACATTTGTGTGTGTGTGTGTGTGTGTGTGTGTGCGCGCTTATCACAAGTGTTGTCAGAAGGCATGGTGCTCTCTGATATGTCGCCACAGGTGAGGCACCGCTGCAGTCCTGTCCGTCAGGTTCTCCCGGCAAACATTAATAAAAACCTCCCACCCTCCCTCAGTGCCAGCTCCTGCCGCTGCTCGGCTGCCAGCCATGCAAATGCAGGCCCTACACAAACAGGCCGTAAAAGCCCCGTGCAGGCCGGGCTACACACAGCCTGCCAGCCTACGGACAGGTGAGCACAGCGAGGCCAAGTCTGGCTTCGGGGCTGTCTCCACTCCACCAGCCACAAAGCCGAGATGTAAAAGCAACTTCTGTGGCATTGATAAAAGAAAAAAAAGACTGGGATCAAAGCACCGTTGGAATATATAACTGCCTCTGAGGATTAGATTTGTAATGAAAAAATGCTGTTAGTTTTATGTGTCGGCAAAAGTGCCTCTCAGCTCTGGCTCTAAACATTGCACAGCCGATATAATGTGGAGCCTTGTGGTTAGAGAAGAATGTGATTATTGTTATGACCCTAATAATGTCTGAATGGTAGTGTGTGTTCCTGTGCTTTGACTGATATTATACCCTTAGAATGTGCTTCTTGTTTAAATATGAGAGGTCCTTTATCGCATTTCGCAAGTGATTTCTATTTTGAGGCTAGGAGTCCTTCGATACACTGACACAGACTGAAAACACATCCAAGCCTCGGATCTGACAGCTCATACAAACCATTATAATGAACAGTATTAATGTGCTGCCTTTAAAAACAGTTATTCCATAAACTGCAATCAGCTGTTTGAATGTTCCGGTTGACACTGGATCTGTTTTCACTGTAGACTAACTGGATGTATTATTCATATTCCAGATAAGCTTTGTCTTTCAGCCGTTTTTACATTTACACAAATCAAAGACCCTCTGGTTCCATGGAGTTAAGCTGTAGGAGGATCCAGTTAGTACACATTGAAATCATATTCGCGATTGGATTTTTATTTTTTATTTTAAATCAGCCTTTGCAGAAGTTTATTTTCTACCATGATATAAATTTCCTCTCAGCACCGTGCAGCAGAGTTTAATGGAGCCCTAAATACCCCCTGCCCTATATTAAACAGTGTCACTTTATAGCACCTAGCGCCAGTGTAAAAGTAGCACGGCCACTTTGACGCCTCAGCTGGAGCCGTGACATGTTGACAGACAGACAGGAGACAACCTTAATGTACACAGTTATTTCAAGTCGAGGCACTCGCAGATGCACATGAGAACGCATTTATGCACGGACACACACGTTAAGCTTTTTTCCCCCTTCTTTTAACTAAAGAAGATCAAATTGAAACCATCCACACACACACACACATACACATGCAGTGTTTATTATTATCTATTCCCTCCCTCCTTTGAAGTAACTGTTCTCTTTTAATGCCTCTTCAAATAACTTCAAATCTCTGCCAGCCGTATTCCCCTCGTGTGGCACTTGCAGCCACTCTCTTTCCCTGCTGTGGTCTGTTTTGACTGGGCTAAATGCACCCCGTCCCAAATATCTGCCCTCCAAAGACATGAGCACAAGTCTGTTCAGAGACGTCTACAACCCTGCACTTTCAAACTAGTATAAACACTGTGCCTTCCGTAGGTACATCATGAAATCCTACCCATCTCTTCTAACCAACATTCGAGCTCGAGTGAAAGTCATACTCCTATGTGCATGTATGCACACCAGCAGCATTCAACCACATGAGAATGCAGCTGCGGGGTGAATGGCGGCGCTAACAGCTTTAGCACGCGGAGGGCCTCGCTGCCAGGGCTAGCAGTGGCCTGAGTCTGCCCTGTGTTAAATCAACCAGCCACTTATGTGGTACGGACCCTCTGACCAGCAATGGGGAAGGTGAGGGGTGGGTGAAGAGGAGGAGGAGGAGAGAGAAGAAGAGGGGGAGGGGGAAGGAGGGGGTCGATTGAGCTGAGCCACCTGCGGCTTGGAGACACACTCAGCTCCTCTTAGTGGTCTTGGGTTATGTCTTAATATGCTTTACAGTTTCCTCTGACTGGGCCCTTCCCCATGCCCCTGCATCACACGCACGCACGCACGCACGCACGCACGCACGCACACACACACACACACACACACACACACACACACACACACACACACACACACAAACAAACTTGCACTACTATATTTGTGAGGACAATGTGCTGCCCTACATTCATTCTCTAGAGGTTTACCATAACCACTACATGCCTAACCCCAACCTTAACCTAGTCTTAATGCTGATTCTCACACCAAAACCCAAAAATAAATCATGTGGAAACCAAATTTTGTGAATATGTGACCGTGTGGATATATTTCTACCTGTGCAGTGTGGTTTACGCACAGGGCGCGCGCACGCACGCGCACACACTCACACACACACACACACACACACACACACACACACACACACACACACACACACACACACAG
Organism: Hyperoplus immaculatus; assembly: GCA_949357725.1. Lineage (NCBI taxonomy): Eukaryota > Metazoa > Chordata > Actinopteri > Uranoscopiformes > Ammodytidae > Hyperoplus > Hyperoplus immaculatus. The sequence goes on along the minus strand of OX442363.1, from coordinate 12,079,243 downwards.
TGTTGGTTTATCATATTTTATCTAGCCTATATGACTCGCAGTTCTTTCGGCACGTATGACACCCACCACTTTGAGATCCAAGATTAAGGCTAACCGGGTGGCTCTGCAACATTCACATAACACCGCAATGCACTTTAGCAACAACAATAGTGTTGGTGGGCGTGTGGGTGAGTGCGTGTGTGTGTGCGTGCTTGTACTCACTTCGCGGTTCCCGGGGTCCATCCACGGTGACTTTGATGGCGCGGTGGTAGGTGGCCACTTGAGGCGGTCCGGTGAACACGGTGATGGTCAGAGTGAAGCTCTTTCCTGCAGCACAGGCAACATGTCCGTGAGAGTTTTGAAAAGACCTGGCGTTTTACATTTACAGAAATAGAAAATAATTTTCTCCGAGTGATCTGTAAACTATTTCTCCTCTTGTTTGCAACAATACCTCGCTTGTTCAACTTCAAATCATCACCGGCTTTTCTCCCGATGCAGCCTTTGAATTAAGTGCAGGAAGAAAAGAAAAAAGGCAGAGACCACCTCTTTTGATGGCCTGACGGCGGGTATGATTTAGATTATTGGGCAAATGTGTTCCAGATTGTCCGAAAGGGCTTACAGCGATAGTTTATTGTTCAACAAGACAGGATCTTGCTCCCATCTGCATGAAAGTCCGTGCAGGGTGTGGGGGTGGAGGGGAGCTGAGTCCGGTGCTGGTCCCCGGGTCTGAGAAAGGCATCTCTTGTTAAAAAGAGACGGCGTGGGAGGACAGACGAAAACCAATTCTCGGGTGGGGTAATTGTCTACAAAAATGAAAGGTATGGGCTGCTTTGTTGTAATATTTTTTATGGAGACGAGACCCATCAGATAGCAGGGCTAGTTATTTTAACATAAAAATGTAAGCTGAAATGAGGCCATAACTGATAGGAAGGAGAGAATTCCCTCCTAGTTGAGGATTTGGGTGAGCAATAAGGCTATTATTAAAATTAAATGTAATTCGGGGCATTGTTGTGTATCTGTAGTTTTGATTCACTCAATAGGCTATAGCACAAACACAGTATTGCTCAACAGAAGTGCATTTACCAACAACAGTCCATCATGAAAACAAGCCTGTTCACGTAGGCTATGCTCTTGTTATTATTACAGTAATTAGACACAATGCATATTATAAATATCAGGCTATACGCTTGTTGGTGGCGGCGATTGTCTGACAAATCGCCCCGGGACATTACATTCGAGGTGGTATTTTTTTCCCCAATATTTTTCAGATCTACACCACTGTGGAGAATTATTTTTATTTAATTTGGATTAATAAAATTACAGCCACGTCGCAACTGTTTATCGTGACGCAGGCCAGATGTTTTGGATGACACCCATGGACGTCATTTGGCACAAGTGTGGGCACTTGCATTATACCCGTATCCTAAGCGATTCCACTTTCACAGTTTTTATCTCTGTAACACACGCCAGGCCAAAATTTACATAAAAAAAATATAATACAGACTATATTTGAGTGCATCAGCGTTTCCTATGTGCGCGTCTGTGCAACATATTTGGCGACCTAGACGTCCAATAATTGTTCACATTCACTCAAAAATAATAACATGCTGTCAGATGTCAGTCGCGACTCCACTTAGACGCAGAAATATGATCCATCGTATTATTATAAGCGCGTTTCCAAACGTTGCTGCAAATGTCATTCCAGGCAGTCTGAGCCAATCTCTCTGTCCCATGTGTGCAGGCCTGAGTTTGTGTGGGTGTGGGTGTACATGTGTGTGTGTGACAGAAAGAGAGAGAGAGAGAGAGAGCGAGAGAGAGAGATAATTTCAGCTCACCTCGTCCACTCCTGCCCACAAAGCGCAGGTCGTTGAAGCGTGCCACCTGGTTCTTCATCACGGCGGAAGCGTTCCTCAGCTCAGCCGAGTAGTTCTCGTCGTTCCCGGCCATCACGGTGACCAGAGTCCCGTCGGGGACATCGCCGAGGGCCACCACCTGCAAGACACAGAGCGGCCGGTCACTCTGGTTCACCAAACCGAGTGTAACCTACACACACACTGCGCGCGTAAAACCGCATCCGGATCCCATAATATGAGTAATTAGGCTATATTTTAAGATTTCACTACTACCATGTCAAAGATAAACCATTACACAAGTTGCATATCTGGGAGGTTACATTAAAAAGACACCCTCCAGTGTAGACTAATGACATTGAAATAGAAATGATATTCTAAAATGTATATAACGTGTTTTATCAGCCTATTACTTTTATTTATTTTTTATAATGCATCAGATCTGATCCAAATCCAAATTGTAATATTTCCGGTGTAAGACAAATGTTAAGCTTTTAAATGATCAAAATAATATATGTAATAGGCCTACATAAAATTATGATGATGGAAAAAATTATTTCAGATTTATTTACTCTGAATTTTTGTAATTTCAGACTTCTTATCTGTAACACTCTCTAGGACTGTTAAGTGTGTTATTATTTTGAATAATGCCGTTTAAAGCCAATAAAAGCAGAGCTTATCTATGTGTTTAAATACTTTAACATCACACACATAAGTAAAAGGAAGAAAGAAACCTAAAAGCACAACTTCAAGAGACGCCTCTTATTTATTAAATTACCCCCTTAAAATCTATTTAAATCAGACTTTTTTTGTTGTATTTTCTCATGTATTTCCCGCAGTTAAAAAAAACACAGTTTGTGTCATGAAAATATAGCCTAATAAATGATAAGAAGAAGCCATGTGTCTTGCCTTGAAAGCCACGGGGAGCGTCTTGTTGCACCTCCAGTGAGACGGGAGGACGGAGCAGAGGAAGTTGGGGCTGTCGGTCCGGACCAGCTCGCCCGCGTGGTCCGCCAGGACGTCCACCACGTTCCTGGTGTCCGGTCTTGACCTGAGGGGCCCCGGGGTGGCCATGGCCCCGTTGCCGTCTCCAAGCTTACTGCAGGGGAAGGACGTGGAGGGCGGCGTGAACCGTCTGGTGGTGGGCGGCTCTACGGGAATATGCATCACAACAGCTTGGGTCAGTGCCACCTGACTGGGGTAGTATCAGAGGAGCGGACGCTGCTGGTCTCAGGAGTTCCACTGTGTGAGCGCACAGGATGGAGGCGAGAGCGCACTAAAGTCTGAAGGGGGAGAGAGAGCCTCGCTGCCTTAACACAAACAACACGCGCTGATGACTGAGAGCTAGATCATCTGCACAGGACGTGTTAGCCCGAGGAACATCAGGGTTGCTTTTTTTTCACTGACTGCAGCAAAGACGCAAACACAAAGTCTCCAAAGTCTGTCAGTGGTGAACTTTTATCGGCGCCCTTATCTGTCGCACACTTGAGGGACAGTTTCAGCCGCGTGTACACAAAATACACCGCACTCTACCAACTCTCAACTCAGTCAATGAATAATGTATGGCCGATCAGTGACAATCTGTTGGCAGTAATCAGGTAATCCAGCCGCGATGCAAAAAGTGTATCTGTCCAGCGGAGTGGCTGTCTCGGCGGAGGTTTTTTGAAAAAAACGAATAGACTGCAAAACCAAACTTTACCAGACGCCTTCAGATTTCACCTCACTGGAAACAAGAAAACAAAGCGCAGCCTAAAACTAATCGTATCAAACTCAAGTGGAAGTGCAACAGTGTCCTTCTGTTGCGTAAAAAAGTTCTCACAACTTTATCCTGGTTGGAAAAGCCACCCACGTTATTGTGGCATGAGAGGAGCTGTCCTGTGGCTCCAGTGGAGTTTCCTTTAAAGTTATCCTTTAGCGCAGGGTTACAGGGCGCGAGAAGGAGCCGTGAGGCTGAACGGAGTGCAGAGTGCTGCGATATTATTTTACCCGAGTCATTTTAGCGTTTAGTGGTTGGGAGTGTGGAGATGATTTCCACCAATGAATCTGCTGGGTTGGGCTTTCACCAGACCAATCAAACTCCACGGTGCTACTTCTTCAGCCCCGCACTGTTGTTACACACGAGCTGAATTATTGATACATATCTGTGCTCTTCTCTCTGCTTGTGTTTTATACAGCGTAGACAGACGTTAACATGATGAGGGACAGAAGATTTTTTTAAGGAAAAATAAAAGGTACACACATAGTTTTAACAGAACGACATCAAAATAAATATTTGGACAAAGTTTATTTTTAAATTACAGCATTTACAGGAAGCACCGATGGCATGCTCATACGAGTGTTAATGTGTTGGATTTAAGTAGCCGATTTGTAAAAAATATTTTGGATTAGTGAAAGCAACCTCTGTGTTGTTGTGAATGATTAGTTATTGAGGGTGCCGGTTGACTTGATTTAATTAGATCTACACAAAGGTGCCGAGCTTTATCCCCGTCTCACTGTTGTCAGCACCTTCTCTGACCTACTTTTATAAGAGAAGATTTATCTAAAATAAGTATTTAGACTGAACAGGCCTGTGGTTTGACTCTCATATTTATATGGAAAAGCTTTTATGTCTGGCGGTCTCACACCTACTTTCCAGGTAGCCTATAACATTTTCATCATGTGAAATTATGGGTTTAAAATACAGATCCGTATCACTTTAATTGCCGGAGTGAATTATTAAGAACATTAAAGCGAACAGGCAAACGTGCATTTCCCCACATCAAACGCAACGACAGAGTGGCGTGTGTGTGTGTGTGTGTGTGTGTGTGTGTGTGTGTGTGTGTGTGTGTGTGTGTGTGTGTGTGTGTGTGTGTGCGTGCGTGCGTGCGTGCGTGCGTGCGTGCGTTCATTAGAAACCTGAAATGTTGAGGGTTACATTAAATGACGGCACACCCCGCCATGCTGCTTTCTGACACTAGTTGGCGCATTTGCCTTTTCAATCGCTGTCAGCTCAGCATCAGGCTGTCTGAGGCATACATTTCACATCTGCAGAGAACATGAAACTTTAATCTGTGCTCTGAGATAGTCGGAAATCTGAATGAATTTCGACTAGTCAAACCAGATGAACGAATTCCTTTTGCGAGTCGTACGCTCGCAAAACGCTTCTTTTCACACAGGCCATAGCCTAAATTAGATATTTTTTTTCCTGAATCACAATCATCTTAATTATTGTTAAGAAATGTAGTTATTATAAATGCATCGACATTTATTCGTTTAATAACGATATCTGTACGCCATGTGATGGAGTAGAGTTAACATTTCCATCACAAAATACGTTAGAATTCATTGGTTAATTGTTTTGTGTCTTAAATTGCAAAGTAGGCTACAAACACCTTCTGAAACATCGCTCAAAATACTGTACCGCGTCGTGTTTAAGAGCAATTACCGCGTTTATTATTGAGTATAATAATAAACATAAGTCTGAAAGATAAGGCGATTTGACCTCTAACAAATCTAATTTAGAAATCTCGGCCAGCCCTGCGGTAACAAAAAAATAAATAAATCAAAATTCCCCAAAACATTATAAATGAACAATGCTTTAAACTCATTTATGCAAACATGAAATGTAACAATAAAATAAATAGGGTACTTAAGCAGTCAAACTGATTTTCCTTGAAGCGCATTTAGAAATGCATTGAAATTCAGTCAATCAACGTTTCATTTTATATACACACATTTTATTTTCGTGTGCGCGCGCCTCTGCGGGTGTGCATACGCGTGGAGTTTTAATTGTTTACTTGCATGAGAATAAATTAAGTGCAGCTTAAGTGGCTTGAGGAGTCATCGGATCTTTCCCTTAATTTCAACCTTTTGCACTGAATCAGAGCCACCGGCAGACAGAGAGGAGCAGAGGGAAAATAAAAAAAAAATCATAATAATTATCCCTAATACCAAAAAACAGACAATTCCTATTTACAGAAATGTTCAAAAAAGGCTTGGATATTGTTATTTCACAATTTCTTATGTGGGATCAAACTAAGCCACAAACCTCAAACTATGGAATGGCACAAACAATATAATGGAAAATAAAGTGTATATTGATCTAAACAAGTAAACATTGGTTCTTTGAATTGAAACCTTCATAAAACATCTATCTATGTCTCTCATCTGAATTTTTAAATTTCATCTCTTTTTTATATTGTGTATATACTTATATATTTTTAAAAAATCTGAGTCTCAGAAATACAACCTATCCACTTTACTAACCCTAATGACACTGCTTTGTGGTTGCTTGTCATTTTGGGGATAGGAGAGTGTTTCAGTGGGGTGTGGTGACTCAAGGGATTTACCAATAAAAGTTTTAAAAAGTCTCACTATTTTTAATTTAAAAATGTATACTGATTTAAACCAAAAATAATAATTGTTATGATGATGGAACCATTAACATCACGCTGATTTGTATTTAGAATGATTAAAAGACCTTTTGGTCCCTGGACTAATGTGTCTTTTTGATGTTGGGAGATATTGACTAAAAAATGTAGGATAGCTCCAAACCCCAGAAGCGCGTTCTTTAGTCAAGCTCAAACCACTCGGTACAACATGCAGCAGCTGAATGCCTACAATGCTAACTGCTAGAAATCACCTCTGATCAGATCGCCTATCATGCGGCCTCTATTTTGAGTGCAGCTCGACTTGGACAATGACAATGCCAGTGATATTTTAGTCTTCCCCACTGCCTTAGTTCATTATTAATATGTGACCACACGCCCCAGCTATACCCCTGCTCAGCCGTAATGTGCGCTCCGGGCGCCTGTCACATTTAGACCTCTACTCTTCAACACGCAGTTTCTACAGTTTCAGCCGCACAGGCATTAAGGACAGAGTCTGCCGTGCCCCTGAATGCTTTTTAATGATCCGGGCAGGTCGAGCCCTGAAATCAAGACAGAACTGGTGGAGGATATGTGAAACCCCAGACCCGCCTCAAATAGACCTCGGCATACATGATTCTTACCATTCAAGGATAAAAAGAAAATGGATCCTTCAGATGTAAATCACATCATATCATTGTTTACTGATGGTTGCCATTGTGACTGATAGGTTGCCTTCATCCCTGTACTCCTGACCTGGATCTTAATGCATGCTCGTGACAGATAAATAGAAGAGTTCCCTCTGGTATCAGAAAATGGTTTGGCTATAAAAACGCCACAAGGTCAAATGATCCCTAAATGGGACCAGAACAAAATGTACAGAAGGAGGTTTAACTAATGCTAAAGTTACTTCACAGTCCTTGCAAAGTAGCACAAGCTCTTCTGTGAGAATCAAACAAAAGGAAACCCCACTTACTTTAGGTTATATGTGTAATGAATCAGATTGCAAAGGCTAATATAAGTATGATCCCCATTAGCAGAGAAGCCAGTGGAAGCCTTTGGGGTCCGTAAACTAATACCTGACTCTAAATGCCACCCACTCAGCTTCCAGTACCACTTTAAAGTCACTTTGAAGATGGGGACAGTCTAAGATACTTGGAGATCCATTTAAAGTTCTTAATTTTTTTCTTTTTTGACTGAATATGATCTATTAGCCCAAATAAACTCCCGGGCTATTTTCAGATGTGGACACTTAAGCCCTTGGATGGGTAGCTATTCATTTGAGAAAAGGGGGCTATGGAGGCAATTAGAAATAGTTTGAGGTTCGGCGATGACATAAGACAAAGATTTCTATCTTTAGAGGAGCTGTGGCGGTCACACATTTCTGTACATTCACAAATTACAGGGCAAGCTTTGGCCCTCAACCCACCGAATGCATTCCTTCCGAAAAGTGTCTGCTCGAATTTCAGCCGGGGGTTTCTGCTCAGTGGAAATATGAGCGTTCTGAATGGACGACTTCTATGAAATGGAGTTTTATTCCTCTTGGATTAAATTAGCTCTACTTTGGGACTGAGGGTATTTTTTTGTATGAATGATGAATTCTGCGGTGGCTGTGGAACGCGGGGGCTTGTTTACCCTTCCCTCCTTTTTTTGAGACAAGGAGGATTTTGATATGACAGGAGTGTCTGTGATTAGACTTCCAAGCATGATGTAAGTCACCAAAGCCATTTGTGCCAGTCCCCTCAAAGCCAAATCATATTCTAGCGTTGGAGTGTTTATATACACAAGTATATGGAGAAACTTTTAAACAACAGTGAGTGGGTACAGACTGTTTGGATTTTGGGCTCTTGCTGCTCTGATGGCTGATTCTCTCTCAAAATTTGATTACATAATGTGTCAGCACATCACAATTGGTGGTCATTTTTGTCCATTTTGATGTTCAGACAAGAAAATAGGAAACACATTGAACAATTTTGATCATATAAGTTTGTATGTTGCTTTTTCTCCACCGGGGCTGTCTGTGTTGGTTTTAATGATGACTGGAATGCATATGTGTATGCAAACGTTTTAGCTCTTGATGACTTTATGCCCTATTTTTTTTCTACAATTTGCCCCTCGTATTGCTTTATATATCCAGTAAGTCATGAGAGTGTCACACCCCATTTACAGTTCCTTGAAGGCGATTAGAGCATATACTGTATGATCCTAAACATCATGAAGAGGATGGTGACATTTCCAAATCCAGCCGGTAATTACTATGTAAGCGTGAAATGTGTCAGTTACCAGAGGAGACAATGAGCACATTCATCTCATGCATCTTTAATATTCTGCTTACATTTTATAAAAGGTGCAGAGTGGAGCCAAGGGCTTATAAAAGCCTTCGGAATCAATTGAGCAGCATAATGGCTGTTGGGGGACGACTCCAGCTATGTTTTTATTTCTGTCTGCTGAATGTAAATGGACTTCTTAAAGAGTGCATTCATTTTCCAACAAACCAATCATGTATTTGTCAATCTGACACATTTAATTTTATGTAGGATACGTTATGGGATAAGTTTGGTTGTGGTGCCAGTTTGATGATCTTCAATCTTTTAGAGCAGAGGTGGAAAGTAACTGAGTAACTACATTTACTCAAATACTTCACTTAAGTAGGCCTACATCTAAGGTATTCAACTGTAATTCACTTTTACTTGAGTACATCTCTAATGGGAAACTATTGTACTTTCTACTCGCCCCCAGGTATTTGACTGCTGTAGCTGAGTTACTTTCACATACAATTGACTATTGATTAAAAAAGATATATGATCAACCAATAAAATACAACACACTACTTAAGATGGCATTGTTACGAATATTTTAGTTTTTTCCAAAAAATCATTCTATATGACTTCAGATATCGTTGAGTAGTTAGTACTTCCATCAAATAAAGATTTCCCCTTTAAACTTTTCACATTGTTTAGTTAAAATAAGTTTGATGCACTTGCTTGATAAAATCCTTAAACAGCCTAACTGTATATAAAACAAAACCAGCTCCACCTCAACCACCTACAGCAGTAAAATGCTACTTATGCACTGATGCACCAGTATAGACAATCTACTACTATTACTAAAAATAATGCTTTACTTCTGCAGCATGAGGACTTCACAAGAGAGTACTTTAAAGTGACACTGTTGTTATAAAAAATATTAATAACTCAATCTTTGTCTTACAAATTAAAAGTTTTAAACTCTCCAAAGTGCAATTTTTCTCAATTCAGTACGCTCCGTAGTATCACTGCCACAGCCTTTCTGGTTTGGTATGACCATTTGGCTTCCCCGTTAGTTCATGTTAGCTAACTTGAGATGGATATTGCTGTGTAACTGACATTAAATGAATTATGTTGTGCTACTACACTACATTACGCTTCACTACGTTGTACCGTTTAATACTATCTGATCCTACTTATACGAACAATTCAGCAAAGGTAACTCAGTTGTTGCACTGTAAAATTAGCTGATACTACCTTTTGCACTTTAACTGAAGTAGGATTTTAAATGCGTGACTTTTAATTATTATTTTTATATGTGTGTGTTTTTTTTGATCTAAGTGCTTCTTCCACCCCTGCTCTAGAGGAAGCACTCGTTCCTGTTCACAACAACCAAAAATGTCATGAAAGACCCAGTGACAAACTCTGATGGCTGGTTCACTGTGATCGACATTCAGGGGTTGAACGTGGTACGGCCCCTTCCCTCTCCTTTCAGTGGAAGTTCAATGGCACACACCCAATCTGAGGCCAGCCAGGGGGGGGGGGGGGGGTTGGGGGAACTCGCTGTAAACCCGGGTGTCACGGTTGCTCCGCCCTCACATCATCCATCGGGTACACTCACCCAGCGATGACAGTCAGCAGCCTGTGATGTGGTTCCCCAGGCCTGTTTATTCTTTGGAAACCCACTAAAAGTAGCATTGGATGGTAAGCTCACCAAAAGGCCCCAGTGCTATTATAGGAGCACTTTGGGTTGAGTTTTGATCTGGTGGGTTTGTAAATAGGGCCCTGCCTTGCTTGCGGGGCACCACTTTTTGGGCTATATTGTTTAGTTTGACCTGAAGGAAGCTTTTTGATATGGATGGTGATTTGTAACCTGGAACAAAATGTATAGTCCAAAATTGATATGACTTGTGGTGTTTAGGATTGTGTACTGCATGAGTCCATCAGTGTATGTTTTTCATAATGTTGATGTTGATGGACAAAGGCCTACAAAATGTACCCTGCTCTACTTTCCTACATCTTACTGAAGGATAGATTGTATTCTTTTCCAGGGTCTTTATTTACCCCTGAAAGTCAGTATTACTTTTAAATCTAAATGAGTCCCATAAATACGTCAACTCCCCGATTTTTTTCAGTTGTGGTTTTTAGTGTGAGCTATAATCATTTCTCATCTTTCTTTGTCTCTGTGTCTATCTGTCTATTTGTGTGTAACAACACACACACACAAATCCACAGACACACACTAGCGCACTGTGTTTCTCCTTTTCCAGCGAGAGCTTCTGATGCAAGGACGGCAATCTGTAATCTGTAGTAATTGCATGTTGCAGAAAAACATTTTTCCGCTGTGGTAATCGCTGCAATATGTGCAGTTGCGTTGCCAAAGTGACAGCACCCCCACCCCCTACAGACACACACATGCACACACTAGAGTATCCTGACTCACTCTGACTTTGCCAAATGTGTCCTGCTAAGATTTTGAAGCCCGCTGCTCAGGATGGCCAGGAGATAAAGACATACAGACATGCAACTAAAGCATTGTGACAATCTTGCAACTGGTAAGCACACACACACACACACACACACACACACACACCTGTGGTGCTGTCATGCTGCATTCACCTTCTGCAAAAGATTTACAGTTCCTGCCAGTGACAGTTTAACTGCCATGCAGCCCCGATGCCAAAGCCCTGCCAGAGCCCTGCCAGAGCCCAGCTGCCACACACAGATCAGGAGACAAATCTTTCACAGGAGCCACATCAATTCACTCTCCCTGCTCCTTTTTAACAGTGCAAGCAGGTGATGAAATTACCCAGAGTCTAATACTAATCACTGAATATCACTTGTAAATCCATCTTGGTAGATTCAGTCATTTGTCAGTGTTCCCCCCCTGATTAGTGGAAGTTGTAGCCACATTAAATGTAGAGAGTGTAGTGACGGTCTGTGGCTGAACCATTGATGCATATTTATCAAACCATTGTCTACCATTTTACCGCTCTGACACCAGTGTCTACCCTGCTCTACTGGACTGCGGCGCAGGTTTATGAGGTCATCACCACCAAGAGACTGAGGGAAAACTATGGTCTATATTTCAGTTGCTCTTCTCAATACCTCAGCAAATAATCTTTCACACTTTCTCGCTCTCTCTCTTTTCTCTCTCTCTCTCGCCCACTGTCATTGCAGCTCAGTAGCGCTGCACACTTATGAAATCATTATCCACTGCGTCATCACCCCTTTGCCCAACAGAGCCCCAAAATATTTCAGACCAGTTGGGCTTTCTTACGTTGCACTCGTCAATGTGTAACCACACACACCTAGCATAAGGACAAGTAATACTCAGAGACATTTATAGATACACAGCACAGACACCAAGATTGCAACCAGACTGTGTGTGCAAACCTTTTCCTCTCTGGGCTGCTAGTCTGACTGCTGAAGCCATCCAACCTCCCAGCAGTTGAACTTCCCTGTGTCTCTAATGGAGTCTCTCTGTCAGATCAAACAGCGCCTACTGACGAGGAGAGGAGACAGATCGCAGTGCTGGAAGCCGTTCAGTCTGACAGCCCGAACACGTTTGACTGGCAACGCAGCCTGTGTCTCTTCCATTGCTAGATATCCCACACAAATATAGTAGCGCCACCAGAGAGGGGAAGAGGGGCTGAAGAGCAGGGAGGGGGTAAAGGGAGCCTGTGCCTGTCGGCTCAGAAAATAAGTTGTGAGACGCCCCCCTTGCACAAAGGCAAAGCCCCACAGCTCAGTCTTTTTCTCAAAATGAAATCGCATGTGAGTTGAATATTAGGAAGTACGCATGGCTTCCAGCAACCACCAAGCCATTATAGCAGAGCCTGTAAACCACATTTCACCAGCAGACAATGCCCCTTTGTGCTAGCTGTGTGGCTGTCCCCTCTCACTGGAACCCAAAAAGAAGCCATACGCGTTTAAAGACTTTGGAGATTAGAGTGAAGACGTGAGGAAAAGGGATGAAGATGAAGTGTCAGTTTTAGATCCCTGGTTAATTAGTGGCAGTCATGTCAGGAGGGGCACGCAGGACAGTCTGCCCTCATTTAGCCCCATTGCGAGGGGGACCTTTGATGTGGTTGCACATGGAATGCTGTTGTTCATTCCTCTCTGCAACAAAAGCCACATGTTTTTATTTTTTGAGACTAGGTCCCTGTTACTTCGAACTATGAAGGAACAGGGTGAAGTCTGTAACGCATGAAATGAATGGCATGAACTCTAACCAGCATAACATAAGTCAGAAAGGACTCTGCCAACCAGGCATTAGGCCAAATGTATTGTTTTTAGCTGCATTGTGTATTGGATTTTAATGGTTTTAAGGTGATAACTCTCTGCTGCTGTGTGCATGTATACCACTCCACAAACACACTCAAGAGTAGCCTCATGGGAACACACGAGTACACATCATCTACACGTTTCCAACTTTTTAAACTATTGTCATCCGTGTTTGTCCCTTTCAACTCCTTTCATCGCTCTTAAGGGACTCTTTCAAAAAGGGGTCATTTCAGGTTCTGCCAAACTCGTTCAAGTAGAAATAGACTTCAAAGAGGCCCCAAATTTTGAATTTGCATTTTTTTCCCTCTTCAGAGGGGTTCAGCCTCCTAAGCACCATCTGACTCGCCGCAGAAACCAACCAGATTTGAGCAGGAACCTGGTGCTAGTTTCCTGACAAGTGTCCGTGCCACTTTCCTCTGTAGACGTGAGACAACTCTTGGAAAGCACTCGACTGGCCCTCTGGGCTCTTCGTTGTAAGGAAACAAGGGTGTGGCGACTCTCAGCCTGCAAGCCAAGGAGCTCAGGAGAGCACTTAGACATGTAATATTGTCATCCCTAATTTCTAAACTTTTGCACATTAAGAGATTATTGTCAATCATTCCAATTGATTTCAAATTAAATGAATCATCTCCAAATGTCAATGAGGCGTTCAGCCGAGGCTGCACAGAGTCACTCTGTTGCATAGCTTACTACTCCGTTTCTGTGATGCTTTTGGGCTTCATTCCCAGCTCTAGATTAAGCAAACCTAATTGGAGGCTAAAACTTATTTTCAATGGAGTCCCTCCATTCAAAGCATTGCTTGACTCAAGACTTGGCTTAATTGAAGTCCGGGAAACCAACCACCGGGGAAACCTGTGTGTCCGAAGTGACTGGATGTTTCCTCTCATCATCTCCTTTGCTAATCAGTAGTGGCGTTGCCCATGTACAGTTAGCACTCCTGGCCACACGGAGCTAGCATAGTGAGGCAGGACTTTTCCCTCTTTGATTCAGAGCCTGAGGCGTCCATTGAGGCTTTGCTGTAACTGCACACTAATCCCCTGATTGCTGTGTTTAGGCCCTGCACGTCGCTGCTCCACGTCAAGGCGGCCGCGGCTAACGACGAGCTAATGACACCACGATGACAAGGAGCGTTTGTAAACCCAATCAGTAGCTTGGAGTCTGGCTGCCTGGTGATTAGGTTAATCAAACTCCATACTGACTGAATGACTGGCTCGCTGTCTGCCTCTTATGTCATCACACTGATTAAAGGGGAAAAGTTGTGTTCAAGTCCGTCAGGCCTCAAACACAAACGTCTTTCTGCCAGGTTGGCAGCTTTAGCAAAGCTAGCTGTTAAGAGAGCTGTGATGACTCCCGGTTCAATTGAGGACCATCTTAATCAATTTATTTTCTTCATTCACTATTTTTTGGATACTGTTTGGTTTGTTACCTTGCCTTCAATCACATTGTATCTTACAGGAAAGGCTCACTGGTTAAGAATGCTTCAGTCCTGTCAGTAACCACAATATAGGCTACAGTAGGTTAAATATTTTTTTAAGGAGACACAAATTGGCCCTTTTATAAAATCAAGAAAGCAGCCACTGATATTTTTCAGTGTAGTCCTCTGCTGTTTAGTCACCATTTGAGCTATTTTGCTCTACTAAGGCATCGGGAGACCATATGTTATTCCTGACCAGCTATTACAGTGAGGTCAGACAGCATTTAGAGGGGGAAATCGTCACGGTCATCATGTTGACATACGCTACTCCTCTCTGACTCAGCATGGTTAAAAAAGATTCAGACGTGTGCAAGTACACGCAACAGTTGCACTTTGCGCGTGTGTACCGTCAACGATCCCGGTATGTTTCTGCTTGTGACGGCTGCGTCTGTGACCGTGAGAAGAGTATGTGCAGCAGACAGAGTGACCTTACGGCAGACACACTATGGAGAAGAGATGGAGGGGCCACTTCTGCTGCACAGCTGAGGGGAATCCCTGGTGTTTTCTAGTGAGCCAATACAGAAGTGAGCAGCTGTACGGGCTCGCTAAAGTTTACTTCAGGGCAAAACCCGCTGCGACACACCGATAATAGATCATTTGGTAAATTTTGTATGAATTTCAAAAAGTTTAAAAGTTCACATAAGTGTTGTCAATTTTCTCATCTGACTCTTGGCTACAAAGCAAATGCTCAAATTTGCGTCCTCCCTCTGCAGTGGAGTGAGTCAAAAAGCACAATTAGGTGGCCCATTACCGATGAAGTGAGCGCAGTCCGTTATTTGTACCCCCCAATGAGTTGGCCAAGAGAAAACTAAAATCCCAACGCTGTCTCCACAAAGGTCAATTCCTGGTGGTTAAAGTTGGGTTTGAGGGGAGGGAAAAAGCAGCCCAAAAAATGTTTTAATGCAGCAACGACAATTAACTAACAAGTTGAGAGGAGAAAATTCTGGGAAAATAGAGGAAAATGGAGAATCCGAAAACACTTCATAGCCTGCAGCCAGTCGCATCCTATCATTATCTGCATTTTTCCTTCACCGTAATTAAGTTTTTCTCTTTATTGCTTATGGGAATAGGGATAAGCTATAAGGATGTTTTGAGCAAGATTAAAGTTGCTCATAATGATGTGAAGATTCAGTCTTGAGGATGGATTTTGTTTGTCTGTGAAAAACATTCCTTTTAATCCTTTGATGGTGACAGAATGAGTTCCTCTGGTCCTTAGATCTTTGCTAAACTTTCACACATGATAAAATAAAACCCTCTGCACCTCCTGTGTTCCATCTGATGTTAAAAAAAAGAAAAGAAAAAAGTTTCTCTCTGCTGATATGTTTCTGAACATGTGGGATCTCCATAAGTTTGAGTCATTTTATGTGCTGCCGACCAGACCCATGCCCGCCCATTAAAGTAATTTGTGGGTTAGAATGCATCTGTAATGTTAAAAACAAAAGTGCACAGCAATCAACGTTGTGCTTAGTCACAGAGAGCTTTTGCTTCTCCCCTTTCTTACTGTAACAGAATGGTTGTTGTTGACAACATCTGTTATAGGGAGGGGTCTCAACAATAAGTCTTCTCCTTCTGAGTCAAACCCAGGTCACAGTTCTCTTATTATTCTGGAAATAAACTGAACCTGTGATGAAACAAATGTTTTACTTCAGGTTTAACTGAATAGCAAATCCTATTATATGTATGTCGTAAATCACAAGCAACTTTCACACACCAACGCAATTGCCGCATAAATTTAGGTTAATAATACATAAATTAGCTTACAATAACATGTGTTTTTTTCTACGAACCCAGCCTTACCATGTAATAAGCTGTGGGGCTGGCCTGTGGTTTAGGGCGTAGGTTTAAAACAAAATTAAGCAAGAGAAATTTGCGAGAAAGGCTTTCCCTTAATTTAGTCGTCCGCCATGCAGAACGAATGACATCATGAGGAGCCTAATAACAGTGATGTGGGTTTAATCTCTTTAACTTAAGTTTTTTTTTATGAAATATTATCAGCTCGTAAGTAAAGCAAATTAACCATAACGGAATGAGTCACAGAAATGGAAGAGCCTCATCCGGTATGGGCATTACATTAAAAATAAAAAATAAAACATAAAGCTAAAGCATTTTACATTGTAATCATTTCCATCTTATCCAATTACGCAAGCAATTTCAAAGTCTGCATATTTTCCTGGCTACATGTAGTTTGTTCCTGTTTCGACGGCTTCAGTTAAAGAAGCTGGTCTAGACATTAATAATTCCTCTTACAACACTTGCATCATATCTGGACATTTCTGTCTTTCACACCAATTATTTTTAACCGCCTTTTTTTTAAATGATCATTTAAAACTGTTGTAGATATTCACTCCTTTTTTTGGGGGGAGGGGGGGTTCGATCTGAAGGTGACCTCGGTGAATGTGTTCAGCATACATCCCCCATCCCAAGTTCACTGCTGCCATGCACAATCAGATCACAGAGTTTAACATGCAGACTAACTCTGGATGAACTGTGTTAAAGGGGGACGAGGCGCCTCACCGAGTGCTCTTCCTGCCTGCTTGGCCTAACACCAGCCTCTAGATCATATTTGCACCCCACACTGGATACTGCTTCAGGGTCTACGCACCTACAGTTTACTTTCCAGGCAAATTACAGAAACAACCCCACCACCCTACCTCCAGGATTGTTTGTTGATAGAAGTTTCTCAACCTTTCAGAACACTTTTTATGAAAACTAAATTAGAGAAGAAACTTTTGCGGCATAAATCCATATTATCAGATTGGCAGTAAATCTAAATCTGGCCCCCGCGGTCGCTCAGCGACCACCAGAAAATTGTATTTACTACTACACTTAGCACGACTTTAACCTTGACCAACGCAACGCGGAGCATAATGGTTCGAGCCAAGAGTGTACAAGGGCGGAGGCAGGTTTGGGGATTAGTCGACCGCATAATCAGAACGCCCCTCTGCATACTCTACCTGGAAGCCATCTTACTGGCAACCCCTGAAAGTGTTCCCCATGAAGTCGTGTTGACAGACGGTGAAAACTGCGAGGCGGACCAAAAAGTAAATAAGTACCTCGAAAAACGTTTACAGCCCTAATCAAGTCCAGAGCATTCCATCTATCCAATATGCCTTCAGAGTTTTATAAATAGATATTATGCTCGGCTAAATTGAAGACAGGATTTTCGCCGCTCTCTGGCTGTCATGAGTTTTTTATTATTTGCTTTCACTTTAGAATATTGAAACTCTTAATATCTGGTTACAGATTCCAGCCCGCTCAGCCCGCTCTTCATGTTTTGGCGTCACTCGGGGGGCCTCACACTCAGCAGGATTTGGAATGGGCTCCAATCAAGCATGTTAATTTAAGAGAGGAGGAAAAAAGCATCACCATATGACTTTGTTATTAATAAATTCACCAGAGGCCAGCCATGTGTTCTGTCAAATTTATAGCCCTTTCCTTTTTTTGAGCTACTGTATAGCGCCTTTTTATTTGTCAGTGGTTCTGAGCTAGAAATTCGCCTTGAGTTTTATCCCCTGCGAATGACTCATTGTGATGCATTTATAGTGTCCTTTTCTCACACTCTGCATGTGTCTGTCCCTGAAAAACTACAACAAACCAACCAGACCACCTCCCAGAATCCTCCAAAATAACCTCGCTACAACTGTGGTGAGGCATGGCGCGTTTCTCACACACAAGCCCTCACTTCCATTCATAAGCCAAACATATAAAACCATTCCCACCCTAATAAACCCGGGCCTTTTTCTCTGCTGCCACAAAAGGGAGCTGGCTCCCAAGAGCGTAACACTCTTAAATAAAAATGGACCCCTGTATTAAACAGCTTGCAGGGAACACGGCGCACCTTCCAACTGGAGGGGAAATGTGGTGACAGAAACTGAGCCAAAAGAGCCATGACCATGGCCCAATCACAGCTGCTATAAACCAGGTACCCCACATGATGCAAACACTGCCAACATGGCAGGATCGGAAAACTCAGTAAAGTTTATACAATTCTGCTTCACAGGGGGAAAGTCCGGTGCTTTTTTTGGAGCTCACTGATTTATATAAAAAAAAAAAAGTGTAAAAGTGACTCAAAAAATGTTGCTCTCGGATTAAATAGTGCTGCTTCTGTGTGAGGGTTAGCAGGTGTAGCCTTATTGTGGTTATTATCAGTGAACTGCAGCAGCACTGCGAGTCTGCATCAGATTAACGCCTGCTTGATGCAAAGCTCTCTCGCTCTCTTTCTCTTTCTGTCTCTTCGAAGAACGTACTATTTGTGAGACCATTAGCTTTTTCTCATGCTCGATAACCGGTTTGAAAGCCATGAGAACGAGAGACGCTCTTTGTGACTCTGTGTGCATGTGTCATATGTTCTACGTGTGTGTGTGTGTGTGAGTGGGTGTCTGTCTGCCTGAGCTTCAGCAGAGGACTGAGGTTTCTGAGGTGAGGCGTCCTCTCGCTTCTCACGCGAAGTGCATCTGATGTTGCACATCACATGCCTACATGTGTTGTCTGTCTGCACTGTGAGATAGGCTGAGATGTACAGTTACTAATATAACACCTACACTACACACTGATAGAGTATGTTTGGCGCTGATATTTGTGATTGTGCCGATAGCCTTCCTTCCAAAGAGGAATTTACAATTTTATTTTCAGAAATTCAGGAACTTTAATGAGTGCATTTTCTTGTTGTGAAATATTTCAAATGAAAAACAGTGAATGAGTGATTGCTTACAGCACTGTTTCCTGACATCTGATTAAATGAACACATCATTTCCATAAGCTTCATGTCACAGAGTAATACAGTCAGAGCCCGGGAAGTCAGACATTTAACAGTCTCCTTGATTCTCTCTAACCGTTCCTCTTAATTTCAGTTTGATTTGAGTCTGAAAAAAAGAAGAGAGAACTTGCCAAATTGCTTTGCCTGTGTAATGCAAGTTGTTAAACTAACCGCTTGGGTATTTTGCTTACATGAGGTAGTCCCGATTCAAAATGCTTTTCAGATTGAACTGGCGGATTTAATGACTCTTGGTCTTTGTTCTCTCACAGTTCGGTTTCAGCCTCCTGACAGAACGAATTGTAAAAGGATATTGCATATTCTCTAATGATTTCCAATGGATGATTACAGCTCTAAATGCTCGTCTCGTTCCCCCTGCTCTTGACCTACTGTCTCACATCCCATCTCACTGCTCTTGCTGGGGTTCAAAATCAGAATCAGGCGCCTGCAAGCGCATTACGTTAGAGGTTGAAACGGCTCAACAAAAAAAAAAAAGCCTGACGGACGGCATTGCATGAAACCTGAAGTCGGTGACACTCTGATCTGTAAACAGTGAGGAGATAAAGGGCTGCAGATCCAGCGGTTACAGAGAAGAAAGGGGGAGATGTAAGGGGGGGGGGGGGCTGAGCCTTGTCAGGAGGAAACTATAAATGCCTGGTTGTCTGTAGAAGCTGTGAGAACACTGGAACATCATCCCCTGTCACTGCGGTTCCACTGAGGATATCAGAGGATTGCTCTCATGTGAGGCGCAGATGTACGGCGTGTGTGTCTGACTGCACGCGTGTGTGTGTGTGTGTGTGTGTGTGTGTGTGTGTGTGTGTGTGTGTGTGTGTGTGTGTGTGTGTGTGTGTGTGTCAGGCTCCAGAGATTTTAAGATATACTCTGCAAACAATTAGGAGCTGGTAGTTCTTCTCCTGTGGCTGTCTCTAATTAACACTGCAACGAGGCCTTAATTGGGATAGAGATTTAGTTTTTTTTGTGTGTGTGTGTTTTTCCCCCCGGCTGGCTTTCGGTGGCTGTCTCGGCGGTTGTGTGACAAACACTGGGAACAACTGGCCTCCATCAGATTAACAACTTCTATGTCAAGACTACTTAATGTTTGTGTTCTCAAGGGGGTTCAACAGCACTTGCAGGAATAAACTCGACAAGTATTCTTTTAAATCAGGCAACACTTTTAAACTCTACCTCTTCTCCACTAAAGTTGCGAGTAAAAGCTATCTGATTGGAATTACCATGGCAACAAATGGCCTCTTCGTTGAGGCCGGCGTTTAGCGTCGCAGAGTATAGTGCTCTCACCTCACCACACAGACCAAAAGTACCTCCTGGAAGTAAAGCAGAGTGAGAGAGCTTAATATGTTTTTTTTCTTTGCTCTTTTATTGTATTGCCGGGTTCCAGTAAAGGGTCCAGTCACATGGAGCCTCTGAGCTCGTGTTCTCACAGTGAGAGCGCCGAGTCTCACTTGATAATGAATGTCTGTGGTGAGAATCCCATTATAGCGCTACTCCATCAAGCCTACAGAAAACACAAGAGCGGCGAGGCAAAGGCATTTAAGGGGGCCGTATCAGTCAAGTGGACGAGAGGGCTACCGTGCAAATCAGATCCTCCTTTGTGAACCTATATCTCAGCACACGTTGGGTGTGTGTGTGGACAGAGAGATAAATGCATTCACACACTATTCAATAAAACAACCACATAGCTCAGTTGGTGTTAATACTTCATTGTCAAAAGAAAGAAGTTGTCAAACCGACACAGCTGCACATTCATATCAATGGGACAGTGGGTGGGATGGAGTGGGGTGAGTAAAGAGAAAAGAGGGGGGGGTGAGGGAGGAAGGGGAGGATCAGAACTCACCTCTGAGTAGACTGCTGCTGTAGTTGGAGAAGGAGTCAAAGATGCTGTTGGAGGCCATGACAGGGATGTCGGAACGGTACGGAGCCCTCGCTGCAGATCTTGGGGATGGGGAGAAAAAGAAAGGAGGAGAGATTGAGACGCTGATACGAAGCGCAAGAGAGAAATTATAGAGATGAGAAGAGAGAGACATGGAAGGAAGGAGAGCAGAGAGGACAAAACTCCTGGAGCTCAGAGCCCCGTTTGCAACCAAGAATCTAGGGTTTGCGACTACCGCAGGAATCCCAAGCCACAAGCCTGCAGAGAGAGCAGCAGCATGTGTTAGCAGCAGCACCGTGCAGGAGACGTTTGAGAGAAGAGTGGAGGAGAAGACGGGTCAGAAGAAAGAAAGAAAGACAAGAAAAGAAGAGAAAGAAAGAGGAGGCAGTTGAGAGAGGAGCAGTTTAAACGAAGGCTACAGCAGCAGCACTCACATATCCAGGTGTCTATAGGTGGAACTCACCAGGGCTGGAGATGAGGGGGGGCCCACCTAGCGGATCCCCGGTGGTGGTGGAAGCGGGCTGGCGTGGAGGGCTGGGTTTGTGGTCCTCTGTCACTCAGGGGGGGCTGAGGGTCTGAGGTTAGGCAGCTAGTCTGACAGCGTGGTCTTTCTCTCTCTCTTTCTCCCTCACGGCGGTGGTGGCCTGACTGGAGCGTCAGTGCTAGTAAAAAGGCTAAAAGCCACAGTCTATCTGCATCCTCCTCGCCATCCTCCACACAGAGACACACACACTCCTCTCCGTGAGTGGTTGGAGCCCACGTCACATGTCACGTGAGGTCACCGGGCCTCTCCCTCCCACCCTCCTTCCCCTCCCTCCCCCTTCTCTCCTATCGTCTTTTGCTTGTTTTCTGGTTTCTCTGCTTAGTTTTTTTTTCAACTTTTCCATGATTCGTCTTCTCTGAGCCACCGTGCTTCACTCTCACTTTTTTCGACGGTCGTCCAAGTTTTGGAAAGATTCTATTTTCTTTTAGGTTCAAACCAGGCAGCGGCCTGCGCCACTGCGGCTCGCTGAGGATTTGAACAGAGCACTGAAACCACTGTGGAAGAACTGGAGAGGCATTCAACTGTATTAGGCCAAACAAACACAAGAAAAATAGAGCGAATTAAGACATAAGTGAATCAGAGTAGAGAGAACGAGAAAGAAAATGAGAGATAAGTGTGGCTTCAGCCGTTGCTGTAGACAGGAAAGTGTCCGCCTGTAACTGCTAAACTACGCTGAGTGCGTTGTTCCTGACTCCTGTATGTCCTCTTCTAGTTTTATGTTTCTCTGCCTACCAACACATCTGTGTTTGTAAGAACCGGTGGTTTTGGGCCTCCACCCTCACTTACCACTTGATAGCATCATAATCCAAGTCTCATTAAAAGCAGCACTGCAAGTTGCTCGATTCTACCTCTGCTCCCCTCCTGTTCTCCGTTATCAGTACCTTTCAGGTTTATACTCCTTCCATCATTTACAATTGTTTTTTTTTCTGTCCTTATTTTTTTCCTTTTTTTTTCATTTGAATATCACCACAGTTCACTTGGCTCTGCTGCCTTGTAAATATTAAAACCCCACCAAAAACAGTCTCTCTCCCCCTCTGAAAGTGCAAAGCAACTAAACCTTATTGTGGTTTTCACACTTTTTCATAGCCCAGGTTCGTTAACTACCCTCCACTGTATCCGCTTTGGATGTGATCTGCTCAGTGTTGCCTTGGAAAGTATTTTTTTTCCAGTTATTTATTTGAAAGTCTCTTGCAGAAGAAAACAGGAAATTATTCATATTGCTTCAGATTCATACAGCAGTGAACTGGCGAGCAGTGATGAATGTGCAGTCAGAGAGAAAGACCAACTGTTTGCTGTGCTACTGTTAACTTGACAGTCTACAAGAGAATGTGTTTGTTTCTGTTTGTGTTTATGAGTGCAAAAATCCCTGGCATTTTCAAAACCAGTGGCATCTGCACTTCCTCTCTCCTTTCTCCTGTCTCTCAGTGACACACTGACCACGTCTGGCCATGGGACATCAGACCCAAACCACCGTCTGGTCACTCATGTGACCCAATTGCTTTCATGGGAAACCTGTGTGTACGAGAGTTTGTGTGTGTGTGTGTGTGTACGAGAGAGTGTGTGTGTACGAGAGAGTGTGTGTGTGTGTGTGTGTGTTTACATTTCTGTCCTGTTTCTGTTTCACACTGCTTTGTGTATGGATGTCAGCCCACGTTGTCCTCTTCTAATTGCTGGACAAAACTGCAACATGGACCACAGCATGTGTATATACAGTACCATGTTCTGAGTGTGTGTGTGTGTGTGAGAGAGAGAGAGAGAGAGAGAGGGGAAGAGAGAGAGAGTTTGCCGCTCTTCCTGGTAGCCCGCACTGCCCTGTAAATGAGCAGTTGCCGTTGAGTTAGGCGGCAGCGCGGGCTAAATGACACGGCGCGTCGGCAAGTGTGGCCGAACACTGAGGCCACAGCCGCGGCCCCAGGGCTTTTATCAGTCCCTCCACGCGGCCACTACAGGCCTCTGACTTAACCTCACACACAGCGAGGCTTCCTCTTCTCACACCTCTGCTGCCTCCCGACATGGCCCGGGCCCCGGCCTGCCAGCCCAGGGACAGATTACAGCTCTGTGACTCCCTGCCGAGCAGTCAGGGCCTACAGGGAAACATGATGACTGAGCCTTTGTGCTGGATTATTTGTTAAGATTTTTAAGATTAAAAGAATTAGGTAGTTGTAAGACATTAGAAGTTTGTTTTTTTGTGCTTTACGCCAGGAGTGGGGGGTCTCTGCAGGGCTCCGCTCTGCTCTCATCTGTGTTTGTTTAGAAAAGGGGACGCTTGAGAGTGCACAGTACTGGTTTCACAGTACAGGGGGCTTGCGGTTGTTTCAGTTTATAATAATTTTTACGTGCATGTATTTGTGCAAAGGGAGACACGCTCGCTGGTAGTTCTGTTTTTTCAGATTTCATTTAAGTGTGTAATATATTTCTCCCAGTTTTCACAAGGGGAGACTGTTCCAGATTATTGTTATTATTTCCTTGTTTTAGGCCATTTGTGGGAAGAGACGTTTCATCTGTATTTTCAATGAGGAATAGAGAAAAGCAAAACAAATATACGGCCATCCCACAGCATTGTGAAAGAACGGGAATTGGCTCCATTGTAGTCCTAACTTGACATTTGAAGAAAGCGCTGGAGTCGAAGGCTTTTTTCTCTGTCCCTCAGTCCGCTCTGTGTTTTTTCTTCTTTGTCTAGGTAAACATCTGCTTCATGTTTTTGAAATGTATCTCTGCACTGCCCATGACCGTGAGGGGAAAAATAGTCTGAAGATCATTGTGGCCGTCGTTCTCTCAATTCTTTTTTTTCCCCTGCCCAGGCCTTGTTTATCAAGCCCCTGTATTTAAGCTTAATATAACTCCTGTTTTGCTGAGAAAACTGTGGTGGTTTAATCACTGTCAGTGGTCCTACGCCTCTCGGGTGTGGCTCGCGAGGCAAAAAGGACCCAGTGCGGTTGTGCGTCCAGCTGCAAAGGGGCTTATTTTGTGGTCTAAAAATTGCAGGCTTCCCCATATGTTCCCTATAAACGTGGAATGCAGCGTGGGACTTGAGGAGGCTTTTATAATGAAGTGGCCGTCATTGCATCAAACACCATGGTCCTGCCTGCCTTGAGGATAGGCCATGGGAGCCCGCTTTTTGGGCCGCACGCTCGGGTCCAATGTCCTACCGGTTCACTAGCACCTCATACTGCTTCTTTGCTTCTAATTATATTACACCGCTCATTCCATTGACTGATGTTCCTGTCCCCTTTCAAAGCTGCAGACCCACAGATTATTGTAGTGATTAATGAGACAGAGAGAAGGTCTCCGTTTACTTTACCTGAAGTTTTAAATATACTGCTATAACTACTGTAGATACTTGACGCTTTTAACTGACAAATTTCTTCTTGAAGTTCTCAAGCTAATTCTGAGTATTTTCAGAAGCAGCCCCCCCCCCCCAAATAGGAAGTTTGCACAAGACAGTGTGAGGAACCAAAATATTACCCATGTAAGAAGTCCAATAAACTAGTGTTAAGACATCTGCAGACAAACTGTTGAAACTGTTACTCCAAAGAGAGAAGAAGTTCTCAGAAAATATATTACAAATTAATTCCCAGTAACCAGCTCAGCATTAACCTGTGTGTGTGTGTGTGTGTGTGTGCGTGTCTATATGCGAATGTCTGTGTTGTTGTCATTGTAAGCGAGGCACTCCCACATTCAGTGGTTTTACCATGCAGCATCACGGTTGGAAGCGATAACCGGGCCCATTATTTATTTATTGGCTCCAGCAGACATGGAGACTTGACTGTGGTAACCACTCAGAAAGGAGGGGAGCTGGGAGTGTTGTGACGCCACACACCAAGCAGGCCGTATCCCAGAGTTCCCTTGGAGCTTTGCATGTACACACACAGTAACCCGTGGCGGGACCAGGACAAAAGAAAAGTCTGTGCTGGTGCCGTAACAGTCGGAGAGTACAAAACTGTCACTGCAACGTGGATATTTCTGGAGCAAGGCGACACGGCAGAGATCACTGTCAGGAACAATGATCAGAGATAAGCTATGAGGACAGATAAGATTGAAGATAGTGACAGCTGCCGGGTGAGGGATGTGCCAGTGTTCCTGCTGTGCAATGTTGCACCTCTGGCACCTGCTGCAGCTCTTAAAGACAAACGTACCATGTTTACAGGTAGTAAACCCTGCTTCCTACCCCCCTTCACCCAAGCTCTTCCTGTTATTCAGAAAACTGTGCCAACGCAAAGACCGCGCATCCAGCCTTCCTTTACAGCTAGTCGATTCAAAACCTCCACAACCCACCGGTTCAGTTCAAATTTAAATCGATTTTGTTTCATCAGTCATTCCTCAATTGTAATAATTCAGTTGTTTATATTTATAGGTATTCAAGAGAAGCAATTGGAGTTAAGCTTTCAGCATTTTTTTTTAATTTATATTTGAGTTAAGGTGATT
Organism: Hyperoplus immaculatus; assembly: GCA_949357725.1. Classification (NCBI taxonomy): domain Eukaryota; kingdom Metazoa; phylum Chordata; class Actinopteri; order Uranoscopiformes; family Ammodytidae; genus Hyperoplus; species Hyperoplus immaculatus. The sequence goes on along the minus strand of OX442363.1, from coordinate 12,053,451 downwards.
TCTGGTACTTTAATGATAACTAAGCTGCTGAACTGAATATTTTAAGGCAGAGCTAGGCAAGAGTTTATCGCAGTTTAAAGTTAAAACAATTACATAATTATGTTCATCATCTTATTCTATTTATTCCAAACTAACCTCAACGAGAGTACATTTATGTATTTATGAATGTTGGCAATTCTTTAAACGTAAGAGAAGCAACACACACCACATGTTTTTCTTTGTTATCTTCACTTAGACAGAGGGTTTAAGTCTGTTTTTAGAAGATCCGATGAGTATAGTAATCTGGGATTTACTCTGATCCCTTTATCTGGTTTTCAGATATAAATAATGCTGCTTTCAAGTGTTGGCGATAATATGCAACACATGTGACATATTGGCTGCTAAATGTGCATTTTATTTAGTATATTACTTTGAGAAAAAAAAACGAAGCAGGAAGGAGAGTGATAAAACAAACGGAGCGCCTCTTTAGTTGAAAGTTTGTTTTGGTTCCTAATGCTTATCGCCCTGTGCCTGTGTGTTTTGTGAACGACTTGTCTTCCCCAGGGTGGTACATTTACACCCCGCTTTGAGGTACACAGAGGCACCACATCATGGCGGCGGAGCAGCTGTAGGGTGAAGCACTGCAGCCTCACATAAAAGCGCACGTAAACCCTAAACCTCAGTTACCCCAAATGCCCCAACGCTCGTCACACACACACACACACACACACAGCCCCAGCCAGACCAGAATAAAGCAGAATAGTCTTGCCACAAACCCGACTGATCCCGCTGACCTCACCAGCATCACCAGGATCTTTTGAGCAAACACATGTGGAATGCTGCAACCTTACATTGTCTTTTTTTTTTGGTCGTTATAACTCATAAGAACATGCATACTTAGGGGTTTTGCTTTGCAGAGTTGCAGTTAGTACATCTCATCTCATGTTATATTACCTGTGCGTGTAATGCGTGCGCAAATACGTATTTCCTGTGGTGCAGACATGGGTTTGGATGTGTCAGACGAAGCCTGCGAGTGTGGGGCAGGATGTTTCCCTCCAGTAGATGTACAGTGGTTTACATAGATACACTGTGCGTGTGAGCATGTGTCGCTGCATCTCTGCATGAAACTCTCATATGTCCAGTGTCCCTGCAGAGGCAATGTTAAAAGTGACAATGAGGTCCAACACAACAGCTATGTATCAATGTAATAGGTAAAAGTGCTCAATTGCCTAGTTACACAGTTTTTTACTGATACAATTATGTGTAAGAAGCATTTTATGATATAGCTGGTCACAATGTTTACTATTTTACATACTGTTGGGTAGTGAAGCATGTATTTGTTTTTTTTAAGATGATCATATGTTTTATTTGTAAATGATGAATTTGCAAACACAAAAGTAACTGAAGCTGTCTGATAAATGCACTGGAGTAAGGAGTACATTTCCCTCTGAAATGTAGTCAGTTATAAAGTAGGCTACATACAATGGAAAAACTTAAATTTGTACTTAAGTATAAATGCATTTCAAATGGCTGGATCATAATGAGATTTATACTTTAAACTGAATTTGCCAAAACGTGTGCAATGTGATACCATATGAATGAGTGTGATTGTGAGAAAGTAACCAATTACAGCTGGTTGAATATAGATAGTAGAGTGTTTAATTATTTGTAAGGTCTGTAACTAAAACATCTTGCTGTTCCCATTAAAACTTTTGTTATCCCAAGACTAAACTTACACACACAAGAATAATTAACAAGAAATTTCTTGGTGTCTGGCCGTCAATATTAATCATGCTCATGCATTTATATTGAATTCTAACTCGGTTAAACACAATAGTTATTTGTGATGTTGTGCTCCATACTTGCTAGTACTAACACATTTCATAACTGTCAGCAGGTGAGACGATGTTACACTGCACATGATCAAATCAAATAGAGCATCTTTGCCTTACCCAGAATTTTGTGACTCAGTCTAATGGGCAACATAGAAACCTTATCTTCTGCCCCTCTCTTTGCCACTGATTTGTGTGTATGTGTGTGAGTGTTTGTACTTGCAGCAGTGACCTGCTTTCATATTGCAGACCACACATTTCAGTACCTCGGTGGGTTTTACTGACCTAGAACAGGGGAAGGGGGCTCAGGAAATCCACATCTATGTGCGAGCATGTGAGTGTGTGTGTGTGTGTCTGTGTGTCTGTTTTTGTGCTTGTGTCTGTGTGCGTCCATGTAACTAAGTGTAGGCATATGTGCATAAGCTTTTTACAGTCTTTTGAAAGCCAGTAACATAATAGCACACTCCATTTCTCTCTAAAATGTCATTCTCACTTTCTCTTCCACCCCTCCTTCGCGCTGCCTCTCTTTCACTTGTCTCTCTCTTTGACAAATAGGAGCAACCTCCATTAGGATGCTTTATGGGGTGATGGTGACACAGGGCACCCTTGACGGCACCTAACACGGTCTCAGCTCCCCAAGCACGCGTGCACACACACACACACACACACACACACACACTCTCTCTCTCTCTCTGCTTCCCCGTTCATCTTCTGTGCTCTTTAATATTGGAGCTCATTGGTCTCTGTCATCCATTGCAATGCATGACTGCGCTGTGTCTGTGTGTGTGTGTGTGGCTGTATCCTTTGACTCTGGTGGGCCCTCCTTACTAGTCAAGAACCAGACTCAGCAGACGCAACACATGTCTGATCTATGATCCAGGGCTGGCTTTTATTCTGACGGAGACATACAGTGTTTCTTTGTGTGTGTGTGTGTGTGTGTGTGTGTGTGTGTGTGTGTGTGTGTGTGTGTGTGTGCGTGCACGTGCTTCTGCAGGGGGGTGCTGCTCCTAATGAAGGCCACTCAGGGCGGCCTCTTCCCCGGCCTCTAATGCATCCCAGGCCCCCTGGACTGGCTGGCAGGCTGGATGACTGGTGGGGCTCAAAGTTGCACACCATCAGAGTATAGGTGTACTGCATAGACCTGCTTCACTCAGCCCTCTCCCCACCAGACATGTATGCTACATAGTGTCAAAAAGCACCTGGAGACCGCCTCTAATGAATCTCCTGCTCAGACTGATGTTTGATAGTGGCTCCTCAGGCTTTTGTAAAGAGTGCTTATACTCACAGGAGGAAACGCAAATCAAACGGATCACTAACCTTGGTCCAATTCCCTCCTAAAACATTTAGAAATGTTCAATGAATGCACAAGAAAAATTGTTATTTATAAAATGTTTGTTTGTTTGTGTGCCTCATAGAAACCAGACATTCTAAACCACCAGCTGCACAATGGTTGTGATTTACATGAAGAAACTTCCCCCTTAAGAGCTGGAAATGTCACTTACTTTGTCTGTCTGTCCAAATCTATTTGAACACTAGGAATTGCCTCTATCTCTGTGGCCACAGTCTGTGTTGTTGCTTATTTTGTCCTGTTGTGAACACATGGCATAACAACACCAAAACCAGTATTCTGTCTCTGTAGCTAGAGGCTAAATCCTTATTCCTCTGTGTTTATGTTCTGTGTTGTCCAAAAACACATAAATGAGTCACACCGTTGCACTGGGACACAATAATAACCATGAACACACACACTGCAGTTCATTTTAATAAATACATTTAAAGAATGAACCCCACAAAGGTCAACATGCTGCTGTATACACTACAATGCACCAAAACCGCAGCTGAAAATAGTCCCAAACAAAAACAATACTTACTCCTGTTTAAGTAACTTTGGATAAAAACTTTAGTGCCCAGCTGTTTAGAAAATGACTTAGTTTTTTACTTATTAAAATGTATATTTGTGTCCATGACTGAGGTTTTTGCATCCTTAGAAAGGAAATGCATCTCAGAATCTAGTTTGTTGCAATGTTGTTGCAAATGTTATCAAAATATTTCCAAAACCTTAGCAGTTAAAAAATAAAACTTTAAAAATAAAACTATACAGAGAAAAAAGATCATTTTCAGGTTGGATGGGATTTCTTTGTCGGAATTTATTTAGAATGATAAAAATATGTTTTACCATCACCCAAATTTCCCCATTACTCTTCAAGATGTAGCTTTGAACTCCATCTAATGTTGCAATGGCTAAATTGTCTTGTCATTTATGTAATACTTCTTCCTGTTTATCTCCTGCAATCACCTACAAAGACACACACACACACACACACACAAACGCACTCTCACACACACACACACACACACACACACACACACACACACACACACACACACACACACACACACACACACACACACACACAATAAAACAACTATATTAGAATGTATACTCATTTTAATCTATGACCTAACATTGAAATATTAACATTCCTTACAGTTCATGACGAGCAAAAAATAAATAAGGGAGCTGGGATTGTTTACCTGATAAAATATCTCTAAACAGGTGGACTACTTGGATTTTTAGTTACTAATATCAACGCTGGTCGTCGGGCGTTAACTCTTCAGGCTACGAATATAAAAGCTGCTCAAAGCGATAAGTCACAGTAGAGTACAGTGATGCCATATATTCACAGAGTGGGTGGAATTTCACTGAGAAACTTGTCGCTGTGACTGGCAGGTTTGAGCCAGCGTGTGTGTCATTATCTTGTCACTGGCAAACATTTCCACTCTATGATCTACTCCATCGGTCTCACCATCTACCAATGTGAGCTTGTGTCTCTGTCTTGGTGCATGTGCAGAAGTACACAAATGCACCTTTGCTAGCTCGGAAATAAAAACTTAAACGCATCATGTTCTAACATTATAATGATCAAACAATTATAAAAGAGAGAGAAATATTACATTTATAAATTTAAACGTCTAATCTTTTCTAAAATATGTAGAGGGCATATACAGAAATGTGTTATAGACATAAAGTTCATATGCAGTGTATTGATATTTATGTTGCATGTAAATGTAACATGTAGTGCTTTAGTACGATATCTAAATTTTGAAGACGATACTTGTGATGTTGTTTCCCACGCTCGTGGCTGTAAATAGGTCTGCTAAGTTCATCCGTCACACACACACACACATGCACAGGCTGACACAGAATCTGTGTGTGTGTGTGTGTGTGTGTGTGCGACTCCCACTGCGATCCATGCATTGCTTCACCTATAGACAATATAGGGCAAGGCAAGGAAGCAGGTGCTTTTCGCATCGTCTTCCTGGGAAGATTCAAGAAAAGCCAAAGTGTGCATCTTTTGACGCTTGTGTGCAGGTTGTTGGTTGGTTGTGTGTCTGTGAGTTTGTGAGAGAGTTTGTGCTGTCTGTCTGGAAGCGAGTGTACAGCCAGGTGCTTGCTGACATACTGGGGCTTTGTGGTTGTGGTTGGTGGCTTGCTTGCTGCGCAGACAGCCGAGAAGGAACTGTCTTTTTTTTCTTCTGTATTTCTGTCTGCTTGTGTGTGTGTGTCTGTGTCTGTTTGTGTGTATATAACGTGAATATAAATGCTATTCTATACAGACTGATTAGCGTTTCGTGACTAGACTAGGGGGGTACTTGGTTTCCGCTGTAGTGCTACTTGAGTGCATACTGCATAGTGAGTGTATACGTGTATTTTGTGCATTATGCCTTTTTTTTTACGTGAGCCTTTCTTCCTCAATTCTTCAATATTCTTAAAACAAGAACAAAATGAAGCGTGCATCTGTCTAATGCAACAGTACATTCTGCAGACACATCATAATATCACCTGTCCTGGTTTTTGTCTGCAGTCGCCACAGTGTGTTTTTTTCACGTTCATTTTTCCAACGTAAAAATGCACCGTACGAACACACCAGCAGGCAGTTTTACAGTGATCAGGTGATAGATCACAGCATATCGCAGCATTGGCTCTCTCAAAAGCCCTGTTCCAACCCACATGAGGAGCTCATTGCGGGTTCACTACAAAGGGAAACAAAGGTTTGGAGTGGGAGTAAATATCGGTTTGCCGTTCCCGCAGCCTTGGCTCAGGACCCATGTTGGCACGGCGTCACTTGATGCCCCCGAGGTGAATACGATTGTGGCCTATATGAGCTTGAAAGCAGTGCAGGCAGCAGCACAGGTCTGTGGGCGCATGACAAGGGTGCGGTACTCTGAAGCTTGGCTAACCAAAACTCAAACACAGTGAAAAATAGCTGCTTTTATCATGTGGTAACTCAGCAGATAGAATATTGATTGTGACTATTTTCAGCTCATGATACGTCAGCCACTAATCAGGAAGGATTATGAGTCATGCGTGGGACTCAAATTGCCTTTTTTGTTGTCTTTGCTTAGTGATGAGTTGTGCACTACCACACCCAGATCAAAAATTAATTTAATCTTACCCCATCCTTTTGATTTATTACAACATATAACAACAAGTTTTTTTGATGTGATATTACACAAACAGCTCTGATGTTTTGCATATTTCTTTAACACTTTCTAAAAGCAGCGTAACACCTTCTGTTGATCTGCATACAGAGAGAGACAAGGAGCGAGGCTGACATTGCCACAGAACAGGACATATGTTGCCACATTCTCACGCTGTTGGTTAGCCAAACCTCCTTACCCAGAACCCTTGGCCGGGTTCTGCTAAGTTTAGTCATATCTCGACACAGCTAAAGTCGTCTTCACCCTCACACAAACCACTGCTTGCTATCTGAGTCACACCGATGAAGTGCTTGAAGCTGGCTGCACACATACACATTAAGCACCCAGATTAAACCATTGTCCTGATTTGACCTCATGTAGATGTGTATTGGTTGGTCTTTTTCCTTTCAGTTAGAGCTGTGGAGAGATGTATCAAGAGATACGAGTGAAACAATTGACAAAACTCATTTGAGACAGTGTTAGTGTGTAGCATCAACCCACGGCTGCTGTTCAAGTGGTTTTCTACAAACCCACACACACACACACCACCCACACTTTTCCACTGCTACGTCAAGTTATTAGACATCACCTTTTATTTCAGTGAGTTGTCACTGTCATGATTCATGTGCGTATGGGAATGACTTGTCCTGTTGCATTATGTGTGAAACATTGTTCCATGGAAGAAACTGTTAGATTTTACACCCTGTAGCACACATTAACAACAACGTTATGACACATATTTATTTATTTAATAAAAGTGCAGGACAAAATATTTTCCCGTGATGAAGATAAGGAGACATTATAGCTAGAAAGCTTCATATTTTGCTACACTTTACAGTTGACTTTACTAGTGTTCGTGTCTTGGGCCTGCTCTCACACCAGTTGCTTTATGCAAATAGAGTTTTAAAAAAACAAAGCTATGTGGAAACGTAAAAATGTGCATATGCATTTACAGTAAGACCGAGATATGCTTTATTTGAAACCCGAATCCTCTTTCAAAATAAACCGTGATATTAAATATTCATGATGGAATGTCGGCAACCTCTCACAACTCGAAACTTTTGCTTATTGAAATAGAAATAAGTTGGAGGATACAGTTTCTATTTTGAAGTGATTTAAAGTTTTGCTGAAAGGTTGCAGTGTGTGTGAATGTGTTTTCAGTTTGTTTGTCATGTGCAAAGTGCAGACCTGCCTGCTGCAGTTGAGTGAAATCAGAGACAGGTTGGCATGGGGAAGACTTGCCTTGGCACAGCTCAGGCCGCAGACGGGTTCCGGTATGAGTTTACAGTATAGTTTGTCTCTCTGTGGCTTGACAAGTCAGAAAGACTTAACCATGCGACAGACATGTTATGCACTTTCCCAAAGCCAACCGAGCAGCGAAGGCTACTTTTTTATGGTTGCTTAACACTTAAACATGCCTACCTACTTGGCACCCTGATATTTCGTCAGCCCTTTTTTTGCTTTTCTCAAGAGAAGCAAGAACCTCGTGGTGAGTGGAGGGCTGTGGTTGTCCCTCATCTTTTTTGGCAGCCAGTTTTGACTCTTCAAGTGACTGATTAAAGGTCAAAGTGTATCAGCGTGGGCGTATCTGTCATCGTCAATCCTGCAGGACCCTTTTCATATTCAAAGTGCAAGCAGTGTCGCAGTGTCTCTCCCTGTTGAGAGCCTGTGACCTTTAAATGGTTAAATATAATTAAAGAAGAGTCACATTCAGGATTTGAAATTGTTTGCACGAGCATAGTGGGGTGACTCACACTTTTACATAAGCATTGTCAAAGCCAACGGTCAACAGCCTGGAGATGAGAGACAGATATGAATCACCTCATCCAATGCTTGTGGTTGCAACAAAAGTCTCGCTCGTTAGCTGGATGTTTCCATTGTGCTAATGAGGAAAGTAGACCTGCTTCCAAACCCACGTCTGAGATCAGCCCGCTCTCAGAGACAACCTCCCATGTACCCACACACCACAACAGACATATTCAAGATGCATTTCACTGATAACATTAATGCAGACGATACTGCTCTATTTAATAATAACATAATTGTTGCATTTTACAATTGAGCATGAAATATCTGTGTCTAAATGCTCAACTGTTAAAAAAGGTTAACTGAGTTGTAACTTTCAGTTTGATCAGAAACACTGCACAAAATGAATCATCTCAATTACACATCACAGTATCACATTTGTAAATAAAAAAATCTGGGGGGGGTAAACTTCCACGGCTGCGTTGTGTGTCTGTGCGTCGTCTCCCCAGCCTTCCCTAAAACAAGAAGGCAGAAGTGAGAAACGGTTGAGAAGTAAGACAGTCTTCCTGTTATGTGTGCGTGAAACCCCAGACGGCTGTCTAAGTTGCTCGCACGCGAACGCTGGCCCGGGAACCATGGCAACGGCAGGTCCCACATGCAGAAGGCGGAAGTGAGCCGGCGCGCTGAGGAAGTTATTGGATCTTTGATGGCCATCGCCGTGGTTTCATGAGAAAGACCGTGTCCCGGCCCTTGTGCTGCGCCGACTGCTCGGCCAGCGTGGGAACCTTGTCTGCACAATGATGACAGTGGTGACACGTATGACACGAGTCTGCTAGACTGATATCCTCAAACACGTGAATTAGAACTGAAATTAGCATCACAAAGTGAGTGAACGTCAAATCCAGATATAGATTTAGTAATCAAGTAGTAAAGAGGTACTATTTAATAAATCTCAAGCGCTCCCTACCCATCATGCACTCCTTTCTCACAAACATGTATTGCTGCTAACTACAAAGCAGTCCTGCATTGTCTGACATTTCCCCAGAAACTCAACTTCATTGAGCAGCTGAAGTGAGGAGAAGCCAACCACCAGCTGTGATGTCACTGTGTCCATCTGCTGCCATGGAAACAGTACCGCTGGTCTCACCTGGTTTAAGGAAACCACAACCACCTCACCCTGTCTTTACCTCTGACGTCCTCTCCATGTAGTTTGGTGCGTGTTGATGTAGGAAGCGTGGAGGAGCTTTTGCAAGTTATCAACCACAGACATTCGGTTAAAGAAGTTATTTATTTGAGAGATTAACCAGAATTCTCTTAAGATAGAAAGGGGCTCATGCAACCACCAAGGTTTAAAACCACCTGTGAGGCCTCCCGTAGTGGTTTGAGTGGAGTCACGCTACGATGATTTGATGCCTCCAGACCTGTTACTTAAACCCTGAATGAGGTTTATATGGTCCGCTATCATCTTCTCACAGCCTGGAAGGTTTGCCTAATGGCGAGTGATCGTTATCAAATATTGGGTAAACATGCTCAAAGTAACTGCACTGCGGTCGTCTGGCTCGTGCCCGATGTCTCCAGGAAAGGAAATCTTACGACACGGTTGATATTTCATCTTCAGCTCTGCATATCTCTTTTTTTCTCTTCTGCAGATATTAAAGACACTACACTTCATTATACTGCAGGGGTTCTGTAACACTTGTGATATTAAAATAGTTAGCATATTCTGCACCCTTTTCCTTCCTTTTTTTCTGATATTAGTTGCAGTGCCTTTCAGTTTGTCACAAGGTATGACGTAAGAGGGCTGTAGTTTTTTAAACGTGTGGAATATTTTCAATCTGTGCACCTGCATCAAGAAAGAGTCATCAGTTTAAATACTGTGGGGATGTTTAGGAATTATTTTAATGATGTATGACGGTGTTAACTTCTGCACTGCAGAGCCCAGGAAGCATTGCATCTTGCAGCAGCAGCAGTGTGTGGCTATGCATGTGGCTGTTTCCTCCCATATCCCATAGCCACACCTGCCACAGCCTGGCTTCTGCTTGGCCTCAAGCCTCCTGTGAGCTGCGCCTAGGTTGACCAAGCATGCCACCAAACACCCTGGGGGCAGGGCTCCCCTCATTCAGAACCCCACAACCCCCAGAGCGAAAGAGGGAGTCAGCCTGAGGCGACCAAGGGAGTAACCACCCTCGCCTCTAACTGTGTTCTGCTTTGCTCAACACCATAGGCTGAACTGGGACCAAGAAGAGAGATCACATGGAAACAAGCACCTGATACTGACTGCATAGTGAGGGAGGGACAGAGGGGGGAGACGTTTATGGGCTGCTAAATGCCAGACTCACCACAGGTGGGAGCTCCTCTGTCGACCCCATTAAAAGCAGGCAAAATGGAGGGTCTGTTCATCCACACTGTGACTTCACTTTCACAACAATGCTGCAGGCAGCGGCCACAACAGGCGCAGAACAACAAGTCAGCAATAAGAAAGTACACTCACTTGTTATTTTTATTCCTGCATGTTGTTGACACAGTTGTAAATGCCATGCAGTCTGGCTAGAAGAGGGACAGACTGCTAGGGTCTTCTGGGAAGTCCCCCCCCGCTGTCAGAGATGTGACTGTGCTCATGAAGGTTACCAGCTTCCAAATACAAGCAGACCACAGGTGACTCACGCATTCACCGAAAAAGGGAAAAGCAAAGGTTGCTGATCTAAATGAGACGTGATTTATTTTTCTTGGACGTTGGGAGGTTCAAAAATCCCCCTCCAAAAAGTACTAACCACACCTGCTCATCTTACCCTACGATTTAGTGCAAGCATGCAAATTGTCAAATTTAGTGAGGATGTTGCTGGTAATGTCAAATCAGCCAAACAAAAGTGTTTTGTTTTTAGAAATGTTCCTTTTCTTAATTACAGCTCTTTTCCGTATTTGCCCTGTATTTTACAGATCTTCCATCTGCATTGTGGCCGAATCTCTTCACTGCCTGTGATTTTGCGGTGAGGTACGCAGATCCTATTGAGTTCCATTACATTGTCCAGTAAAAGGCCATTGCTGTGCGGCCTGGTTTAAGGGCCCTGGTTAAAAAACACAAAACCAAGCCAGGCTTTTAGCGTTGGTGCAGGAAAACCACCACTCCACGACAATGAATATTTTACCTTGCTACCGGCAGTCCGGCAGCATTTAGTGACCACAGGCAGTGTTAAGTGTTCTTGACCAGAGGCAAAGGGGGCACTTAACAAATGATAATGCCCACTATCTGTCAGTGCTATGGGCTGCCACTGCTGCCTGAGAGCTCCGTGGTAGCTGGAGCCAGACCACTCTAGGCCCACCACTGACCTGCCAACTAACCACAAACTCCACAGCCTCCAGCACACACACACCTCTACTTCCTGGTGGGAAAAGGGACACTGTTCATCGGTCAAATGACAGCTGCCATTGCGGTGGCTGGCTGACCCCAGCCACCAGTCAAAAAAATTGCCATCCTTAAGAGGCTTTTGACAATATTACCACAATTGCATTCGAGGAAATGGAGGTGTAGTAGAGGTTTAACGGGGTTACCTTGAAGGTGGACTCGGTAATATTGGATATTGCTTGTTAACATACAACTTTACAGAGCCAAGGCTGTGTATTAACACCAGATTTTATCCAGCACACACGGCACGGACAGGTAGTGAATCCTGAGGAGATATTCACTGATTTTGACTACAAGGGTTCTCCAGAGAGAATCACTCCACCTTTTAATTTGCTTGCTCCAAAAATGCAAAAAGTATGAATGCTTTACACAACAGCAGAGAATGCATGCAATATTTCCTCAAACGTGTAGAAAAGTCAGCTTTTCATACCATCGTGACTAGAGCGTGTGTTTGAGAGGTGGTGGGGACCTACAGTATCAGCCTGCATGATGCAGGGCAGATACAGGACCACCAGTGATAACTACTGCCTGATTGGATTTTGCAACCAAGAGGGACCTCCAATGTGAGCTAATTGGTGACTGGCAGCGTGCTCCATGCCCTCGGTCCACTCCAATAGTTTCACATGACACAATAACAGTCTAAGGTCTCGGGGGAGGAGGAGGGCAGCATAGTGGACATGTGAGACGATGCTAATCGGGCATTAGTCAGCTCAGAAGTGGCTGCTACACATTGCTGTACATATAGTGAACATTTAGTAGCTTGCTGCCTAATCCTGGAAAACAGCAACTGACATCATCTGTGTTTTCTTAAACAGCTTCGTCCAAAACAGGGATTTGAATAACCAAATGTGTATAAGTGTGCTGTGAAATAAAACAGAAAAGGGAAAAGGAAGGAAGACCGCACATCTCATTTTCCTCTACCCTTGGCCCAAAGAGTAGTCTAAGTAGTGAATGGGGAAAAAGGGGAAAAAAAGGAGAAAGAGTAGCCAGCGGGCCCCTCTGTGTGGTCCTCCTTGAGAGCGTGTTCTGTTTAACTCTCGCCAAAGTGTTTTTAAGTGTTACAAGTGCATTAGCGCCGTGGGTCATGCCTTTGCTTGGCTAACCTCTGACCCCCAACCCCTCTAGCTTGCTCTGGGCAGGGGAGTGAGCTCATGTAGAGGGGTTATGCCCCACTGTTTGGAGAGAGTCGCCCCAGGGAAGCCAAGAGGGGACGGCTGTAGTGGAGGAGGCAGGGCAGCGGCCTGTAATGATCTCCTCATGGATCTTTAATGGCTCCCCTCAGTTAGTGTCAGTGTTCGCACTTGGGGGACACTGAATTATTCAGCATGCTAAAACTGTGATCACACAGACTCATGCTCACACGTACGCAACCCTACTCAAACACGCACACACACACACACACACACACACACACACACACACACATACACACACACACACACACACTCCCTGCAAAAACACAAACAAAAAGGCACACCTATACACTGTTTGTGTGTGTATGAATATATATATATATATATATAGAGAGAGAGAGAGAGATAGTGAGAGAGAGAGATACTGTCTACAGTATATATACTGCATATGTACAGTAGTACATACATTTCTCGCGCTACCTGAGAAATGTAGCTTTCCTGTTTATCATTCTTCCTCTTAGTGATTTCATACTGCATGAAAAATAGCAGTTGCATAGTTTTTCTGAGAATGTTGACACAATAAATATGCTGAATGTGCAGGTTACAATCACGGTGAGCAATGCATGAAAACACAACGTCCTTGTATGACTACATCAAGTTGCTTGTTCAAAAGCCAGAGATAGTCAAAGTGCATATCTCTGTGATATGTTACAAATATCATTGATCAGCATTTACTCTGAACATACGGCGCTGGAACTTCAGTTTCTGTCGTGATGTTACTGCACTTCTCATGTGTGTGTGTCAGCTGGTATCACTTTATCAATCAGATATGCAGCAAAATGTCTCACTCATCAAGCTGTGAACATCATAATAAGTCACAATGCTGAGCCTCTTCTATGATCCTCTGTGTTTTTTTATTTTTCAGGGGCTTTGTGTCTTTGTGTGTTCAAAGTCACCATGCCACCTAGTGGTACTCCAGCCACAGATCCTTCTTAGCACGGGGTACACTTACACTAACTTCCCTCTCAAACCTCACAACAAAGTCACATTGACGAGAGATGAAGGTAAAGTACTCTGACAGGCTGCGGAGTTGATAGCGGGGCTTCAAGGCTCGACTGAAGTTTACGGCCTAAGCGTTCAGGGCTGTGACGACCCCTCTGTTTCCTCCTCTACTCTTGATCCCAAAACCCAAACCTCTCAACATATGAAAATACTGTCAGGACCCACAGACCGTGACCAGCCCTTGTAAAACACACACATTCTCTGACCCCTGTGTCATTAGGAGCGGTGTTAGCTGTGTGAGTCTGAATGGCTGCAGCCTCTTGAGCAGCTCTGGTCTGCCTTACCCTAATTGCCAGCAGTGGGAAAGCAGGTTAACCCTGCTGTCTGGGCCTCAAAACCTGCACCAGTGGCCTGGCCGTCATTAGTCTGGCTGCCACGGCCTCTCTGGCCCTAGTTCTGCCACTGTTACCGAAAGGGAACCCGCCGTGCCTTTTAATGACAAATCTGCGGTGATACTTAGAGCATTTTGGAGTGATATTTTAATATCTCACTCTCTCCACAACTCAACGTGTTTCCTGTTGGAGAGACATAAGAGCCTAACATACCCCATGTTTAGCTTCTTGATATGTGACAGAGACACATTAAAAAAGGTGACATATCTGGTAGGTTAATATCTGCAGAAAGGCCTCAAGTGAACCAACCGGGGTTTTTAAATAAGGCCGCTTTCACGACCCTGCTCACTGTAGCATAAGTGCTGCATTGTCTCCCCACAGTGCTGTCTGTGTGAGAGCTGCACTCACTGTTTGGTATCAGCAGCAGCAGCGGCAGGGAAGTGTGTATTTTTTTCTGTGTAAAACACTATCAGCCCTGATTGAACATGTCACTGATGGCTGATGGGGGGTCCCTGGGCACTAAATGACCCATCGCCTCCTTGGACGGGCTTCATCCGTCTCTCTCTTTCTCTCTCTCCTGCCTCTCCTTCAGCCCCTTAAGAGGCCTGCTGCAGTTTTTTGCTGTAGACCCAGGGGTCAGATGGAAAACATACACTCATAAACAGCATCTATTATTCATGCCTTACAGCCCGGCGATCCACTCACAGCACGCATTGGCTACAACAGCTGTCCGGTCGCTCCAGTCACTGACAGACAGATAGGATGGGTCGAACGGCAACATGTTTTCACGTCAATTCAAGTTAATATATGGCTGCTTTAACCAACTGCAGTTATCGCCGTAACCTACTGCGATAAACACATCTGCGTTGCATCTGTGCTCAGAATAGGCCGGCCGTGCGCACTTTTGACAGCAAGTACATGTTCATAAAACTGCTGATGATCACTTGCTGTAAATAACATTGTTTGTGTTGTTGCCTATTTCTAATCAACTGGCTCAAAACATTGGGCACAAAAAATGAGTCATTGGAGTATTACGAAGTCCTTTGTTGATGTCTAACAGGGGCAATTAGGACTTTTCCAGCGCCCGTGATTGTGTCATTTGACAATGTTAGCATTTTGTGTGTAAGTGTGGGCCCGGCTTGGCCCTGAGTTGACAGCGTGTTAGTGTACTAATCCATTAGGGTCCCCCAAGGCCCTGTGATCACACACACTGCTAATACACACATTGGCGCTTTTCTTTGGAGACTTTTTGCTGATGGTATCAGTGGCAGCTTGGGTGGTTTTGGTGTGTGTGTGCGTGCGTGTGTGTGTGTGTGTGTGTGTGTGTGTGTGTGTGTGTTTGCGTGTGCGTGCAACTGGAAGCTCGTAATGCTTTAGTTTAGGTCAAAGGAGAGAGTGATGCTCACCTCCCCTTTGACACTCCTCCCCCCTCCGCCACCCTCATACATGCTCATGCGACACCCCGTCTACCCCTCCTTGTTTTCCTCCAGGACCAAGCCAACCTACACTCTGGGCTCAGCGGTAAGTGACTCCCGCTAACGACCTCTAATGATTTTAATCGCCTGCAATCAGGTGCGGGAGTCATGAATCTCTGGACGAGAGACAGAGCGACAAGAGGGAGACACAGAGAGAGGGAGAGGGAGGGCGGTTTGTTTGGCAGAGCAGCATGGGGGGGGGGGGGTCATTTGGAGTGTAGGAGCGTGGCACAATTCCTCCATAGCTCCACGGGAACATGACTCCCAACTCCAAAGCAGGGAAGCGGCGAATGGGGAGCACCGTTCTGGCTCAAGCAGGGCTTGATTTGTTGGCTGCCAATGCCACGATATCTGTAACAGGAGAATCTCGGGTCTTCATCTTGTAATTTGACAGTCGGTTTCCAACTCACCACTGTAAACCCTGCGTGGCATCCGGGCCGATGGATGATTTCAGTGTAGCGTCTTGATGATTTAAACTTTTGGTCATGGTTCATTGACTTAGGCAGAGACGGAAGGATAGAGATAGTAACTGGAAGAGACAGAGTTAGTTAGATCTGCAGACCATAGAGAGACCTATCCAGAGGTCTCTGTAACGGAAACGAGAACTTTGCCTGCCTTCAGTCAGTGTCAACCATCAGAAACATTTTTACCCGTTGAAAAAAGCACGCAAATATAGAAACACAAATTCATATCCAGACTAAATATAAGCGTTCCTGCCTACAGACATTCTTTATTTTTTCACTTTTCACTTCTCCAAAAACCCTCAAAAATACAGTACGTCCACATCCTCCCTTATGATAAAAATATAACTTGCAACATTGACTGATTCTCAGTGGAGCGCCACATTGGGAACACAGCGAGGTTGTTTGCGGCTGCCGAGGGGAGCCAGAGAGGAGGGGAGCTGGTGGGTGGGTGGGTGTACGATTTGAGCTTGGCCCTGCCAGAGCCGCATGAAGCAGGACCACCCAGGGTGGCGTCAGGAGCTTGGCAGGGGTTCAGGGGAGGCTGGTCGGCGGGCCGACTGGCAGCCCGTGCCTGGGGCTGAGGCAGCAGGCGGCAGCAGGCACTCTGAGGCCCTGCCAGAGTGGACAGAGATATTCAGCTCAGCCCACAAAGGCCACTTCAGCCTCCCCACAGCATAACACAGCAGAGCCACAGTGATAGGGAGTGTGTGTACCCAGGGTGGAGTGTGTGTGTGTGTGTGTGTGTGTGTGTGTGTGTGTGTGTGTGTGTGTGTGTGTGTGTGTGTGTGTGTTTGAGTGTCGGTCCATGTAGGTCGGGTAGAGTCTAGGGCAAGTCGAGGGAGATATTTTTAGGATCTAGTCCTGAATGTAAATTTCGAGGCCAAACCACAAAATGTTTATTCATAAGAAGTCCATACATCAGCAGACTAGTATCTGCCTTAGGACATTCTTGATCTGCATACATTGCTTTACCATATAGGAAAGAACAGTCCGTCCTCTAAATGCACAAGCACTAGAGTAATCACTAACGGTAAATGTTAACCAGTTCCTCGCCGGTGGCCTTCCAGCGGTCGATTAGGCTGCAAACAAAGACTTTCCCCTGGTGTTTATCTCTTCCAATGGGCACAGTCATTTCATCGCAGCACTTAAAGCTTATAAACTCCTTGACAAATCGCATTAGTATTTAGCTTCTCTCAGCAGTTTACTGCCTTGCTGCCAAAGTATCGTTTATCACCCTGTAATTCACTTTACTAGGTAAATTCACTTTGGCAGGTCTGTTGGGTCTGTCTGCTGCCGAGGATGTTGGAGGAGAGGGGATGTTGGTTGCATTTTAAACATCTTTAGCATTACCATCCACCAGCTATAACTGTTTATCCTTTAGAGGATAGCAGGGAGGGGTGAGCCGACCCTAACTGACATTCATTGAGATAGGTTACAAACTGGACAGGTAGCTAGTTGATCACAGGGCTGATACATCGGACCCACTTTTGCCCAAATTGGCCATTCGTATGGCAATTTAGAGATGCCAATCAACCTTACCAGCTCATTATTGGTCTGTGAGAGGAAACTGAGCCTTTACCATAAATCCTTTTATAGAAATATAGTAAAGAATATATTATTTATCTTGATATGTGAAAGAAAGAGGCATATTTGAACACAACAGTTAAGCCTTTTATAATGTTTTGTAAAGTCGATTGTTAAAATAGTTGTCTGTCACATTTGTTGTTTAAGGTTTCCTGGAATAGCTGAAAACTATAAACAGACAGTGACAGTGAACAATGTTACTGTTGTCGAGTCATCTATACACCGCATATTTTCATCCTCTGTTTTTCTCTTCCTGTCTCCTTCCCAAGAGAGGAGCAGTGTGGATCCCTTTCAGGTCTGATTCCATTTAAGGGGTATACAACTTTCTCTAACACAGAATAATATTTGCTGTCAAGCTTTTATTGAATTGTGTCCGTGGAAGATGAAAAATGAGAAGGCTGTGTAGGCTCCAGAAGGACCAGTCCCTGTTTACAAGATTCACTTGCGTGTTTAAGTCAAATATCCTCTGAGATACTGTATCAGTGTCCTCCCTACATATCGGTGCCTTTAAAGCCATAGTGCGTAACTTCTTCATATAAATGAATGTTTGCTTCATTAGAGCTATCGACAAACAACTTGACACACAGTTGATTAGCTTAATCAACTCCACAAAACTCTCTCTGTATTTCTCAGTATGACAAAATCAACTTTGGCTGGTGTCATCCCCTGTCACCGATCACCGAAGGCTCACTTCATGTAGATGTGCCGACAGTGATATTGTTATTACTTAGAATTCCGCATGGATGTGACAGAAGTTACGCACTGTAGCTTTAAAGATGCCATTTTTTTCATATTTCACTTCCATGTTTTCTTCATTATTCTATTTGCAGAAAAAACATTTTGGTCCGCTGAGACCTATACATCCTTGCAGAATCTGTGTAAATGGCACCCAAACCATAATGTCAGAGCTACTATTGTCACACATGCTAGTGTGTGAAGTCATTTCTATCCACGTTTTGCTAAATCATTTTTGGCACAATTTAATTGTTGAGCTATTAAATTCTTTTTTTATTTCACTGGAGAATTTCATACACAACATGTAATTAAGTGGAAAGGGTATTTGAAGGGAAACAGTTATTTCATTAACTACATTAGTCACCCCAAAAACAAGACCTCACTTCCTGCACATGCAAATTTGCTAGATTAATATGAAACAATGTTTGCAAAGGCAGTACATACATTTGAGAATTAAAATGTATGACGTGAATGATATCTGGTCTAAATAAGTATCATGTTCATCATGCAAAGGACAGAATAATGTCTTGCTGAATGCAGTTTGTCTCCCTGTCTTTCTCTGGGGCTAAAACACATTATTTTAAAAATATTAATGTAAGATTAGGAATACATCTGAGGATAAAAGTCAGCAAAGAAATAATGTTACAGTAATGAAAGTTTCTTTGTCTCTTAGTTTTATTATAACATTGTGTGTTAATTAAAGCTGTACAGTGATTTAAGTAGTTCAGTGTGACTTTAATGAAACACTTCAGCAGTGTAGCAGATTTTTCGTGCTTCAGCAAGAGTATAAATCAACACAGTTATGTTACTAATAGATCATATTAGATTCCAAATAAAATTATTTATTTGATGTTGTAAAATTGCACATTGTAAGCCAAAAAAGGAATGCGAAAAAATAGAACGATATAATCTTAAAGTTGT
This sequence comes from Hyperoplus immaculatus, assembly GCA_949357725.1. Classification (NCBI taxonomy): domain Eukaryota; kingdom Metazoa; phylum Chordata; class Actinopteri; order Uranoscopiformes; family Ammodytidae; genus Hyperoplus; species Hyperoplus immaculatus. The sequence goes on along the minus strand of OX442363.1, from coordinate 12,034,303 downwards.
GCTTTATTAAACATATATATTTATTAATTCATGGGAATTTTACACATGTTTTTTATTATATTTTTTTGTTAAAGGTTTGTTTCAACTCCAATCCCAATCAGTTTATCCTTGGACACACATGAGTCCAGTAAAAAAGCCATGAATCCCGCTCCTCTTTTAGTGAAGATAAACCTGTCCATGTACTTGTGGCTTTAAAACAACAAAGGGAGAAGTAGCAGTGGCCCGGGAGCAGCGTGCTCCCTCCTGAGCTGGCACACTGCACTTCCTGCTCCCGCATCTTGTTTGAGTTGAGTGGAGCTCATGCAGGGCAGGGCAGGTGTTTGACTGATCTCCATAGCCTATTTCCCCAGGCCGTTTATCATTGTCACAGCCGCAGCCCAAATCAAACTTTCAGCCTCCAGCGGCCAGCTTTTCTTAAAGCTTAACAGATCTGCCCCCGCTCTCCGATGCACTCAAACGTTGGTGTAACACCCCATGGCTCCCTCTTCTCCCATCTTTCACTCGGTTGAGTCTGTTCACCTCATCACCTGTGTTGCTTTTCGGTTGCCTCATGCTGATCCCCATTCTCTCACCGTCAGCTTACTGGCCCTGTCCACGTCCGTCAGCACACATAAATCGCCCCCCAATCTTTTCCCTTTTGCCCCCCTCCACGATACATTTGAAATTAATTTATTTTGCCTCGGTTTCCTCTCCCTGTGCCTCTCCTTCCCCTTGATCCATAGCGGAGCAGTCTGGAAATGATTTTGACGCTTTAGTTGTAGCGTGCAGCTGCCTATTGGGGACATTTTGCACTCCCTGACTTTTTATTACATGGGAAATGCCATAATAGCTTGGGAGGGAGAGATTGTTTATAGAAAATTGCAAAAGGACTTTTTATATATATAACTGTAAAGCTTTAAAGTGTTGCAGTCGTAAACACAGCAGCTGTTTTGAGAGGAGGCGTTGCTGTGCTTGTTTTACTTTATGGAACCTATGAGTAGGCAAACTTTTCTCTAAGCCTCCAATCATATTACAGAAATGTATACCTACGCTTCCTATATGACGTGTAAGCAGCCGGCTTAGGTAGCTGTGAAGTTGTGAAGGCATGAACTCTGAGGTGTTGTGCAAAACAGGCCCTCCACCCTGACACCTCTCCCCACCCAGCTCATCTCCTGCTGGCACTTCTCCTAAAACACCAAGCGACCCTGACGTCTGCTGACAACATTCAGCTTATCGGGCAAATCTCTTCTGAAGAAAATTAACACCAGTGGCAACCTAAGATCTCAGATAATATCGCACATCTCTAGCGCCAGATCGACAAACATGGCTGTCCATTCAGTGCTTTATACAGGTTATCTGTACTGAAATATAGACAATTAACAGTATAATAAGCAGTATAAACATTGTCTATCATAAGAATTTACAAAGGTCAAGTAGAATGACAACTTTTATTTGCACATCTCATTATAACAATAACATAAGTCTGGCTACAAAACTTCCCAAAAGTCCTCAAATACATATTTTAAATATTTGTTTGGAAGACACTAATGAAAGAGAAGTAGTTTAGTAAGTTTTACAGTACATAGAGTAGGCCTACAGTGCCATTATGCAGCTAAGTCCTGGTTGTATACTCTACGAAATTGTCCCTTCAGCAAAAATGACAGCTGTTTGTTTAAATGCCTAAAACAACATGTTTACGATTACCTGAGGAAAACCTGTATTCCATTTAGGTGAGCCATGGCCAGAGTCCTGGTATTATTCATGCTGGCTCACTGGAGAGACTTCCCGAGACACTTAATGGAACAGAGCCATTGTAAATGTTTGTAGCTATGTGCTTTCCTGCGATGACAAGTCAACATGTCTGACACAAAACATCTTATTGAGGAAGGATGGGTAGCAAAAAGTCACAACAGGCACACAAATTTGACTTTTTTGTTAGGCTCCCTCACAGATTTCTGCAGCTCTGAAGCGATACTTCCAAGGTTCGAAAAAATAACTCTTATCCTAAATGTCTGTAGATTATCTTGTAATTGTTAAGCACATATATTATTTTGAACAAGGCTTAGGCTTGAGACATAAGAAGTGGGCAGTTGATATATACCCATACAAGATACTACAAGTTACAATATATGAATTCCATGTTCGATTCTGATCATTTGACTTTTGATCTGTCTCTTCTGACTCCCTCAACTTTATTGAGGGCGCAAAACTAAGCACCTGGAGAACACCTTAAAGAGGACCTATGATGCTTTTTGACTTTTATGACCTATAAACGTTGTTATGATGATTCATAGTCATGCTTAACCATACTAAATTATCAAATAATGACTTACATGCATTTCGACATATTCCCTGCTGACCGTCTGGGGTGTCTGTGCAGAGCACTAAACACTATTCTAGCCAGTCGAGAAGTCACGTGTTCAAAGCGGTCTACCCTTTCATAATTTGTGACGTCGCATAAAACTTTGTGACGTCTCCATGCGGATGTTTCCATGTATGGTAATGCTGTCACTTCCCTGTTCGCGTCTGCCTCGCGTCTGCCTCGCGCCCTTATAGGTCCATGCTCGCGCTTCCCGCCACTGAAAGTGTTCCGGAAGGAAGGTAACCAATCACAACGGAGTGGGGTTTGCAGGAGGGGGGGGAGGGGAGCGGAGCGGAGATGGCCGAAGCACAGGCGGAGGGAGCCGAAGCACACACACTCAAGTGTTGACAGGATGTGCTGGATCGCCAAAATAAGAGAAAGAGCTTCCCGAAAATCTACATAGTTTTTTGTGATGTGATTCGTGTCAGGTTGCTCTATAGCAGTGTAAAACAAGAAATTAAGACCAGAAAAGTAGCATAATAGGTCCTCTTTAAACCCGAACCATTACAATTTCCTCAGTTTAATCAAGTAGTTTTGGTGCCTACAACTAACCAAGCTTTAACCAGTAACAGCCATTTGTATGGTTAAAGCACTGAGCACCCAGCATGTACTGGCAGATCTGGGCATGGTATCAGAAAGCGCTCATTTTCAAAGGAATCACACAAACTGCAAATGTAGTAATTTAGTGTGATTTGTTGTACACTTAAGTATTCCTGTAGCCAAGCCCAACTTACCTCAAATACACCTGGGTCTACTTCCTGTCAGGGCTAAGCCTCTGCACAGTGACCTTGTAGGTTGTGTTTGCTCTGCTGATGTTTATTATACACTCTGCTGCAGCACCTTAGCATTTTGCTGGTAATCTGTCAAACCAAGTGAAAGCCATAAGAGCCTTTAGACAAACTCCAGACCCGCTGAACACCTCCAATCTGGCATAAAGCCCCCCATACCTTGACTGTTTCAAAGAAATTACAGTATTGTGGATATAAAAAAGGTTGCGGACTGATATATATATAGATATAGAAATAGAAAGAAATATTAAAAACGTACTAACCATTACCCTAACTATATGTCTTTGGGGATGGAATACTGTGAAGAAGGCTCCCTGCAGAGCGTGACAACAACTCTTCCTGCTTTACAATCAATTATGTGGCCACTGGTCAAACTGTTGTTTATATCACCACCACTTTGGTCAATTTGTTATTCTCTCACCATATTTTTTTTGTGTGTGTGTGTGTGTGTGTGTGTGTGTGTGTGTGTGTGTGTGTGTGTGTGTGTGTGTGTGTGTGTGCGTGCGCACGCCATCACACAGTCCCACAGCCCAGTGGTCGTCTGGTGGTTTTAGGGGGGAAATCATCACCCCATGTACACAGTTGGCTAATTGCCCCCCCCCCCCTCCACCTCCCCCTACCCCCACACACACACACACTTACACACTGCCCACAACACACACCAATATAGACAGACGCAAACAGGGACACTCACTCTATCGTTCTCCGTTGTTCGGTTGCCTGGAGGAAGGAGGGGAGGATTAATCCTAATTGCGGTGTGGGAGCCTGGAGAGAGGCCAGGATTACTTGGGGCTTCTCCTTGATCCACAGAGATGCTGATGTTAATGCTCCCTGCCCATCCCCTGGCAGCTGCCTGTGCTGTCTACGCATATGCATCGGACACACGCCACTCCCATGCACGAATACAGCGGAGTACAGTTTCATGAGCACAGCAGCCCATAAGTATAGGGTCTGTGTCTTGAATCACTCTGGGTTGGTGATTCACTTCTCCCAGTGCAACCTTAGCCTCTTTCTGAGTGTGTGTGAGGCCGTGGCCTTGCGTCAGGGCTGCTGCACTGCTGTTTATGTCTGCTGTCGTGTACGCAAGCTACACCCCCAGCTGACGCACTAGCACCTCAGTGGGGTTAACCCAGTCTGTTGCTGGAGACACATTTAGCCTTCAGCTCATTCATTGTGACTTAGTTTTTTTCTTTGATAAGAGCCACATAGTGTTCTTACATTGTTAAAAAAAAGAAAGACATGGAGGGCATAAGATGCCTTGATCGCTCATTGGGCCAGGCATTAAAGGAATATCTGGATCTAGGGGGAAAATACAATTATTTCCTTTCTTGCCCAGAGATGGACAAGAAGATTGATACCTCTCATTATGTTTGTATGCTAAATGTGAAGCTACTACCAGGAGATAGTTAGTTTACCATAACCAAAGGACTGGAATTACTGAGTCACAGGTCCTAAGATTGTGTGGGAATTAAACAAACAAGACAATGTGTTAATTAGTAACCTGTAGAGGTGCTGTTTGATGGATTTTGTTACCTTTGGACCAGCTAGCTGTTTCTCGATTTCAAGTCTTTATTTAAAATCTCCTACAAGGAACTTTTAAATGTTTATGAAACAGTCTCATTTTTCCTCTGATGATCATAAATTAGTTGTCACAGCAAACAAGACCATCAGCACAACACTATTTTTATATAGTTATTATTATACTTTGCACGGTCAGATTTTTCCTGAAACTCTGACAAAACGATGTACGGTAGACAGACCAGAACATCCTGTGTTTATGAACAGTACTAAATCAATGTTTACTTTGCTTCATATTACCATTATTTATCTTACATAGTCACACATAAATACATTACATCATTGCGGTGCATCCTGTGGTCTCTCTTTCACTCGCTTCCGAAACAAATGCAAGGGTCTTCTGCACGCGCTTGGGCTCTGGTGTCATAAAAACACTACCGCTTTTGTCCAAAGGTGCAGCTAGAATTAACAGAAACTGAAAGTTCCATCTAGCTACTTTAAGCTAAGCTAACCAACTGCTGGCTAAATCTCGATATTTTATGCACACTTACCAGAGTGGTATTGATCTTCTCATCTAACTCTTGGTAAGAATGTGGAAAAGCACATTTCCGAAAATGCTGAACTATTCCTGTAATAAGTTTGATTTTGGCCCACTTTTTTCTTTCACCTTAACTCTGTCTTTCCATTGCCCTTTCATAAAATAAATATGAACATTTTAAAAATCTTATTCATATGAACCTCCTTAATCTCTACTAATCAGTTTTTGCAATCTTTGACTCTACTTTCGTAACCATTATTTTGAAGGCATTGTGTATGAAACAGGTCCCTCTTGCGGGCTTTCTCCCTTCCGGCATGGAGGCCCATACCGGACCCTTACTGCCCAGTCAGGCCTCTCCACCATTACGCTGGCCATTGTGTGAGAAGCCGCAGGCCTGCCCTCCTCCCTTAACAAAATCACGTCAAAAAGCAATTAATATCTTAATACCTCCATCAGCGTCGACCACCAAGCCGCCAAAAGGCCCCGACTCTTTGTTTTTTCCGCCCGCGTGTCGGCTGCCGTGCTGCTCTGTCCTGGCCCCGTGGTTTCCTCGGTTTCATTTCCTAGTGCCCCGGTGGTCAGCTGTGGTTTTCCAGGGGGCACGAGGTAGGAACGTTGTGGGCAGGAAGGTCCCCCCACTCTCCCCCAGCATTAAGTACTACACTCCAGACCTGAGAGCTCCAGTGGCCGGCCGCAGCCCTGGCCCCATCTAATGCAGCGGCCTAAGGATCAGACCTGACCAGAGACACTCATCCACTCTGAGGGCTTTCCATCCATTAAGGACACAATGGGATAATGGTCAACACCTCTGATCACTGTAGCGGGTTTGATCTCTGAGGACTTTGCTCAACAGCCCTGCTCTTTGTGGATTTGTTGGGATGTGTTGTATCTAGAAGAATTACTTTTTCATCTTTTTCTCGTGCAGATCAAGGCATGCCGGAAAATGATTAATGATGTTGTCTCTTCTGCTCTTATGCCACATAAACTGAAAAATGCTGACATATCCATTTGTTTTGTCTTTCCATAGCTTATATGAGCTTGTGTTGCACAAGGGTTAGCCAGATAATATTAACCACACAAATTCTTCTCATATCGCTCTCCCTGGTTAAAGTGTTCTCCCCGTGTCCCATTCACACACTCTGTGAACACAATACCTGGTCCCAGTTAGGTGTTTCTTTTATAGCTCAGCTCTTCAAAGGGAAGAAAAAGATTGGTTTTGACTTCTGAGCCATGGCTCCACAATATTTGGTTTCTCTACATTTTCATTCATTTCTCTTGGCAGGCGTGGGCCAGTAACTGGTGGAAGGTCTTGGCAGAACATGCGATAAAAGCTCATGATTAAAGGGACTAAAATAAGTGCTGTATATAACTCGTATCCATTAACCACTGAGAAGAGAAACAGAAAGAGCAAGGAACGTTACATAATACAATACATATTTATTATGTATATTTATATATTTATATTCTCATCTTGCTTCTGCTCTCTGTTTATCTCTGAGTTTCTATGCTATAGTTCACCTTCTCATCTCTTTGGGTCATGAATTTTTGTGATGCATACATGATCAGTTAGGTTGACTTGCTTCTGGGCTTTTTGTAAGCCGTTGTCAACTTACACACACACACACACACACACACACACACACACACACACACACACACACACACACACACAGTATGTATGGTGTGTGCACATCTACAGGCCAAGTGTCCAGGGTCATCCGATCCCAGCCACCCCAGGCCCACACACCTTGGCCGGCTGGGTGGTGGTGCCTTTGAGTACACTGTAGTGGTTTGGCCCTGGGCTCTTGCCTGACTCGCCTGCCAACGTCTGTGCTTTAGCTCCTCTGGACAGTTCTACTCACAGTGCTGTCAGAGACCTGGCTGTGCAGATTTCCTTTACCTTCAGATGGCAGCTAAATAGCAGCTGTACAAACACATATACATTAAACCAGGCCTGTATTAATGACTTTATGTTGGAGCCTCTTTGCAGCGTCGTTTCTGATATTATAAGAAGTTGTAGTGGTCGTTGAAGTGGTGGTGGTCTTATGCATAGAAATGCTGATGTCGGCTGACTATTTCAAGGGCACACAATAGTGGGGAGTGATGGCGCGGTACCAGTTGGACCGCGCTGGACTTCAGGAAGTGGATTTTGAAGTGTAGCTTAAGAGTGATCGCTGACTTAGACAATGTAGTAGATTCTAAACTATAGGGTTACAAGTGAATTTGGCCATAGTGAGCACAATGTCTTTTTATAATGACAGGTTTCATGATTATGGGGTTCAACATCTGCTTCGGGCCACAGCCTTTTCCAGAACTTTGATTTATCTTTGAAGGGATGAGACAATGAACCAATTGAACAGCTTGAGTCGTGATTGTTGATGGTTTAAGACACAGAGAGGTTGTTACGATCTGTCCTGCACAAGCTCTGAGTGGGGCCCGTTGTAGAAAAGATTGATTTACTATTTATCCCTCTGACAGCATAGATAGGGAAGAGTCATAATTCTGTGCACTGGGGAGATTAAATTCCTGTATCGCTGTCAGCTACATTAACTGACTTCCTGGATCTCAATTCAATTAGCGCAGCAGCATTCTCTAGCATTAATAAATCAATAGTGATGGCCTGATAGGCGGTGCTGCATGCAGTATATTGAAGATGCTCTCTGTGTGCACACATATCCACACAAACACATAAACTTATCTGTTACAGTATGTCTCTGAGCTGTTCATTACTGTTCATTAATGATTCCCAGCCCCGCTGTAGTCAGAACAGCCAGCTAGCATGTAAGCTGATGTTTAAGTACACTTCCTCATGGCATGATGGGACAAGTTAACCCCCCAAAAAACACACACAAACAGTATATACCTATTGATAGCATTTCTGACAATGTGGGACAGCACAATACAGAGCTATTTTCCCTCTTGATCAGCTTACCTTTGCTGCTGTTCAAACAAGCAACTCAAGATCGATTGTCCCACAAGGCCCTTAACTCTTCACTTACCACTTCAGCGAGGACCAAAGCCAACAGACGCTTGTGCCTGTGAGCCGTACAAAGGACACAAGCTATTGTTTTCCAGCCGTTAAACCTCCACAGCTGTTTGGAAACCTCTGTGACAGCCAGTTGAGAAGCGGAACCAGATCCTGGGTGCCACTGACGAGGAGGAGGAGAAGAAGCCATGCTATTGCAGTTGACCTTCTAAGCACTTTTCAGCATTAGCTAAAATGAACGGATGGAATAAAACTCACGCATACGCTTACTTTGCTCCACCAGAGTCACTTTTGGACTTGTCAGACAATCGTTTTATAGAGTAGCTCTCTGACATGGCTCTCTATGTGGCAGTAAGCACATGTTTGTCAATGTGCGAGCCAGCATGATCTAACTGTGTGAAGGATAAATATTCAAAAGTAATTGGTCGTTTAAAGTCTGGTAGTTTATTTTCTCTCATATCAGTCTTTTCAAACTTACCTACAAATGCATCTAGCTTTGTTTTCATGCCTAACTGGTCAATGTAACGGGCACCGTGGATGTGTTGCGTCTTTCACAGTACCTGTGTACACTTAAAGGTTCTGATTTGTTGTTTCGGATCTTTATCATCATCTTCATCTCTTTCTGTCTCTGGCCATTTCTCTAGTTAACTGTTTTACTCACTGTTTTTCCAATGGATACTCTCGTTTCTTAGATGTTGATTTCTCCCTGATTACACAAACTATGCGTCACTCTGTGAATTGCCAAGGGCTAATTTGGCCTGATGAGACAGTTGATAAGGGGCATTGATTGGCTCTCCTTCTGAAGGAGGGAAGGATTTCATTGGGACAAAGATATGGGGGCAACACGGCATTCATTTCTGCAATCAGTCCGCCATCCTCCCTTCTTCCTTTCCTTTCCCCATTTGGCCAAACTCTTCCCAGAAGTCTTTCAATATGGATTACACTGCATGGTGCGCGCAGTGGTAATTCAAGGTGAAATAAAACTCTTTTAATCCAATTGGCTGCAGCAGGGAATCGGAAAGTGCAGAAGGACCGACATCAAGTTAGAGGTGATTAGATGTATGTGACCTTTCCTTTGATGCCCCTATCTGCCTATTTCTACCTCTGGAAGCTGATTTGGTAGTAACGGTCTAGTGACCACGTCCTTAGTCAAGTCCCTGTCTCCTCCTCTTTCTGGATGTGAGCGCTCCTCCAAAAAATCATAGGCCTTCATTATCTCCAGTCAGGCAATTTTGGGAACATAATACTGTCTCAGGATTGGAGAGCTTGTGCCCCCATCAGGGCTGGGGCCTGATCAAACCACTTGCACCGGGAAGGGGAGTTAAAGAGAAGCACGCCCGCCAGTCGGTTCATCTCCCTTCAAAGGCATATGGTGCAAATTTGATCAAAAGTCTAGGGGGAGGGTTGGAAGGGGCATTCACGTCGCTGATGTGAAAAATAAGGCCAGGCTGTAAAAAAACAAATCAAACCACGGTCGGCTCTCTGGGAGTGATTAGAGCGAAAGAAGAACCAGCTGCCGCATCGTCTACCGCATCTCAATCTCCTCCACGTACTGGCAGCCTGCTGGCTGGGCAGGGCAGAGAGAAAGGGGAAAAGACAAGTGCTCATCCCTTCATCTGCCTCAGTGGCTTCTGAGCTCTGGGGAACCACAGAAAGAAGAGACAGTGGGCAGGCGTGAGACGTGAGGACAAGAAAAAAAAATCGAGGAGTAGGGAAAACTAACAAAAAGCGATATTGAAATAGAAGCAAGGGAAGGGAAGGAACGGATGTGCCAGAAGGTGACAGAGGTCAGGGTAACGAGAAAGTGCAATAAGGCGGGTGCGAGGATATAGGGGCCTGTTTCACCCCCTCTGGGATATCAAATGGAAGAGTCCCAGTGTGTCCTTAAATATTCATGTGTAGTGTTGGTTTCAGACCTCTACTAATGTTCACTAGTAGCCCTAGGAGACCAGGCCCTCTATGGAAGTGTATACACTTCATTTTAAATGACAGCCTATCGTTTACACAAACACTTATATATTGTTGCTTTAAAGTCAAGCCATCCTATGTTGATGGGCTTAAGCATAAATTAATTCTCTGTATTTTTAGTATCTGAAACTGCAGTTTGTTAGCTAAGCTTAATTAGCTTAGTTAGCTAATTAGGTATTCATTGTTGGTGATTAGTGTGCATGATACATCTAACTGAACTAATAAATATTTTATAGTTCAGGTTTGAAAAATATCCTTTTTCTTAATTGTTTTAATGGAAAACATTTGCACACACATTGGCTTTTTTAGATCTTGCAATTCTGAGAAGTTTTTCTATGTTTCTGTCAGTGGAGAAGCATCTCCATTCCCAAAGGTTAAGTGTGCTGTAAGTGTCACTGTGGGCTCCCTCCTCCTCAAAGTCCTTTGCCTTAATGATCGCAGTAATTGAGATGAGATAGAGAGAACTTATCACCCTGTGTCCTCATCAGTGCTCTAAAAGCCCCTTTGTCCTCCACAAGGGAGAAGTGTGAGGTGGAGCTGAGAGGGTGTAGGGACCAAAGGGACTGTATACTTATATAAGTAGTGAGTGTTTGTCATCTCCATGAATCATCCCAAATACTCGACAGAGCCGTACAACATCCATCTTATCGCCATAATTCAAGGCCATCAGTTTGTTTCATTTATTTGCAGAGCTCACATACGGTCATGCCCCTGCTAACAAATCCTTGTGTCTAGGAGCAGTAATCAATGCCATTACCAATAGAGTCACAGGAGTCAGTGCAGGGCACGGCCTCCTCTCTGTCCTCGGAAGCCACGGTCAGATCTGGAGGTGAAGGTCAAGTTGCCAGAGTGACTATCCCAGCTGTAGCTCGACCGCAGAGCAGAAGGCTCAACCCGTGCTCCGTCTGTTTGCAGATTTTGCGCTGACCTGGGCTTTTGTGGAGCGTTCGGACCCCCAGATTGTGAATGCTTCTTCCTCATGGCCCTTGTGGTCACGGTCAGCAGTGACCAGGCTGTTGGATAGAGAGGGGGTCAAGGCACAACAAAGACCTCTCCTGTTAGCTGAAGGGAGTGGGTTGGCAGGAGGGCAGAGTGAAGACTTTGTGATATTGATTAGTTATCTTCTAGTCTAAGAAGAAAACATATCGTACTACTGTGAAGAACCCAAGGCCTTACTGTATCTGGGCAGTGATTGATCACTTGAATTATTATTTGGGGCATTCGTTGAAAAGTCCCTTTTAAAACGAAAAGAAAATAGAACTTTACAGATGTGGTCATGAACTTTTCATGGTATTTTTCTCTTTATAATGTACAAAAATATGAATTTATTTGGAACCACAAACTAATAGGGATGAAAACATTCCAAAGTTCTGCCCTAGTTGTTCTACTGTACCACCATTATGGCACATGCTGTCTTTATTACGGTGTGTCGCCATGGTGGTGTCTGTGTTTGTGTCTGTGTGTCTGTGTGTAGACACATTCCTGCGAACACAGTAATGATGACTCATCATATGAACTTCATACTTACACCACGGGTTTCCTGTGAAGAAAAGTAGTTTGTTGATGTCGAAATAATTGTCGAAATAATTGTCTCTCCTTCAAAGGTACTTATTAGTTAAATATGGCACTTAAGCATCTAGTGGAAGCCTCTTGGAACTAAAACTTTGGAATAATCGCATCTTCCCCCACAATAATTTTTTAATATATTTAGATCAATAAATAAAATTATATATATATGAAAAGCAAATCCTAAATTTAGAATTGTTGAATTTTCCAACACATACAGCAACTTGTCTGAAAATCTTTCAACACATCTAAGATGTTCAGTTGCATTTTGAGAAGGGCATAGGAGTTCAGGGACCCTGCAAACATGTTGTAAATGTTGTTCTTCTGAAACCTCTGACATATGGAGAAGTGAAAAAAGTTTGACAATTACCCCCCCTTCTATGAGTCTTAGTCATTTTTCTTCCCCAACTCTGGTACGCATGGATGTATTCAATCAGAAGCCATTCCCTCTGTAACATGCTCTTACACAGCGAGTGAGTAAACCTTTATGTAACCGCCAGTCGAGTGGGGAGTTCATTTGATGGAGAGCCCTGCTTGATTTGTTTGTGGCTCCAAAGAGGCTTACGACACGCAAGCTGCCCCTGTTCAGCTCTGATGAATGGCTCTGGTGAGAGGGAGGAAGGAGAAAAAGTGTGTGTGAGACCTCGCCAAAGACTTTGGGGTTTTTCACAGCTTAACTGTATTAAGAGACAATCCCCCGCAGACACGAACACACACACACATGGTGCAAACATACATGTTCAACCATCAAATATGAGTACACACATATTTGTTGAGTCATGTGTGAATGTCCATGAACATTCTCACAGGTAGATTTTTTGCATGCTGCACACTGGGTGCTATTCATTGAAATAAAACAGCGCAGTGATGAGACGGGGAGCTTTTCTGTTCAGACTCTAGAGGAAAGGGTGGCGCCCCAATACTTCCACTCACTCACCATCCTCCTGCAGAGTGTGTTTGCTTAGTAACGCGACGCTGCTGCCTTTTTGTCTTCCCCGTGCCGACCAGGCTGGGCTGTAATTGAATGTTACCTGTCCCACCCAGCTGGTCCCCCGGCAAACACTGCCACAACCGATTAGCTCATGTTGTAGCAATGCTAATGGTCCGTGAACGCACAGGGGCCCTAGTGGAACGTCTGTTCATGACAATGTGTGTGAGCATGTGTGTGGGTCCTTTACATCTGCCTGCCTCTTTGTCTCTCTGACTATTATGTGTAATGAGTGAGTATTTCTATAGCGACCGGCTGCTGACAGGCCACACAGAACAGAACACAGTGGTCACGCAGTTGTCCTATCGACTCCCCACAACAAACACGCACAGCCCTCATGTCAAGACCGGGCAGAGAGTGTGCCACTGGGACACACAGATTTGCTCTGGCTGATGGCAAACCACAGCAGTGGAGCCTGTGGCGGCCTGCATTTCCTTTAATATCCTGGCTAATGTACAGAGAGAAGCCAGGGCCTCTAGAAAGCCACTGGATCCCAGCCAGACTTCCTAACCTACCACCACACCACCACCGCGCTTATGTAATGTTTTGATCACTACAGTAGGCAGTGTTTAGTGTGGGAGATGTAAATGGGACTTATATGTGGACATGGCAGTGTCTCAGCTCATATGAAAGGGCTCCATTTCTCTCCACTTTTTCTGCACTGTTAGGGTTTTCTTGGTCTCTTGGCATTCATAGTCTGATTTTGGTTTAATAATACTTCAGTTCTACAGAGCTTTAACTTTAAAATAAAAAAAATAATATAAAGATAAATGATCGCATTACCCCAAACATAAGACGACTTCTAACAAGTCCTCCTGGGATACTATTGGTCCTAGGTTAAGATAGCCATCTCTGAAGCTTTTTAAAATGAAATACCTCCATTAAAGCATAGCACCATACTTGTGCACGTTGTCGAAATGCAGCTTATTCACCCTCTTTATCAGTCGTTACCTAAACAGTCTCAGTCAGGCTCTCGGTGTGCTCAGAAAGGATTTTCCTTAGACTATTTTTAGCTGCTCATAATGACGTCTGTGACACAACTGTGATTCTTGACAGTTTGACGGATTATTTGGTCCCCGGTCTGTCTCCTACAATAATCATTTTCACTCGTCGGGATTATATTTTTGTCTGTGGCAGCGAAACACATTACACAAGTTGTCAGAACTTTGACAACTGTGCATTTTTTTACACAGTAACTTCCTGGAGTCTTCATAGGTTGCCTGGCAACAGCTTTGAGCCAAGAAATAGTCCATATATAACCTCGTTGCCCAATAAAATGACAAATTGTTAGGTGTACACTTTGGTTTTTGTACAGACTAAACAAACTAGATATAACGTGTTTAATTATACGCTTTAGAGGTGCCTGTAGGATTTGTTACCCTTGGTCAAAGCCAGGCTAGCTGTTTCTCCCTCAAAGTCTTTATGCTATGCTTAGCTTAGCTAATCGCCCGCTGGCTCAAGCTTGATACCAAACAGATAAGAGAACAGTCAAGTGGAGGTATCTAAAAATCCCCCAAAAGAATGCAGACTTCAGAGAGGTATAATACATATTATATTGAGAGAGATGTTGGAGTGAAGTGGTGGTGGGAGTGTATCGTACCCTCGACCACTCAAATTAAGCATGGCCTCATGCATGCGCAGACCTTCGTTGCAGGAACTCGCAGCAGCTGGAGAAAACCGCATCTACTCCCATGGAGCAGAGCCAGGGCCACAACCAGACCCGAATAAGCATCATCTTTTTTATACCACAAAAGAAAAAGCGGGTGGTGTTGGTGGTGGGGTGGGGGGTTTAGTGGGACACAAAATAGGGAGTCTGTCTGTATGGGGGTTTGGGGCCGAGGAACTGCAGGAAGGAAACCACAGGAGGATTACGAGCGAGGGCCTCTGTGTTTCAGTTAAACTTTTCTCTCTCTCTCTCTCTCTCTCTCTCTCTCTCTCTCTCTCTCTCTCTGCCTCAGAAACCGTTACATAGACTTGCTGACCCTCTCCCCTTCAGTCAGAGCTTCCTGTCTCTGTCTAACATGCAGAACCCCTCACCCGCCTCGAGCCAAATCACACCTCTCGGCTGGGTCGTGGCAGTTCATGTATTACTCCACAGCGAGGTATTCTTGCCCAGACTCACTACCTTGCTTCCTACTTCCAGCTGGGGGCCTTCATTTTTCTACTCTCTATATTCTTTGCTCAAAAAACTAGGAAGCTTCTAGGCTGGCTCTCACCAAGTCGCTGAGTAGGCGCACCTGAGGAATCGCCTGTCTGACAACTTGGGATGTAGCGTCTTGCTTCTGGCGCTGATGAATGGCATATGATATAAGACTGGGAATAGGAGAGGAAGGCTCACTCACTGGTGTCTTAAACCTGCCCAGTGCCGTTTTATTTCTCCCCTTCTGAAACTCTCTGTTGACATTGGTCATGTGACAGGGGTGGCTGTGGCCAGTTGTGATTGGGTGTTCCGGCCTCGTCTGGTCCGGTCTGTTTTCTCCCCTCTTGTGGGAGGAGCTGTGCTTGGCCCAGCTTTGCCGCTCTTCTTGACAGCCCACAGAGGTTGGTGTTAACAATGGGTAAATGTCACGGCTAGTGTGTTTTTCTGTCCGCGCGGGATAATTGCACCCTGTCCAATGGTCATCCTTGGACCAGAACTATATGCAGTGTGTGTATTGACTTTTCTTTTTGGACCCTATACTTTTACTTGACAGTTTTTCTCTGCTGCTTTATCGGCCTTTATTTCCCTTTGTTTTGGTCTGGGCTAACGGAAGTGGTTTGGAACTGCTTTCTCTATTGGCTTCTTTTCACTTTGAAACGTTTAAAAGCACACAACTTCTTCTCATTAATGCAGAATTATCAAGAGCTGTCTCTTTGCTGTGTTTGTGTTTCTCATGCAGAGTACAGTAAGGTCATGACCACCTACATTGTACAGTTGAAGTCCCAGCAACCACTCCAGCTGCTGTGCATTTGCTGAAGCCTTTGTAATACAGCAGTTGTCATAGGAAATAAACACAATTAACATCGTGCCATAGTTTCTGTCATATCCTGTTGCTGCCTGCATGCCGTGGTGAGGGCATTGCCATATTGATCTATTATTTACTATTTATTTGTAGTTCTTCAGAGAGAAACGTGTTTTATTAACAGTGTGGCTGCAGTACAGAGTGATTGTATCTGTCCCCTCGGTTGGCGCAACATCACATCTCTACTCATCTCCTTAAATCTGGATAACGGGAGAAAGGGAGTGGAACATCTGCAAAGAGCCTCTGTAATTATATCTGAAGATGTGGAGAAACGAGGGGGGGGATAAAGGAATAAAATGAAGGGGGTGAATAGAGAGAGTGGGGGAAAGAGACAAAAAAAATTTGACTGTGAAATGACTGCCAGATTTCTATTTGTGCGTCTTGAAAGGCTTGTGTCTCTGCCGCTGCATATGGGATGTGGGATGAGAGCTCTGGCAAATCAAAGGCGCGCTGGATAAAGATCTCTGGAAGCCCATGCTAGTAAACAGGCCCATAAAAGCGGCTTGCGGGGTGGAGCGTCAAAGAAAAACTTGAACGTCTGCCCACCTCCAATAAAGCCAGAGCTTCTGCAAGCGTCGCTTCCAGCACTGCGCACGGCCAGGCGCGCAGGGCTTACGGTGGTTTGGACCTTCATCACTGTATCATATCCTCTGGTTAAGGCCCTATCAGTCATGCAGAGTACTACTGTGACTCTGATGGATTTTCCAACTTCTCATTTAGTCTTTTTTTCTTCTTAGAGTTGGCTCTCTATTTCATATTTTTTTCCCTTTTTCATCACCCTGCATGCCAACTCTTCTCCAATTTTCACCATTACCTTTCAACCTAAATTACACACATTTCAAACACTTTATTTCCACATCCATCCTGTCATTTTCTGTTATTATTAACCACCAGTTTTCTTCAATTGAACCCACTCAACAATTCCTTTTCCAGCAAACAAGGTTGTCCTGCAGTAGCACATGTAGCATGAGTGCTAGCGGCACAAAACACTGAATCAACAGATCAGCTCTAATTCCGCAACTGCCTTATTTTTTGCACTTTTATCGCTGCCAACTGTCGTTGCACACTGTGCTTCTTTTTTATTTCTTTTTTTTGTCTCCATCAAGGATCTAAGTGTTTGTGACATTGTGGCTAGAGGGGGTGGAGGTGTTGAGGCCAAACTATTTCATATGAAACAACTCAAACCCGGTAGCATTCCAATGTAGGCAACCCTCCTGCCGTTTTCCCAAGAAGAAAAAATAGGAAATAGAAAAACATGGCTGCGAGCTTTGCGGTGGAGGAAGCTTCATGCTGTGTGGCATTTGTGTGTTGTTGTTTTTCTTTTTGGCGAGCAAAGTACTTCACACCACAGGAACACCTTTTAACTTAACACTGCTAACGTTAACCACCTCTCATTTGGTAGCGGTTAGTTGTCCTCTTTATCATGAGTTTACTTCTATCAATACATTTCATTTGTATTTAGAATTGAACATACACAATAAAGCAATACACACTTTGCTTCAACAACAACAGGAGGCGGCAAGGGTTTCTTAGTTTTTGGTGATGATCATTCTTTACAAAATTCTTTAGAAAAACTAAGCACACATGATGCAGAACGTGGCAAATATCTACTATACCTTCACTTTGTCCCTATTGATCAGTGTCTGTGGTGAAAGCATCTCCCAACAAAGAGCAGTCTGTGTGAAGGCAAACAGAGCAGTGCCCTCCAGTGGTGTAGCAGCTAAAAGGGGCCCCTCAGAGCCGCTCAGCTTTACATGCATCCCTCCTCGGCCGTAGTCAAGGGCCTCCCGGCTGACAAAGGCACACACAGGAGCTATAAAAAAACAAAAAAATCTGTTTCCACCACAGTCTGAGGAATGTTTATCAGTGGTAAGCACACTGCCCTGGAAGCATATGGTGTGGTTTGACTGCTTTGGGTGCACGAGAGGTGAAGTCGTATGATCTTAGGAAACATAACGGATGGTTGAACATGTGAGTTTCTAGTAGTAAATTCTGCTCTTTGTTTTTCCACCTATTTATCTGATAAAAAAAAGACTGACTAAATAAGTAAAATATAAGTTCTCATCCCTTACTTGTAACATCTTCCTCTCAAAAAAGCCCTAAAAACACACGCACATGACTCACATGAGTGCACGTGCACATACACAGATATACAGTGTATATATACAGTATATGTGACTTAGGTACCAGTAGCTTGGGGATATGGCCACCATAATCAACAAGGTCAGTATAACATGATCCTCCACTTAGCTTCTACTATTGCATGGGGCACAGTGGGAAACACTCCTTAAGCATGATGGGACAATAATTGCCACATTATCTTTGGGGCCACACCGGCTTTCATTATAATATAGTAAGTACACAAATGAGTTACTCGTTGTTTACCTTTTATTCAGCTATTGTTACTATCTACTTTAGAGATTAATATCATCATATTAGCTTTAACGTGAAAGTACTTCTTAAAGTGCATGCATCAATAACATTTACCAGCTAATATATCATGGACAGCGACCCTTTTTGCATGAGTACTTTTACTTGTGATGCTTTGAAAAACATTCTGTTACTTTTTACGTCAGTCAAATTTGGAAAGCTGAACATCCACGTATAAGGAAGCAATTAAATTGTAGGGGATTCATAGAATATAAATGATGTTGGTATTGTTACTTTTACATAATGATCTGAATACCTGTTCCCCAAATGAAGCACAAAACAAGTTATAACATGAGCACATGTATACAGTTCTTGTTTGCAATGAGTTGAATTGGATTGCATTCTACAGTATGGCATGAGCCATTGTGTCTAATATGAAGGTTTTCACTCTTCATGCATTATGCATATGACATGAACCTTACGTTATTGTAGCCAATACTTAAAAAAACATTTACAATCCCCTTAATAAATATATATATATATATATATATAAATGCTATACACTTTATTGAAAGACTCCTCATATGTACAAACAGGCTTTTTTTCTCTGTCAGCAAGGCTTCCAGTGCCCCCCCTTTTAATGACCCTCTCCCCAGTTGGCCTCGTTAACGTCTCCTCAGGACAAATTAGGAGGTGTTACACATGTCAGAGGTCACTCTGCCGCTCTCCTATATGTCGGTGTGCGGCTCTCCCAAATCCACAACACATGTTCACATCATGTGTAACCCTTGAAGGTGTTAACTCAAAGTTCACCACCTCATTTAAAGCTCTGGTTACTGCCAAGGCTCAGCCTCGCTGAGTCACTGGCAAACAGGGAGAGTTTAATCACAAATGAGCAGACTGCGATGTGCTGAAGCCTCTGCTCCATGACAGACACTTGTTTATCTGTGGTCCAGATGAACAGGACCTCGGTGTAGCTGGACATAGACTATATAGGGCAGTATATAAACTGCAGTAGAGGGGATTGTGGTGGGTATTCTTGGGATATAGTTGACAAAGAGATGTTATGGCAGAAGAACACATTGTATTCCGGTTTTCCAGGTTGTTATTTTTGGTGTTGCGCCACATGCAACGGGTTGATATTTTATGTATTTTAAGGTTGTTGTTTTTTTAAGCTAAGAGACCTATTTTGCTTTGAGCAATGTGATATTAAAATAACAGCTAATACGTCATTATTTAACCAAAAGCAGTATTGAATATTCAGTCTCTCCGCGTATCAACTTTGCTAAAAGGAAAAGCCTTTTTTTCCTTTACATTTTATTGATTTGGTTCACATTGATAAATGGTCCATTAAAATCTGCTGGTTCCAAACTTTTCCAATATGAATCAAATCAAGCACCCAGTTGTTGTTTTACAGTGAAGATTATTAGTGAAATCAAAGCCCACCGGATAGGATTCATATAACACCCCTACCCCCTCCACTCGTTGGAACAAATACACTTGTTTATTTTGGTCTGTACCCCGTGATTTCTCGAGTATAAGTGTAAATTACATGTCGCCACCATTAAATATTAAACCCAATGTAGTGTTAATAATTAATGGCATCACTTCTTATGCAACGGTGGCCGAGGAGCTGGCCCAGAAAGGCCCCTTGCATTAGGCTCTTCTTGAGGTTAGAGGCTGTGGCCACCGTACCCACCCATTTCTTTTTAGCCGGCTGATGGATGGTCGCAGGAAGTTCGTAAAAGAAGATCTCCCCCACCAGAACACCACCGTCTTGGGCAGGGAATGGCAGCGCGCTGAGTGGATGTAAGTGCTTCTTCAACCACAACTAAGTATGTTCTGTGGACCCGAGGACTTTCAAGCTGTGGGCAGGATGGGTATAATGATTGGTTTGGAGGAGGAGAATGGTGTGTGTATGCGTCTGTGTTTGTCCCTATGTGTGTGTGTGTGTGTGTGTGTGTGTGTGGACAAAGTGGTACAGGGTAGGTTACCCACATGTCTTCCAGGGCTTGTCAGCTGTTCCCTCTGCCCCCAAAATGGTGTGTTTGGGGTGGCTCTGGCATCTCAAAGTGCTACCACTTCAAAAGTTTATTCAATTAATGGACAGCCATAATTATTCCGACGATAAAAGCTCCAAACCACCAATGGAATCCAATGGTAAATATGACTTCCCTGACATAGGCCCACTGACAAACTATGTATTATATGGCCAGAAACAAACCATGATAGTAAACACTGTGTTTATTTTCAAAGATTATAAACTGCTTCAACCGTCCAATAGTGTGCATTACATGCACAGTGTATTGTAGTGCAGGGGGCTGTAAAAGTCTCTCCCTATACAGTTCAACAATCTCTCTCCAGCACACTTAGCTCCCCGTGGCAGTAATCAATACAGCTTAATAATAACCTATAATCAGTCTCGTCATGTTGGGAGTGATAGTGACTGATAGGCCTCTGCTGTCGGCCTGGCGCTCCTGCTGACACTAATGCACCGACTGTCTCTGAATGACTGTTTATTACTCAATAAGGACATTTGGAAATTGCCTGTTCAATAATGAATGGTGCTCCCTTAACTCTGCCTGCATGCATGGCGGAGGCAGGAAATAACATGTAAACAACATAGCGTTTGTTTTGTCCAACGCATCACATCCAGTATGAAGAGTTTTACAGCAATGAGGGTGGTAGCCAACACCAGAAACAAAACACTAGGGAAGTTTGTGTGACTGGTCTATGTGTTTAATGAAATAAACAATAGTGAAGTACTCAGATTCATAAGCGCTTCTTCTAAAGCTGCACTAAGCGTCAACGAGGAAAAAAACTGATGTTCTGTCTGTACCACTGAGTCATCTTCGGTATAAGTGAAAGAAAGCATAGAGCGACTTAAAGTAACAGTAGCCTTGTAATACTGTTATACAAAGCTATTCAATTTGCTGTATTCATTTAAACATGACCACCAGTGATTAGGGTAACAGACATTGAATGCTGTGAAGCTATCATTTGCTCTGTGTGGACTGAGGGGGCCTTCCCTCTCAATAGAGAAACATTTCACATAGTCAACACACTTTGATTCTGGTCACTGAATGGTCCTTTTCAGCTGACACTCTCACTTTCAAACAGCAAGGGCGAAAGATATATAAAAGCGTCTCTTTAGGGCCTTAGAAAATATTTTGGGAAACCAAAATAGTCTGGTAGTTATGTGAGAGCAAGAGAGAGAGAGAATGACACTTTTTTTTTAATGTAACTGGAAGGTCGACGGGCAGTATATATCTGCCTGTTGAAATCTCATTGGAAGGAGAAAATGTTTATTTTTTTCCTTTTGGCTACAACTTAAAAACCAAGGAATCTGCTGTCCTCCATGCTCTGCCGTCTAATGGTTCAGTGTTATGGTTTGCCTCCGGAGTTGCCAGGGTGGGGTTGGGGGTTGGCGGGGGGCTGATTGACTCTAAAAGTGTCTGAGGTTTCCTCCGGCTGTTTGGGCATAGTGAGACCATCCTGTGCTGAGCGTGGCCTAACACCAGAAGCAACGAAGTCAGAGAGAGACGAGACGCCCTGTCGTCTACCCATCTCTGTCAAAATATTTGTTTCACGTAGATCAGCCTGGGTGTGTGTGCACGTGTGCGTCTGTGTATGTACATGTGTGTGTTTAATAGAATGCTCAGTGGGACTTGTGGCACTCCATGTGTGGGCACTGCCCAGTCAGTCTTGCCACCCTTTACAACCACACACACTCACTCATCTCACCTTTACAGGACGAGTGTATGTCCGTCCCTGTCCACACACACACATACCAACACCGGAGTCAGACCACCCAGGCAAGCGGGGAACCATGAGAAGGCCACTTTATGCTCCCAGACAGCTCAGTCCAACCACAGTGGCGCCCCTCTAACACCCATGCAGCCGCTATTACCCACACAGCCTGAGTGTGTGTGTGCACGCGCGCATTTGCATCTGCCAGTCTATCCGCCTGCGTTGACAAATGTGTATGGACGAGGTAGTGACTCTTCTCTTTATATTCTGCCGACCACAGGCTCCAGCACATTTAACTGGCTTCATTTAGTTAAATGACTCCAGCAACATCATACGTTTCACATTTGCTACCTGGCAGACCCTGATGTTAGCATCGAGTCCAGCCTCAGTCATTACTCCGCTGCTTTCTCTAGCACAGCCATTATCCCTGCTAATATTAATCGGGCTTGTGTGTGTTGATAGAAGCAGATTGGGAGGCTAGATTGGTCAGAGTGCTGACATTTATCCTGTGTGTTTGCGGCTGCAATGGTTTGGTCGGGACTTGTCATGTGACCGCCTCGGCTTTGTTCTATCTCTCTCTGTAGACCATCAACCAACCATGATGGAAATTGCCAGGGACAAATTAGCCACATATGTTGAATAATGGTTACAACAATTGATTGGGCACAGCTTGCCTTAGGGGAGTTCCTATGTGTGTGTGTGTTATACACACATAGAGCATTTGCATGTGTGCCTGTAGATTTCTGAATGATTGTGCTCATGAATCAAGCTTGCGTGCATTCATTCTGCTCTGTCACTCACTGCAAGTGTCAGCACGCCAGCTGGTATTTATACTGTGCAACATTTGCATTTGTTTGTGTTTGTCTTCCTATCGATTCTTTGTCGGACATCAACAATCAGATGTTTTCTCCGATTGCTGTGACATTCCTGATGAGGGAGGAGGAGACACGAGGGAATTGTACTGACAAATCTGGAAAAGCATGAGTCATTTTTTTGTGATGCTTTTCCAGCCAAGCCGCCCACTGTGCCATGCAAGCCATGGCAGCCTTACTGCTTTTGATTGATGACTTATCCTATTGTCGGCCCTCGCGCCTATGATCTTTTAATAAAGTTTGTTTTTACGCCCCAATTAACTGGTTGGACGAACTGTTGTGACTCACGGCACTGATGTTGCTCCATCACAAACAGAACAGAGTAAATTGCTAAGCTTCTGTATACATTAGAAGCAAATATAATTAAACATTTTTATATTCTGTTGTGAGCTCTTGAAGCTTATTTGATTTGCATCTGTTTGTCAGCTGCTTTTCTTTCCCTGTTATGGAGAAAACAGACACATTTTGATGCAACAAGTTAAAGGGAAACATCACTATTTTTGCACATTAAGTTCAGCTCATTTGTCAGTTTTTTCTTGGACTGGACTTGAGCCGTCAAAGGAATAATGTAACAGAAACTACAAAAAATGGTTTGCAAGTTGAAAGACTGGATTTTGAAAGAAGTATGCATTTAGGAGGCAAGAGGGGTATATTGAAAGATGGTATAGTTTTGCATAATGGGAAATGTAGGATCCAGGGTTTTTATGATTTCAAATACAACATTTACAAACATAGCTTCAACTGTAACACATTCTTGAGAGCTGAATTTATATAAATAATGTTTTCTTTTTAAGTTGTGGAGAGGGGTCAGTTTCATATTAAGAAGAGAATGGACAGGTCAGATGTTGCTGTGTTGTAATGTGACAATACTAATACGGTATATTAAGTTTCCAAAATGACATCACTCTTACTCTATTTTGTTGATTATGTAATGCACTGTAAATTTGTTTTTTAATATGTTTTACCACATAAACTTACCAAATGAGGTTTCATGCGCTGTGTTTATAAGTGGTCACCAATGGGAAAAGAACAGCGTAGGAAAAATAGAAAGTCCAAACATTCTTAGAGACACTTTTGCCATTGCACCCAACACGCCAGGAGGATGATGAAACCATGGGCTGGTGGTGGTGTGAGCTGTCCATTCAGGGACACAGAGACTCCTATTTATTTTCCTTTCCCGCCTTCTGATTGGCCGGCGGAGGCGTGCGGCCACTGAACAGCGCGCTTCCCCTCTAGAGCCCGATGACAGATCTAAAGGATAGTTCCCTATCCCCCTTGTTACAAATAACTTCCTCTGACATGTTTGGGCACGCTGACAATGTTTTGAGTGAAAACAGCTTTCAGGGCTGGATGGGATACAAGCTTTCAACCCCTAGGGTGGGCTACTTCTTCAACTGCTGCTTTATCCCTCTGAAGAGAGAGCGCAAGAGAGACCAGGGAGAGAAAGAGAGACAGACAGAGCCCAAGCAAGGCTGGGATTAAGGACTGCACAAGACAGTGAAGCGCCATAAATGAAAGCAGTTGGTACTGCAAGCGTTTTGGCCCTACAGTGTGACACAGGCCTGTTTTGTCTCTTCCACTCTCCGTCATTGCTTTCAAGACAGCAGCAGGCAGGAGGGGAAGAGCCAGAGCAGAGGTGTGTCATTGTTGACACAGACAGGGAAGAATGCCTGGACAGTTTTCCTCTGTTACTGTGCCTGGATCCACTTCTGTGGTCTTGACTGTGTTTAGAAGCCGTTCCAGGTCGTTGCATGTGATCTGTGTCACGGGCACAGACAGGCTTTGTGTCTGCACTCGGCCCTGGTTGAGTGTTCTACTGCTTTGTATATACCACAAAGCCTTTGTTTTGAGTCAGGGTAGGCCTACCAACATTGTTGTTGCTCCTTTTCTTTTTAAGTCATTCACTAATTGATCATTTACTGAACCTATCCCCTAAACAGCAATTGTATAATCATAGCTTAGCGACTGCAGGCACGGCAGGCTTGTCAAGCTTTGGATTTCTTGGAAGACGGTGCGCATTGGGCTATATTACTACGATACTCAGCATTTACTGTGTGTGGCGAGTGGTGTCCTTGTTATTAGCCTTTCCAGAGGCCAAAACATAAGTAAGGAAGGGAGTAAACAGGATGTCTGTCAACCATAAAGTAAGCAGCGACCATTAGCTAACTAGAAAACTGCTTCCAGAAGTAACCAAGTATTAAGGAGTGCATCATTTAACTTCCTTTATGGGGTTACAGGTCAATTATAAAAAGCCTTTGTTGGAATTGGGAAGTAACTCCTGTAACTCCAGAAAACCTTACACAAGACCTCATCCTAATAACCAGAGCCGGCCCTAAGCGAAATGTGATTAGGGGGCCCCTCTCCAATGTTAACGCTGCTGAAACTATAGATCTTTTTTAAATATCATTCACACACCCAGTGTTTTCCGCTAGTGCCTCCACTGTGCAGCTGTGCGAAAATATCAGCCGAGATTCAGACCCTCCTAGGGGGGTCCGGGGGTATGCCCCCCCGTGAGATTTTTTTTTAACCTTTTTAGAGTGAAATGCATGAATCTGGTGCACTTTGAGAGGAAAATTAAGAGGCTAAATCTGAGAAATTTTGTGTGAACAAATACTTTGGAGACACTGGGTCAGATGAATTAGAAGTTATTGAAGAAAGACACATGGATTTTCCATAAAAATATTAATATAAAATAAAATATTATGGAGGGTCCTCTGGGTTGGGCTTGGAGCTCTTTTTCTTTTACGGGACATATTTCTCTGTAATATAATGAATGCGTTTGAATGCAGTGAGAGGAACGAAGCAGAAGAACTCTGTTGTCCAGCTACTGTATCTTTTTTTCCACAGACGAGGCTGAAATAGGCTATAGACTATACACAGTGCATGGGCAACTGAGGGCAGCCCCATTTCCAATTGTTTTTAAATAAACTCAATACACACTGTGCATGGATGTGAACGTGACATGATCAGATAATTTCGGATTACCTCCCAGATAAACTGATTAACTTTTTAGGCTATTAATTATCTAGACCAAACATTTTATTCCTTTTTTGTATGATAACTTACATTTGCATAATATGATATTAATATCAAACACACAAACTAAAAAAAATATATATATATTTTTTTTTGGAGGGGGCCCCCCTGGTGGTCGGGGGCCCTAAGCGACCTTTTCTCTTGGTCATCAACTGGAGGATGCAGTCCTTTTGCCTGGCACATACTATAGCTGTAGCATCCCTTAGCAAGTCCCTCAGCATGAAATCATGTAGGCTAGCTACTAGTAGCTAGGCTATGTAGCCATGAAGTGCGTACTCTTCTACACAATTAATTTTAAAATTAGTCAGCTGGAAACATTAAAGAAGTTTAGCAGGAAGCATTTTTCAACCATCTCATGAAGCTAACATTGGCTTAATTAGCTAGCTAGAGCTGATACAATCTGCCAATACAGACATCATTTCCGCTGGCACAATCATGCTAGAAAGAGAAGCCTGTTTGTCTGAAATCTTGGAACCATTGTTTAAAAAATTATTTAAAAAAAGGTTAGTGTTTAATCCGCTGCTCTGCTACAATTGTAACCTGTATATATGCCGTGCTAGAGAATAAAGTCAAGGGATAGCAACTGTAACCGAGACAGGCAGGACTTAGTGAATGACCACTCTGGCCTCATTCAGTTTTTTGTGCCTGTCTCTTTTACAATTTTTCATACTCTTTCAATCAGCTCTCCTTTGGGGCAAGTCTTCCTGATCAGGCCCATCGGAGCGCTGGTATGTTGCCCTCAATTGCCTAATCAGAGGAGATGGTGAAATCAATGAGGTGGATGGATCCTAACAGGAATCTGAAATGAACACCGGGGCCTCTAGGATCAATGTGTGTCTTCGCCTCTGTGTGTTTGTCTGTACGAGTGTGAGGGGCTGAAGAGGTTCGACCTTCGCCAAGAACAGCAATTCTGTCTGCTTTGGCTGTATTGGATCCCTTTTGGGAAATGATAGAGGGGGAGGGAACGGGGCGATAATTAGAGGTCGAAGGTATGCAAAGAGGGTCTGCCACCACAAATCACTTTACTAAAATCAGAGCACAATCTTTTAAAGGCCAAATCAATCAATCTATCATATGAAAAGACAAGCGATCCTATACGATCAATCATAGCCACCATCAAGCATGTGTGAGCTGAAGTGAATGCATATTGATTTGGGCTACGGCAATTGTATTGGAAAGCTAAGGCAATAAAATAACATTTTGATGGCGACAGTAGAGGAGGACGACATTTTGACAATCTGACGGATAAGAAAAGCAATGCACCGAAAGAAAACCACATGGATGAGAGGTGATGGGAAGAGGGACTCGTCACCATCTGGTCCCTATCACCTCTGCCATGACTCCAGTGATGTCACCCGGAGAGGAGATGGTACCAATTAGACTGGAGACATCTCCTGAACAGGGAGATATGGGCTTTGTCCCAGGTCTCTTAGTGTGTCTGAGGCTTAGGAGGATAGCACCTTTGTAGTTATGGCTTTTGATATTTCCACCCGCTTAAGTATTGATCCTACAGTTGTCATAAAAGAAGGGTGCAAAAGCGAATTACATTATCACTATTTCGGCTTTGTAGATAATGGCAGTCTGGCTGGGAAAATCCAGCACATTTTAAAGCTCCTCTGTCACCCCAGGAGCGAGACGAGCAACGCTGGCTCTATGCTCTTATTTCTTTATCAGGACCGGAGACGGCTCAAGCGCTTTCCCAGAATCTGTCAGGGACCGACAAGCACAACGCTTCATCCATCACAGGAGCCGGCTCCACAGGCTTTTCATTTTACTGGGGAGGCCCACTTCAGAGGCCAGGCCCATTAAGTTTTCACATTCGTGTCCCAGCGCCTGTCATTTGGCTCACATCAACCGGAGCACTCCTTCATTCTCGCCGTCTCTCCCTCTCTACTCCTCACGTCCCATTCATCTTTATTTATCAGTTTCTCCCTCTCTGCCCCCCACCCCCAAGTCGCTCCATCACTTTTCTTACTTCTAATGAGGAGTGAACTCGACTTTTTAAAAATTATGATGTGATCGTGGGGTCAAGTCTGTAAATGAAACGCACGTCTAGGAGCTTACCCAAGACAAAGCAAGAGAGGGGATGTGCAGGGCTTCCAAAATATAGCTGCTTCAGTGTGTGCGTGCATTTTGTGTGCCTTTCATGGTGTGACTATTAGTTCCCAGTTATCCCACATAAACAGAACATTGCACTGTAATTGCTGCTGTAATTGCTGGTTTCACAAAACGATCTGCAATAATCCTCAATTCACACATGCGTACCAAACAACAGAGTGCGAACAGCGCTGATCTTCCTCAGCAGTTAAGCAGAACATTTCTCGATATGCGGGATGGCTGAATTGACCATCTGAACACTATCGGGTTCCTGCTATTTCCCCGTCCTTAAAGGCATGGCGTGCAGTGTGTCGTCTTGGAGGGCCAGATCACAGGCTAACATTGTTGACAGTCAGATTCAGTCTTGGAACAAACCTGATGCCTCAATCGCTTTCCCCCCTTCATCTTCTCTGACCATTTAAAAGTGGTTCTGGTATCACTGCCAATCATTCCGCAAACATTTTCCCTAATAGGAATCCGATGACTCAAGGCAATTTATCCCTCGTTCTGGCACTGCTTAAAATTGTTTTGAGGCCACAAATCTGGCATGATAACATTTGGTCTCAAAGGAGGCACACTGGAGTCTCAAAACTATCCTTGGGGGTCTCTGCTGTAACACAGTGATGCTACACCAACCTTAAAATACTCTTTTCTAGATGGGTGTCTGTCATGTAGGTCCCAAACCTACCATTAAATATTGTACATTTAATGCAAGACTTAGTAACTTTTGCAAAAAAAAATATGACTTTCTCTTTCAAGTTGAGTTACATTCAAAGGCTAGAGCATGCAGCAAAGCTCAATTCTATACATTTCAGGGGTTTTAATAATACAGCCTAACTCGGTCTGGTAAAGCTTTTTGGATTTTGGCTGGTAAACTAATCCTGGCTCACTTTTGATAGATTATTAGACATTATTGGGTCAGTTTGATGACAAATGTGTCATAATGTGAGTCCTCCCCTGACCTAGCTTATATCTATGCCAACATTATTGAGAAGAGAGAATCTCCTAACATATATATTGAATTGTTTATTTCCATTTTCTTTCAGCAAAGCAATTTTGTTTTTTGTTTTTCCAACCAGCATGGAAAATTCATGTTAACATCAGCTAGCAGTCTTCTTTCCCACATATTGCTGGCACATTTCTGTGTATTTTGGCACGTTACCAACTTTGTAGGTTGATCAGTGGAAAAGCAATAAAGCTGTCAGCAGAAATGTGTATTGAATCACCGGCTTGCTTGTGGGCATACATGTGCATCCTTGTGTGCTATAGACATCCAAAACAAAACTGGGACCTGCTCTTGAAAACATAGCTCCATTGCACCACTAGTGGTCAAAAACCCCACAAGGTATCTTTTATAAACTAGGATTTTCTAATATCTCTGTCATCCATTCTGCATATTATGTGTATACTCCTTTAGGAAGGCTGTCAACCACAAGTGTAGAAAAACTAGAAAGTCACTAATGATTTTCTTTAAATGTTCAACAGTTATTCAATTCAAATTTAGTCAAAGTTTCTTGTGGTGTGAAACCCATTAGAATAGAAATAATAACACAAATTCTCAGTGGAAAATAGCATCCCTTCCACAGGGAAATTTACTTCCCTCCAGCTCTTCATTGCAGACCATGACACACACTTGAGTAAATCCCATGTAGTATTTCTGTAATAGGTGTTCTGATTGTAACCACAGCTCCCAACTCATTAGACATGAGCAGACACGACCAGGGTTGGGTTTTACCATCTCATTTACATGTTTTCATTGTTGTTGTGCCAAGCAGAAATTTGTGGCAATCCACATCAGACTACCAATATAGGGCAGCATTTGAAGTTAACATGCTGAACATTCCTGTGTGTTGTGATTGTGGTCCAGTGTGTTCTCGCACGTTTCTGGGGCAGTGGTGGAGGCACGTATTTCTCTCTTGTGTGTCAACGCTCCACAGTTCAGGTCCAAAGAGAGAGTATTGATTAAGGGGTCAGCGGTCTGCAAGCTGTTTATTTACTCTTCTCTGCAGCTCGCAATTTGAAGGGAGGAGCTGACAAATTTTCTTGAACGGCCCCTTTGTCGAATGTAACCTTTTCTTCTCTCTCTCGTCCCTCTCCACTACTCGAACCTCCATCTAGGAAGGAAGCAGTTGTTGTGAAACACTCGGCCGGCTTCCTCTGTACATCATCTGTCAGCTCTGTTGAGAAAACAGCAACAAAGACAGAAGCGCTTATGGACGTTGTTCTATCTCTCCATCAGTGTGTTTGGTTTATCTTGTGCTGCACAAAACATTTAGTTTGAAGCCTTTTTGCATATGCGCAGCACTTAAATGAAAACTCCCCTTTTATTTCATCTCTACATTATGACTCGTTCGCTCTCTTACTCTCTTTCCCAGCTCTTTAAGGTGTTTACATAATGGACATATTGAATTTGTTACTGAGCCCGAGTCTTATTTCCACTTCTCTCTGGGTAAATAAAAGGATAGACCCTATATTAAAACATATTTTTAAAATTATATGATAATTAAACCAATTAGAAGTTGTTTATGGGCCCGTGCTTGGGTTATGGCCACTTTGGGCATACCATTGAACAATGTGGATCTTGTTTGGCTGACGTTTGAAGCGGTTTGGCTGTTTGGAGGGTCCTGTTAACTGAGACTTTTAAAAAGCTGCTTTTTGAAGCCCTGTCGTGCGCTTTGCTCTCAGCTCAATCCTGGAAACCCGAGGGGCACATTATCAAATTTAACAGAAAAACAAACATTCCGTTTTATATTTTGTCAACCATATCCCCTATTCCAAACAGCCCCCAATAAAATGACACTAGTACCATTTTTTCTGCTAGAGCTCCACCAACTGTATCTCAACGTCATTGCCTGGAGAAGCAAGTGTTGATTATACTTGGCAATGTTTCATATTTCCTGTAAAGATGCCATTGTTTTTTTCATGCTGATGAATCATGGGAATGACCTTAATTCACCTTTATACTGTCCTAATCTTTCCTGTATTAGCACCTTCTTTCACATGCTACAGGTGAAACTCGAAAAATTAGAATATCGTGCAAAGGTTCATTTATTTCAGTAATTCAACCTAAATGGTGAAACTAAGATATTATATAGACTCATTACATTCAAAGTGAGATATTTCAAGCCTTTATTTGTTATGATTGTGATTATTATGGCTTACAGTTTATAAAAACCCCAAATTCTAAATCTCAGAAAATTAGAATATTACATAAAATCAATAAAAAAATGTTTTTAAATACAGAAATGTCAGTCCTCTAGAAAGTATAGTCATGCATATGTACTAAGTACTTGGTTTGGGCCCCTTTTGCACGAATTATTGCCTAAATGCGGCGTGGCATGGATGCTATCAGTCTGTGGCACTGCTGAGGTGTTATGGAAGCCCAGGTTGCTTTGATAGTGGCCTTCAGCTCGTCTGTATTGTTGGGTCTGGTGTGTCTCATCTGCCTCTTGACAATAGTCCATAGTTTCTCTTTTGGGTTCAGGTCAGGAGAGTTGGCTGGAGTTGAACGATATTCTAATTGTTCTAGTGTCACCTGTATATTATGCATCAAAGTCTACTATTTGTCATCTACATTTAGATTACAAGTTTACTTTTAGAACACAGGATTTAGAGAAAGAGTCTTTTATTTTGTATGGTTATGTCACTTGAGCTTTGAAATAGATCTAATATCGTTTTGAGTGTTTTATTGCTCCCACTGTCTTCCTGCTTGGAGTTTGGCAAAGACGAAACTGTGCATCATTGCCTTTCCTCCCGTACATTTCAGAGAAGGCTTTCACAAACCACTGGTAAAAAGGTTTGTCTCAAGTTAATGGTCCTCTCTTCACACTTGAGACCAAACAGAACAAACAAAAAGCACTTATGTCAAACAGCATCCTTCATTACATAGGAAAGAGAATGTTTTATTTACTCTAAATAAGCCCCACACCTATCGTAAACACCTATATTACTGTAATGCTATCATTAAATGAGCCAGAGGAAGCCTTTCAGCCTGATAAACAGCAAACAGCTCTCCATTTGCCTCTGACTAAAATGATTTAATGGCCAGATTGAATCATTGAAATTAAGTTGTTGTTTCATTCCCAATGTATAAGCAGCCTGGGCTGGGCCAATGGGAACTTACAGTATATTCCTCTAACTCCAAGTGTCTATAACTTCTGAATATTTGCTTCTACTCCAAAAATTTACAGTATGTAGCCCAAAACATAATAAACATTTTCAGACAAGTCAGTAATACAACTAACGACAGAAATAAATATAATTAAAAATATTTTTTCCACACACACAGACTTGGTACAAATTATGAAGTGTCAGTAAAATGAACCCGTAGAGAGTAAAATACATCAAGTTTTTATTTTATTTTATAAATTGATTGATAGGAAATTAAAAAAAAATATTGATCTAACCGCATTATTTATTTTGTTAACTGATCAACACTCTGCACGCCATATAGACATCAGACTGGGCGCTCTGATCTTTTTTTATTACGCAGCTAAGGTTACATCACTTTGCCTATGCACATATAAATCTATCCGCTTCCTTTGGTATTGGTGTGTGTTGATGGATATCATTGAAACAATATGCTGCACAATTAGGCCTTGTTTACTTTTGAATATCAAACGACATGTTTCATACCCATAAAAAAAGCTGCATGTGTTCATGTGTGGGAGGGTTCCCAGGCCTGCACTCATACCTCTGGTTAACCATGATCTGACATCAGGTTTAGCTTGCTGGGCTGCAACCCAGATCAGGCCTGAAATGGGCGGTTGATGTGAGGGTTGTGTGCATGGGGAGTGGGGAGTGGGTCGCCTCCAGCATATCGGCGTGAGCGGCGGCGGTGGCAGCAGCACCGCTAGTCCTGCCTGGGGTATTTTTAACTGTCAGCACTAAATGCCTCATTCAGGTCCGCCACACCCCCCCACCCACCTCGTAACCTCAGCCAGAATACCTTCACTTCTGTTTACACAGCACCACAGGCAGCCTTGCCAGCTGTTTACACATGCGCACACACACTCAGACGCACGCACACACTTATACTTACTTGAAAAACACAAGTATGCAGCATGCTTTCTCTGCTGCACAAACAGACAAACACTCAGGCACAGAACACAACTATACAAACGCAGTCTCCATGAAAACTTATTCCTATTTGCAAACGTGGACACACAAATAAATTCCTCCAATCATACTGTTCACACACACACACACACACACACACACACACACACACACACACACACACACACACACACACACACACACACACACACACATAATGTGATCTGACCTAGAGTTAGAGGAACGGAATGTGTAAGAAACGTTGCCCACACATCGAGCAGCCGCCCAATGCTGGAGTTGGCATCGCACACAGTGGGGAAGAACGGGAAAGGAATGCAGACAAATAACTTGCCATTATTTAAACAATAGTGCTGCAATTAAACACGCTCATTCTCACCTTCTGTCTCACTCTCTCTCTCTATAATCAGATGGGATAGATAATGGGTGGCACTATGTGACGAGACGATGGTTATCTGTGAGAGCCAGCCCGAGGGCCATCAATCATTTAGCTGAGACAGCTTTATGACTTCTAATGAATTTCTCCCACGCCACCACCGACGCTAGATATTCAATCGCAGCCAGAAGACGTTTTTTTGTCTCCAGGCTGAAATCTGAAGGCAGTTACATCGGCACTTATCTGAATTTGCTCTCTTTTTGCAAAATACTCTTGGGCGTGAGTGAGATCGGAAGTGCGTCTCACACTAGACGGGCATTATTTTTTCACCACACCTTTTCTGTTGGAGATGTTTTGACATTGCATCACCCCAAGTGCACAGGGTCTTCCGTCCCCTTGCGTTTTTTCTTTCCCCTCTGTTAGCTCCTCAGTCTAATGAATGAACGAGGGGAGCTGTGGCCGAGCTTCTCTGTATTTTTAGGGCTGTGTGCCTGTGGTCTATGTGGCCTGTCCCATTCAGAGGAGCCATGGGGGGATATTTTTGGCCACGGACTGAGTTGAGTCCAGGGCCCACACAGAATCGCTGACAGATGCAGGCGAGGAGGAAAGAGGGATGTTTTCCTATTGGGAGGAAACCAGGCCTGATTATGGAGGGGAGAGAGAAACCAAGAGAAAAGGCAGATGACTTAGTGTGTGTCTGTGTGTGTGTCTGTGTGTGTGTGCGTGTGCGTGCGTGTGTGTGTGTGTGTGCGTGTGTGTGGTGCAGAGATGAGAAAAGTGATACATCTCATTTCCACACCCTTCAGCTGTACAGGCCACATATTTGAAAGTCTTTTCATACAATATGACATTAAGCTCTAATGAAAGATGCCATTATCTGCTTTTCATGTTAAATGTCCTCATGTCATCCGTTGAAACACATGCAAGGTCAATGCAGCCATACACCGCAGCATGTTCACATGCAAATTAAAACAAAACAAATGATAATTAGATAAATTGTTTCCCAGTTTTGTGTTGTTTTTTCCCTCCGCAGTTGGTTTTGTCCACATTAATGATATTAAAGTTACCCGTAGACTTATTTATACAGCTCTCCAGATGCTATTTCAGTTGGCTCACTGATTGGAGCGATTTGCATGCTCCATGTAATGTGGATACAGCTCTCAGGCTATGATTCCCCCATATTAATATTTAATTGCCATGAAAGTGTGTTTTCAAAGTATAGGGTGACACTCGGTTCTCTCAGCCCAGTCACGACAGAGCTGATTCCGGAGTGGGGTGAGGAGCGTGGTGTGGTTACCAAAGAGACAAGGTTTTCGGTCATCTTATCCCTCCCTCATCGTGCGCTGGCACCTGTAGCGCCTCTCCGGCAACAGTAAATCACGTGACCATTTCCCCGCGAAGAAATCCTAGTCCCCGGGCCAGATCCGTCCGGGCGCGAGCAGCTGCCTGGGCCCAAGACATGTTGAAACCCGAGGCGACAGCATTAAGAATTAAAAACGCTAGAAAGTGGTCCCTGTGCGCGCCTTGTTTTGTCATCAATGTTCCATTAGTGTCACTTTATTCCTCGCCTCCCCTCCTTCTCCCCTCGGCGCGTTTCGAGTCAATATCGGGAAAGCCGGCCCGTTTCTGCCCAAATGGTTACAATATACCATCTTCACGCCTAAAGAGCTGACAAGGGTTATTAGGCTCATCGGCGGAGTGGACATGGCCGAGCAGGTAAATCAGAGCCGCTGAAGATATGTAATCTCGAGCACTGGGAATTTGCTCAGAGCGAAGCAGTGTGATGAGGGGACATGGCCTGGTTGAAGTCCATTAATTACAATGAAGCAGCAAATTGAAACCATCTTGAAATTTCAAATACGTCAAACACACATTGAGACATTTCACAGTTCTTCTTTTCACTGTTTTCACTTCACCTTCTTGGTTTCAGAGCGGGGTCGCTGACTTCCTGGACAGTGGCCTTGGTGTTTAGAGGGCTGTCCTCTAGCAGGAAGTCTCAGGGATATAATACCTATGTTTGGCTCCAGCCAGTGGCCAGTGTGGTGATGTTGATACAGCAGCAGACCTGAGGCACAGCTGTTGTTTATGATGTGGCTAGCCCAGGTGGACGGGCCATGGCCACAAGCCAACCTAAACCCCAATCCACAGATCCATAGTCCCGACCAGAGCAGTTTTTAAGTCAGTCGGACTGTCCCAGCAAATCCCAACTCCTGTGAATCAAGTCCAAGGCAAGCCTTATCATAAGCAACTTGCAAGTCCGAACACTTTTTAGGTGGGTTGTTTAGGTGTGAATGGTTTCAACGTTTAATTTTTAATCTCTCAATACTGCCAATGGTTCAAATCAAGTCCCTAAACCCATTTTGTTGGAACGTCTTGAAAATTACAAATTATGCAACATATGTGTAAGAAGAAAGAGGAGGTATACTGTTACTTTGACAAAACGTGTGTGCTTGTTATTATGACATATATGAATTAACTATGAGAGCATTAACACTGTCTCACACACACCTAATTTTTCATTTTCCACGTTCTATTTCATAATAAATTCAAGACAGGAAGTTCTATTATATACATTATGAAAATTACAGACTAATTTACTTAGATTTTTCCTGGAACCGTTATTATTATCGTTATATATTTTAAATATTGAAAGCGCACAAGGTACAGTCGGTAAAGACCTCCCAGTTAATTTGACTGTCTAAGAAAAAAGTTGGGTAATTATATAGACGGGGACGTAAAAATACAAGAGGTCAGTTTGATTGAGTTCATTAGAAGCTGTTCAGGCCTAAAAATATTTTCCTGGAAAGAATGGACAGGATTATGGTCTCATAAAAAAAGGCAGTGATCCGCTGGTTAAGCCACACACGGGATATACGGTTTATTTAAATGTTGTAGCATGTTTCGCGAGCGAGCATCACAAGGCATTTAAAATAACAAAGCAAATGATGTGCAGTTTTCAGACACCGAAATATCAATGACAGACCAGTCTGTACAAGTGGGCTTCCAGAAGTTGGTTTAAATACAGAGCATGACTGTTGTATAAATGTCTACATAACAATTGTGCCAGAGTATGGAAGCCACAATGGGTGAATTTGAATTTTGACCAAGCGAGTAGTCAAGAGTAGAACAAATTGTACCACAAAGTGTTGACATTTTGTCAGACATGATTATTAAATCACCTGCCCAAAGTTTAACAACTATATTTATGTATCGCTTTTACCAAAGAACTTTGCATGATTTTTGCCTTACACACTCACACACAACAAGATGCTGGCCTGACCATCTGGAGCAATTTGGGGTTCGGTGTCTTGGGTCTTGCCCAATGACACTTGAACAGATCAATACCACTCTCATATCTGTATTCAAAATTTGAAGATAGAGCTAGGAGACAATTAGCTTAATTTAGCTTAGCATAAAGCTTGAAAACAGCTAGCCTGGCTCTGCTCGTGAAATGATTTTGCAACCTTCGGACAAAGCAAGTCCCTATGCTAAGGTAGGCTAATCTGCTACTTGCTGTAACTTCATACAAACATGGCGGACAAAATACAGCTAAAATCCTTTTCTGAGCAATTACTCAGAAACAAAAAAACTGATTATCTGCTGTTAAGGGACAGCCAAAGTTCTCCAAGGAGCTCTCAACGTAGCTTAATGAAGAAAATATATACCCCATTATGTAGCTTTTCTCTCATGATATATGAGATTTGTGAACCCATAAGCAGCAATCCTCCTCAGACTTTATTAAAGCCTAATGCTTGTACAGACTACGTGTACAGTGAATGCATCGAGCTGTACTGATATACATCTACACACACAAACACAGAGGCAGTAACAGAACTCTCTGCTCCCTGGCCTTCGAGTCAGCTCACTACATCAATAAATACAGCAAAATAGCATTAGCAATAACTTCAACTATAGGACCAGGCTCTAATATGATAGAATTAGTATCAGTGTTTTAAGGTTTGGCCATTTAGGTGAAATTCTAAGCCGGGCAGGGAGTAATTTGGACACAGGGAAAATTGATTTTGACCATCAGCACTTTCTCATTTTCAAACAGCGCCTGCGGCTAAATGGGTTAGCCTCTTAAGCACATTATACAGGTAGCTTCTCCTTTCCTCCCCAATGATTATGTGTCCGCCTTGAGCAATTGATATTTCTTGCAAATAAGAAAATTATCATATTCCACCATGACTGGAAGGAGAAATTAGGGCCTGCTGTTAGGGAGTGGATTCTCAGGACCTAGTGAAGGAGGCCAAGAAATATTTTTCTTTTCTTTTTTTCTTTTTTTAAGGGCGGGGTGTGTGTATCAAATGTCCTAAGCTATATTGGAATTGGGGGCGCTGTCAGGCCTCATCAATAGAAATATATTGTGATAGACTGTAAGTGGTGGTGGTTGGGGCAATGGGGGATGGAGGGATGGAGTGACACTGAAACAGAAAGACTGTTACTGTTACTCTGTGCCGAGGCAGAAAGAGCTGGGAACAAATACAGTGGGGTGTGTCATAAGAAAGCTGTAATTTCACCACCAAATTGTACATTGGTCTCATAAATCATAACTCCAAAATTTCTCTGTAGAAGTTTTATTCTGCTGCTATATCTGAGAAAAGTTTAAGAAGCGTTTCATCCGATAATCTCTAGTGTTATTTTTTTTAAATAATTGATACATTCATCTTAAAATAGATAATAACAACAACCAGATTGCCTTTCTCTGAGGTATCTCACAATCCCATGTAAGCAAAGACGCTGGGTAATGATCAGTGGGCAGTAACACATTCACTCTGGCCAGTCAGGCACCAAAGAGGCCAAGAGGAAACCGGTTGCTGGGGATGAGGTGTTTGTGCCATGATGTGGGTTATTGAACCTTCTGCATATCTAGTCAATGGGGCCTTCCCTCTGCCCTGCTCCCGCCCTGTGGCCTGAGAGGCTGTCTCTGACTCTAGCTGGAGCCCCTGGCGGTCTAAGTGGAACCACATGGGGGAACCTGATAGTGGTGCTTGGCCAGAGGAGAAGTTAACCTGGGCAGCTCCGGCTCTGCGAGATGGATGGTCACTGCCACTGACTCTGACCCTTCATCATGCACACTCAAGACCTCATTCACAATCTCATTCTCATTCACACAATTGAATGCACGCTCAAGGCGATACACTGTAGATGAAAAAAAATTTAAAATGCATTTGCTTGCCGTGTCCCACCTATATCGCGTGCCGGAACAACTACTTTCTCTCACTATCCTTGATGTACGTGCCTCCATCCATCCTACACCCTCTCTCAGGGGTTTTTCCTGTGGCTGCCGTGCCCTCAGGAGTGGCCGACCGATAAGGAGCTTTTACGGTAGGGCCAGTCGGCATGCGAACAACACCGAACACACTAATGGGAGAGAGACAAAGCCACAGGCCACAGACATCCAGTAAGCAGCAGACCACAGTCCACAAGATTTATGCTCTCTCCTCCATTTGAACATGCAGGTACACCGAGGCACCAACCAGAGTTGTGACTTCCTCAAGTCTTCTAGCACTTGCTGTGTGGCCAGGGAAACTTGAGTAACTGTCTACAGTACAGGCTTATACACCAGCGTAAGGGCCAGCTACTGTGGGATAACAGTGTCATTAGTAGAAGGGATCTTTAATTGGCGGCTGAGTTAAGAGGAATAATCAGTCTC
Source organism: Hyperoplus immaculatus (assembly GCA_949357725.1). Lineage (NCBI taxonomy): Eukaryota > Metazoa > Chordata > Actinopteri > Uranoscopiformes > Ammodytidae > Hyperoplus > Hyperoplus immaculatus. The sequence goes on along the minus strand of OX442363.1, from coordinate 11,995,375 downwards.
TCTCCCTGTATCTCGTGTGCTCTGGGGCCATGTGCTTCCAGTTAAGCCAGAGCTCAGGCCCTGAGCAGAGGTTAAGTGAAACTACCTGCTCCTCTGTGTCTGGCGATTATTTGCTTTGTCCGCGGCGCTGTCACATCATAAAACACTTGTGTCCACTTTCCCCCACTTAATCTCAAAGTCCCCGAGGTTCATTATTGTTACGCCTGGACGTGTGGCTGTACAAGGCCGCCTTTTTAATGTCATGCTGTGACAGCCGCATTGCGGGTTTCACTAACAACACGTATACCACAGGACAATATTTCAACAGCAAACTATTATGCACTTCAAACCCTTTTTCCTAAAAAGGCTTTGCTAACCTCACCTCTTCCCCCTTTCATTTACACAATATTGATGATCATCAGTCTGGAATTGATACAGTAAATTATGAAAAATTAGGTTTGTGCAGGCAAATGGGATGAGACATGAAAGCGGGCTGGAGTGCTGGCTCTGGTTTCCTGTCTGAATGGCTGTTAATTAATGGAGCAGACAAAAGGCCATAATTCTTTACTGGCCTTAGGACTGCCACAGTGCCAGACAGTTCACTGATCACAAAGGTCCACGTGCTGCTGGCTTCATGCTTACATTGTTTTAGTGTTTGAAATAATTTATGTGTGTTAGTCCTTTGGGGAAACCCAAGCCTCTTTTTCTCTCCCCCCCTCTCTTTTTTTTCTTTAGCCCACACACACACGCACACGCACACACACACAAACGCACACCAACACACACACACACACATACACACACACACACACGCACACGCACGAAGAAAGAGAGAGATAGGGAATCTGGAGCAGAAGATCTAACAAAGATCAAACCCTTTTCACCCCCTATCACTTTGGAAAGCCGGTCCGTTCTAAATGATTTCCAAAAACCGCAGGTGATTCGTCTCTGTCTCCCCCACTGACTTCATTTGCACGATTCAAAGATCAAAAGGGCACGCAGCTCTTCTAAGATGAGCCCTAATCGCTTGAACTCCGGCGCAGTCATTAAATACAGTAGTATGGATGTCTCTGCGCCAGTGCCAGCAGAAAAGGACCCGCTCTAGATTTCTGCTCTCTTTAGCAGACGCCACTCATGGGGAAACATTGGCGCCTCCCAAAGACTGTGATTAAAGTAAATGAATGAAATAAGATACAAGGAAATTGAAATGATTAGTTTTTATGGTAACCACGATGACTGGCAAGGCCCCACCGCTTCAGAAACAGGAACGACTGAGCCAATAAAGCGTTCATTCAACTGTAAACCAGGGGCTGGGCAAGCAGGCGAGGAGGGTATAAGAGCACATAGCAGAGTAAGACAAAAATTACATTGATTATGTATTACAATCCACTGGTTTCTCTATGGAATATGGTCAGCTTTCAAACATGGTTGAGTTTCAGAGGTAAAGTCAGAAATCCCCTAAACAGCGTCTGGTTTCGATCATTGACAGACACTTTTGGTCGTTCACGTAACCTCCACCGAAACGCCACTTTAACTTTATCAATTTTGCTCTGAACATTTTTTTTTGGAATGTTCACATTTGAACCTGCAGCCTCTCATTTTGGCCAGGACGGAGCATTGAACGCATCCAGAATATACGGTGCAACATGTTTGCTTTGCTCTTGGCCCTGTTTTTCGTTAAGGCTAAAATTGTGCTGCAGCTTCACCTTTGACCTTAACTATAATTTTAGGTTAAATTAAATTCCTCCCCACCATAATGAGAACCCAGTCACTCTGATAACCCATTCCCACAATGTAATGCATGTTTCTTTTTATAGACCGAATTCATGCATATTGTATTCATGTTGTTCTTTGGGAACTTGAGTTAGGGACATTGTTTTGAACTGTCAGCTTCACTCGTCGTCATGGCTGTGTTCTTTACTGTTGTTTTTGTATTTCTACCCATCATTCTCCCTCTGCGTGTCTTTGAGGCGTGGGTGTAAAAAAGGGACCGCATTCCCCAGAGTGGGGACAGTTAAGTCCCTTGCAAGGGGAAGCGATCAGACCCAAACCTCCAAATGATTGCGAGTCTCGTCTTCCTCCCTCCCCATCCGACTGGAGCCTGTGAGTGGTGGTTGGTTTTGTCCCATCCTCACCACTACTTCTGGGCTGGGGTTCCCCGCCGAGAACCCACACGCCTTAGCTGCAAGGGATCATGGGATAATGAGACACCACCACTGGGACAACAACGGCATCTGTCGCCTCTTCTTGGTCACGTAGCAAGCATGTATGTGAAATTCCCAACCTCAAATACAGTACACGCGGCATCAGAGTTTGGACAGCGACTGGCAAATTACAGACTTTGGTCATCTTCTATTCGGGGAAAGATCTGTATAATATGGTTGAGATCGTAAACATTGAATTGACTAAGTTACATGGCTAAACCGAAATAAGTTATCACTAAATTTAGAAAAAACTAAATTCATGATGTTTGGCAGGAGAGCATCAGATGTCGCTGTAAAAATCAAGGTAAATGAGATTGAAATTCAAAGGGTCAAGCAACACAAAGTCCTAGGGGTAATAATTGACGATAAATTAAGCTGGAAACCACAAGTTAACCATCTCAGGGGCAAAATAGCCAGGAGTATTTCTATACTTTGGAAAGCACAACATTGTTTCAATCAAAAGGCCTTACTTGTATTATACTGGAGTTTAGTTTCCCCACATCTGCATTACTGTGCTGAAATATGGGGAAACACTTACAAAGGTACATTGCACCCGTTGGAGATTCTTCAAAAGAAAGCAATACGAATTATTTACCAAGCCAATTACAGGGCACACACTAATAACTTTTTTATTGAAGGTAGAATTCTCAAATTACGTGATGTGGTAAATTACCACACCGTACAAATGATTTACAAGGCTTCAAAAAAAAGCCTTCCTAATAGTTTACAAGTAATGTTTGAAGACAGAGAAGTTTTGCATGATTTAAGAAGAAAAGATAAATTCACTGAGAAAAATATACGGACCACACTTAAATCCTTTTCGTTTTCTGTAAATGGTATTAAGCTGTGGAATGGACTTGATGAAGTTGTCACAGGGAGTTGCAGTTTGCGCAATTTCAAAGCAAATTATGTTTCAAAAATTATTGAAAATTACAGACTAATAACTTGAGCACAATGTCAATGTCACTTACATAACAATATTGTAAAGAATAATACAGGCCAGCAGACAGACTTGTTTTGAATACTTTTGCAGAAGTGTTTAGACTACCAGTTAAGAAATGGAACAGGCCAAATACAAAATTTGACTGTGTATTGGACTGCAGATTCTTAAAAAAAAAAAAAAAAAAAAAAAAAAATGTATATATATATATATATATATATATATATATATATATATATATATATATATTAGTGGTGGGCCGTTATCGGCGTTAACGTGCTGCGTTAACGCCAGACTCTTATCGGCGATAAAAAAAATATCGCCGTTAATCTCTTATTCCACCTCCTGTTCGGCTCAGGGAGCCAGTCATTTGTACAGTTCAGTTTAGACTCGGCCGTAATGCTGCTGCACACACACACACACACACACACACACACGCTGCATGTCAGAGACGAGGGGCGAAGCTTCTCTCACACACCCGCCGCTCTCTCTCTCCATCACTTGCCCAACGACACAATCGGGTATTGGAACGCAGGGTGGGTGTGTGTGGCCACCGGTCGCCACGTGACTATAAGTTTCCAAGTTTTAAACACTTCTATCTCTTCAACGGCAACGTCACCGTACCCGAATCCTAAATATCCCCATAGCAGACGCTATATTTCATCGGGGGGAAAACTTTGTTTTGCGCCACAGTTGAGCTTAGACTCGGCCGTAATGCTGCTGCACACACACACACAGACAGACAGGCACACACACACGCTGCATGTCAGAGACGAGGGGCGCTACAAAAAAGACGAGAGGAGCGGTTGGAGCAGTTGGAGAGTTTAGACACACATGCGCGCACATTTATTTACATAAAATCGCAATCGCAGTCATTTGTGCAGTTATGTAAAATGTTTCACTAAGGAAAATGACAGAAAAAGTAACGCACAGTGACTTTGATGAGTAACTTTAATCTGATTACTGGTTTGGAGATAGTAACGCGTTAGATTACTCGTTACTGAAAAAAGAGGTCCGATGCCGGTAACGCGTTACTAAGTAACATCTTGTTGAACATTATTTATTTTCATCACCAATTATCATAGTAGAACAGCTTCCTCAAGCAGTTTGTGATGCATGTTGGAAACAGGAGATGAGCCCCTGGTCTGATGCGCCACCTGGCTTGAGAAACACGTTCTCAAAGACTTACTTTGAGTCATTATTTAGGGAGCACACACATATTATGAAAGAATTCAAATGAGCCATTTTAATCTAGATTAATCTAGATTAATTCCAAAATTAATCTAGATTAATCTAGATTAAAAAAATTAATCTATGCCCACCTCTAATATATATATATATATATATATATATATATATATATATATATATATATATATATATATATGTATATGTGTATATATATAGCTATATATATATAAAAAAAAATGTTTTTTGTTTTATTTTTATTTTCTGTAACAGTAACTGTGTATCTGAATCCGAATTTGATGAAAATGGGGGCGGGACCTGATAAGCCTTTGGCTTCTTCCGTCTCCCTTCGGACAACACAAAGTATGATGTATGAATATTTGCAAGAGAAAATTGTGTATTGTGTGGAATTGTCCGAAAGAATAATAAATAAATAAATGGTGAGAAAGTGGTATATTTTAAAGAACATGTTTTGTTCGTATACATGGAGTCGCAATTGAAGACACGACATCAACAACTGTTTTTCAGTTTGTTTATTGAGCCCACTGTCTGCAGTATAAACAGTTCACAATCGATTTTCAGCTGAATGTTGTGTGCCTTTTTTACGTGGTATCAGAACAGGAAATGAAACACGACATATAATAATTTAATGAATGAGTCATTAGTGGCCTCAGTAATATTCCAAAGCTAGACTTGGGGAAACCTCATAAACATTAACAGGGGGCAGTTATTAATGTGCCGTGATTAATCAGATATGAATTAAAAGTGTCCAGTCAATTGACCTCTCCTCACTGCCATCGCTCAACTGCCAACCCACCACCACCAACCCACCAGCCTCCACTGCTGTTTGATCCCGGGCCTGTGTCCACCCACCAGCCCCCCAGCACCCGCTTTCATCCCCCGCCCACTTGGCAGGAGAAGAAAGGGCGCCTCTAAACACAGTGCGCCGGGCCCTGCGGGCATGGTGCCATGCGTACATTTCCACATTCTCTCATCGCCTGTGCTGTGTTTCCTCTCCAGAAGCCATACATCAGCCCACCGCTGGGCCTTTCGCCTGGCCCTGCCCAGCTCCTTTCCGCCTCGCAACTCCACTACAAAGCCACGGGCTAAATGACAGGAGTGGAGGAGCTGTGCAGCATGACGGGAGAAAAAGAAGAGAGGGGGAGTGGATACTTAACATGGAAGTATTAAAGTGAGCGCAAGTAATAAGGGAATAGTGAAAAGCTCTCTGGGGAATTCAAACATTGGGCTGCATCGTAGAGTGTCTTGCTGTGAAACTGGTTAAGGGTGTGGATGTCATGGCTGGTCGCCAAGTTGGAAGCTTTGGGGCTTCCTAGTAGGGCACAAATTGTCACATGCACCAGTGGCCAAACCCAAACCACCATGACAGAGGGTGGAAGTGACATCATTCCCTATGGCTTGGCAGGCTGGGATGATGGCATTATAATAGCGATGGCGTCGCACTGGAGGGACAAGCCAAGAGTCGGTTAACCGCTGAGGAAAAGACATGGGGGCGCAACGATAGACAAGAACGGAAAAGGGGAGGATTGTTCTTGTTTGTCAGGTGAAGGTTAATTGATCTCGTTTAAGACACGCTAAGCGGCACCGGCCAGACATTAACTTGCCTTATGACTTTGGCAATCACTTGACTCTTCCTCTGCCACAATGAGGTTCACAATTAGGGTTTTGAGTGTAATTCAGACCACACATTTTATGTTCCCTTCGGGATGAATTTAATTTCTTTGGGTGATCCTTTAACTTTTCTTTTAGTGCCATCATCAGATCTAAATTTTACTTTGCCCAACACTTTGATTCTGCAACTATTTAGTGTTAACCAGAGACATTTTAGCATGCTAACATGCTAAAGAAAAGGATGATTATAGAAAACAACATACCAGCATGTCAACATTGTCATATGGCACCATTTCAACACCTCTTTTGGTGTTCTTGCTCTCAGAACACTGAAGCTCTATGCTCAGCACTGGGGGCCTTCAAACGGATGATACTCCCGAAGCAGCCTGAATGTGTGTTTATAAACAAGCCTCAATATTATTGTGATGTCTGAGCTGAATTCAATAGATTCCTCCTCTGTCAGTCGCGCTTCCGCTGCAATACGATCCGAAATTACATTCGACGGCAACAGGAGACGGGCACGGCTCAATCTCTCTCCGTAGCCATAGCGCTCCGGCTGCCTCTCTAACTTCATCATAGGGGGCTCTGTGGGGGCTCGCCAGGGGCCATGGGAGACTGAAAACACCCTGGTCCATTACTCAAAGTGAGAGGCTAACCTGGAGTTAGAGTGTCCTTGGCTACCTCCATCAGAGTCCCATGTCTGGCTCGAAGCGTTCCCTCAGAGACTTTTTGGCTTTAATGGACTCTGCTAAACGCATTCTCTCTGTATATTACCTTTAGGATTGGCCATATCTGGTTTCTATAGGCTCTATATCACTGTTTACACGTGGCTCAAGCTTGTTCTGCCTAGCGCTCTCATTTTTTGTACCTTTTCATCTGTCCATTGATGCAAATATTTCTTTTTACTCTTTCTCTATGATAGTGTTTTTGTTTGTTCCTAGTCGGCAGCCATTCTCTTCCCCCCCTGCATGAACACTGTTTTAAAAATGGACCTCCACCAGTCTGAATTTGCAGTAAATATTTTCCACAGCCCTCCGCCTGCTCCCTCCCGAGAGGGTCAGATTATAGGCCACATTAGGGGAAACACCTCGTTCATTCACACACACGTAGCCCTATATCATGGCAGATTGTCTAGCCGAGACAGTTCATTGACTGTGGAATATCCGTCATTGTTTTCCCTGTCCTGTTCAGCGATCCCACGTGTGCGTCTGGTTTTAATGACTGCGAGTCACCCACAGACCCGTTCTAACTTGATGGACTAAATACAGCCAATAGAGCCAATACCACACTGGAAATTATTACACTTTATAAAAAGCATATTCTGCAGCCGATTCTAACACCAGCAAATTGCTTTTGTCATTAATTGTATTTGGTTGTCATGGTTTGGTTGAATGCCATGGCTCCGTCCAGCTTCCCTTTCTCCTCTGCCTCTATTTGTGCTTCACTACTTCTGTGTGCATACTAAATACACAATGAATTAGTTGTTGCTTGAAGTTTGCAGGTCGTGCAACACAGCTGATGTGATAGCCTCCATTTTGGACTCGGACTTTAAGTCTTTAACTTCAAATTTCCAAACTTTTTTGTTTGCTTTGTTTTAAACTACAACAAAAAGACAAAAATGCAATACATGCCAACATCTGACAGTAAATCTTTGAGGGGTTGATAAGACGAAAAAAATTCTAAACGTAAAAGTAGCAACTATAATATATTATAATAAGATATACTGTAGACATAAAATAGGACAATAGCATAATAGCCTTGATGCCTCAGTAGCTCAATTGCTAAGGCACACATAATCTAGAAGTTTTCCATATCTCTTATTATGAAAAAAAAATCTTCTTTGAATCAAATACAACAAATACAAAAGGTGGCAGCACATTTTAACAGTAAACAAGTTATGAATAGTAAATAACCCATACTTTTTTCTTCTTTATGTCATTTCAAATATGTCCCTTGGTAAGATTCCCCTGATACTTATTAGTTCTTGTGATCAGAGATACATAAGTGGAGATCTCTGGACATATTCTTATTTTTCACACGTCTATTAATGATCATCAATGAGTCCCTTTCTGAAAGTTTAAGTGTTGTTTCATATTATCCTATGTATGATTTGTTGTGTGTCATGTTTACCAAAGATGAGCTCTACATAAAAGCACTAATCCATTGTTAATGGACTGCTTTTAAATCATGTCTGTATCCGAAGCGTTTTGCATTTGTTTCCTCTGATTCACACTTTCACACACTCACATACCTACAGCAGCACGCTAGCACGTAGGGTGCTGGCCAACCTTCTGGAGCATTTTGGGGTTCATTGTCTTGCCGACGACAATCGCTTTTATTCATGATTCATAATAACTATATTTATGTTCCCCTGATTCAACATCCGGCTTGCCGAGGGTCAAGAGCTATTTACCGTGAGCAGCGGAGAACTCAGATTCACAGCCTTAAAAATCTCTGAAAATCTTTGGAGATGTCCAAAAAAGGAAAAAACATTGATAAGGGAAAGGAGGAAGACAAAGATTATGCGGAAGAATTGAAAAAACAGTTGGCAGACTTGATGAGAGAAATGAAAAGTGAGAGGGAGACGGAGCGAGCACTGCTGAAAGATGAGCTGGCTGGGATTATGGACGAATGGATTGGGCGTTTTGATGCAAAAATTAAAGAAAAAATTGCAGCTGGTCTGAAGCCAATGTTGATCGAATTGAAGGAACTTCAAGCTGTGAATGTGAAGAAAGATCAGCTCTTGAAAGAGCTTGGAGATAAAATTTATGACCAAGATCAACAAGCAAAAAACAGAGATGTGATACTAACTGGTTTGGACATTAAACCAAGGTCGTATGTAGCTGCCGTGAGTGGAGAAGAAGAGGGCGATACAAGGAATGTGTCGGTGGAAAACCAGGTTGAAAGGTTCCTGAGAAGCAAAGGCATTAGTCTGGATCTGGAGAACGTGGAGTCTTGTTTTCTTCTCCCGAAGGGAAAATTCGCCAAAAAGCGTGCTGTTATTCTGAAATTTGTGAGTAGAAAGCATAAGATAAATTTGCTCAGTCAAGGCAAGAAGCTTAAAGGCGAACAAATTGGAATGAGTGAAAACTTAACCAAGAGAAATGCTAATCTGGCCTACCAAGCGAGAGGGTTAAAAAAATGTGGACGGGTCCAACAAACATGGACAAGAGATGGAAGAATCTTCATCAAATCGAATGGAGCTACACCCGAAGAAGCTAAAATTGTGCAAATCAGAACGGAGGAGGATCTGGTTCAATTCCGGAGGGAAGAGGACCTGATCAACCCAAGCAGCAAGAATGAGCAACATACCTGATGGGATAAATTATCATGAAAGTCTGGAGTTATTAGCTAATCTTTACGAGGAACCTAGATTATCAGACCCAAATGACATTATTACATTATTACAAATGACATTATAGCATGGACAATTTGAATAAAGAAGGCATGGTCTTTGAATTAAAGGGATTTAAACTGGTTTGTGTCATAATATAAGGTTTGAAATTGTAAATACAATGTGCTCTGCTATTGATAACCTAATGGAATGTGTGACTATTGAAATTTAAATGAAAGATACATGTTAATTATCAGCTGTGTGTTCAGAACACCCGAGTTAAAATTGGAAGACTTTCTCTGACTGAAGAATTTGTAAATACACTGCATGTTATGGGACTGTAGTCAAGGTCAGCAGACACACTGACTGTTTTGAATACTTTTGCAGAGGTGTTTAGGCTACTAGAGAAGAAATGGACAAGGCCATATCTGCATTGTCACAGGGAGAGAGGAAAATAGAGACCTAAAATTATTTGTGTATTAGAATGAATCTTCTTTAAAAAAAAAAGAAAAAAAAAAGTGTTCTAACTGTAGTAGCTGTGTATCTGTGTATCTGAATCTTATGGCAGTGGGGGCGGGACTCGATAAGCCTTTGGCTTCTCCTGCTACCCTTCGGACGATAACACAAAGTAATATGTATGAATATGCAATGAGAAAATTATGTATTATGTGTAATTGTCCGGAAGAATAATAATAATAAATAAATATATGATTGAAAACTAAATGGTCCTTGTGGTAAGTGTTGTTTTTTTTCTCACTCTCAACTGCTGTTTCCAATGTCAAGAAAATACTTAAAACAATTTATGATTTTGTTATGGTTGGAAACTTCAAACAGTGAGAATAACATACACAAATCAGGGCTGTACAGTGCGACAGTTTTGATCGCATTTGCTACTGAAATTGATCACGTGCGATGATGAATACAATTCCACTCGCACGATTGCGACAGCTTGCTAATGAGCAGATGCTGTCCGTCTGAGACACAGAGGAGTGCTGCACAACACTGCTTAGAGGCCTCTACATTAACACTCTCCAAATTCGGGTAAATGTAGTCTTAGGCGAGTGAGTTATTGAGTCCACCCTCCACTTTGGCTGGTGAAAGATGTGCTCGGGACCTGTGCTTGTGCGGCGATTAATACACTTCAACGGTAATAACCGGAAGGAGACGGCACACAGTTAAGTTAGCGCGTGTGCAAACAGAACATTTCCTGTGCGCCTTCACATTAAAAGCCTGTTACTAGACAAACGTGAGTTGACTTTTATTTTGAAGCCGGTAAGAACAAGAAGTTAGCGCTTCACAGCCCTGCAGTGCGCTAGCTTGAAAATCAACTGCTTCAGCTGCAGAGAGCAGTCAACTGGAGTCTTTTAAAACAAAGTTTGAAATAACTGATAAGCCACTGAAGAACTACTCCCAACACATTCACAACAACCTATTTAACTTATTCCAAATTTTACCAATATGTATGGGCCTACTTATTTATTTAATAGGCTATGTTTAATGTTTTAAAGTTTGGTTTTAATTAACAGAAGGACATTTAACAAAAAAATATATAATTATAAATATAATAATGATATGTATATATACAGAAAATATATAGATATTAATTTTATGGGGAGAAATAATTCTGAATCAGCAAAAAATTACAATTTGCAGGTGAGATTTTTTTGTCTAAATTGCAATCAGTGCACCCCTATTCATTTTTCTACAATTATTACTGCACACACTAGGATATGATATTAATTGAAAATTTCAAATGAGACGAAGATGACAGGCTAAAAGGTAATTAGAGCGAAATGCATGGGTTAAGGTTATGCAAGTTTTCGATCATACTTTGTGTGCTACTGAATTTATTTTTGTGCTACTGATTTTTTTTGCTTGCTAGCACCAGTGCTACCACCTAAAAAAATAAGCGTACAGCCCTGCAAATATATATAATATACATATATATATATATTATAATTATTTGTATATATATATATTATCATATACAAATTGTATCACTTAAAATAACTGTATCAAAGTATTTAATTTTTTCTCACACTGCAAAATATATTCCGAGCGCAACATTCTTTCACACTGAATTTTTTTTCAGCCTCACAAAATAAGTTTGTTCATTGATATAAAAGATCTCTCTGTAAGTCCTAAATAGCTCAGAGACTAAACCATGCTTACCGCAAAGGAAGAGCCCGTTTATCACTCAGCAGTTCACAGTGGTGTTTTTGTTGACAATTGCTTTAGATATTTGGCACTGATTTCTTCATCATCAGATCTAGAATTAGATCATCAAGACCTTGAACTGGAGATGAAAGGAGCCACTGCATTAATCTTTTGCACTAAACAGATTTGTAGTTCTTATATCACACAATGTGTGTGTGTGTGTGTGTGTGTGTGTGTGTGTGTGTGTGTGTGGGAGATTATGCATGCCCACATGCTTTTTGACACGTGTGTGCGTCTGTGTGAGGTTTTCTTGATCTGGCAACTGATTTTGCGTGTCAGGCAAGGGACAGATAAGGGCACAGACAGTTCCCCTGCACAGCTGCATGTCCAGAGGCTGAAGTTTGGCCACCCCCTTATCTCAGCCCTCCACAACAGTGTATTGTTTGGCCAAGTGAGAACTTCACTCTCTCATTGGGGTCACTGGGTAAAAGGATGGGAACTCAGAAGCAGAAACCCATGACACTTTATGGGCCCCGCTCAAGGGAAGACACTTGTGTTGAACTTGCATCTGGGTATGAATGGATGCCTCACAACAGATATGGACCTAAAAATGGACCACAAAATATATTTGTGATCGCAGCTGTGGGAAACAAAAACACATTTGCATTTAGTAAGAATAAACATCAAAATCTGAAAGTCTATTTATTATTCCCTCTTAGATCGAATAGGACTGTCGTTTCTGCTAACATATCAGGGAAATGCCCCCCTCTTGTGGTCAATGGGAGTTTATTAGGCTTTAGGAGAAAGTGGCGTCAGTCACTCACTGCCTGTCATCCCTTCACTTCTCCTCCTCAGGATGAACGTCCCTAAAACACTTCCCCCTGATAGTCCCACTTGGCCCCTTTTACCGGAATGGCTCAAACTTTTTTTTTATGGCGTCCTCTGAGTTTATGTTGTTGTTGCACTTTAATTTTGATCAGTAATTATGATCATAAAGTTTGTGGATCAGTCTGAGTTCCTTTGGATGACAACACAGGAGACATCTGTGTGCCCGCAATGTACGGGCCGCGGAGCTGCTCTCCCTGCGGTTGCTGCTAGTGGAAAACCCATAATGGCCTTTAATTGGGACTTTAATTGTGTGTGGTGGAGCAAAAGCATTGACTACAAAACTGGTGGTATTTGAGTGCATGCATGCGCCTTTTGTGTAAGTATATGTGTCGCTCACCAAATCCTCTTCCTCTCTTGGCCCGTGAAGGGCTTCAGCTGGAATCAGAGCATCTAGCACCGGTTCAAATTATATAGGTCATCATGATGTACAAGATATTAGGTATATTTTGCCTACAGGGGGAGAGTAATTGGTCAGTCAAGCTCAATAAGGACACATACACTGGCAATTGTGCTGAAAACAAAGATGCTTTTGGAGTGAAACATTTATCAAGGACTCTGGTCCAAATAGCCCCATATTCACTCCATTCATCCATGCCCTTTGGATATGACTAACGGCAACAGCAAATTTGAGTTCAATGGAAAGCATTTGGTCTTCTATGGACAGTTGATAATGAAGGGCTGTGAAGAATGTTTTGACTGAAATGAGCTTGATGACATATGACCCTGTGAGAGATTGCAATTTCTCCCTAAGAACATTTATGGCTGCTGTACGTATTTTTAGTTATTTAAGCAACATTACAGACACATGCCCTCTGAATGCTCCAGTGTCTCATCATCATTCTATAGGTTAGTTTTACAAGCCCACCATCCACCTTGGACTGGATGTCATTGGGAGGCATGTCAGAGATAAACACGTGGGAGGGAATGGATGTAGCGGAAGAGTAGTATAAATAGAATGGAGAAAAAAGGTGGCAGGGCATGTGTTGAACACACGGAGCAGCAGCAAAAGAACAAGAGCAGAAGTGTGGAGGGGAGGAGTGAAGGGAGGGAGATGAAACAGGACGGGTTGTGCCTGTCATGATTATACTGGCACCAGTGGGAACATTTGGATGGGATGGAAAACAAGACGCCATCTTGTGTTCCATTCATGTCTGCAGCGCCTTGGCCTGTGTTCCCTACACATACACGCATACACATTCACACAAAAAGAAAACTGGCAGAGCGAGGCAGGAGCTTGTGGTTCCAGTCCAGTGACAGCGGCCTGTAGTCAGGGTGGCGACTCTTCAGGGGTAGCTCCTCGTATTGGAGAAGCATGTTTGTGTTGGCCCTGAATTAATAACTTTTCATTTAGTGCGGAAATGACAGGAATAGTAATTAAGGAAATGGAATGATTTTATTGGCCATGATGTTTATATTAAGTTCCAGATGTGAAGCAGCTGCTTGCGCGGCAAGAAGCCCTGCCCCCCATGTGCTATCGAGAGGAACTCTTATACTGTAAAGAGCAAGATAACAGCGCCAGCTAAATGTATGTCTGTGTGTACAAACAACATAGTATCCCATTCACAGCATGTAGCAAACTGAACTAATATTATGTCCAGTTTGATTAATGGGAGACGGTCATAAGGACCATGAGGTCTGCTCTGTATTCATAAAATGCTCCCCTAAAGTGCAATTTATTTGCAGATATAATGTTACTCTATTTCAGGCCTGATTTGCCTGACTGGAAAAGTTAATATTGAGGAGTGGCTGTTCAGCATTTTTGGGTGGCCCCAACACATGTGAGATCCACGTCGTACTGCACTACAGTTCACTATCCCTTGAATGGCAATGACAGCATTGCATGGATCCTCAGATCCTGTCACAAAGCCAGTTTGGATTTCAAATTCAGCTCCAGTCAATTTATACTGTAACTTTTGAAGCTGTTGCTGGGCCCACGACAAGCGCTGGCACCGGACTGTACATAAGAACTCAACTGAACCTAGGGTATTGATTAGGGTTGCAATATTCCGGGAATTTTCAAAGTTGGAAACTTTCCATGGGAATTTATGGGAATTAACAGGAATAAACGGGAATTTACTCAATATTAAGCAACCCAAATGCACCAAGTTATTCTAACTATATTATTTCAGTCCTGGCAAACGTTCTAGACTGTAAAAAACAGTTTTTTCAACTAAGTATTAGAATATTTATGAACATTTAATTTCAAATCAGATTTTATTAAAGCCTATTGAGAAACCCAACTTGATATCATATAGGGGAGAGTGGCCTAAATTGTGCCACTTTTTACTCAAAGTGATTTTAAAGTGAGGCCTTGACAGTTATGTCTCCAACTCAAATATGTACATATATTTCAGGATGTTGTGCATCCCTGGCAATAAAAACTTTGGATCTGGAATAAACTGTTTAAGAAATATAGCTTTCGGAAAAAAAGTTGTCTTGTGGCACAACTTGCCTAGCCTGGTCCAACCAGACCATCGTACTTCATTTTATTTGTACAGAAGGTCTGGAAGTGCTGTAATTGGCAAACGATCATTCACTTGGAGGCGGGTGTCTGTCGAAGTTTAAAACTATTGGATCTGCCCAGTGCCACTCTGGATTAGCCAACCAATCGCATCACGTTTGGTCGTCACGTGTGTCATGAGCCGGCTTCTGGCGGTGCGTTCTAGTTGGACAGGGAACTCGGAAATTTCCGACTTCACTACATATTGTAGTCTATGAATCTACCGGTACCTGGCAACAGTAACTTGTTAGAGACTAACGTTTAGTTATTTGGACGAGAATGGTTTTAGGCGTCCATACTTTCGCGAGCAGATGCACTGGAACACAGACAGGTCGGAACTCGGAACTACCAAGTCGGAAATCTCCTTCTTCCGAGTATAAAGGAACGCAGCATTCAACTGAAACTGGAGCGCGACTTCGACGTCATCGTTCTCAGCCACTCGCTCAGTTCGCTGATTGGACGATTGTAGATTCTCCAGTAAAACTGGGAAATGCACTGTACACCCACCCTGCGTTCCAATACCCGTTCAACATGCCCTCGTTCACTTGCCCTACGCACTTGCCCTCGGGGGAATCCCCGCCGCCATCTTAAGTGTCGTTCCAATTGTCTGGAAACTGAAGTGAACTTCGTGATATAGACCCTCGGAGGGCTGAGTGATCAAGTGAACATCCATGGTCACTCCGAGGTGGATATCACCCACAGTGCATTGCAGTTTGTCTTCTTCTTCTTCTCCTTTTATTTTACTTTTAATCTGAGTTACCATGTCGAAATTCAATGTTTGTTATGCTATGGAAATGGCTTTCTGCAACATAGGCTACCTTAGCAGAATGTTATAATTCTGTATTATTTGCATTCAGATTTACTTATGTAACTGACTGTCCATTGCGACTACAAGGGCAAGTGGGCAAGTGGGTTCCATTTAAATCCTCCGCTCCTCCCCCGCCCAGTCTCCCTCTGCTCTCCAAGTTCCCTCCGTGCAACGTATGCTGTTACGTCATACCAAGGGCTGAGGGTAAATGAACGAGGAGAAGTGCAACTACTATTGGAATGCAGCTCCAGACTGACTACTGAAGGGAAAATGAAATTTGGCCGGAAGTAGGCGGGCGGGCGGAGCCAGGCTACAACTTGCCCCCGGTGTGGTGTAAGTAAATAAAGTAAATATTTTACAAAGATTGAAGGTCAATTTTCTTAAACAAGGCCTAGCAGATCTAGGTGGTTTTGCCTGCAAAGCTCACAATGACAAAGTCACCATTATCATCTTTCTGGCCATCTGAACTCTCATCAGTGGTGTCGTTAAGTGGAATGGAGATGTCAGTCTCTTCTGAGCTACTGTAGACAATCACTTTCTTTTTGGTGACCAGCGTATACAGTCATGCCACTGGCACAATTCTCAGAAATGTACTTCGCACTAGTTGCTCCGTGCTTGTGACTGCCACCTGAAAACTGTGATTCCCCCTCCATTTCTGCCTTTAAATCAAGGCTCAAAACCCATCTGTACACCCTGGTTTTTCCTCCCCATTAACTATCTTACCTGTGCACTACTATCTTTGTTTATATGTGTGGATGTATGGGCTTTATGTCTTTTATTTTTATTTTTGTTATTGTTATTTTACCTTCATTGTGTACCTACTGAATGCACTATGTACAGCACTTTGGACAGTGCAAACTGTCATAAATGTGCTTTTATAAATACATTTTACTTACTTACTTACTTACTTACTTACTTACTTACTTACTTACTTACTTACTTACTTACTTACTTACTTACTTACAACTCACCTAGGCCCTTTGGCACAAATCACCCAAACCCCAGAATTTTGGATAATAGGCATGATGCAGAAGTTTAGGGCTGACATCGTGCTAACTGTATAGACTCAAAGTGTAGCATACTAAAGCACTAAAACATGTGTCAAATGTTTTCAGCCTTGTCTATAATTGTTCAGACCCAATAATCCAAAAACCTTGATCATGGAGAGGGACTTGATAATTTCTTTTTAGCTTAAATGTGCTTATATCTTATTCCTTGTGTCTCCCTTCTTAACAGGATGAGTCAAATGGATGGCTCGTCTTAAATATGTGGTCACATTTTCAATTTCTTCCACGGTTTTCTAGAAACAAGGGGTGGCACAACTTCCCCACCGACACAACTTAGGCCACTCTCCCCTATTGATTTTTACTAGACTAGGTTTACAGAGGCTTAAACAGTGATTTTAAATATAGTTTGGGAAAATATATTTTAGCATAATCTTGACTTAAAACAACCAGATTTTATGCAAGTACACTTGGCAAATTGCACATAGCACACTGCTTACTGATGGGGTACTGAGGCCACGCCCCCTACATGCACTGTGCATTCCTCCATCACATGGGGGGGCATTTTACTTAATTTATTGAATGGGTGGGGTGAGACATAAGTAATATTTTACTCAACATTCATCTTTTTGTTTTCAGTGAAATTATTGATTGTTCATAAAATAATCAAAACTTGATAAAGTTCTACTTACAAATAAATCTGTTCAAATGCGATGTTTTTTAATTGTATTAGTTTGCATGAATGTCTGTCTGCCTATGACAAAATATTGTGTTTATGTTTAGATTTATGTTTAGATATGAAAAAAATCATTTAAACAATAGCCATTTAGTTAATTCCTATAATTCCCAATTTTGAATATTCCCAAAATTTCTGAGCGAAAGTTCCGGTGGAAAGTTTCCGGAAATTTACCGGAAACTTTCCACCCCTTTGCAACCCTAGTACCCAACCAACACACTCGTAAAATATTTCACACAGTTGTATTTTCTGTCAATAAGTTTCTCAAACAAATCTTGTGCAATTTTGATTATGTGAACTCTAAGGACAAATTAATTAACTACTATTATGTAACTTAGTGTCACTACTGTCAAAATACTGAATGTCATTACTACCACATCACCAAGACATTATTCAACCCCACCAGTGACCCTGCCTCGCCTACTTTGCCTGAGTTACTGTCGGGTTGGGTTGCTTCTGTCACATGACATAATAACACAATGATGAATTCCAAGTGAACGGTGTGGAAAAACATTCATGGCTTAGTTGGGTATTTTTACTACCATTTTTGCTGAAACTAAACATAGCTTGGGGTTCTTATACTGACTAAGACTAACTGATACCAATATATGTTGTCACATCAGTAAAATCTCTAACATGAAATGTGAGCTCAAACATTTGACAACAAAAATCCAATAGTTAAAAGGCAGTGAAAATTTAAATGTTTAATTCAAGATTTTAAAATCAGATTTGAAATTATAAATGAAAGTGGACTGTGGCACTCAATGGAACATCTATCATAAACACGTATTAACCAATCTGGAATTCATAGCAAGTTTAAAAGCTGTTTGGAATGCTATTAGTGTGCAGCCATTTTGTTATTATTTGAATTAGGGATTGTTATTTTGAATGTACTGATCAAAGGAAAATAGAATGTGTCATCAAAGTTACATCACAGGAATATTTCCATTGCATGTGTACTATGACATCATCAATAAATTATATGAGTAGAACCAGCTCTACAGCCAGTCAGATGATTTCAAACTTTTCAACAGGTGACACCACTACAGAAAGCAGATTCTTAAAAAGATAACAAAGGAAGATCACTGATTAAGACAACTGTTCAGTCCATTCATCAGAGACCAACTACAATTGTTAACAGCAGCATCACTTTGAAACTTAAACAGCCAAAGAAAATGCAGCCAGAAAAACACTCAAGAGGATATGACAGGACCTACAGACAGCAAGGCACAGGTAGACCTCATCAGAAAAACTTCAGGGAGTGCGATACACCTCGTGAAGAAGTTAGGAAGCTTAATGACCTGTTAGATAAAACGAAAGAAGAGTTGGAACGGCAGAAAAGCCTAAAAGAAGTTTTTATAAACAGAGAAAAAGAAGCAAACCGAAAGCTAGAGAGGCTGCAGAAGTACAGTGCTGCAGAAACTCTCAGCGCTGCCAAGATCGCTAATCAGGTGAGCGATACAACTAAAAGAAAGAAAAAGAAACTTCTGCAAATTGACTATGAGGAGCTTAAAGTGGCACATATCACCAGCCAAGAAAAGCATACAGCTGAGCTCCAGGGTGAGAAGGAGAAGAACAAACTTCTCAAAGAAGAACTGGATAGACTCAGAGTTTCCCATCATGAGGTCAGCCACAGGTGTGAAACTGATGTCCTCACTGCCAGACAGGAGGCTGACAACCTTAAGCGTGAACTGGAAAACAAAAGCAAGTCACATACATACAAGGTTATTGAGTATTGGCATGTGATCCACACCTTTCTAGCTCAACAGGAAGCCCTTCATCAAACGATGGCCAGGGAAATCAATATCCTGCAGCACAACGCCTTTGAGAGGGAGAGGGTTTTCAGGAGAGAGATAGAAGAGTTGAAAGCTCAGCTCAACAGCCAGATCTCGCTCAACCTTGAGCTTTGCAATGAGCTAAAGGCTGAGAGAGAAGAGTACCAGCCATCCAGACGAAACTTTGGCACGATTCAGCAGAAGCAAGATGATGAGTCATCCAAGCAGGAAGAGCTTCCCCCTCATGGATCAGCCACGGAACTCCTGGTGGAGGCCAACGTCTATGAAGATAAGCCACGTCGACACACTGAGTCCCTCCCCAATGAACCAATCCTGGACATTCTGAAGGAGGCCATAGTATCTGAGGAGGATCCAAGCAGGCAGGAAGAGTCCCTCCCTAACGGACCAGTGCTGGAACTTTTGAAGGAGGCAGATGTATCCCAGTACAAGCCGTGCAAAGATGAAGAGTCCCTCCCTAAAGAACCAGCCTTGCACATTTTGGAAGAGGCTAAGGTATCCAAGGAGAAGCCGTGCAGGCAGTCCCTCCCAATTAAACAAGCTCTGGATACTCTGGAAGAGGCCATAGTATCTGAGGAGAAGCCGTCCAGGCAGTCCCTTCCCATTGAACAAGCCCTAGATTTACAGGAAGAGGCCGAAGTAGCTGTAGAGAAGCAGGAGGACTCCCTCCCCAAAGAACCAACCTTGGATGGTCTGGATGAGGCCGGAGTATCTGAGGAGGATCCAAGCAGGCAGGAAGAGTCCCTCCCTAACGGACCAGTGCTGGAACTTTTGAAGGAGGCAGATGTATCCCAGTACAAGCCGTGCAAAGATGAAGAGTCCCTCCCTAAAGAACCAGCCTTGCACATTTTGGAAGAGGCTAAGGTATCCAAGGAGAAGCCGTGCAGGCAGTCCCTCCCAATTGAACAATCTCTGGATACTCTGGAAGAGGCCATACTATCTGAGGAGAATCCGTCCAGGCAGTCCCTCCCCATTGAACAAGCCCTAGATTTTCAGGAAGAGGCCGAAGTAGCTGAAGAGAAGCAGGAGGACTCCCTCCCCAAAGAATCAACCTTGGATGGTCTGGATGAGGCCGGAGTATTTGAGGAGGATCCAAGCAGGCAGGAAGAGTCCCTCCCTAACGGACCAGGCCTGACACTTCTGAAGGAGGCAGAAGTATCCCAGGACAAGCTGTGCAAAGAGGAAGAGTCCCTCCCTAAAGAACCAGCCTTGCACATTCTGGAAGAGGCTAAAGTATCCAAGGAGAAGCCGTGCAGGCAGTCCCTCGCCATTGAACAAGCTTTGGATACTCTGCTAGAGGCAATCAAATCTGAGGACAAGCCGTGCAGGCAGTCCCTCCCCAATGAGAAAGCCCTAGATTTTCAGGAAGAGGCCGATGTAGCTGTAGAGAAGCAGGAGGACTCCCTCCCCAAAGAACCAACATTGGATGGTCTGGATGAGGCCAGAGTATCTGAGGAGGATCCAAGCAGGCAGGAAGAGTCCCTCCCTAACGGACCAGTGCTGGAACTTTTGAAGGATGCAGATGTATCCCAGTACAAGCCGTGCAAAGATGAAGAGTCCCTCCCTAAAGTACCAGCCTTGCACATTTTGGAAGAGGCTAAGGTATCCGAGGAGAAGCCGTGCAGGCAGTCCCTCCCAATTGAACAAGCTCTGGATACTCTGGAAGAGGCAAAAGAATCTGAGGACAAGCTGTGCAGGCAGTCCCTCCCTAATGAACACGCCCTAGATTTTCAGGAAGAGGCCGAAGTAGCTGAAGAGAAGCAGGAGGACTCCCTCCCCAAAGAACCAACCTTGGATGGTCTGGATGAGGCCGGAGTATTTGAGGAGGATCCAAGCAGGCGGGAAGAGTCCCTCCGTAATGGACCAGGCCTGGAACTTCTGACGGAGGCAGACGTATCCCAGGACAAACCGGGCAAAGAGGAAGAGTCCCTCCCCAAAGAACCAGTTTTGGATATTCTGAAGGAAGATAAAGTATCTGAGGAGAAGCCGTGCAGGCAGTCCCTCCCCATTGACCTAGCTATTCTGGAGGAAATCACAAACAAACCACCCACTGAACTTCTTCAGGCAGAAGTCTGTGATGGTAAGCTCCCAACAACAGAGAAAACAAAGAGAACTTCAATTTGGAAGAGAGTCCGCCACTTTCTGGGGTTGAGGAAACCTCAGAAGTGGAAAGAGTAGAAGATGTCAACATTCAACAAAGGCATCTGAGCTTACTTTCCCTCCAGCACCCAATAATCTGCCAATGGATTAAAAAGAATAAACATCAAAAACAACAAAACAAGCAATAAAATTATAATTCCTGAATATACGGTTGTTTTCTGTAGTAATTGAAAAGTTACGTTTTGTTTTCCAATAAAAAGCTTTTATGGTGATGGGTAACGCATACTATGAATATTGAGCCTATTTAGAATATGTTTTGGCTAGGACAACTGATCAGGGCCAATGACCTGTGTTATGAACTGTGTTTACTGTTTAAAGCTGGGGTATGTGATTTCTGATTGGTCAAAATTAACATGAGCTGTACACTTTGACAAATCAGAGCGAGGCTCCGACTCTCTGTTCTTATTGGACTGTCCATTCACTTTGGCACGACTTTGTTGGTGTAGAGCGTGTCAGGGAGGGACCATAGGGGAGGGACCAAAGAGAAAAAGTGGAGCGGTTGAGGTATTTGGATTCGAATCTCTATCCCAACTGCCATTTTCTCCCCAAATCCTCCACCCCAGCTTTAAGTGATTGCTGTATAAATATAAAGTGATTTAACATGTTTATTAACAAAACATATCACTTACTTCTCCTTTGATGGTCATTAAGCACAAATGTTCAATTACCCCAATTTGCAGCCTCTCAAATGTGAGGTTTTGCTGCTTTTGTCTTTTTCTATATCATTTAAAAACTAGAAAAATCTTGCAGAGATTTTGAAAGTACGGACCACCCGGCGCCGACCGCCAGCCCCGTATCGGTGGTCGCTGCGCGCTTTCCTAACTCGAGTCCCAAGTTGTGGCCAATTGAAGGTTGCAATCGTGGCAAATCTGTTCAAATGTGATGTTTTTTTAATTGTATTAGTTTGCTTGAATGTCTGTCTGCCTATGACAAAGTATAGTGTTTATATATTTAGATTTATGTTTAGATATGAAAAAAAAACATTTAAATGACAGCCATTTAGTTAATTCCTATAATTCCCAATTTTGAATATTCCCAAAATTCCCGAGCGAAAGTTCCCGTGGAAAGTTTCCGGAAACTTTCCACCCCTTTGCAACCCTAGTATTGATACAATATGTACTTAATCTTACAGTAATGTTCACACGTACTGTAGCACTTGATTTCCCTGCATTGTGCAAATATTTTATATTCTGTTGAATGATTGATGTCAGATATAATGTACGATATGTCTAGTAGATCCCCAAACATTAATTGAATCCCTGTTAACTGCTGCCAAAATATAAGCTTCTATGACATGAACATTAAACGATAGTTACGTATGTAACTACGGTTCTATGAGTTCTGGATTACCGCCAGAGGCGGTGCTTACAGCACTGGATGTTCCATCGCGCGCATGCACAGGTCGAGATCTTTATACCAACAAAGTCACCTGTGACACCTGTGTGACCCCGGGAATGTCTATATATTCCGGAAGTCACCAGAGGTTCTGTTCCAACTGGATCTTCTCGCGGTGTCTGAGAAGTCTGAGTGACAGAGAACTCTGGCGGTCATCCAGAACTCATAGAACCGTAGTTACATACGTAACTATCGTTCTATTTCGTTCCTACTGACCGCCAGAGGCGGTGTTTACAGCACTGGATGACTTATACCAAAAAGGTCACGAAGAGTACTCATCAATTAAGGGCTTGCAGCCATCAACAAGGCAGCTGTCATCCCACCGGATGAGGTGCAGCAACATTTACTCTATAGAGCCGTGCAACGTACATGATGAAGACCATGTAGCCGTGGCGCAAATGTCCTGCCGTGAAATCCGCTTCAAGGCAGCCCATGATGTAGCCATACTCCTGGTAGAGTGGCACTCAACGGCCAAGGCATGGGGAGCCCCTGTGCTCTATATGTAGGGCTGCAACTAACGATTATTCTGATAATCGATTAATCTGTCGATTATTTTCTCGATTAATCGATTATTAATCGATTAGTGTTTTGGTCCGTAAAATGTCAGAAAATGGTGAAAAATGTTGATACATTTTCCAAAGCCCATGTTGACGTCCTCAAATGTATTGTAATGTCCAACACACGGATATTTCAGTTTACTGTCATAATGGGATTAAAGAAACCAGAAAAAATACACATTTGAGAAGCTGAAATCAGAGAATTTGGAAATTTTTTATTAAAAAATTACTCAAGACGATTAATCGATTATCAAAATAGTTGGCGATTATTTTAATAATCGATTAATAATCGATTCATCGATTAATCGTTGCAGCTCTATCTATATGCATTCAAGACCACATCCACAAGTCAGTGGGAGTGTCTCTGTTTGGACAGGGCAGCCCCCTTCCTGCAGCTCCCATAGCAGACAAAGAGGTATTTGTCTTACGCAAGCTGGTTGTTGCCACAACCTATGCCCTAAGCGCCCGCACCGGGCACAGTGGGTCTGACATTCTTTCTGCACCCCCTGGTGAGCCCAGGGGGTTGAAAGCAGCCAACTCGATCGATTGGTTTACATGGTGAGAGACAATCGTTTGGATAGGAAGGATGGATTTGGCGAGAGCACCACTCCTGACCCTTCTGCATGCCAGAGCAAGCACGCCTGGCTCACTGACGAGGCATGGAGTTCACCGACCGATTGCAGTCGGCAAGGATGGCAAGGAGGAATGCCGTCCTCATAGACAGCCGCGTCAGGTCTGCCTGACTCAGCGGCCAGGTCAGGTCTGCCTGACTCAGCGGCCCAAATGGGAGTAGACCTAAGGCCCTCAGGACTACTTGCAAGTCCCATGATGGTGCCCTCAGGGGTCATGGTGGCTGAATGAAGCCTGTGGCCTCCCTTCAGAAACTGCCTGACTAGGTAGTGGGACCCTACCGTCTGGTTATCCACCCCTGCATGTGCGGCCGATATCGCAGCCACATAGACGCACAGGGTGGAAGCAGCTCTCCTGCTGCCCAACACAGACTGCAGAAAGTGTAGTATCACTATCACTGAGCAAGTCCATGGGACTTCGCCATGTGCCATGCACCACTGTGAAAACAACTTCCACCTGTTTGCATAGCGCCATGTAGTGGAGAGTGCCCCTGAAGTTAAAAAGGTATGGACTTCCGCAATACGTCAACAGTGGGTCTTGGCTACCAGGAGCCCCACGCACAGCTGCAGGCGACCCGAGTTCGGGTGCCACATGTGTCCGCCTACCTGAGACAGAAGGTCCTGTCTCCCTGGAAGGCACCAAGGCTCTCCTTGAGGAGTTTAGTAACGCTGGGATCCATGGCCTTCCTGGCCAATGTGGAGCCACCAAACGTAGGCTGTAACTGCAATGCTGGACCCCGTCCAGTGTTGCCAGTAACAAAAGAATTGGAGGAAATGCATAAAGCAGGCTGACTGGCCAAGCATTAGCCAGAGCCTCCTGCCTTAGGGGACTGGTCCTCTCCATCTAGGAGAACCCAGGGGGACAGTGGGTCATCTCTTCGGAAGCAAAGAGATATGCCACTGCCCTGCCATACTTGTCCCAATCATGCCCACCACCTCCGGATCGAGTCTCCACTCCCCGGGGGTGGCCCTTTTCTATCGCTGTGTTCCGGACACCTGGAACTTGGACAGCTTAGATAATGATAATTAGATAATGCTGAGGTCAGCATACTTATCAGTCGAAGGAAGAGGCTGTACTCCAGCAGCCTCCATTGCATGAAGTGCTGTAGTAGCTGCTGAACGGTAGCTACGCGCTACGGAGAAAGGCAGGCTCGCATGGCCGCCGAGTCGAGCACCAGCTGAGCTGTAATGGTGGCAGGGATGCTGCCACACACTGTTTAATATACGCAGAGCCAGGGACGGCCCAAACGGAAGAACCCTGAACTGGTACACCTTGCCCAGAAATGCAAAGGGGAGGACCACCTGTGACATTGGGCAGTAGGGACTTGAAAGTAGCATCTTTCAGGGCTATGATACAACCCAGTCCGCCTGAGCGATAGACTGGAGGACCCCTGGAACACACAGCATGGGGAAAGGAAGAATCGTGAGGCACTGATTCCGCCGTCTTAGTCCAGAACGGGGCGACCCCGCCCCACCTCCTGGTACCTGAACTTCGGTTGAGTAGAACCTACCGAGCATCGAGTAGCACCCCCAAGGACTCTGGGGGAGGGCGGAGGCTGGACGCCGACCTCCTGGCGCCTGAAATGCAGCTGTAGCGCAGTGTTACGGCACTGTACAGAATGTGCTGAGAAGCACTGGCCCCTTGATTGTCCACCTGAACGTGGTTGAAGCTATTGGCACGGGGTACCACAGAGGTTCCCGGCCTGGAATCAGGCAGAGGTGCACGTCGCAGCGTGCAACTACTGTCTAGCCTGGTCAACCTGAACACTTCGCACCGGGCCTGAAGAGCAGCTGGCCGAACGTCTGGCCTGGGATCACTGGAAGAGAACGGAGGGTCTGTCGACACACCTCCGACTGGGACGACTGCGCCAGCCAACCCTGGCGGCGCGCCACGTCACAGTTGACATCAACCTGCCTAGCTCCCTAAGTCATAATGCAAAGTCTGCAGTGAAGCATCACTGAGGGTCCATGCTGAGTGACCAGCACCTGACCCCTGTATGGTTTGCGACCGAGCCAGGACTGTGTGAGAAAGAAAATTCCCAGATGGCCCACACAGGCAACAATGTCGTAACTCCTAGTAAGGAGGTCGCCTGAAATCCGGCACTGGGGCCGAGGGCAGCGCACATCGGCTCTCAGAGCCTCGTCTGGGGAGACAACTAGGGATGCTATAGCAGGCTCAATCGGAGCTAACCAGTCCAAGCCCTAACTATCAGCATTGTGCATGGCTGCCAGAGCTCTGCTGTCACTAGTGTGATGGGAGAGAGCCCTTAAATCTGGCCAGCATCTACGGAGCTCTGCGGAATAAGGCTCAGAGGGAGGCACACAGAAATGGAGGATTGAGGGCCTGCCGAAAAGAAGGCATTCGTGGGTGCAGATGAAACCAGAGCTTCATCTAACCCCATACTTGGCGAGTCACGGACGGACACTGACCCTCTAGCCGAGCTGCCCACCTCTAAGAGGTTACAGGACGCAGCTGTGGACAGCATGTCATCCCCTGTAGTAGGAAGGATGCCCAGCCGCAAGGTTACTCACTGCCACTGGTACCATGAGCTGGTTGGAGGCTAGTAGCCAAAATGCTATTCTCTATCTGTAGTCCCCTGGCAGTGTCAGCGGCTCTTGGTAACCCCAGCCGCCCACTGGAGAGCAAATCAACGAAGGCTATAGGCAATTGAGCCTTAGGCGAGAGCACACCCAAGCAATAATGCACCTTAATAACACAGTGACGGCAACAACGTTCACTGGCGAGCAAATTAAGTAGCCTATGCAGTCAGGCTAAGGCGTGAGCTACCGTGCAACGGTGCGACACGGCTATAAAAATACAGCGGTGTGAACTAAGCTGCCAACTGGCGACACTCTACAGCAGCCTACACACGCGCAACAGTGTGACGCGGCTAAAATAACACGGTGAAGGCGATTTAGGAAACTAATTCGCCCACCGGCGCAGCATACAGTGTAGGCTATACACATAGTGTGTGGCACGGCTCATCCACTGGCAAGCAATAAAGTAAGCTATGCAACGCAAGGCTTAGGTGAGAGCACACGACTGGTGGGACACAGCTCAATACAACAGTGAAAGCGACTTCTGACCCGAAGCCACCCACTTGACGAGCAAATTAGTAGCCTATGCAACCGCTCTAGGCAAACTCAGCACCCGAGCCACAGTGCGACAATGCTACAGAATACTGTGGCGGCGGCTTGGACCCCAAGCCACTCACTGTCGATTAAATCAAAGTAAGCAACCGGTCTAGGCGAACTTAGCACCCGATCAACAGTGCAACAATGCTAGAAAGACAATACATTCGAGCATACAATTAGCAAACGGGCTTAGCGAAAAACACACAAGCAACGGTGCGAACGAAAGAATAACACGGCGACTGTGAACCCAGCCGCCGCCTGATCTAATCAAAGCAAGGTGGAAAGGTGATATTAGCTTCCGCGGTAGCCGGGCTACCCGTAGCCTTCACACTTTACTCACCCCTTACCGGCCGCAGCCAAGTCGAACGAATTGCAAGTCGCAGCCCTTGGTGGTCGAAGTCAAATCGAAGCACCAACCCTTAGGTACGAGCTACTTGCGACAAGCTAATGGTATATTATCACACAACAATGTGTGCGATCTGCTAGTCCGCGAGAAGATAGAAGGAACAGAACCTCCGGTGACTTCCGGAATATATAGACATTCCCGGGGTCACCGGGTCACCCAGGTGTCACAGGTGACTTTGTTGGTATAAAGATCTCGACCTGCGCATGCGCGCGATGGAACATCCAGTGCTGTAAGCACCGCCTCTGGCGGTCAGTAGGAACGAAATAGAACAGGAAGTTACGATTGTTTCTGCATGAGTTCTTGCTAACAAGCTCTGTGTCCATACATAACAAGTTAGAGCTTATATGTCACTGAGTAAATGCACCTCAAGGGGAGTTAGTTAAGAACTGGAGAACTTTTAAAGTTTGTATGGACCCCGTTATCAAAGGGGTTAACAGCTTCTAAAGAAAAAGATCACAGGACCTATTTACTCTCAGGCTCGTTTGAATTGATGTCCAGATATGTGAACGTCATATACACAACTCAGATTATTTTGCACTCTGTTGTAAATTTAAATTAAATGTAGAGGAAATGCTCATTTGCTTGATTCTCTTATTTTCTCTCCAGTGACTTTTTCTCACAAGTAATTTATTATAAGGATGTTTTCTCTTTTTGCATGGCAATACTTGGGCCCTGCCCATTACTATAGCCAATGATGTTTTGCTCTGTTGTGATGTGCTACCATCTGGTTTCCAGTGAAAATGCATCACTCCATTAACATTGCCTGTGATCTAGAAGATGCTTTAATCTAAGACTATAAACTCCACTTAATTACATCCTACAAAAGAGCTATATTAGTATAATGCAATCAAACAGGGAGCTCATCCATTTTGGCAAGTCAAACACGCTCAAATGGCTCTCCAAAGTGTTTACTTTCGTCTTCTGATCAGATCGTATAGGATCATATTAGGAGGTCCTAGGTTATGTTCCAAGGCCTTGATTGGTACTTGTGTTTTTTTGTAGGGGGAAAAACAAGATGCATTGGTATTACATATGAGGTCCCATGTCTCTGCAGCAGAAATGACCATAACAATTAAGGTTTGTGGAATCTAAACAGACTCTCTGTGTGGCACACAGATGACTTCATGCTTGACCTTTTATGCTTTTCATTGTATAACCTCCAGTCATTTTCATCATTGCTGCTTGCGTACTAAATGCAATTTCCCGTTAGTTTAGCAGTATTTTTCATTGCATTTAAACTTTAAAAGGAGACAAGATGTCCTGGCTTAAACTTATACACAAAGACATGACTGTAAAATACAAATTGCCTTGCAGTTACTTTTTCCACGGTGCCATTATTAAATAATATCTGACACAACTGCTGCAACATGCCATCAAATTATTTTACATTTCTCGTGGCGATATCACAGGTTGGACATTGTTTTTATGCCAAATAACTTGACTTATATGACACTAAACTGTAGCAGGGTTGTTAGTTGTAAGATGTACCCTGCTCAAAAAAATAAAGGGAACACTCAAAATGGAACACTTAAGCACATCTTAATGAGATATTACAGTTGAAAATGTTTATTCATTACATAGTGGAATGCGTTGAGAACAAAATAACATAAGTTTGATCAATGGAAATCAAAATGATTAACCCATGAAAGTCTGGATTCCGAATCATACTCAAAATATAAGTGGAAAACTCAGATCACAGGCTGATTCACCTTCTGTGGAAATTCCTCAAACAATTCAAAATGAGGCTCAGTAGTGTGTGTGTGGCCTCAACGTGCTTATATGCACTCCCTACAATGTCTGGGCATGCTCCTGATAAGATGACAGAGGTTCTCCTGAGGGATCTCCTCCCAGACCTGGATCAGGGCATCACTCAGCTCCTGGACAGTCTGCGGTGCGACGTGGCGTCGCTGGATGGAACAAGACAAGATGTCCCAGAGGTGCTCGATTGGATTCAGGTCTTGGGAACTGGCAGGCCAGTCCATAGCATCAATGGCTTCATCATGCAGGAACTGCTGACACACTCCAGCCACATGAGGCCAAGCATTGCCATGCATCAGAAGGAACCCAGGGCCCACTGCACCAGCACATGGTCTGACAATGGGTCTGAGGATCTCCTCCCAGTACCTAATGGCAGTCAGGGTACCTCTGTCTAGCACAGGGAGGTCTGTGGGGCCCTCCAAGGATATGCCTCCCCAGACCATCACTGACCCACCGCCAAACCGGCAGCAGAACGTTCTCCATGGCGTCTCCAGACAGTCACGTCTGTCACGTGCTCAGTGTGAACCTGCATTCATCTGTGAAGAGCACATGGCGGCAATGGCGAATCTGCCAATCCTGGTGTTCTCTGGCAAATGCTTATCGGGTTGCAAAGTGTTGGGCTGTGAGCACAGGCCCCACTTGTGTACGTCTGGCCCTCATACCACCCTCATGGAGTCTTTTTCTGACAGTTCGAGCAGAAACATGCACATTAGTGGCCTGCTGGAGGTCATTCTGTAGGGCTCTGGCAGTCCTCCTCCTGTTCCTCCTCGCACAAAGGAGCAGATAGCGGGCCTGCTGCTGGGTTGGTGTCCTCCAACGGCCCGCTCCACGTCTCCTGGTGTACTGGCCTGTCCTGGTATCTCCTTCATGCTCTTGACACTTTGCTGGGAGACACAGCAAACCGTCTTGCCACAGCGGGCATTGATGTTCCATCCTGGATGAGCTGCACTACCTGAGCAACTTCTATGGGTTGCGGACACCGCCTCATGCTACCTCTACTTATTAGGGCACTGGCAAAATGCAAAAGTGACCAAAAATCAGACAGAAAAGATAAGGTCAGGGAAATGGTCTGTGGCCACCACCTGCAGAACCATTCCTTTATAGGGGTTTTCTTGCTTATTGCCTCTCATTTCCACCTGCTGTCTGTTCCATTCGCACAACAGCAGGTTACATCTTTTAAAAATCAGTGTTGCTTCCTAAGTGGACAAGTTGATATCCCAGAAGTGTGATTGACTTGGAGTTGCATTGTTATGATTATGTGTTCCCTTTTATTTTTGTTGAGCAGTGTAGTAATGCAGTCCTTGCTCTATGTCCACTCCTGGAAAATGTAATTAAAATAAGAAAGAACATTTACAGGAGTTGTGGGGAATTGCCATACCATTTGCACACAAAGGACAGACCAAAGGAAAAGCCTTTTTACTTATAACTGGGAGGCAATGGGTCAATTAAGTTATTTATTTTTCTATATAGCAGTGTGCATGATATCGTCTCATCTTACAGTGCTAGCATCTTCGGAAGTCCACCATTGATGTTGAAAATTGTATAAATATATTTACATGGCCATCATCAGTAGTTTGGCAGTTTTTGCAGAACTGTTCCACACATTTTAACTATCTAATATAATTTTAGTAACTATCATATCCACCAATTCATATAGACACGCCCCTTGACCTCTTTGGTCCTTTTATAATAGCTGCCTTGTGTTTTTTAGTAAATGTAAAAATGATTATGTTAGACACGTAGTTCAAATTGTAGTCTTATAGTTTGCATGGGTAGCTTGTAGTGATATAGTTTACATGTGTAGCTTGTCTTTATGCCCTTTTTATGTAGCCTTGCTTCTATTTCCGCTATTCTACACACATGGTATATGAAATAATGTCCAGCAGCTCATATGAATTTCTTTGTCTTTATTAGGGGAAAAAAACGTGTCTTGATTAGAAGTGTTAAACTTTTCACTGACAATACACATGATATTGTATTTATGATATCAAAACAAATGAATATAAACACACATAGGCTACACACACAATTATCCTACAGGAAAACTATATTGTGATCTTGTTGGGGAAAGGTTTCATTCATTTTGTGATTATTGTATTAAGTAACGTTCCACGGAAAAGATGGTTCCCTCTAACAGAAGATAGCCTACTATTTAAAACTTTAATTCAATATTTGCTGACTAAATAAGGAATCTAACTCAGTTTACGGGTATCTACGTCGTAATTTCCGGTTAAGACGTCGAGTTTCCGGTCTTCTTCCTCCGTGTAATGTTAGCATAACAATGGCGTCTACGAGTGAAGTTAGTATTTTCTCAATTTTATCATGAAATTGCCGAGTTTATTTTATTTTGTGTCTAATATAGTCCTGTATTATAACTGTTGTTAGCATGAGTTTCCATTTTGCCGGCTGATACTCTCTTTCTTCTCCACAGTCTCGTGTTGTTGTGCTAAAGCTAACCGTTGTCAGCGCGTGCTAATTCACTTTAGCTTGTGTACGGGGCATCTTTTCCCTTTTCATTTGCTGTCTACTAATATCAGATATGTGTCGCTTGCTGGGGACCGTGTCTGTAATATCTTACACTTGACCCATACACGCTCTCATTTCACATGGTATTACTGTCGTGCTGTTTTCAGGAGTCTGCTTCAGCCGCAGAGGAGGAACCGACTGACATGCTCCCGTCCCAGAAGAGAGAAGAGAGACTACGAAAGTTTCGAGAGCTACATTTCAAACGGGTGAGTTTGTTGTTTGCCTTTACCTGGTTTAGGCACATTTAGCTTAAGCCGGTTAGCTATTTGGCTGTGTGGTGGTAGCAAGCTAGACTGACACACAGCCGTGAAAACATGTTGTCGTGTGTTTGTTTTTTCACTGCAGAATGAAGCACGTAAGCTCAACCACCAGGAGGTTGTGGAGGAAGACAAGAGGCTGAAACTCCCCGCGAACTGGGAGGCAAAGAAAGCCAGACTGGAGTGGGAGCTTGCTGAAGATGAAAAGAAAAAGGTACTAAAATCTTAAATTATTGAAGTAGTAATGTGCATAGAGTAGACCCTATAGCACTCTGCATATTGAGTGTAATGACAGAATGTGGCTGACCAGATCGTCAATTTATAGCAACTTGAAGTTGCAGTGCCAACATCTAGTTGTTGTTTTAAAGACTCAAAGTATCTAATAGTATGTATCAACGTTTCTCTCCCCATGCTGACATACTTGTGATGTAGCTGAAGTACCATTCAATTATTGCTAAGTATATGTGAGGTGTACTTGCGAAGAGTGTGCTGACATTTGAATCAATGTGCTCTTTTCACATTGATTCAAATGCCACACTTTGTCATAGGTTGACTTGGGAAGTATTAAATCAAAGAGTCAGATACATTTAATCTGCTATGGTTTTATTTATTTTAAATCAGGAATGTGCTGCCAAAGGGGAGAACTACCACAGAGTGAAACTACTTGATATCACTGCTGATGATGCAGAGCGGTTCGAGAGGAAGAAGAAGAAGAAGAACCCAGACACAGGATTTGCAGGTTGGTGAGACACATTAAGGACGGACGTGAATTGTTTGCAGTGTTATGCTTGGTTACATTTTATTAATGACTAATTGCTTGAGTTGGTCAGTTGTTGTTTTTTCTCTCCAGAGTTGTAAAATCCTGTTACGCAGTGTTTGTGGCATTTAATATACTGTTAACTCACCTTTTTAAATGTTAATCCAACTGAATTTTGTGGGTTATTTTCATGTCTCATGGCCCTTTCACACCAACAGGAACCAAGACCCAGCTCTTGGCTGGTGCTAGGCCCAGTTCAAAATTGGTTACAGGCTTATACCAGTTATGAACCTGTTGGTTTCACACCGACCAGAGCCGGCAAGAGAGCGACGTCATGACGTCACTGTAAATGTGCGTCGGCTAGCGCTAGCGTTAAGCACAACAACATCGGCGGATACATCCTATTTTTACACGTGTTGCCTCTCGCTTTGCTTTGTTAACCAAACAGGACCCATACAGCGTATTTTACTTAATATGATCAAGTTTGTCCCTCCTTTTGACTGCTAAAATGGTTGTCGCTTACTGATTTGCTGGTCCTTTGCTTTAGCGACTTGATCAAACTGCTTTCTTGTAGGAACGGGCAAATCCCTCTGTCGAGCCATAGAACCTCAGTCCATGTATACAATGAATTCAATACTAATTTGATGCATTTTTTTTTTTTTAAGATATTTTTTTGGGCATTTTTATGCTTTATTTTGATAGTGCAGAGAGACAGAGGTGAAATGGGGCAGAGAGGGGAGTGACATGCAGAGAACGACCGCGGGTGGGACTCGAACCCGGGTCTGCTGCTGGGCCCGGCCCGGGAGGGGGACGCCTTACCAACTGAGCTAAAGGCGCCCCACTAATTTGATGCAGTTAAGGAAACTAGAGTTACATCGTTTTCCTGGTCTATTCTGCTCTGCTGTGCCATGGCATGTGGCCATTTATCACACACAGTGAAATGTTGCTGCCTGAATCCAGCACAGCAGCAGCGTATAGAGCAATGTTGGGTGCATGACTGTATGTAAGGACCCATAGGGATATTAATCATGTCTAACTGTAGCCAATTGAATCAACTAGGAAAAAATAAAAAGGAAGACTTGCTGTGTGTTCTTAGTATGGCTGCCATCTGTTGAATCAAAACCTCCTCTGAATTAAAACCTCTGGAGAGAAAATGATCACCAGAGGGGCTTCAAGTAAGGGAGGAGGAGAGTGGCCTGGTCTCCCCTCCCTAACCAGCCACAGGTTGTCTAGCTGAGCCCCCGTGCCTGCTTGCTGTTTGTTCCGGTAATTATAACTCCGTCAATTTTTTTCTCTCTCAATCTTACACAATGGACTTCAGGTTACGCCGAGGCCCAACAGCGACAGTACCAGAGGCTCACTAAGCAAATAAAACCTGACATGGAGAGCTACGAGAAGCAGAGAGAAGAATGGTGAGTTAAGCCTCTGCCCTGTCCTGCTTTACTGTAGCAGTAATCTTTTTAATATTTTATCCAGATAGACAACACTACACAGGCGGAAGAAGTTTCCTCTGGCATTAATAGGTTTTTGTGCATTCCCATTACCAGAGCCCAATAAATGATACATGAGGTGGTCTCGGCTATTAAGACCGTAACCGTGCAATCTCTAGTCAAGCAAAATGAATTCAAACAATTTCCTTGCCATAAGCGTTGTAGAATTTGCCCATCACATGTGCACAAAGCTTTTTCTATACGTTAACATACAGCATGTGGCCCCTCATTTGCCCCTGGGATACTGTTGACAGAAAACGACTGAAATAAATTCAAGATTTTAAGGTGCTAGGCGTGCATACTAAAAGCAAAGAAGAGTTTGGTGCCTGCAGGTTTTTCCCCCTTAAAGGCTGACGCATCCAGAACCGTGAAGGAAGCACCGGTAAAATTTGCCCTGCAGGATGACTATTATTACAATGACGGAATAGAAAAATCACTTACTATGTCAAAATGGGGATTATCTGTGGATATGCATTTCTAATTCATTTGCTCATGCTCCACAGTGGTGAGGACTTTCACCCGACGTCCAATAGCCTGATTCACGGAACCCATGTCCCCACAAAAGAGGGCATTGACCGCATGGTGGATGATGTTGAGAAACAGTAAGTCACAGTAGAAGGGAGATACCATAGCTTCTCTCATCTATCCACTCATTTAATCTAGCTAAACACAAGATAAAGCATCCTACTAACTGACTGTTCTTACATTTCTGCTCCCTGTGGCTGCTGCCAGTTACACATAATGAGAAACACACAACCAGGCTAACAAGCTAAACTCTAATGATGGAAAACTTTGACAAAATAATGCTATAAACTATGCTAAAGGAAGGTCTTTGGTCTCATGTGAAATGTCCCTGAATATAATTTCATCCCACCACAAATTTATTTAAGAAAAGAATGGTTGACCTCAGCACTGTTAAGGCTCAGCCACGCTAATCATGATTTGCTCACGCAACCCCAAAAGTTTTTTTTTTCATGCATCTCAAAAAGACAGCCCCCCCAGCATTGGCACACCAAAGACATAGTGTGCATATAGATCTGAGAATATGAGACTATCTCAGTGGTGATAAAGTATGTGAGGAACCAGTGAGTTTGTGACCTCTTTGCCAATTTTGAAGAGGGTCTGTGGTTTGCTTGAGCCAGGGTCTATCTGATGTGGGGAAAAAATCAGCCCCGGAGTGGAAATCCTGATGCACGCAGCTGATGGGAGTCAGTTCATTATCATTGGGTTTTGCTTTGGTCGTAACAGTGGGGCAGCAACATAACCAAGTGCACCACCTTAAACAGAATATACAAGATGAAAGGCCCCTATAAAGTGGAACAAACAGGGATCAAACTGTATTTTTTTTGTGTTCCTCACATTAAACTGACTGCTGCCTCAAACAGAACAGTTTAAAGTTTTTGCTCAAGAACTCACTTTCACCTTTGATTGCCCCGGCCTCCCCCTGAGCGGTTCTTTATTTGAGACAGTCTAAGGCCTGTGTTAGAGATGCGACTGTGGGGCATTAGACAAGGATTCGGTTGCCAGGGTATGACGCACAACAATGCTTTGAAGACACAGCGAATCGGGACTGGGAGCTCACAAATTGACAGTATTTTCCTATGAGTATGTTATGTGTGTGTTTTGGTTTTTCCATTGCCACTCTCCTTGCCAAATTTAAATGCACACCCCTGTAGCCAATTATTGTTATGGGATATGCCATGGATAGGGGCCATGCTGGTTTACAAAATCCTCTCTAAGCCGCTTTTATTTGCGTTTGTCAGGATCGAGAAGCGGGCCAAGTACAGCCGACGCAGGGCGTACAACGACGACGCAGACATCGACTACATTAACGAGAGGAACGCCAAGTTCAACAAGAAGGCAGAGCGTTTCTACGGCAAATACACAGCCGAGATCAAACAAAACCTGGAGAGAGGCACAGCTGTATAATGGGTCCTGTCTCTACGGTCATCGCTTCAGCATTTTCTTTTTACAGGATTCATGGATGCATATTTTTCTTCTCAGTACTTGCTGCATACTTATAATACATGTATTAAAATGCTAAATGGGACTGTTGGATTAGAATGTTATGCTGGGGTTATTTTGAACTGCAAGATGATTCAGTTATCTGTAATATTTGTGATGTGTGGTGTTCCTTTGTACAGTATTAGCAGTTAAACAAAACTCTTATTCTTATCTTTGATTTTAAAATAAACCACTTCAAAATAATGTAGATATTTTGCACGCTTGTTGTTTTTTTCCGTGGATTAACTGTGTGTGTGGTCTCATGACGGAGAGACATTTGTAGCGTGAGACTGAGCTACCATCAGCTGCCATCAAACCTTAGGGCATGTTTAGCAGAAGATGCCAGCCAAAGGAGCGTGTTAGGTGCACATAAAGATAAGGAGCAACAATTGTGCAATTCAATTTAGTCATTATCATCCACATTGCATTTTAACCATCTTGCCACAAGCTGCGGCGTGAGCAGGAAAGCCTTGTGACTGGGGAAGACATGAAAGCGAGTTCCTGTGCGAAACTCCCATTTCTCCACTCCAGTCTGAATATGGGGGCATTGCACCCTCTACAGGGCACACAGCCATTAGTGTGAGTAGGCAAACATTGAATTAAATCAAACGTAATAAAGTTGTTATATTCCGTTTTATTTAAATCAGAGTAGTTGATCACTGTATGCATCAATAGGATACCCTCAAGTTGTTGTTTCTCTGATGAATTGCGGTAGTTCTTCAGATGAGCTCTTGAACTGGTAGGGAGTGGATCAAGTTTTCAGGTATATTTTATAGTCTTATCTGATTAGCTCGAGGGCCTTGGCTGGGAACTGTTAAACTGCAGACTGCATAAATCCACAGTTGTGTCTCACAAATAATCTGACACCTTTGATTCTTTTGAGGCCAATTGCCAGTTTAAATTCCCGTACAAAGCAAAACGAGGATGATTTAAACCCAGTGAGTGTCAACAGGTGAGTTTTCCCATAGACAAAAGCATTTAAGTGTCACCAATTGTTATAGACGACAAACCTGTCTTATCAGATGTCAGCGATTCTGCTTTGGTCATGTGCATCGCAAGTTAACAGCACCCTGATCTGTTTTTTTTTTCTGCTTCAATCCTAAAACTCACTGTGGTTTGTACCTGCATGTCTTATCTCTTACCAAAGTTATTAATCAGAGTTGCAGGTAAGTTTACAGCAGGAGACACGCAGTCTGGCAGTCAAAGCTTTCTGTTACAACAGATTGTGACATGCATCTAAATTTCATCTTAAGAAATATATGTATTACTGACTCGATAGATATTCATCTTGCCCCAATAGATAAATTACCTTCCGCTAATAAGTCAGTATTTTTTTTAACTTGTGCCAAGAAGCTGTCACGCTAAACACACATGCATAGGGTAAGTGGCACAGAAGCCACTACAGTAGGATATATCAAGATGAACGAGCAGGAACATGTTGAAATGTTGCGGATGCAGAGAGCTGATGGTTATTGATGGTCGGTGATCATTTGATTCACATCAGAAAAACTGAGTTTTGAGAGTGGGTGTGACTGATTGAGACACCATTACAGGTGTTATTCCCAGCAGTCATATTGACTTGCAAGTGGAAAAAGCACAGGTTATACTAATTACATGAACAATGACTGTTCCATTAAAGAGTCCTAGTATGCACTAGTATGTATGACCCTAGAGACAAATAATGTTCAACTTATATTATATTCAATGTAATAAGAGATCAGGGACAGGAATTGTTTTAAAGTAACATTGGTTTCTGTAAAACAACAGTATGCGATACCTTGGTTTCATTGTTGGTGGTCAATTAGGTCTGGAACTCACCCTGCGTTCCAATTCCTCTACTGGGGCGGCAGTGGCGAAGTGGGCAGGGAGGTCGCCTCTGGAGTGCAGGGTTAGATGCTCGATCCCCTGCCACATGTCGAAGTGTCCTTGTGCGAGACATTGAACCCCAAATTGCTCCCGATAGTTAGCTTGCACCCTGCGTGGTAGCTGCTGCTATCGGTGTATGAATATGAGTGTGATTGGGTGAATGTGCACAAAACAATGTAAAGCGCTTTGAGTCTGTGAAAAACCAGGGAAAAGCGCTATATAAGTAGGGTACATTTACCATTTAGTAGGCCAGAAAAAGATTTAAATAAAATTACATAAATGCCCCACTAACTCCAATAGCATTTTTGAGTATTAGGGCCGTGTCCGGACTGCCATACTAACGTCCTACTCATACTCATTTTAACTTCAATTTGAGTATCTGACGGTTGGGTATGCGAGTTTGGGTATGCGAGAAATTCCCGGATGAGTACTAACTTCCGGGAAGATTTTGGGTATGAATCGATTGTATACTTTTCCTACTCAACCGCCCCACAATGCACTGGGTCAATTCTACCCGTCCAGGAAAATGTAATATTTTCGAGCAAGTTGCTAGGCAACGACATTGTTTGGGGTCCGCGATCTGACAGCTGTATGTGCAGTCATTCATAAACTCTTACAATAGATAAGAGATGAAGATAAATACCTAACAACATTTGAGTTACTAAGTGAAATGAGTGATGTGAGTCTGATAGTGGAGAGAGATCAGAACAGATCGCTGTTCTGTTCCATACACCGCGGCTCGTCCAGCTCAACTCACAGACAGCTGAGTGCTGTGATGAGCCGGACAGAGAGCGTCGGAGGGATCCTCCGCCTCAAAAAAACACAATTATAAAACAAGAGGTCTAAAACACAGATGATGAACACAGGACTGTAAAAATCGAGTTCAATATCTAACCTGTAGAGGGCGGTTATACGCTAAACAGCGTCTAAACGGCCTGAATCTTATAAGAAGAAATTCTTCATGGCTTGAGTATACTTCAACTGAAAACGTTTCGACGCACCTCGCATACACAATCGATCTTTGAGTAGACAGTATGTATAGATGGTGAGTATGTAGGATGTAGGACTCTAGTATGGCAGTCCGGACACGGCCTTAGTCTTTACTCTTGACATTTTGAAATAATATCTTCCTTATCTGATTTTTTTTACTCTGTGACGCTAAAACTCTTCTGTACTTTAGTATGTAGTGTAGTAAAAATAAAGTATGTGATTTGAAACAGGAAAAATATGACAAAAAAAAATAGCAGGGCATAAAGTAAGATAGTGCAAATCTATGGTAATACTGACACCATGTGGTCATCATAGAAATTGCAATCCACATGCATCCATTTTCCATATTTTTGCTCTTTAAAGAGAGACTGGCAATAGGAGGCCTTGTTGTTAATTAGATTACCCCCATATCTGAGCATACCATTACTAGTTACAAAAACAAGCAGACAATCACTCTTGATCAAATAAATATCTTTATTGAATCAACAAGGGAAAAAATAATCCCACCTGTACGAATTCTCCACTTCCTCCCACTTAACTCTAACATCTGAAAGAAAATGTTGTCCATGAAATCACCGAATGTACAAGATATTTACATTATTTACAATGGTCCATGTTTTCTGCCATACTAGCGTGACATGGCTTGTGTGTGTTTGCGTGATTTGACGGTATGGCCTGATTTGACTGGAACCCAGTGGCCATATGGCTTCCTGCTTTGATAGATGTCCACTCTTGGAGTTACCTTAGCACACGATGGAGCTGCCACTGTTGGTTTGACCAAAGCATTCTGAGAGGACAAAAAGCAAAAGATGTTAGAACACATCAATCTATATTCAGGCTAATTCTGAAGCATCAACAGTTTAGGAAAATATGAGCAGAAATTTAAGTAACTTACATTAATGCTGAAGGTGATTTTCCTTTTTGGGGACATCTTTGGACTGGACATGTCATCAGAATCCTCCTCATTGCTCTGTTTCAAGAAAACAAGAAAAACAGACCTATCAAGGGGTGTTTGTAACAGCACATGGTGAAGTGAGCTTTGACAGTTTGTGAAGTTCATGTAGATGGATAATAAATTCCATTATTAGTTATGGTAAAGCACTTCTATTGCAAAGATAATTTTTAGATTCAACAAACTGTAGCTCATGCACATTTTCTCCCCCCCGACACTGCTGTCAAAGGTTAGGCTCGACCATTAAATGAAAACTTTGTGGGCAGCCCCCGAAATTAAATGAAAAACAATTGCAAACATAAAGGAAAAAAATAGGTTCTTCTCTGTCTACAGTGGCAGAATGATGGTGACACAGGTTTACCAGCCCCTCAGCACACTGCTCGTGTACCAACTTATCTTTGGCGCATACGGAGAGGAGTTCTTCATCTGTTTTTAGCTCTCTTGACAGGAATAGTCACTTTAACGCAGTCCACACGGCTGCGCTCCATCAGCAAGTGAAGGATTCTGCTAAATAACAACGACCCATTTCAACTGCAAGCATAAATACATTTGTATTGTCAAATTTCTTCCCCTATCAATATGAAGTGGAGTCAGTGTGATACAATACATGAACTACGTGTGCATCGTCTGTGTATTTGATTAGCATTGGAGTGGACTGTGTGCATTAGGTATAAATGTGAAGTAGTCTACATGTGCATTTGTTTAATTGACAAACTAAACATTGTGACAAGAGTTATCGGTTAACCTTTTCACGCAAACAAATATTTTCGTCACCCAAGCCACATGAGCCTTTTAATCCCAGGCGCCGATGAGAGAAGAGATCACCATGAGACCACTGTCATGTAATCTATGAAGACAGGAATAAATACAGGAGAGTATGTGTGGTCCCTCAGGGGTCCAATGGTCAACACAAGACACAGGAAATTCAACAACATAGACCTCAGTAAACAAATGTGCTTGATTTTGCGGTTTGTGTGTTGCAACTTTGATAAAATTGTGTCGCTAATGATAATGCGACAGCTAGGATTAACTATTATAAAAACCGCAATAATTCTACCATGTATAATTCTATACATAAGATATACAATTGTAATACCATTGTGGCCAAACTAAATGAATGGTCAGTGCACTGTTGGGCACAGTTTGAAACCCTTGGCCATGTATTTAACTCTAGTTCAAGAAAGAAAAGAATACTTCTATGGCTATGATTAGAATCTGACCAGCCGTATCTTTAGTGTGTACTGTGTTCAGTGTGAAGCCAGCATTCAAACTAAGAAACCCACCTGTGAAGATGTCCTTTCAGGGTCTTGTCTCACCCATTGACTTAGCTCTGGTGACACCCATTTGGACTCCACCGACTGGATTGGTGTCACACTCTCGGGAAGTTCCAGCGTCTCCACACCAAGGATCTGCTGAGCATTGGCCTTTGCAACTTCAAGGAGTTCCCTTTTATCTGGAGAACACAAACAAGTTGAGAACATTTACTACATTGCACACAGTTTAACTTTCTTTGGTCAACTTCTGCATCTCTATGTGATGAATACGAATACAAATACTAAAATAAATCCCTTGTTGTATGCAGTCTACTTACCATTCGAGCTCAAACTGACAGAGCTTCCCGAAGACCTCGACCTTGAGCGGATCCTGTCAATTTTTGCTGGGGATCGGGAAGACCGGCTTACAACTGGTTTTGTAACCCTCCTATTCCTATGCAAACGACCGGTAGACCTGGAGCGGGACCTGCGGTGCGATTTCCTGTCTACTGAGGGTGAGCGGTTGTAGGACTTGCGGTAGTACCGGCTTCTGTTTCGGTTATGGTTGTCACAGCGACAGCGGGAGGAGCGTCTGTGGCAGCGAGGGTGAGAGCGGGACCTGGGGTTAGAGGCGGACCGGCTGCCTGACGAAGAGGATGATGAAGACCTGTTACGTCCCCTGTGGCTGACGCGGCCCCTGGAGCGGGAACTGGGAGAGGAGGAAGGGCTGCTCTGGTCGAAGATTACATTGATGCCATCACTCTGACGAGCGTGGGCCATTTCAGAATGGCACTCCTTTCTCTTTGCCATGGTTTTTTATTTTTAATACCTGAAAAGAGCAACAAAAGTATTTGAGAAAAATAACATCTTACATTAATCAGTTGACGGACTGGGTCCTTGTAGCCTTACATTTCAGTTCACAATAAATCAAGACTGAAGCTGCTGTTACAAAACAGTTTGTTTTTCAGTGCTGCCCCTAGCGAGCAAAAAGCGACGTTGCATAACTGCAATTGCTGACTGGAGAGTACCGGAGAGTACTGGAAATTTCCACTGTGACGTAAACCAAAGATAGCTCGACCGGCTCAAGCTAGCGTCTATTTTCACTCCAAAAACACGTCTTCATAACAAATTATTTCGCTTCATATTAAAACACGATTTGACATAATCAAAATACAAGAACAATGCCTTCTTATTTACAGGAGCATCTCTTTTCACACAACTATATCGTCGAGACAGG
Organism: Hyperoplus immaculatus; assembly: GCA_949357725.1. Taxonomy (NCBI): domain Eukaryota; kingdom Metazoa; phylum Chordata; class Actinopteri; order Uranoscopiformes; family Ammodytidae; genus Hyperoplus; species Hyperoplus immaculatus. The sequence continues at coordinate 11,952,840 of OX442363.1, read as the reverse complement.
TTAAACAGAGACATGCTAGCGGACATTGTGTTTCTTACCAGGTCAACTGTAGCTCGGTGTAGCTTCAATCCTTTCTTCTGATTAAGTCGATACAAAAGTTACTATGTCGAGAGAGTAGGCGACAATATAATTTACGAACTGAACTCAAATAAGTGGCTTTGAGGTCAAATACTTAGGAGAGCGACACTGCTGTTTCTTCCTCGAGGTTGAACGTTGCGTGGTCGTCACTCAAATGGACGGGGATGGTGGGGGAGCAACGTGCTTTACGTAGCTTCTGAAGAGTTCCAGTCACGTGTTGTCCTGAACGCCCTGTTCTTTTTCAACAAGCCTAAAATTGTTGCTTTTCCATTCCAAGATAGTTGGACGAAATACCAGTTGTTTTTGTCACCACACAGTTAAACCACTTAAACAACTCTTTACGATGTCTATGCTTAAATCTCCCCCTTCAAACGATTCCCCTCAAAAGCTGAGACTATGCATTCATGTTTGGAAGTCGATGTTCTGGACCTAAAATAGGTCCATGTTTGAGACCCACCCGGGTTTCACCCTGGTTGGTTTCACCCGACATAAAAACATGAAAGATATTACAGCTCGGACTTTACAGTTACACAGGCACTGTAGCATAGGTATACATCTATAAGTTAAATTCGTAAAATAGTATTATTTTAAGAATGCCACGCCACCACAAGCAATTAATTTAGCCTAATGCACATTTGTAGCCTATACTGACCAAATGGTTATTGTTTTAATATGCGGGGGAAATTCATGTCATGTCGACTGTACTTTGTTTTGCACCAGTATTTTGGTGGCATCTTCTATAATATGTCATAATAATATGAGTAATATGTCCATGGGTGGATGTCCATTGCTCTTTAAAATATAATCTCGGTGGTTGAGCACGTGATCTCGCGAGCTTTTACGTAACCTCCACTCTGTTTTCTCTACTAGTTTGTTGCGTTGACCATTGTGTCTCACTTTTATTAGGTCCATGCATTGAGTCCGTTGTGCCTGTCCACTACGTTTTGAAGTTAGCAGACATGGCAGACATCCTGACTGTGTTACCGTCCGGCTTTGGATATGTGATATTCACCTACCTGTACAGCTGGGTTATGCTGGGCTATTTAGCAGTCAAGGTTGGGTCTGCAAGGAAGAAGTACGACGTTAAGGTAGCTCAAATTTGAATCTTGACTTGGTACCGGATCTATGTTCGATTTGGGGAGAGTTTTAAGTTGTTTCTCTGGCTAATTTATGCTTTTTGTCTGTCTTGGCTTTACTTTGCTCTGTTTGCAGTATCCCACTATGTACAGTGACAAGGAGCAGGTGTTCAACTGTATCCAGAGAGCCCACCAGAACACCCTGGAGGTGTACCCCCAGTGGCTTGTTTTCCAGACCATTGCAGCTCTTGTTTACCCGGTATGTATCATTATCACACACTTAATCAAACCCAGGCTATGAATTAGTATTGTGTGTGTTGTCTAGCCTATTGTCCGTTTGCCTTGGCTTTATAGTGGAGATTAAGGTATTCAAAAACTGTTGTCAGTCGTGTGGGATGGGCAGCAGTCCTCCTGATCTTTGGCATAAATCCAACACTGATAACAGAGTCAAACTCAAAGAAGACTGTGTCACAGTGATTAAGCATTTTTACATTAAGCTGTATTTCTCAGCTGTTTTCTAATTCCCCTTTTCATTGTTCACCATTTCAGTTATCTGCATCTGTGCTGGGGGCTATTTGGGTGACCAGCAGGCTTTCCTATGCCTGGGGCTACTCCACAGGAGGTAAGACTGACATACTTCTCAATATTACGTGGAAGGACCTAATCGAGGGCAAAAGCTCCACTCTTAGTATGCGGCATATACATTCAAATCATTTCTAGACTGACATGATCATTTAAAAGATATAGGCCACCAATGATAGTACACAAGTTATAAAAGTACAGGGCCCTTACAAAATGAAATGTTAATAATCATTTGTAGGCTACTGGTTATTGATTTGGTTTGTAATGATCACTGACATAATTAATCCACTTTACCACTGCCCTGCCAGTAATTACTGGTCTATTTTAGATCTAGGTGGTCTCAGAAGAGATTTAACCCACAACAAGTTATTATTAATATTTCAAATTTCTACAAAATAATACTCATAACATTCTAGTAAAAGGCTGCATTCCAGGTGTCACAGTGGTGAAGGTTCTGCAATTGCCTAAGTATTTTTCTTCTTGCTCCTCACCTAGTTTTGGGTAATCATTTACAGAAGATAAGATATGAGCCGAAAGATAGTAAAAGAAAATTGTTTCTAAGTTGAGTGATTCTTGTTCAGTAATGTGCAGTTATTTGTTGCAGTCATTTGTTGCATTATCTGCAAAATATTTGGTGTTCAGAATTTTAAAACCAGTCAAAAGAAGTCCCCTGTGAACCAATCTGGTGCTATTTTTTTTATGAATCATATACCTATGCTTTTGTGAAAAGTTTTCTATTTTCTGTTTTATTCCAGATCCAGCAAAGAGGATGCAAGGTGCCTATGGCTACATTGGATACTTTGGCGTCATCTTTCTGTCCATATCTGTAGCCTTGCAATTGCTTGGAGTCTTCTAAAACGATTGTACTGGCTAATTTGGCTGAAGAGTTAACTAATTTATATTGACATGCATGGCATTTTCAAATGAACCAACTGTGAAGTAGCTTTCCTATTCTTTAAAGGCTAAGTCATATTAGAATGCTAAAGAGATTGTCATGGACCACTAACTTGATACTTGATATATTTTATATTCCAATATTTTGATGAACACTTTGCATGTCTACTCCATGTAATCGTTGACAATAAAATAAATGCTGTCTGAAGTTGAAGCTTCATGTTATATTATGATATTATATGTTCTCTATAGCTCTCTGTATACAGTTGCAAGGATTACAGTGTGTGACTAATGAAGGGGTCAGCAGGAGGCCCCATGTGACTCGCATGATATTTCAGACTCAAATCTTCGAATGAGCATACACCAAAATATCTTTAGGAAGATCTCATCTATCAAAAATAATTGATGTAAGAACATTTTATTTTTTTTATTTCTAGCATGTTTCCTCTGAAATTACCAAGTTGTAAACTTTTCTCCCTTTGATTCAATAAACCGCTTTTGAATCTTATGCTATTGACGTTTCAGTTTGACGTTTACGTTGATGTGTTGCACTCAGGGTTGCAATTTCTTCATAAGTAAATCAATGTGAAAGTATACTTGGGCTCTATAACATGGCGATCCATGGTGCTTCCCTCAGGAACTACTGCTAAACTCGGATTACCAAAGTATTTTCCCGTCAATACCTCTTGTGGGCGGAAATTGTTCCTTTTTCTTTAGAGAATGCGAAAATAAAATACGAAGTCTCCTTTGTATAGTTTGGTGTCTTTGTAAAATTGGTTGCACGCATATTTATTAGTATATTTATTAGCCGCCAATGTATAATGCACAGGTAGCTCATGTTCGCTGAATGTTTGGGGTGGAAAATCCCATTCTCTGCACAGCACCTGAAGGTAACAATATCAACAGCGTTTGGACCAAATGGGTGTGGGATGGAGTGCGCATGTGCATGAGTGAGCTCTTTCGGAAGCAAAGTCGCTTTTAACTAGGGGGTCCACATCAAAACAACGAAAATAAAAGGTATGAATCTCTTGGAAAATTACATTTTAAGCACGTAACGCCGTTAGTCTTTCTGTTTTTAATTGGTACGAGCGTTGTCTTTTGAGCTGTGCTCTTATTTTCTAGCGACTTCGTAGCGAGCAGAACCCTTCAAGGAAATGTTTGCTAGTGCCAAAGCGATGAACAAAAGAAACCGACGACATAGCTGTGTTTTAACTGATACCACTTTGATGTTTTCACAATCATTATGTGGATACATCGAAAGCCTTGTTGTTGAATAGATGGTACAGAACATTAGTGTATTCTTGTCGCATTCGATTGTTGTGTGTGCTTGGCGTTAAGCATCTTACAGTAGCCTACAGCGACTGCGCACAAACGTGTACATTGTTTCCCACAAGATGTCTGTGAGCCTTTTGTGGGGAAGTCTTCCTTTTCTACGTTATGAAAAAACGTCATGGGTTCAAGACATGGACCTATTAAAAGATTCAAGATGAGTATTGTTCTATAAAGTGTGTTGTCTTCACTTCCGGGCATTCTGATACCTGACGCCCTTTCCCAGAATCATGTCAGGTTTTCTGGACGGAATCCGGTGCGGGGACTGCGAGTGCAATGTGGACTGGGCTGAGAAAAGAAACACCATCGCGTCTGTGGCTGCGGGAGTTCTGGTATGATGACACACACTGTTATGACACTTTTATTTCTGGGTTAAAGCCGGTATCAGCGATTCTGGACAATACTTGACAAAATCAGTAACTATCTGGTATGTAAACAAAGGCATTTAAACAAAGGGAGGGGGGGTGTCACCTAGCTAGCAGCATGCCCGTTTACAGAGCCTAGGCTGTGTATTAACACTGGATTTTCACACATAGTACAGAGTCAGGTAGCGGCTCGTCAGGAGATATTCACTGACAGAAAAAGATTTTGACAACAAGCCTTCTCCAGAATCGCTGACTCCTGACTCCACCTTTTAAGCGCTACAGCTACAGAGGGGCTTATTACACATGAGATTTCTGTTGTCGCTCATCATTTGGATTGACTGTGGTCCACTGTTGTTGCAGTTCTTCACAGGCTGGTGGATCATCATCGACGCAGCGGTGAAATATAACCAGGAGGATCAGTTCCATCATGCCTATCACACCTGCGGGGTCATTGCTACGGTGGCCTTTCTCATGTAAGAGACAGGCTGTTTCTGCCAAAGGGATTGTCTGCTTCTTCAGTTTGACTGATCACAAGGTTCATTTTTGTATGTGTGGTGGTGCTTCAGCTTCTTCCAAAGAGTTGCTCAGTTGTTATGGAGATGGTGTAGTTGTTATCACATGACCTAAGTACAGAGCTCCAGTCACATGATAACTGGTTGTCCCATATTGGAGAAAGGAGGGGGAGAGTCTCCATGACAACTGAGCCACTCCATCTGCTTAGGAGGGTTATGCCATGTGGTTGAAAAGCTTCTGAAACGCCAAGTGAGTGGACCTTGTGACGGTTATTTCCCTGTGGTCAATCAGCATAATTAATCAGGTAAAAGTAAGTCACTAATAAACTTCCAATATTTTTTTCAATAATATATTTTTTATCTCATTTAATCCGTCTAGGATAAATGCGGTTTCCAACGGCCAGGTGAGAGGAGACAGCTACAGTGAAGGCTGCTTGGGACAGACAGGTGTGTATGCCGACCTCCGTTCAGACTTGTTTTCCCGTCTTACCATTACACCACACACGCAGTGAATCGCAAAACCCATAACGAAGTGCCGTGTTGAGTCACCAACTGACCCCGCCCTTTGTTATCTGTGTGTGCAGGCGCTCGAGTGTGGCTCTTCATCGGCTTCATGCTGGCTTTTGGCTCCCTCATCGCCTCCATGTGGATTCTGTTCGGAGGATTCGTGGTTCCCCGTAAGTCCTCTTTGTCTGCCAAAGCGCGTGGTGTCTTTACTGGCGGTGACTGTTCACTGCTCAGTTTTTGGGTGTGTTGTTAAGAGGTATTTTTCAGTCTTGAGCAATGTAGAAGTGTGCCTGTTTAGAATTAAAGAGAAGCCAGTTTGATGCAGTAGCTGAATATACATGTGATTTGAGAAAAATATGCAGTCCAAGAATGTTCACCTACTCACTTAGTAGATGTGGCACTGTGTCAAATTTCAAATGCAGCCTGATTATCTAATATCTAAATCTGTTGTCTTTTGCAGAGAAGCTCATTGTCTACCCTGGTATTGCCATTTTCTTCCAAAATGCGTTCATTTTCTTTGGGTAAGTCAATCGTCTTCAGCGACGTCTTCGTTCAAACATGCTTACTCTTCGGCACAGTTATTTTGTGGAACTATTTTCCTTACACAGTTTTCCTGTCTTCTAAATAGGGGCTTGGTCTTCAAGTTTGGACGTACAGAGGATCTTTGGCAGTAAAGGACTTTATGTGTCAGTGTGACCACTGTTTATACGCTCTGCTTTCTATATTGTATGAGACAATAAGTGGTTATTCAGTTTATATATAAACTTTTTTTTAGCTTTCAAATTAATATGTTTAATTTATCCCATCCTGCTGTAAATCATAATTAAGCAGAACTTTTTCATAGATTCCTTGATGGTTGGACATTTTAAAGGTTGGCGCATCAGACAATGTGTCTGTTTGCAATCACATTGTGTAGCCATGTTGTTATAATGGTTTGCAACTTGTGTATAAAAGAAAAGTGTATTTCGGGAGCTTTACTTCCCTGGACTGTCCACATTTCCTTTAGGTATACTTATTTCAATGACATCCTTTTAGGTTGAACTGTCTCTTATGCGGGAAAAAAAACTCATTATTTATGGTACAATATATCATTTAAGGCAATATTTCATAATACTGTACACATTTACTGAATGTAACCATAAGGGATTGTTTGTATTTTTTTTCTTCCTGAAATAACACTGTGCGCTCTGAAACTTTGCAGTCATCCAGATTCTTTTCAAAGGTTACCTGGCTCACACTTTCTAGAAGTCTATGAAGGTATCACGGCTGTAGCATGTTGTATACGTACTGGAGATTTGTAGTTGGTTGCAACACTTAACCCATATGCGTGTTTACCATTCAAACATCAGATCAGTTTCTGACAAACTTCGCAGCATTAAACAGACAAAATGAGCAGGAGAAGACCATTGCATTATGGTTCTACCTTGTTTTTTAATTATTATTTATCACAGTCTTGCACACGTAAAAAAAGATCTACTCAATACTTTGCAAAAAAGTAAAACATTATTATTATATACATACACATTTGACATGAATGATCACTAAAAAGAGTTAATACTTCCAGGATCAGACTTGGTCCACTTCTCTATCAATATTCTCACTTGCGCACGGCAAGATGGGGAAACTGCAAAAACATGAAAATGTTTGAGTTATATCAAAACAAAAACAGATTATTCACTAAAGATCTTTATAATTGATTTAAAGAAATGTCATTGCAAAACAAATATAGTGTACAGGAATCTTCTGCTAGATATTGTTAGCTTGTAAGAATGAACAATGCCCACCTCCCAGAATGCCTGGTCATCAAAACATTTCTTGTCTTGGGTCGGTCTCCAAAAGTTCCAATTGAGTAGGAGCCCTTTATACAATGATATAAAATGGCTATTAGGAAAGGTTACAAATGTCAAACATTTGGTATAATACTGCGCCGATTTACACCTGCGGTTGTAAATTTGTACATCTTAGCCCACTGCAAAAAGAGGTTACCTAAGGTGATCCCTTGATTAGATTAAAATACTGAAAACTTAAAGTAATTAACACATGCCTGTGCCAGGCTGTTAACCTTTCTAGAGAAGACTTACCTGTGATGATTCCCATCGACAGGCTGAGGGCGATGGTGATAAGGAGAGAAGAAATGTGAAATACAGCAAACCTGATCGCCCTGTGGAAAAAAGGAGCAATTACTCAGGGTGCACATTCTGTGTGTCTACGTGTGGCGGTGCCTATGGTATCAAATCACCGTCGCATTCTCACGTTGTGTGATCATTGCAGTCTTTAATCTGTAGAAGGAGGTGTGCCAGCCATCCCAGGAGACCAGGGAGTCCATGTGTGCTCAGGACGGCGCGGGTGTCATGGCACTGGAATGCAAGCAGCATGTGGATCTGGAAAAGAAGACAATATGAGTGGATGTGATGGGTGCATTACTTCATCAAGGGGGGTGTGTCCTTGTGATCAAAACCTTGAGATATCTGAATCCGATGGTCGATACAACTGCAGCCGTGAACCCGATTGTCATAGCTTCCCATGGCTGCTGAACCACTGACATGGAAACCCCAACAGCAACACCGCCAGCAAGGATGCAGGACTGCATGAGGACCTGACAGAGGAGTGAAGGTATATGCCTGGTTACAAATCAGAACGTACTAAAATGAAAGGTGGAGCCAGCGATTCTGGAGAACGCTTGTTGTCAAAATCCCCTTTTGTCACAATCATTCAACATCTCCTCATGATCCGCTACCTGTAAGTACTGTGTATGCGCTGAAAGAAAATCCGGTGTTAATAGACAGCCTAGGCTCTGTAAACTGGCATGTTAACAATGGATTTGCAAACAAAGGGCGCCCACCGTAGCCAGCAACATACCCATTTACAGAGCCTAGACTAGATTTTTTTCCACCGAACACCGTACGGACAGGTATTGGAACATGAGGAGATTTTCAGTGATTTTGTCAAAGTGATATCGTCAACAAAAATTCTCCAGAAATGACTCCACCTTTAAGCGTACAGGTCGGTTCAATTTTTGAGTGACTTTGCTACTTAAACAGGTGTAAGTCCTTTTGCTCCAGCCATTAGTGACCCTCTACGCATACACTCTCATATGTCAGACCATACCGGGTTGAGTTTTCCCTTGGGACTGGAGAGCACTGACACAGCAGCTGCAGTTACAGCACTGACAGCCATGGCCAGGTAGGTGCTGCACACGGCCCACAGCTTCCTCCCAGGAGTACGGTCGTCAACCAGGACTGAATTAAAACTGGGCCAAAACATCCAGAGAAACACACTCCCTGCAGAACGGAACACAGGGGATTTCTATTAAGAATCTACTTTGCTGGTGCCTGGTTTGAACTTAAATCTGCAATGGAAGGACGGCCAACCCACCTGCTGCTCCGTCCTTCAAACCCAAATGTGAACCAAAACACACTTACCCAACATGGAGAATAACACAGTGTTGCGATCAGATTTCTCTTTTTCAAATGGTAGCTCTGATCCTTTCCGATACAGGCTCCAGGTCAGCATGAGTCCAAAGAAAGCCCCAAAGACGTGAAGCAGCATGATGCTGTCCAGAAGCGGCACCTAGAGATGGAAAACTTCCTCATAATTTCTAACATAGACAGTAAGATATCGATACACAGTATATAGTACAGTCATGCCTATGCTTGGCCTGAAGAATTGATGTAAGGGTGATTAAAGACAGGATTAAAGGTATTTTACCTTCAGCAGAGTCTGGAGTAGCCACTCATTCAGGACAAACCCTGACACCTCCAACAGGGCAATGAGGATGAGGTGGACGGGGTTGGTCTTCCCCAGCACAGTCCCAATGGAAATGAGTGCAGAAGCTGCACACATCTGGGCCACTACTAAGCTATTAAAACATAAAGCTTGAATACATTTGAAATGTGCGATGTGTATATTATATTATACTTTTTAGTAGTTTGTTAACACAGTATAGTAGGATACATTTTCGTTTGGCTGTAGATAAGGACAACTGGATTCAGTGGGACTCATTTGTTCAAACAGTTGTTTGTCATTCAAATTTAAAACGTGGCAAGATGCCTGTCTTGTCTAATGATGATGACCTACCTTCTCAAATCTATCTTGATCTTTCCTCTGTAATACCAGGACTCAATTCCTGTGAGAATGACAGCCCATTGGGTGGCCATGACAGCCACAAGGAGGTTGAAGCCAGAGCCACTGAAACCATACCGCACAAGAAAGGTGCACAGGAAGCCGAACCCAAGAATCACCATCACGTTCACATCCTGGAATTCTGCAAGAGAAAATGTAATAGTGTAGACTTTGAAAAAACTGAGGTAGGCCATCTGCTCTCTTTAAGGAACCAACTGTGAGTTTATCAATGGCTAGCAGTTATAACTTCATGCAGCCCATCCCTTCATCCTGGATTCAAGTATGTAACTGTATTTGTCTTTTCAAACAGTCTATATGCATTAGCTCAGAAAGTATTTCCCATTAATAATAAGTTATTCAAATTCAGCACCTTTCACCATTGTGTCAAACACACCCACCTTCACACTTTCTACTCACCTGGGTAAAGCTTACTGAAGGTAATCCCATCTGCTCTGACATCGTTTTCGATCTCAACATAAAAGGCATATATAACAATGAACACCAGCTGCAGGAGAAGCAGCAAAGGTGCCAGACGGGAGCGCAGACTTGGTGCGTACCGAGGAGCCATTGGACATGTTCCCTGCGCACTTCTCTTCCAACTGACACACTTTTAGCCCCTGCACGTCTATTAGGGTGTGACCCCCAAGATATAGCACAGAACTTTCGTTTTTTTTATCAGTTGCTGGACATCAAAACGTCTGTTTTGACTTGTCATGTGAAGTTGGATGGTTGTGTGTGTGTGTGTGTGTGTGTGTGTGTGTGTGTGTGTGTGTGTGTGTGTGTGTTTCAACCAAAGACTAACAATTCCTCCCATAAAATACACATTTTTAAAGAGGATTTAGGCCAAGACAAATATATAGGCCTAATCATAAATGTTGGATTGCATATTGGGTTGCCATTAGGCCCACTACTGCTTTTTAAAATGCTCTCTTCATGACCTGTTTTCAAGAAGAGGGACTGAACAAAATGCAGCCGTATTGGCCTATAACAATATAGGCCAATAATGCTGCATAAATAATTTTGTAAAATAAAACAAATAAAAAATATGGCTTAGGCATACAAAGGGCAAGGGAGCTTGTCAATAGAGCACACACAACGGCCCTGATAGCCTATAAATAACCACTGTATGTTGGAATGGGTGTTTTATATCTGGCACAAATTGAATTGTGTCCCAATAGACAGCAAAGTTTCTGCTAAACTAAAGGCATAATAAGAAAGAAACCTCTAAGAAAAGGACCCGCCTCAGCGATCAGCTCATTGGACAGTCAGCGATGCCCGATTTGTCCACAATGAAACTGATTGGCTGAACGGCGAGACGTCCCTCGCGCAGCAGCCCTCGCCCCCTCGCTTTGCGCTGCTTTGTTTGGAGGAGGAGAGCTGGGCGAGTAGCTGCGGAGCAACGTCAATGGCTCATCTCTCTGTCCGTCAAAGAGAGAGGCCACGGCGGATAGATTGATTGGATGTTCCAGCTGTCTGACAACTGGACGTAAGCTACAGCGAGTTTTGGGCTCATTGAGTCTGCGCTAACAGAAAAAGAGGAGGTTCCCGAACAGTCCTTTATTTATTTCTTTGTTTCCAGTGGGAAAAAGATAATAACAGCGACATATACACAATAGCCACTTCATTTATTATCTTGGTCCGTATACACAAGAAAACTGGATAAAATTACAGTGGTTACTAGGCCAAAGCCAAGGGGAGGAGGATGAAGCGGCGCAATGCGGACTGCAGCAAACTCCGACGGCCGTTAAAACGGAACCGAATCACTGAGGGTATATACGGCAGGTAACTTCTCCTGAGCTCTCCATCACGACAATATCGGGGGCCGCTGAATGAACATGCTTACCATTGATGTCAATGAACCACCACCGCTAGCTTGCTTGTTAACCTAGCCAGCTGCTAGTGTTAGCGCAGTGTTTTCGTTGTTGCTAGATTATTAGCACAGTAACGTTGACATGTTAAGCTAGCTGCAGCGCTAGGCCCCGACACAGCCTGTTATGAATAATGTCACAGCTCACAGGGTCTCTCTCACAGCTACAGTTCCGTTTGAAATACTTTGTAAAGGAGGTTTGGATACTCATTACACAACCCTGACCAGCCAATGTTTAGCCACGTTAGTTGAAACCTGCAAGCTGCTTCAAAATTAGCCTCTTTCCTGTTGTCTTAGGCAACTCATGTTAGCTAGTACCACAGCAGTTTTTTCTGTTGATTGCCAACTCTACTTCTCAAGTACATGTGTGCGTTAGAATTAACCGAATCACTAGTTGGTAAAACAACAGCAGCTAATTAGTCTGATATCGCTGGGGCTTGTGTTGCACTGCTCAGTTTGGACAACTTAAAGTTGCTTGGTTATTCCCAGTCACACCTGATATGTCCTACCTTTATGTGACTTCCTATGGTTCAGATCAACCAAACGTTAAAGGGCACCCGTTGCACACGTGGCATCCAGGCGTAGAGATGTGGGATAGTTTTTGAATTATTGAACAGGTCTCATCCATCATAAAACAGTCCTGCATTGAGGTCAAAGAACATCCCTACTGTGTCACTTTGTGGAACTCAGTGCTCCATCAGCAAATACAATTTAAACTGCGATCAAATCTCTACATTGACATGAATTATGTCACTAGGAAAGGAGCAGGTACACTGAAAATCCCACAACCCCTGAAAAAAATAATAATACTGCCTTTACACACTGTTGTGTCCCACCAAGCAGCATCACGCACAAGAATACCAAAGTGTTGGCATGGCCCTGGACCATCTCCTAACTATCTATGGACTTATTGTGTGTACACAATAGGCTAAGAATAAGTGCAATACACACAGGCATTAAATCTGTCAAACAGCAGCCATATGCTCCAGACATTCACCTTCCACTTGATTTAGCCTGCACTCAAACCTTCACAATAAAGCTGAATCTCATGATGTAATGACTTAATGAAGATTTGCCATGTATTAACTGAGGTTAAAGATAAATATATGCCATTATGAAAACCTGTTGTAGGGTATTTGTGTTCCAAAACTTTTTATCATACACTTTTTCTTCTAATTCTATTTAGTACCTTCCTGTACCTGAAGTTCCTGGTGGTCTGGGCGCTGGTGTTACTGGCAGACTTTGTGCTGGAGTTCAGGTTTGAGTACCTGTGGCCTTTCTGGCTCTTCATCCGCAGTGTGTACGACTCCTTTAGATACCAGGGGCTGGTGAGTGGCTGTGTCCTTCTATTTATTATGCTTTCATAAAGGTGGAGGAAGAGAAAGAGTTCCTAAATATGACGATCTTTTCATCTATGTTGCTCTCTCTCTGTGTGACACTCAAGTTTTAGTTGTTTAGCACATTTGTACGCTTTTGTCTTTATTTAGGTAAAGACAAAAGCGAACAAATGTGATTTTTTTTTTCTGTCTTTCGTTATTTCTTCCAATAATCATATATATATTATCTGCATGCATAATCACCAATTCACTAAATTAGAAAGAGGAAAAGTGGCAGTGTGCAGAAAAGAGTCAAATGAAATCCCTGCAGAATCATACAATGACGGATAACACACAAGAGATGGTAAATTGATTCTGATTCTGAAAAAGAGAAGAAACTTCTTGAGAATCTGAGAGGCGACCAGGGCTGATACACAGGAGAATAAAGAAAAAGCTGCTAAAGATGTCCAACAGATTAAGCATTTCAGATTATGAACGCAGTTAGGACCGACCTAAACAAATCTGAGTTGTTTTCTTCTTCATAGAATCGGAACTATAATCTGACATAATGTACACACTACACATGTGTATGCTAATGTTAGTCTATCATACTTTTATTTTGCCTTTGGTCAGCTTTTGATGCTGACCAAAGGCTTCAAGGACAGCTTGTTCTTGTTGATATGCACTGTGTATGTGTGTGTTTTTCGACCACCCCCATAATAAAGGATTACGATATGACAGCCAACCCTCCTATGATCCTATGAGTCCCAACATCTGAGGTCTGCTTCTTTTTCTGGAAACCATTTCCTTTTTTTTCTTCTTTTATACGAGAATGTTTTACATTTTGAGCATGAAATACAAACCGTGACCTATGGTGAATGTCTTTATTATTATTCTTTACTCCATATGTTTCTGGTTATCTCATAACCATGTTTTATCTCTCCCAACAGGCCTTCTCAGTATTCTTTGTGTGTGTTGCGTTTACCTCGGACATCATTTGCCTCCTCTTCATCCCAGTGCAATGGCTATTCTTTGCTGCCAGTACCTATGTGTGGGTGCAGTATGTCTGGCACACAGGTAAGGCCATTCAGTGTATATGTGTCTTGATATTTGCTATTATAAATAAATACGTAATAAAAGATATCTGCAAACGCCAGTAATGAACTTTGATTGTGAAAGGCTGATACTGTACATCACCTCGTGACAACCTAAGGAAAGAAGGAACGATTATGCTTTATGTGTTTTTAAACAGTAGAATATTTAGATAAATCATTAATAGTCATAGGCCACAATAACTCTTGCACTGTTTTGTGGACTGGTTCTACTTAATACTTCAGGGGAAAGCAGGTGTGAAAGCCGTTGCGCAGTACACATACACATTGTGCTATCTTATTTACAAGTTGGCCGGCTTCTTAGAATTTTGCTCGGTGTGCAAGTGAGCTGCGCTGTGCGGATTAGTTTTCCGTCTGATTTAGCGGTATACCCCTGTGTTGACTAAAGGCCAGGTGTCAGATTGAAATTCTAGTGCCAGCTGGGGGAGAGCGGAACACAGAGGCGTCCCCAGTTGCTTTCTGAGGCCTCCAACTTTACTCACCACAGACATTCACATCCATGGGATGTCACAGGACAGGAGTATTAATATCTCTTACCAGTCCCACCGTCTAGTGATGCAAGTGTCTGAGTGTATTACAACCAAGGAGATAATGGGTACTGTCTGTATTCTGGGCACAGTGGTAATACAGTGTAAATATAGACCAATACAGAGTGTTGTATGATGGAATAGGGACAGGCCTTTGTTGTTACCTGCGGAGTTTCAGTACACTGGCTGAAGTAGTATTTTGGGTGGTCGAACCATTCACACTCAAACCGCTGACAAAAATTAAAGCACATGACAACAATGAAAGGATGATGGGAGTTCATAATGACGATGCCAAAAATGTGTTTTGGACAAATTGGTTGCCACAACAACTAGTGGACACTAGAGCCAAGTCAGCAGTTGTCTAAAAGTAGGTCTGGATATATATTTTTCCTATAATACAGCCCAGCATCATGATTTAGGCAGTGTCCTTTTTAAAGAATGAGTTAACCATATGCAAGCCCAGTTTGGTACTCTTTGCTGTGCATTTTGATGCCCATCTATAACATCTGTGTCCTCCTTTGTCTTTGCAGAGAGAGGTGTCTGTCTGCCCACCGTGTCCCTGTGGATACTCTTCGTGTACATAGAGGCAGCCATCAGATTCAAAGACCTGAAGAACTTCCATGTGGACTTGTGCCGTCCTTTTGCCGCACACTGGTGAGCCACTGTTCAGTTTCCAGTAGGGACGCCGGCCGCCACAGGCATGCTTTGACCCAAAGGAGTGTCTAGCTTTAGTGCTGACTATGAATGTGTCAGCACGGTGCGGAGGAATGATGTGAAGCAAAGACCCAGTTATATTACCTAATCTATTCTCCACACAGCTTCATTCATTGCGACACACTACATAAAGTCAATAACGGCACATCACATGACAGGTTATCTGGTTGGCCTTGCCTATTTCTCTCCTCCCCCCTCCTCCCTTTGTGCATCACTTTCTTATAAATAAGTGTAAAGCTGCAAGGATATAGAATACATGCACCTAAATAAAAATGATTTGCCATACTGAATTTATGTCACAGTAGACATTAGCTTTCAGAAAGCTGTATGTGTGGTACTGGTACTTTGGTACTAAAAACAGGTGCAAAGTTTCTTTGGTATTCTCCCCAAGTCTCCTATAATAAAGAGACATTATAAGAATGAAAATTCCGAAAGAGGTTTTAAGTAGCACCTCTACAGTATAAGGTTGTGTACTATGTAGTGCTGCTAAGAGGGATCTGCAATTTCAATCTAAGGAGCCCTTAAGACCTTCAGGCTGGATTTGGATTTGGCTGTGTTGACCTGTATTATGCTAGGTGGTTGTGCTGTAGTGGTTCTCAGTGATACCTTTTGCCTCTTGTGTCCATGTCTGTAGCATTGGCTACCCCGTGGTCACGCTGGGCTTTGGCTTCAAGAGTTACGTAAGCTATAAGATGCGCCTCCGGAAGCAGAAGGAGGTTCAGAAAGAGAATGAGTTTTACATGCAGCTCCTGCAGCAGGCTCTGCCTCTGGAGCAACAGATGCGTCAGATGCAAGAGCGAGAAGCAGAAGAAGGTAAGACCCAAATGCACATACTGCAAACACCAAGCCCTTTGTTCAGGAAACCACATACCTATTCAACCACAACTGATCTATACAATCTTATTATTTGATTCTTCACATATGTAAAAATTAAGGTATATAATGTTATCTAGTCGCTTCACAGTTACGTTGGATAGTACACTGACTTGAGTCATTGATGACAAATATGATTTGGATGGAGACGGCTGGAACTCCATGATGCTACGTTGTGACATCTATAGAGTCATTCCAAATATGAAATGTTTTAAAGCGGTGCTTTTCTTTTGTTATTTCTGTACATTGTTGTGGTACATTATTGGTTTACAAATACAGTGTTTGAATGGCGTTTAATGTTATATAAAGTTGGTTAAAATCCTAATCATCTGTAGCTTTGTTTAGATCTCGTTGGACCTGGGGGAGACGAGGTTCACAAAAGGTTGTTGTCCAGTTGTTGTGATTTAATGGATGGTGACAGTAAACGTAGACCCTGGTAACAGAACTATCTTTTTAATCAAATCAAGGCTTTTATCAATCTGTCATGAATGTGTTACCAACATTACTGCAGCGTGTATTTGCAGCCTGTGCAGCATTTCCCTCTCTATTTAAAGTGTGTTTAAACAGTGAGGCAGGTGCAACTGCAACCACAAACACCTGTGTGCACATGAAAACTAATGTAATCACATGAGGCCCTGCTCATTGTGTATGATTAGGCAAATGTTTGAAAGGAGCTTTTTTTCACATAGCTAGAAGTTGATGAAAAGCTGTCAAGATTGCAGTTAGATTTTACATTTTCACTAGCCAGCCAATAACAGAAAACAATTGAAACACTTGAAATCCAACCCAGTTGGTTGTTTGCAAGGTTTGTCCATTTCAGCACAATTAACACTTAAGCAACCTGTGAATCCTCTTATCAGTCCTCCTCACAGTGGTTACATAAAGTCACGTTTCAGATGTAAAGCGATGATAGAGAACTTCAGAAGACTCTTTTTAGTCCCATGGTAGTTGTCATATATTTATTTCACATGTATCCCCCTCACCCCCCTCTGTATTTATACAGCAGCGGCAGCAGCGGCAGCTAAAGGAATATCTGAGGTGGACACGCCTCCAGTGTCGCAGAATGGCGCCCCGGCCAATAAAAAGACATCGGCAACGCTGCCGGAGTTAGAGTATAGAGAAAAGGGGAAAGATGGAAAGGGCGGCGGGGACGCTAAAAAACAGCACAACAGCAACAGCATCCTAGCGTCATCAGTGGACTCTAAGCTCCAGGAGATGGAGTATATGGAGAACCATATGAACAAGAGACTGGCCACAGAGCTGGGCAGCACAGAGAACCTCTTGCTTAAAGAGGACAACAATTCCTCCTGCTCGTCCTCGTCCTCCTCCTCATCCAAAAACTACAAAAATGCCAGCAGCAACGCGGCGGCGCTCAACTCCTCACCCCGCGGACACAGTGCTACCAACGGCAGCGTGCCCTCCTCTGCACCTTCATCCACGGGCAAGAACGACAAGAAGCACAAGGTAGCAGTGGGGAAGGGGACATCAGGAGGCTTCCATAGGGGGGACCCCACTGACAACTGCATCCCCAACAACCAGCTCAGCAAGCCAGAAGCACTTGTTAGGTAAGAGGCATGGCACACAAGCATACACATATTCCATCAATTGTTTCAGATTTTTTTTTACTTCTTTCATTAAGCAGACATACAATACACGCTCAAGTCAAGTGGCCTTGTGTTTTACAGCTGAATAGCCTGCATCCCACCTGACCTTTTGATGCTTTGATACATTATTTTCTGGAGTCCTGTGGCTCTGTGGTATTTTGGTGTGAATTTTTAAGTGGCAGAAAGGAATTGGCTCTGGTCCTTTGCATGCAATAAATAGTCAAAAAATATAATAAGAATTTTAGATTTCAAATATAAATTAATAATGTATATAATATTATTTCTTTAAAAATATAAAAAATAAATATGTTCAAAATATCTTTTTATTCAACAGCAGTCCTTTCAAAGCATGGTATATTGTGTTTTTCAGTTAGTTTTTCCTTGCACCGTTTGCTGCTTGAAATATCATTAACTGAAACTCTTCGGAAGGCTGCTCTGCTCTTTATGAATTAGTTTGTCCATTTTATCTTCACTAACAAAACTAAGGGCTCTTGTGTTCTCATCGGTTGCACCAGTGACATTTTGAAAGCTGGTGCACTTGGAGCAATGCAAAAACTGTATTGAGCCTAAGCAGATCCACAATGTTCTGATCAGTACACAGCTGATGCATAGCTAAACACCCTTAGCTGTGTAACCACATGTTGAAAACAGTTGCAACCATTCATAAGAGGGTTCTGCTGCTGTGATTTTAATTACTTAATTAATTTTGGTCCTTATGTTTGCAATCTTGGAACACACAACACAGTTCAATGTTTATTTAATAACGGATAATGTTGTCATTTTCCGTGTAGACTTGGTTTAGTGTACGGATGATGACGCACCGTTTAAGTTGTCAAAGAAGATATGAGACATTGCGTGCAGTGTCATGCATTGTTTATATGCCTCCCTGCATGTGTTTTTGATCTAATTTAGTGAGTTATTCTTGTGTGGATTTTGTCACATATTTCTATCTGTGACAGAGGGCAGCAGATAAACCAACTTACATTTGTACTAATACCAATTGTAATTTAAGGTCTCGGCTTGCTTTTATAATAACACTTCTTGGACTCTCTTTTTCTATTTTGAAAGTGTGACTGGGACTGGTAATATTTTGTCCACTGAGTAGTATGACATAGAAATGGTTATGATGCTTCCTTTTGCCCCCATCGGCATCCTTGGCTGCAATAAAAATGTAGGGATTGCTTTTCTGTGGCAGCTGCTACTGTTGTCTGGGGCATGTATGTGTATTATCCATGGAAGGACCCTTTAGGACATAATCTGGAATCATGTATCCAATAACTGCAAACGAGAATTGATACTAAAGGTGTATATAAAACACTTAAGAACTTGCATACTTGGAATATGAGGATGCACTTTTTGTATTTAAAAAAAATCACGTTGAATGTCCTTAGCAGCATGTTAATTTGTCCCCCTCTTGTGTCCACTGTCCCGCCTTGGTCAGACTGGAGCAGGACGTTAAGAAGTTGAAGGCAGACCTGCAGGCCAGCCGGCAGGTGGAGCAGGACCTGCGCAGTCAGATCGGCTCTCTGGGCAGTGCTGAGCGCTCCATACGCACTGAGCTCAGCCAACTGCGCCAGGAGAATGAGCTGCTGCAGAACAAGTGAGTGGGAAGATAACTGTTCATGGCACCAAAGCATGGTGGTCACACTAGTAGGGCTCTTCTGGGTTTAGGATCATTACTCGCTGGGGGCATTGGGATGACGTTCATTGTCATGCAGCAGTATAAATGAACTCTTGCACCAAAACAAATGTACATTCACAAGCTAATTTGGGATTGGGAAATGTTCAAAAACACTGATCTCAGATTTTCAAACCATCTAAATTTTTAATAAAAAAAAAAAAAAAAGTCAGATTAAATTACAAAAGCTTTACCTTTGCAATGTGCATATCATGTCTGTACTTTTGAAACAATGATGGAAGAATTACAGATCCTGCGTCCCCCTTGTCTTTCCTTTTCTTGTTGTGCTGTTTTTATAATATGTGTATGTGTGTCCTGTAGGCTCCATAATGCTGTGCAGGCAAAGCAAAAGGACAAACAGGCAGTGGGCCAACTGGAGAAAAGGCTTAAAGCAGAGCAGGAGGCTCGAGCCTCGGCCGAGAAACAGCTCACAGATGAAAAGAAGAGAAAGAAGTTAGAGGAGGCTACAGCAGCCAGAGCAGTAGCACTAGCCGCAGCGTCAAGGTACGCACGTCTGACCATTGACATTTAGTTTTCTAATAGCCATTTTACTCCTGACCTGTTACTTCTTTGAAGCTATGATTTGCCGTTGGAAATTATTTTAAATGTACTACTTTTGTTCCCTTTTCATTTTACTCAGAGGGGAGTGCACAGACACGCTGCGGAGGCGAATCACTGATTTAGAAACAGAGTGTAAGAAACTAACAATGGACATCAAGCTAAAGGAGGACCAGATCAGAGAGCTTGAATTGAAAGTCCAGGTAAGGATTTTAAAGTGTCTACCATCAAGTACAGTTAAAAGTGTGTTAATGCATTCATCTCTTTGTTCATTTGATTATTTTAAGACATTGAATCCGGAAATGTGAACATATTTCAGTCTTGTGAAAATTGCCAGTTGAGACAGAATAATAAATCAAATAAAAACGAGATATTTTTTCCAATTTATTTGCTTAGCCAATTTATTTTTTTGTCTCACAAAACATCTCATCAACAGATATAACTGCTGAAATAGTATACAAAGTATCAGAATCAGGTTTTGAATTGATAAAAAAAAATCTAAACAATGTTCAACCCCAGTTCCCTTGCATAAGACTGTAAGTCAAACAAGCCGTCAGCTACAGGTTGTTGTTCTACATTGTTGGACTGCGGTGATGCATACTTACCTCAAGCACTCACTTGTTTAGTTTAAATTCTAGGACACAATTTGGCTCGCCATTTGTTCTTCGTGCAGGTTAACGACAACAAATCAAAGCTGCCTTGTCCCATTGCAACTGTGCCTCTCCAATTAAAAATATTCTGAAAGCAAACCGTAGCCATTTACAGAACATTCAATCAATCACAGACAGTAGTAACCTCTTGAATCAACTAACTGCATCTCTTCTCCTCCACCTCTCAGGAGCTTCATAAATATAAGGAAAATGAAAAAGACACAGAGGTGCTGATGTCAGCGCTGTCAGCCATGCAGGACAAAACGCAGCACCTGGAGAACAGCCTGAGTGCAGAGACCAGGATCAAGCTGGACCTCTTCTCTGCCCTGGGAGACGCCAAGAGACAGCTGGAGATCGCACAAGGTCAGCTCTCATTTCCACACACAAAAACATTAGGCATGGTTCAGTATGTCTTCGGATGAACACAATCTTTTAATTTTTTAAGCAACATATAGTATATTCTGAAAATAAATAAACTTGTATGATGACATAATACAATCAATGAATAATTAGAATTATTAGAAATAAAAGTAGTCCTTTTTTAAGTGAGCAGCTCAACACGGTATTTAGAGACATTCTCACTTTCTACACATTTTTCTTTTAGCAAAAGTTATGATGCAGGAATATTCTGAACATTAATAAACTTGTATGTTAGCGTCCTGTTGTGGAGCGCTAATACCTTTTTTAGAACGGTATGAAAGAAAATAATACTAGTTTTGAAACCTTGACTTTTTCACACCGGGGTATACCTTGAAGCTGGATACTATCCCATGCCTACTAAACATAGATATTTTGGGGGTTTCCACAAGGTTATCTTGTTCTTTTTAACAGACCTTTTTGACTTCTGTCTTCAGGTCAGATCCTGCAGAAGGACCAGGAAATCAAAGACCTGAAGCAGAAGATAGCCGAAGTGATGGCCGTCATGCCCAGCATCTCGTACACGGCCGACAGCAGCAGCATGAGCCCCGTGGCCCCCCACTACTCCTCCAAGTTCATGGACACCAATCCCTCCGGCCTAGACCCCAACGCATCTGTTTACCAGCCGCTCAAAAAGTGAACGCTTCGACCCCACTGCCCCTCCCAAACCATTTTTATTTCCCCTGCAGGCCCACCACTTTCCAATCTGCTCGGCATGTCTGCGGCTGAGAACCTGAGTTTTTTTTCTTTGGTTTTTATTTTTTTCTTCTCCTCGCCAGGTCAGAAAGGATGTCGTATTGTGTGACTGTATTTGTTGTAGTTAAAAACAAAAGACAAAAAAAAAAAAACTTTAAAACGGACATCACATGTCAACTAGGGAAGTCCCAGATTTCTTTTTTCTCTTAAGTGTCTAGTGAAACCTCACAGAATCGGGCATGTATCTTCATCTCAAGGGTCTTCTTCTCCCTTCCCCACCAACACAGCGACCAGGCACCTGCTCTGTGGTCCTGGGGAATATCTACGTTATTAATTTAGGACCCCCCCCCCCCCCACTCCCCCACTTATAAAGATTGGAAAAACTGTTCTATTTTATCATACAGCTTCGCTTGTATCCTAATTTTTTTTTTTTCGGACAGATTGTTTTCTCCCAAGATAGTATGGCAACATCTGTACAACCAGAGGAATGTAGTGCAAGCAAAGTTGGCACAGACTCAACCCTGTTATCCTCAATTTCTTTTTTTTTTTGAAGACATCAAATTTGAACAAGTTTGGAAAATATCTTGTAAGCAGAAACATACACCTTCAAAAAAAATGAAATTAATCCAAGCAGCTCCTCATGTTCGGCAAAAACAGCAATTTGGCTTCGCCAACTTTATTTTTTTCGAGTCGAAGAAAAAGTGCAGTTAGAGCAGTCTGTGCACTGGCTCCTCTGCACTCTGCAAAGTCTTACATCAGTTGTCACGATCACAGTGCCTTGAGTTGAGGACATATAGTTTGATAATGACATACGGCCCAAACGCTTATGGTGAAGCATTTGGCTGAGCTGGAAAGGATGAGAGATAGGCCTCGCTTGGGGAAGTGGCACAAGGTTACCCTCCCCAGAATCAGATTTGTTTTTTGAACTCCCCCCTTATTTCCAATCCATTGTGTCCACACGGGAGCAGCTTTGTTCCTCATGTAAGGCACCGAATCCAAGACTTTTTATCGTACTCCTGTCAGTATGTTGACATGCCAAGCTAAAGCTAAAAAAAGAAAGAAAATCCCCTCAGTTGAACTGCTACTCCCTTGTTTCTTTTTTATTTCCAACTGAATTGCACTGTAGGAAAACACATGCTGATTGAAAGGGAAAACTGTAAAGATGGACCGTGCAATGTAAACAAAGCTTTGGGAATGTCAACGTTAATATAGCAGTGGAATCATTTCATTTCATTAAATCATCCACCTCAGTTCACGTGCCAAGACTGGAATGCTCCTTTCTCCAGTAATTTGTTCCAAGAATGTACTGCAAATACATTGGCCGACAAGTTCGTCGAATATCCAGTTGAATATCACTAAATGGAAGTTTATGTTAGGCAGGTAGAGAAAGTGGTCACCTGTTTGTAGTAGACTGTAGTTAAAAGTAAAGGACTAGAAAGTCACATTTCTTTTTGTGAATGTTACAGTATTTGCAACTGTTGGGCAAGTGGCTGTTTTAAAGCAGTTCTCCTTACTCCTGTTTCTGGTATTATTGTTATTTTCCTGCAGGGAGGAAATTGCTCGAGTCCGATGTGGTTTCACCATCATCTGAAATGGTCATTGTTGTGCGTGTGGTTTTCAACTACTTTAAATTGAGAATTTTCTTTTTTCTTTTTCTTTTTTTCGCTCAGATTGCTGTCATTGGCTCCTGGAAAAAAAAATGTTGTGAAAATAACAGTTTATTCAGTTTACTTTCAACCATCAGTTTGGTCAACTGATGGTTGAAAGTATAGAGAAGTATTTATTTGGTTTTGTTTTTTGTTTTCTATGCCCACAGTCACTGCTCTGTTTCTCCCCAGGTCTGATTTTGGCTGTGCTCTCGCTCTGTGAGGTTTACAAGGAATAAACTTTTTTTTCTCTTGCAAATTCACCTTTCTCTGCTAGTTGCTCTTACTCTGACCATATGTCAAGATATTTCAGAAAAAACTTGTGAGTTTAGACTGAGTTTGTTTTATTGGGTGGAACCACACCTATCCGATTATCGCTCTTAGACAATACACCACAATTTTTATTTATCCCTTCTTTAAACTCCTTACTTTGTGAAAGTGCAAAACTAATAATGGAGAGCCCGAAGACCATAATTTGTGTGGCATCCCAAAGATGGTCAGGTCAACTTTTTTAAAATTTTCTTTTGCTCTAATGTAAGCATAGTTTGGATTTAGGACAAAAAAAACACTTAAAACGCTTCATAAAATAGTCAATCTGGCTATGTTCTAGTATTGGAGATTAGGTGCACTATCATTTTATTGCCACTAGGTGGCAGTGGCCATCTACATAACGTGGGTTAAAAGAGGTAATCTCTGGTTATTAATTCTGTCAAATACCACTAATTCCCTCCTTTTCAAGACCAGAAAATCCCATTTAACTCTGACAAAAGGACTTAGTGAATAATTAGGCCAAGATGGGCACTAATCACAGCTAGTCAAAACATAGTGCCTAATAGTGCTTCCACAAAGCCAACCAGCAGCACTTGGTTAATAGGTAAATGAATGAGGTCATTCCCAGTCTTTTGACATGGACTCTAGCACACATTTCTACGCTGACCTCTGGGTCTCTCAGTGATGGAACAATGGCAGGTAGCAAATTATGGGCTGCCATGCAATTTGATTTGGCAGATAATTCCTTCATCAGATGCTCTTGGAAATGTTGCCACAGAGATAAAGAATCCCTCTGTCAAGGACACTGAATTTCAATGCATGAAAGAAGCCCTCTGCTCAGCATTTGCCTCATGCCAGGCTTCCACCCGTGTGACAGAACAAATGTGAGTAAAGCTTTTCACAAATTTTCTCTGCACTGAGCCAAGGTGAGGCATTCATTTGTTTTTAAACTCAGTTCTCAGTATTTTATTGCTCTGCGTCTTCCAATTTGGCACCCACACTGCCTGGCAGAGTCAGGAATGTGGAATTAACAGATTACGATAGGTCAGTTCTAGAACTCTGCGTTTGGCACAGCGGCCCTTGTGTTGACATTTGGACAAGAAAATGTACTGTAAATCCAGATGTTTGAAGAGAAAAAGCCATACATTTTAAATTCCAGTTACAGCTCCTGCTTCTCTTGACCTACCTGCACACCATGAGGTGCATGAGCAATTTGTCCTGCTGGAAATACATTTTTCCATACACCCACCTTTGCCACTGTAACTGTCACTCTGGAAAACAAGGAATCCAGTGTCACAGATTGAAAATAAAGTTTTTCTCAGACGATCACTAAAGATAATGTATTTACTGCTTCGGTAAACATATACGTATGTGTATATCAATAGATGCTATGAGGCAGCCTGTAACTTCTGCCTGATCTTACGTAGGCCTATAAATAATTCCATCCATTCATCTTTCATACTCAGACTGAAGAATCATCACTGTGGAACTTCACAGACACAAATGGCGCTTTTCCACCGCATGGTATCAGCTCGACTCGACTCAACCATACTATCTATGGACTCAACTCGCATTTTTGGCGTTTCCACCGCATTTTCATGGTACCTGGTAGCGGCTGCTTTTTTGGTAGCGGCTGCTTTTTTGGTATCGCCTCGCTCTAGGTTCCAAGCGAGCTGAGCCGATGCTAAAAGGTGACGTCGGCAGACGGCCGGCCACTGATTGGCCAGAGACTATTGTCTGGCCAATCAGTGGCCAGAGACTACCGGCTTCATTCATTTTGAGTGTGCAGCCTTCTCTGGCTCTCTTTCATTTGATTTGCATCACAGATCCGAATTTATTTTCCATATATTCGCTAAGCTCACCCAGTGTTGGTTGTTGGGGAAGTTACTTTTAACATACGAGAGGAGACATGTAGGGCAGCTAGCAGCTAGGCTAAATAGTAGCCAGCTGGGACAGACATGATAGCGAGAGATTACATTACAAGCCTCGGACTGAACTGATTACCTCAATAAAATATTCAGGCTGAGACACGGCTTGCATTTGAAAACACGTATCCTGAAACAAGCACTAAACAGTCAACTTTATCATGCCCGTGTTTACGTGCATAGGGATGTACGTGACGCATCCCTACAGCTGACTGTGTGGCAGAGTCACACATCGGGACAACAACCATGCCTTTTAATGGCCCGTATATTCTTCTACTTCTTTTAGCAAACAGATACAAGGGGGGTATTTCTTAAACATTTTTCATCCGTGTTTTTGGCGGTTGGTTCAGTTAATAGTGCAACAACTGCTCGTAATTTCTGCTTTGCTACTTTGCTCCGGAGTAGGCTTTCAGCCCCTTACGACGACCCCGCCCACGTTCAGCAGGTACTATTTGCGGTGGAAAAAGACCCGTGCTGCTACCAAACCAAGTCGAGTCGAGTTGAGTCGAGTCGAGCTACATGTGCGGTGGAAAAGCGCCAAAACACACACACACCACCCCTCCATGTGCAGTTGGTCCCCACAACTCCTCCCCAACCGAAACTCATTGTTTTTTTCTTTCTCTTGACAAACACACGGTCTAGTGTAACCATTACCCCATGTTGCTGCTTCAAAAGAAGTCAATATATATTGCCTGCCTCATATATTGGTCTGCCTCAGTAACTGCCTGGCAGGCCGACAAGCAGAGAGTGCACTCTTTTGTCTCAAGCCTTTCAAAGAAGCATGGTTGTAGCTGCCAACAAAGAAACAGTAGCTTTAAAGGAATGCACCTGCCTGTGTACACAGAGGGATGGTCTGGTTGACAGTTCAGCACTGATGCAGTAAAAATGCCCCCTTAGAGTAATAAGTCTTGTACAGAATAAGCCCAGCACGATTGACCCGGCTTACTGAGACTGACTAAAAACTTGTTTCTTGGTGACGTATTAACCTGTTGCATTCTTGTCATCTGAGCTCGTCATCTGAGATGAAATGTGGTGCGGTGAGATTTTCTGAAAGCCATTCTCCTGAGTGATTAACTGGGCGATGATGTAAACTGGGTGAAACTCAGTGTAGAAATTAGGCTTGTTGTTTTAATGTTAACAATGGACCCAATACAATATAAAATAATAAAGATTGGCTATGATGGTGCTGGCTACATTAGTTGCCTGTCTCACTAAACAACCCCACTTAATCCATACCTTTTCCTTGCACCTTTTTAAAATGTATATGAGCTCAGTATGACATGAACTGCTCTTGGCTGCTCAGCATGATTTCCTTTTCAAGACTGTCAAATGAGGCAATTTTTTTTTGTTTATGCTTACAGTCTAACAGACATCTGGAGGAGACCCCTGTCCAGCAGGGACTCTATGGCTTGTCAATTTTGAACAATGACTCACTGATCTGACTTTTCCCCCCTAGCCTTCCTCCCCTGCAGCTGTTCACTTGTGCTATGGGCCATCAGAGCACTGGGGGAGAATATAATGACATGGGTTACATACAATAGCCTCGAGAACAGGATGCAGCAGACCAGTAAGTAGCCTTAAGGCTTTTAATATAATATTTAGTAAATATGTATAAAAAAACCATTGAAGGGATAGGCTATCTTTACAACAATAAATAGGATTGTGGAGTCAGTGGAGGATGACAGTAAGCCAGTTGCCATAAGGAAAACATTCACAATATTAGGCTAATAAAGACATAAGAGTATAGGCCTAGGCCTAATATGAATTTACGGCTAGGCCATATGAACCTGAAAAGGTGTGTCAACCGAGATGATATAGTCTAGGCTATTTCCACCTTCCAACCCAGTTCTGGTCATGACATTATGCTACTGGCATTTCCACAGAATAGACAATAAATTAAGAAACTCAATAAAGAATAAACCATATGGCTGAATTAAACATGAGAAAGCCTCGCCACAGCCCTTGACATGACTTCCAAATCATTAGTCACAAAAGATTCTGGGTGGGACTGGAGTAAAACTGTACCCTGCGTGTATCAAGAGGAACAACAGCAGCACTGCCCGCCCGGTATGACAGCGCTGCTGCTGCTGCAACAACCTCTACTCACTCGCGTGACTCCGGGAACGAGCGTCACGCACATTATCCGGTTAATTTACATACATAACGCCGCCCAGGGGGACGAACATGATAATCCACCATCGATTGAAAGCAAACCGTACGGAGGTGAGGCAAAAACAGCCGAGAAAAAGTTTGAACGGGAGAGGGCTGCTTTAAAAATCAAGCAAAGTGTTTCGACAGAGACGAGGAGGCGCTTGTCGGGCTCTTTGCCCCACTTTTTGGGATTACGAGATGGACGCTTTGAAATCCGCTGGAAGGGCAATTATACGGAGCCCCAGCATCGCCAAACAGTCGTGGGGTTCGGGCAAACATAAAAGTGAGTATTCAGTGGTTCAGTGCGTGACCGCGAAGGCGTTAGCTGGTGCCAATACGGCTGAATGGGGGGTAAAACCAAGCTAGCCTTGACAAGGAGCTAACATTTACAACCTGCGTTTACTCAGCGGCACTTTACAACTCCTCGCCAGCTACAGTTGTTCGGGTAGTGAATAGCTGTCAGCTGGCGAGTGTGTTATAGTATAGACGTAAACACTCACATAAACTGGACATTTAAACATTAGAGCGAGTGTTTACAGTCTGAAATATTGTAATTATGCTTTTGAACTTGACAGTCAAAGTGACAGCAGCGCACCACGGCTCGTGCACCGACTCCCGTGGAGTGCACGGCAGTGGCAGACAGGCTGATCGTGTCGTAGGTTGAGGCGAAGGAGCGGCTTGGTTATTATTTCTCCACCCTGCTGTCCTAAAGCGGACGCATGTCACGACCAAAGTTTGAGACTAGTGCTGTGAAATCCTGTCTGCCACGTCACTCCGCCGACTGACTGACACGGCTTGGAAATGTACAACAGGAAGGCTCTGTGGGGAGTTGGTTGAAACACTGTGAGAGGAATGATAGGATGAGTGGCCGTCTTCTTGGCTAGGCTGTGCAATCCTAGCAACGCACTGTTGCAACGCACTGTTGCTAGGCAATTCACTTTGTGAAACAAAAAGAGAGGCTGTGTAAAAAAAAAGGAATGTTTGCAGAGTCAATCTTACTAGGGGAGTCCTGTTAATCCTTTTGCTAAGCCTGTGTTATAGAGGTGTAATTATCTTGGGAGCAGCCTTAGGTTTTGCTTGGGGGTTTCCATGTGATGCTACTGTCTGCTGCTTTGCAATATGTGTACAGTGTACAGCCAGGCAGCTGACTGACAGTGCTGCTGGCGTGGCTCCACATGCAGGCTGAGCTGCCTAGACCCCCTATTATGTTTGCCTACACAAAGGGGGAATGTCCCCCTCCCCCCTTTTTTTCATAGACAATGGAGCAGTTGGCAGCAAGATGTCACACGTGCCAGGCAGTGCAGTCGATGCTTTGTTTTGGTCCCGTCCCCCCTCCACATCTGACCAGCCAGTGGTTACAGAGAGCTAAGGTCCAATCAATACCTTATGCTGGAAACCTTGACTCCATATTCAATCCGTGGCAAAAGATCACAGCCCTTCACTCATTCTGCTGCCTCCACAGATAGACAGAGTCTGGTATCATTTTACATCCGTTATATATATGTCTTCACCCATAATTCCCCAATCATTGCTGTTTTGTCCTCCTGTGATGATGTAATGGTTCATTTCCCCTCCTTTTTAATTTTAATCTGTTGATATAATCATAGGCTTGATTGTAGTTCAGTGGGCACCAATGGGCTGCAGAGTCATGCAAAGTAGGAAACCTGTTTCATCTTGTAGAGTCGACTGGAGTAAGTTCCTGCTCCAAGGTGGACCCTGTTTTTTTATCTCTTTTTAAATGAGATGTATTTACTCGGTATGACTGGTCCACAGACTCTGGTATTCTTTTAATAAAACTGCCCTGTGTCTCCTTAAGGGTCGCTGCATGTCAAGATTATATAGCGGACACTAGACATCTGCGTTGCCCTTTATTTGTCTTCCTTTTGCAGTCGTTTGCATCTGCAGCCAGGGGAAGAATGTGTCAGCTATGTCATTTCCTGCGTGGTGTTGCAACGGCTCGATTACTTTTTGGTCTGCTGCTGCTGAGCCATGCCATCCAAATAGTTTGAAGGGGGAAGAAGAAATGGTTTACAGCATGTAACATCAGCCATCTTTTTAGGTCACGACAGCCCCAATTTTTTTTTCTTTTTTTTCCCACACATTTCGTCTGAAATGTGTGGGCGGCAGAAAATCCCTGTCTGTATTGAAAGAGAGACAGTTCCCCCCCACGTTCCCTGGTCAAGGAGATGTCTTCTGTTGGTTGGTTTGTCAATATCAGGATGTTAGTCGAGCCCTGCTGATGGCTAACGAGGAGTGCGTGTATATGAACTTGTAACCCGTCGACCTGCCCTGCATCATAGTTAACACCTATGTGGATATTTATGAACAGTTCTCCATCAGGAATACACATAAACTTAAATAAATAAATAACGAAGGCATTTGATTTCAAAGGAAAGAAAAAGACATGAGAAAAAATTACAAAAAAGGTGTAGGCTTAAGCTTTGGTTCATTATACCTAACTTTATTACAAAACTACTATAGGTACACAAACGAATCAAAAGAATACACTTCTCAAAAATAAGACACAAACAAAATGGAAGTTGTAAACGTAAATACAAAATTGATCAAAAGGACCCTTCATATTTGATGAACACCATATTTTTTATTTCCATATCAAAACTGTTCCACAAGTGAACTCACTCTGTGAGTGAGCCAATGTGTTTGATACTGCCAGCGGAGATGCTAGCTGGGTGTAGGTGTTGACTAATTTGCATTTTGTACATTATTCATTCAATAGTGTCACTGCAGCACTGACAGAAGTAGGAGTTGGTGTTAAATAATACATCTGTTGCTTTAATGGTGAATGACTGACATTATAGAACTTAATAACCTTCTTCTCTTTGACAGTATGTGGGCCCTGCACCTCTGGCTATGGTCAGTCAGTGTCCCCCTGGCCTGAACAAAGTCATCCAAAGGGAGGGGGGGCTGCCAGGCTGTAATGGAGATTGCTTCCCAGCAGGATTCCCTTTATGGAGTTGTAAAGCCCTCGCTGATTTATAGCCCCGTTAGATCTTCTGTATCTGTAAGCTTCTGTGTGCCCAGTCACATGTGAGTGTGGTTTGTGGACGGGATTGCACAATCGTGCTTTGTCACTGTTTCTACAAAAGGGACAATTTTATAATTTTGTGGGGGGAAATAGATTTTTGACATTCCATTGTTTCAGCTGACACTGCGGGATACTTCAAACATTGGAGTCGTTATCTTTAACTGGCGCAGGCTAAAATGAATGGCAAATTGCAGTGTGATGGCTTTGTAAAGCCTGGGCAGATCTGTTTGCAACTGTTATTCACTTTGGCTTATTGCATTCAGTTGCCAAAGATTTGGAAAAATGTATATCTGTTCCCATGTTTTATTATTGAAGAGTAAACACTTCTTCCATTTCTGTGTAAACTGCTAAATTGGCTCCTAAAAGCAAGTCCCCCACTAAGATGGTTGTTGTTGTTTAATTTGAGGAAAATTCATCTTTAATTTGCCCCACTTTGTTAGGGACTAATACTTTTGGAAGACCATCTCACAGTTCACCTTCCTGCTTAGAAATAATTGATGTAATCTCCTTCAGCCATATGTTTAGACATATGGTCTGCGTGGTGGTTCCCAGTTCTTTAGCTTCATTGCCAGTAGATTTTGGTGACTACTTAAACACTGTCTGATACTTTAAAAGCGATGGGGGAAAGCTCTTTAAATAACAATTGTTTACAGCAATCTCAGCCTGGGAGTATTTACGAGGCACAAATGACCGGATTGTACTGCAGGAGGCAAGATAAGAGCAGTGCTCTAAAAGCATGAGGATGATACTACAGTCGTTATAGCCTTTCTTTTCTCAAAGGTGTCAGTCAAGCTGGGGGAGATTTATGGACGTCGTTTAGGAGTTTTGTCACTAGACTGCAATGAAACTCAAGTAGTTGATAAAGCAACCTTCTCCCTCCACCCTTGTGAGCATGTCATTCAGGTAAGACTTGCTCTGTTTTCACCCCCCCCCACCCCACCCCAGCCCAAACTAGTGATTGTACCAAGGCTTGTGTCTGTTCATTTTTTCTTTAACATTGCACAATGTAAATGTGGGTGTGTCAGAGAAGTGAGCATTTACAAAGGTATATAATCATAACTGAATGAACAAACTTTCTTCAAAGGAAATTGGATTCCCTGGAACACTGTTTGAAGTTAGAAAGCTACCTAAAAAGTTACTGTTCCACTTTACAGCGACAGGGCCCACAGTTTTGTTTACAAATACAGGTCCTTCTCAAAAAATTAGCATATTGTGATAAAGTTGATTATTTTCCATAATGTAATGATAATAATTGAACTTTCATATATTTTAGATTCATTGCACACCAACTGAAATATTTCAGGTCTTTTGTTGTTTTAATACTGATGATTTTGGCATACAGCTCATGAAAACCCCAAATTCCTATCTCAAAAAATTAGCATATCATGAAAAGGTACTCTAAACAAGCTCTTAACCTAATCATCTGAATCAACTAATTAACTCTAAACACCTGCAAAAGATTCCTGAGGCTTTTAAAAACTCCCAGCCTGGTTCATTACTCAAAACCGCAATCATGGGTAAGACTGCCGACCTGACTGCTGTCCAGAAGGCCATCATTGACACCCTCAAGCAAGAGGGTAAGACACAGAAAGAAATTTCTGAGCGAATAGGCTGTTCCCAGAGTGCTGTATCAAGGCACCTCAGTGGGAAGTCTGTGGGAAGGAAAAAGTGTGGCAGAAAACGCTGCACAACCAGAAGAGGTGACCGGACCCTGAGGAGGATTGTGGAGAAGGGCCGATTCCAGACCTTGGGGGACCTGCGGAAGCAGTAGAAACATCCAGAGCCACCGTGCACAGGCGTGTGCAGGAAATGGGCTACAGGTGCCGCATTCCCCAGGTCAAGCCACTTTTGAACCAGAAACAGCGGCAGAAGCGCCTGACCTGGGCTACAGAGAAGCAGCACTGGACTGTTGCTCAGTGGTCCAAAGTACTTTTTTCGGATGAAAGCAAATTTTGCATGTCATTCGGAAATCAAGGTGCCAGAGTCTGGAGGAAGACTGGGGAGAAGGAAATGCCAAAATGCCTGAAGTCCAGTGTCAAGTACCCACAGTCAGTGATGGTCTGGGGTGCCATGTCAGCTGCTGGTGTTGGTCCACTGTGTTTTATCAAAGGCAGGGCCAATGCAGCTAGCTATCAGGAGATTTTGGAGCACTTCATGCTTCCATCTGCTGAAAAGCTTTATGGAGATGAAGATTTTGCATTTTGCAACAAGACCTGGCACCTGCTCACAGTGCCAAAACCACTGGTAAATGGTATTACTGTGCTCAATTGGCCTGCCAACTCTCCTGACCTGAACCCCATAGAGAATCTGTGGGATATTGTAAAGAGGAAGTTGAGAGACACCAGACCCTACACTGTGGATGAGCTTAAGGCCGCTATCGAAGCATTCTGGGCCTCCATAACACCTCAGCAGTGCCACAGGCTGATTGCCTCCATGCCACGCCACATTGAAGCAGTCATTTCTGCGAAAGGATTCCCGACCAAGTATTAAGTGCATAACTGAACATAATTATTTGAAGGTTGACTTTTTTGTATTAAAAACACTTTTCTTTTATTGGTCGGATGAAATATGCTAATTTTTTGAGATAGGGATTTTTGGTTTTTCTTTACTTTTTTACCAAAATCATCAATATTAAAACAATAAAAGGCTTGAACTACTTCAGTTGTGTGTAATGAATCTAAAATGTATGAAAGTCTAATGTTTATCAGTACATTACAGAAAATATTGAACTTTATCACAATATGCTAATTTTTTGAGAAGGACCTGTATATTCTAGTCTTCTGTTTGGTCCCAGGTGCCTCAAGAAATGTTGGGTTTGACTTATGATAGAATTAATCAATTCTAAGAATTACATGTAGGGTAAATATGTTTTGTAAACTGGCTGCAGGCTCTGCAAATATAAACAAATCCCCCTCCCCTAAAACTACATACCTTTAAGGCCCTAATATACTCATAACAATGGCTTGTAGAAAACCCTTGTAAGGAAATCTTATGAAATACACATGACGACACATCACCCTTTGCGTTAAAATGTATACCTTGTATATATGCAGTAGGTTGTTATTATTATTAATGGAAGATTCCTTTACTCCTCATTGACCTGTCTTCCTTCCCACCACCTGTGTGTCTGTCTGACTGCTGCTGCAAGATGAAACATGTCCCCTGCCTAGAAGCAGCACTTAAAACACATTTGAGTAAACTCGGTGCAAAGAAGAGATTTGCAGAGGAGCCGCTGACATGCACGACTCACACTCTCTGCGACACATTGTGTAAATCTGTGTTCCTGTGGTGAAACACTGATTGGCTGAACAAGAAGGATATTCATCAGGCCTCGGGGCAAACTATTTGACTTGGAACAAAGAATCACACAGTCAGAACAAAGGAATGGTCTATTTGTTTTGTTTTTCCTCCGATGCTATTCCTATTGTGTTTGATTGGTATGAGAGCCTCATGGCTCCTCTCAGTTTACTGTAACTGACACCTGACCCTGGACCTGTTGAAT
Source organism: Hyperoplus immaculatus (assembly GCA_949357725.1). Classification (NCBI taxonomy): domain Eukaryota; kingdom Metazoa; phylum Chordata; class Actinopteri; order Uranoscopiformes; family Ammodytidae; genus Hyperoplus; species Hyperoplus immaculatus. Next base: position 11,918,823 of record OX442363.1, on the reverse strand, counting down.
TGGGTCCAGGTAGGATCCTAATCTGTTGCTGCAGGTGTGTCATGATGATAGTTGCAGTTGTGTGACAAATGATCTAAGACCCCCAAATATTCCAATTAGACAAAGTAAAGCAAACAATCCTTCACATTTTAGAAGGTAGAATCAGACAATGTTTGCTCTTTTGCTTGAACCTACTACTGAACTTTGAAATGTTTATGAAACCCATAACACTGATGATCATAAATTACCTGTAAAAGCAAATGAGACCATGAGCGCAACTCAATTTTAATATATTAGTTTTTATTAATGCCTTTGCACACACAGGTCCGATTTTTCCTGGAAAACTTGGACAAAACGATGTACGGCAGGCAGAGCGGTACATCCTGTGTTTATGGACAGTACTTAGTCACAGTTAACTTTGCTTCACCATCGTCATATTGCCATTTTTAATCGTACATAGTCACATATAAACATTACCTCATCGTAACGCATCTGTTGTCTCTTCATGGAAGTATTCACTCGCATCCTGAACAAATGCATGCGCTTGGGCGCTGGTGTTGTAATAACACTACTGCTTTTGTCCAAATGTTCAACAAAAACTGAAGTCTCCTCGTAGCTACTTTAAACAAAATTATTAATTTGATTCGTGGATCATTGCGTTATTTTTATTTCAATTGAAATCAAAATCTGCTTTTTCACCTTCAGCTGCTGGTAAACTGGTGGCCGACAGGCAGGCTGCCAGTGTTGGTGGTTCTTCTGACTGTATTTTAGTCAGGTTAATCGGACTGGGTCTTACTTTAGTTTATTTTTTAGACCATTTCTGACCATTGCCTTTTGAGATGACGTGCAAGTATCTTGTTCATGCATAGACTTGAAAATGTAATCCAATCTGCTTTCTAAAAATGGCATTTCTATTTGTTGTCATTGGAGTGGCAGAAGCTGCAGCTTACAGAGCGCTGTGGATCGGTTTCATAACCCTGCTTCTGCTGGAGAGTACATTGTGGCCTCAGCCGGTCATCAGCTGTAATCCCCGACTGGCAGGACCACTCATTTCCCCTCCTTTTTCCTCTTCCTCAATTTCGTTCTTTTGAGTGGATTTAGCCAATACTGAAAGACACGTGTCTCAATGTTACGGCTTAGGACATGACTATTTAAGACTCTTATCCTCTGCAAATCCTTTACTATGCCCAACTGGAATTGTTTTGGAGGGTCAACAAATTAAATACTGGTGATGATAGTGTACACAGTATTGGAAGCGTTCCTTTGTATAATATTGGGAATGCTCTATAGTTCAGTGCAGATATTTAAGCCCTGGCGTCCAAGGACAGATGAAAAGGTCACATGCTGCTGGGCACAAAGGATCCACCGCTGGCTGTTCATCTTACTTACTTTGCATCGATTGCTCCTTTTAGTGAGGCCAGCCTGTACTTTATGCCTCTGTGGTCATTTGTATCTAATGCCTCTGGCGTATTTTTGTATGTCGCACGCACAAAGAGACTTTGACCATGGTTTTCCGTCCGATGACAAGTCAAACATTTCCTGTATTCTTTTGCACAGAAGCTGAGGTTGAGAGTGGGAACAATAGTGCTGGATCAGGCTTTGTACCAGGCAGGGACAGACAGCGACAATGGGCCCATGTGTAGTAGTAACACAATTTCCCTATTTTATTAACACTGAGCCTTTCTCTTCCTAACAATATAACAATGCTCTGATGATGATGGTGCTCATCTCAGACCCACACCAAAATCAGTCAATCAGGCCTGAATAGAATATACAATAGTTACATTCATGCCTCCGTTACAGTCACTAAAGGTGATCAGCAATATAGAAGTGTAAGGCTTGACTTTCTTTGTGGCATGCATAGTAAGAAGTTGTTTAAGACTCTCCCTCAAGAAGCTTTCTGCTGTGTCTCTGTTTCAGTCCAGGCATCCTTTCCTTATCTGAGTCGGCAGTTTCTAAATGAGCCCAAAGTGTCCTCCTGATTGGAATCTAATCATGCTGGTATAGGTTTTTTTCTGCATTGTGAGATAAGAGGAGGTGATCTCGCCACAGGTCTGAGGTCAGCTGAGGCCTTAAATAGCTGAGGATACATGAGCAACTTTAGTTTTATGGTGATTGGCTGCAGTTTGGCTTTAATATAGTACATTGGGAACTATTGATCTTTAAGCTTTTGTTTTTAAAAGTCGTTTGTGATTTGTCTTTTAGGTCATGTCTGGTCATATTCTATATTATTACTATACAACATCTGCCTGATTTGGAAGAGGTAGTGGGTCAAGTTGTGTCAGGAATGACAGAGTGCAACAATCGATTGTTTATCTTGTGTAGTGGGAAATTTTTCACGACAACAGACGCCTTATCTTGAACAATTCACAACATCCCTAGGGATCATAGTGTCCCCAGTATCATAAACACTGCTTTGGACCCCATACTTTTGTCACAAATGTGTTTCTTAGCACTTCCTTACCATTGACAAGCACAGACGGCAAGCGAATATCGGTTAGTGATGATGACCAACCTGTAGTTTTTCCCTGTCTCTCTGCCAAATCATGGTACAAGTTTGTCACTCTGAAAGCCGCCTAATCCAACAGTGACCATCCCAAACCCTGTGTAAAACAAACAAAGGATTGATACTACTGAGTCCTCTGTGTGTGTGTGTGTGTGTGTGTGTGTGTGTGTGTATCTCTGATTTTAAACCACTTGAGTGAGTCACACCTTTGTGATTTAAGAGATTTCTGCTGATGAGTCAGGAATCTCTTTTAAGCACTTCCTTAAGACATACTTTTATCGGAGAGCCTTCTCTGCTTTATTTGAGGTTTTAATTCCCTCCAACTGTCTTTTTAGTTAATGTAAAGGTGCTTCTCTCCCTTATTTTTGCCTCTTCTTCATTCATTCATTTCATTGATGTTTTTAACCAAACTGTTAAATAACTGTCTCATTTTAAAATGTGATGACTTATGACTGTCTGTTTGATTTTGACAATCGCTTTCTAAACTAAAGTTATTCTGTATCATTATTATTTGTACACATGACACTTTCCTTATGTTAGGATGAACTGGGGGGGGTGTAGTTTGGAGTTGATTCCATGCTCCCAAAATGTATTGTGTATCAATCTTCTGCTGAAAATAGTCCCTGACAAATCCAACCTTTTCCATAATTGTTGGTCCGCCCTTTGCACCCGAACATGAGGGCATGTCTTTGATGTACGCACGCACGCACGCACACACAGCTTTTTTCAACATCCCATGGTGACGCACATCTCGGACCAAAGCAAAATACTTGAGAACCTGGCCCTGCTACTTGCCAGGTTTTAATGCCAGTTTCCCTAATCTGACGGCAAGCATGTTTTAGAACAAAAGAGAGCCCGGTGGAGATTTATTCATGTCTGTGTCCTCTCACTTATTCACCAACGCCTGTTCAACACCACGCAGAGAGAGCTCTCGGTGCTCAGAAGCTCCTTTCGAATCTCCACAAAGGGGAAAGTGTTGATGCAGCAGGCTCGACCCGTGGAGCCCGCTGGATTAAAGGCCCTTTGTTTTTGTAAACCAACCTTGAGTGCCTGGACTTGAATTTTTTCTGACTTTTAAAAAAACTTACTTTATTTATATATATTTTCTGAAATTATGCATACAAACATCAAAACATACACCCCACATCCCCACTACCCATAGACACCCTAGTGAAAGCCTGAAAAGTCGTTATTTGTGTTTGTGTGTTCATGACGGACTCAGTTGAATATACATCGGCTGATACTCTGACTTGAACATAAACTCCTTCTGTTTTGATGTGGTAAAATGCAGTAGGTCTGACTCACTGTCAAAGTCCTGTCACCTTCCAATTGTTTGTTTTTTCAGTTGAGAAATGCGTCACTGATTGCGTAGAGGACTGGTAATTCTAATCTTTAACCCTGTGAAACCCAAGCATTGATTTTGTTGATGTTCTCCTTTTTAAAATTGTTTTAGCAAGGATCAGGATAATATATTTAAAAAAAGTAAAAAATTCCTGAGGATTTTGAGAAAACGTTGCAAAATTGCAACAACGGGTCTTAGTGGTTACAAATTTTGGGTTAGGGTTAGAGGGGTAGGGTTAGGTTTAGGGTTAGGGTTAGGGTTAGAGGGTTAGGGTTAGGGTCAGAGGGGTAGGGTTAGGGTTAGGGTTAGAGGGTTAGGGTTAGGGTTGGGGTTGGGGTTAGAGGGTTAGGGTTAGGGGTTGGGGTTAGAGGGTTAGGGTTAGGGGTTTGGGGTTAGGGTTAGATGGTTAGGGGTAGGGTTGGGGTTAGGGGTTGGTTAGAGGGTTAGGGTTAGGGTTGGGGTTGGGGTTAGAGGGTTAGGGTTAGAGGGGTAGGGTTAGGGTTAGGGGTAGGGTTGGGGTTAGGGTTAGAGGGTTAGGGGTAGGGTTAGGGGTAGGGTTAGGGTTAGGGTTGGGGTTGGGGTTAGGGTTAGAGGGTTAGGGTTAGGGGTTAGGGGTTAGGGTTGGGGTTGGGGTTGGGGTTAGGGTTAGGGTTTAGGGGTTAGGGTTACCCTTTTTATCTTTTGCAGATCTCACACATGTATATACTGTAAATTATTATACCATAAAGCGACACTGGGATTCAATGGGAGTAATTTTTCAAAACAAAAGTGTTGTATTTGTGTTATAGTTTTAGGCTAAAGTTTAAGGTTATTTAGTTTTATATAAAACTAACTGACTTTAAACCTTAAACTTTAGTGAACTTTAGCTTAAAACACAAATAATACACAATTTACTCATGATAAGTGATTGGGCCTTTTGTTTTGAAAAATTACTCCCATTGAAGCCCAGTGTTGCGTTTTTGCAACATTAAAAGAAATCACTGAAAATCATGTAAATTTAACTTTTTTAGTTTGGTTATTAAAGTAATATGTTACAGAACAACTTTACAATACAGGAAAAAAATATTAAAGGTCAAGTACTTACTTGGAAAATTGTTAAAATTGATCCAACAGAGAGAGCTGAGAGCTCAGTGGGAGTCATCCATGTTGTTTGAATGTGAAATGTTGCTGTTCTTACAATATTAATATGTTCCCGCCAAAATTGGTGATTTGATACATTGTATAGTCTGGAGTGCTGGAATATGTAGTATTTGTGTACATTTAGTCCTGGAAAATGACTACAAAACAGCTTCCAATAGATGTTGCAAATTTACAACAGTGGGTCTCAGAGGGTTAATCCATCTTTGTCCGTCCTCAACTTTTGGAAAACTGCGGCTTGTATTAAGATAATCTTTTCCATCAATTTTCCAAGCAGAGGAACACAATTTAAGTTAGCTGGGTGCCAGCTATAGATGGCATTGATAAAACGACTAAGTTGTCAGGATGGCACTGTGATGATTTGTGTTTTTGGTGCCTGTGTTGTTGTAAGCACATCTCCTTCTCTCTGCCAGCCCCAGAGTATTACATTATTTAACTCGCACTCACAAAGCATAGCAGAGCGCTCCGGCTGTTTCCACGGTGATTAAACTATTGCAGCTCTCTAATTGTCCATTAGTTTTGTTGTGTGCTGTGAATTGATGGTGGGAATTCTGACTAGTTGCCTACATTTGCATTAATTTCCTAGTATTTGACTTATGACACGATAACTTCACTTCCCATTTTCTCTATTGTCTGCTTGCTCTTCATTTATGAATGTCCCCTCACCACCACCACCACCACCACACTGTCTGACTGTAGTCTTGAGCAGATCTCTCTCCATTACTGTTGCTGCCTGTCTACAGGAAGAGTGATAGTGATCCTCCCTGAACCTTTCTTGCCCATATTGCCTTCTTAATTTCTTCTTTGTCTGGTCATTAACCAAGACATCCACCAGTCCTTGTCATGCTCAACTCTCAAATCCAATTGATTATAATTCCAGAGACCTCCATGCCTGTCTTGCCTCTCCAGATCTTTTTTCGGCATCGAAAGTGCCCAACTCACTCTTTAGTTTTAGCTTTATTTAAACTTCATCTATGTCTCGTCTTTTGGTCAAATTATCGCATCTTAAAGAAGAGACTAAGACCTTTCTAGAGTATTGTCTGACAGTCGGTGCTCTCTGACAACAGACAGACTCTGTGTCTTGATTTCTGCTAGCAGGTTCGTTGAACTGTTGTTAGTACACCACACAAGCTTCAGTAACTGTCACTGTCCCCCTTTCCTTTTCAGAGAAAATTCTGAGGAAACAGAAGTAATGGGTTACGTGGTATGATGTGACGTAAGCCCAGTCTAAGGAAATCATTTTAGTTTTTGAGAAGGGGTTTTGACCTGTTGGCTACTTTCTTTGAAATGGTAATTCAATTCAACTTGATATGCGAAAAATTTAAGCAACTTCAATTTTATTTTAAAGTAATTGCGATATTCTCATGCAATCTGGCCAACACACAGCTTCTTAGTGAAGAAACATTACTGCTTAAATGATGTTCCTGCTTTGTTTTTTATACACCTTTGAAACACATAACACTGATGATCATAAATGACCTGTAAAAAGCAAACAAGACCATCAGCGCACTCTATTTTTAGATAGTTTTGGGTATTATTACTACCATTTTTGCTGAAACTAAACATAGCTTGGGGTTCTTATACTGACTAAAACTAACTGATACAAATATATTTTGTCACATCAGTAAAATCTCTAACATGAAATGTGAGCTCAAACATTTGACAACAAAAATCCAATAGTCCAATAGAAAATTTAAATGTTTAATTCAAGATTTTAAAATCAGATTTGTAATTATAAATGAAAGTGGACTGGGGCACTCAATGGAACATCTATCATAAACATGTATTAACCAATCTGGAATTCATAGCAAGTTTAAAAGCTGTTTGGAAAGCTATTAGTGTGCAGCCATTTTGTTATTATTTGAATTAGAGATTGTTATTTTGAATGTACTGATCAAAAGAAAATAGAATGTGTCATCAAAGTTACATCAAAGGAATATTTCCATTCCATGTGTACTATGACATCATCAATACATTCTATGAGTAGAACCAGCTCTACAGCCAGTCAGATGATTTCAAACCTTTCAACAGGTGACACCACTTACAGAAAGCAGATTCTTAAAAAGATAACAAAGGAAGATCACTGATTAAAACAACTGTTCAGTCCATTCATCAGAGACCAACTACAATTGTTAACAGCAGCATTACTTTGAAACTTAAACAGCCAAAGAAAATGCAGCCAGAAAAACACTCAAGAGGATATGACAGGACCTACAGACAGCAAGGCACAGGTAGACCTCATCAGGAAAAACTTCAGGGAGTGCGATACACCTCGTGAAGAAGTTAGGAAGCTTAATGACCTGTTAGATAAAACAAAAGAAGAGTTGGAACGGCAGAAAAGACTAAAAGAAGTTTTTATAAACAGAGAAAAAGAAGCAAACAGAAAGCTAGAGAGGCTGCAGAAGTACAGTGCTGCAGAAACTCTCAGCGCTGCCAAGATCGCTAATCAGGTGAGCGATACAACTAAAAGAAAGAAAAAGAAACTTCTGCAAATTGACTATGAGGAGCTTAAAGTGGCACATATCACCAGCCAAGAAAAGCATACAGCTGAGCTCCAGGGTGAGAAGGAGAAGAACAAACTTCTCAAAGAAGAACTGGATAGACTCAGTGTTTCCCATCATGAGGTCAGCCACAGGTGTGAAACTGATGTCCTCACTGCCAGACAGGAGGCTGACAACCTTAAGCGTGAACTGGAAAACAAAAGCAAGTCACATACATACAAGGTTATTGAGTACTGGCATGTGGTCCACACCTTTCTAGCTCAACAGGAAGCCCTTCGTCAAACGATGGCCAGGGAAATCAATATCCTGCAGCACAACGCCTTTGAGAGGGAGAGGGTTTTCAGGAGAGAGATGGAAGAGTTGAAAGCTCAGCTCAACAGCCAGATCTCGCTCAACCTTGAGCTTTGCAATGAGCTAAAGGCTGAGAGAGAAGAGTACCAGCCATCCAGACAAAACATTGGCACGATTCAGCAGAAGCAAGATGATGAGTCATCCAAGCAGGAAGAGCTTCCCCCTCATGGATCAGCCACAGAACTCCTGGAGGAGGCCAACGTCTGTGAAGATAAGCCACGTCGACACACTGAGTCCCTCCCCAATGAACCAATCCTGGACATTCTGAAGGAGACCATAGTATCTGAGAAGCCGTCCAGGCAATCCCTCCCCATTGAACAAGCCCTAGATTTTCAGGAAGAGGCCGAAGTAGCTGAAGAGAAGCAGGAGGACTCCCTCCCTAAAGAACCAACCTTGGATGGTCTGGATGAGGCCGGAGTATTTGAGGAGGATCCAAGCAGGCAGGAAGAGTCCCTCCGTAACGGACCAGGCCTGACACTTCTGAAGGAGGCAGAAGTATCCCAGGACAAGCCGTGCAAAGAGGAAGAGTCCCTCGCCAAAGAACCAGCCTTGCACATTCTGGAGGAGGCTAATGTATCCGAGGAGAAGCCGTGCAGGCAGTCCCTCGCCATTGAACAAGCTTTGGATACTCTGCTAGAGGCAATCAAATCTGAGGACAAGCCGTGCAGGCAGTCCCTCCCCAATGAGAAAGCCCTAGATTTTCAGGAAGAGGTCGAAGTAGCTGTAGAGAAGCAGGAGGACTCCCTCCCCAAAGAACCAACCTTGGATGGTCTGGATGAGGCCAGAGTATCTGAGGAGGATCCAAGCAGGCAGGAAGAGTCCCTCCCTAACGGACCAGTTCTGGAACTTTTGAAGGAGGCAGATGTATCCCAGTACAAGCCGTGCAAAGATGAAGAGTCCCTCCCTAAAGAACCAGCCTTGCACATTTTGGAAGAGGCTAAAGTATCCGAGGAGAAGCCGTGCAGGCAGTCCCTCCTAATTGAACAAGCTCTGGATACTCTGGAAGAGGCCATACTATCTGAGGAGAAGCCATCCAGGCAGTCCCTCCCCATTGAACAAGCCCAAGATTTTCAGGAAGAGGCCGAAGTAGCTGAAGAGAAGCAGGAGGACTCCCTCCCCAAAGAACCAACCTTGGATGGTCTGGATGAGGCCGGAGTATTTGAGGAGGATCCAAGCAGGCAGGAAGAGTCCCTCCCTAACGGACCAGGCCTGACACTTCTGAAGGAGGCAGAAGTATCCCAGGACAAGCTGTGCAAAGAGGAAGAGTCCCTCCCCAAAGAACCAGCCTTGCACATTCTGGAGGAGGCTAAAGTATCCGAGGAGAAGCCGTGCAGGCAGTCCCTCGCCATTGAACAACCTCTGGATACTCTGCTAGAGGCAATCAAATCTGAGGACAAGCCGTGCAGGCAGTCCCTCCCCAATGAGAAAGCCCTAGATTTTCAGGAAGAGGTCGAAGTAGCTGAAAAGAAGCAGGAGGACTCCCTTCCCAAAGAACCAACCTTGGATAGTTTAGATGAGGCCGGAGTATCTGAGGAGGATCCAAGCAGGCAGGAAGAGTCCCCCCCTAACGGACCACGGCTGAAACTTCTAAAGGAGGCAGAAGTATCCCAGGACACGCCCTGCAAAGAGGAAGAGTCCCTCCACAAAGAACCAGTTTTGGATATTCTGAAGGAAGATAAAGTATCTGCGGAGAAGCCGTGCAGGCAGTCCCTCCCCATTGAACAAGACCTAGCTATTCTGGAGGAAATCACAATCAAACCACCCACTGAACTTCTTCAGGCAGAAGTCTATGATGGTAAGCTCCCAACAACAGAGAAAACAAAGAGAACTTCAATCTGGAAGAGAGTCCGCCACTTTCTGGGGTTGAGGAAACCTCAGAAGTGGAAAGAGTAGAAGATGTCAACATTCAACAATGGCACCTGAGCTTACTTTCCCTCCAGCACCCAATAATCTGCCAATGGATTAAAAAGAATAAACATCAAAAACAACAAAACATGCAATAAAATGATAATTCCTGAATATACGGTTGTTTTCTGTAGTAATTGAAAAGTTAAGTTGTGTTTTCCAATAAAAAGTTTTTATGGTTATGGGTAACGCACACTATGAATATTGAGCCTATTTAGAATATGTTTTGGCTAGGACAACTGGGGCCGTATTCACAAAACATTTTAAGGCTAAGAGTAGGTCCTAACGTGCTGATTTAGGAGTAACTCTCAAAAATAAGGGGTGTTTCACTCCTAATTTTAGGACTCCTAACTTTTTAAGATAAGTGTAATTCACAAAGCATTTTAGCGCTAAAACTAGCTCCTAAATCTATGAAAAGCTAAGAGTCCTCCAGAGGACTCCTAAGTCACTAAGAGTAAATCACAGACAACCATTTGATGGTGTTTTGGAGAGATTTAATGCTAGTGAGCTTTACAAAAGGTACCTTTAATAGCTGTAAGGGTTTATTGATCTTAGTAAAGCTATATTTAGAAAGTATAGACACATTTATATATATTATATTTATATAAAAATTATTTATTAAGTTCCTTTTCCTGCAGTTGCTTTGGGTTTATGATGCACTGAAAGTTACTGTTGGTGTCACGTTTGGGCTTAATTTCCTACTAGAGTAGGCCTATATGTGGCACTTCGCAGCATCTCCTCCGTTCCACAGATCCGCTACTGTATAGTTGCGCGTCTCGCTTTTTTCCTTCCGCATGCACTTTACGATTTCGCCGGCTGTTGTTTCTAAATTGTGAATTTCCTGGTTTGTCGCTGTCTGACTATTGCTGCATAGTCCGCCGTTGAGAGAAATACAGTGAGAGTGCATGGCGTGCAGCTGTGGCGCTATTGTAAGCTAATTGTGAACGAAGGTGTGGGCAACCCTGCAGTATCTTGGTTTCATGTTAAATCAGTGTCACTTTATTAATTGTATATAAAAACTCTTTACTTTAATACAGCGACACAATATGGATATCTCCTACAGTGTTTCTATCATAAATTCACTCTTATGGACTCATTCCCTCTGAAGGAATGAACATGACGTCATCCATAGCAACAGGGTCAACCACGCCCTCTATTCTTAGTTTAGGAGTCCCTCCCATTCCTTAGTAAAAGTTGGTCTTATCAGCTTTGTGAATAGGTTTTAAGAAATTACTCCTTACTAAGAACTTTTAGTGCTCCTTAGGAGTACTCTTAGCGCTAAGATCAAATGTTTTGTGAATACGGCCCCTGATCAGGGCCAATGAACTGATCAGGGTGTTATGAACTGTGTTTACTGTTTAAAGCTGGAGTATGTGATTTCTGATTGGTCAAAATTAACATGAGTTGTACACTTTGACAAATCAGAGTGAGGCTCCGATTCTCTGTTCTTATTGGCTGTTGGGACTGTCCATTCACTTTGGCACGACTTTGTTGGTGTAGAGCGTGTCAGGGAGGGACCATAGGGGAGGGACCAAAGAGAAAAAGTGGAGCGGTTGAGGTATTTGGATTCGAATCTCTATCCCAACTGCCATTTTCTCCCCAAATCCTCCAGCCCAGCTTTAAGTGATTGCTGTATAAATATAGAGTGATTTAACATGTTTATTAACAAAACATATCACTTACTTCTCCTTTGATGGTCATTAAGCACAAATGTTCAATTACCCCAATTTGCAGCCTCTCAAATGTGAGGTTTTGCTATTTTTGTCTTTTTCTATATCATTATAAAACTAGAAAAATCCCGCAGAGATTTTGAAAGTACGGACCACCCGGCGCCGACCGCCAGCCCCGCATCGGCGGCGCCCCACCCGTCTGCCCGGCTCGAACGCTTCTACGAACCGCCGCTGCGCGCTTTCCTAACGCGAGTCCCAAGTTGTGGCCAATTGAAGGTTGCAATCGTGGCAAATCTGTTCAAATGTGATGTTTTTTTAATTGTATTAGTTTGCATGAATGTCTGTCTGCCTATGACAAAATATAGTGTGTATATGTTTAGATGGTAACACTTTATAATAACTATCCGTTGTAACTCGTTAATAGATCATTAGTAAACTCTTAATTAATGATTATTAATGATTTGTTAAGTGTTTGTTAGCAGTTTGTTAAGGATTTATAACAATGGTAGATAGTTAATAGCTTAATAATTGAATCAGTTCATCTGGGAGGTAATCCGAGATACCGACGAGGCTGAAATAGGCTATAGACTATACACAGTGCATGGGCAACTGAGGGCAGCCCCATTTTCAAATATTTTTAAATAAACTCAATACACACTGTGCATGCCATGGACTTGAACGTGACGTGATCAGTTAATCTCGGATTACCTCCCAGATGAACTGATTCAATTATTAAGCTATTAACTATCTACCATTGTTATAAATCCTTAACAAACTGCTAACAAACACTTAACAAATCATTAATAATCATTAATTAAGAGTTTACTAATGATCTATTAACGAGTTACAACGGATAGTTATTATAAAGTGTTACCGTTTAGATTTATGTTTAGATATGATTTTTTATTTTTTTTTAAATGACAGCCATTTAGTTAATTCCTATAATTCCCAATTTTGAATATTCCCAAAATTCCCGAGTGAAAGTTCCCATGGAAAGTTTCCCGAAATTTACCGGAAACTTTCCACCCCTTTGCAACCCTATGAACAGTACTAAATTAAAGTTCAGTTTAGGTTTTCACACCGTGCACTGTCTACAGTGTGATATACTGTAAAATGTAATTATGGATGGCTAAAATTAGCCAGCCAAAAGTTAAGCAAACTGCTTATTTCATGCCCTCCAATCAGAGGTGTCTTGTTTTCTCAACAACAAGCATGGGAAGCCCAATGAAAACTACTACTACTTTGCCACTGTTTGTTTTTCATGTATAGACAGTATTTAATTATTTCTATTTAGGTATGTCATGATCTTTACAAGCCAAAAGTATAAAAAAAAAATTCTGTAATTGACTTTCAGACCCAGGTTAGAGATAAGAGTGGACTGATTAGATGTTGTCCGGTCATCTATGGAGTTCCCTGCTTGCTTCTGACACAGCCAACCTTTTTCAAATATGCAAAATGCATGCTGGGATTATTATCTATGCCAAATTTACACGTTTTACGCCTCTCGGAACGGAAAACCAGAACCGGCCCGAGGCATAAGCGAACTAAACGGTTGCTTAGGGCCCCCGACCGCCAGGGGGGCCCCCTCAAAAAAAATAAAAATGTTTTTTTTTTATTTTTTTTTTTAGTTTGTGTGTTGGATGTTAACATCTTATTATGCAAATGTAAATTATCATACAAAAAAGGAATACAATGTTTTGTTCTAGATAATGAATAGCCTAAAAATGTAATCAGTTCATCTGGGAGGTAATCCGAAATTATCTGATCATGTCACATTCACATCCATGCACAGTGTGTATTGAGTTTATTTAAAAACAATTGGAAATGGGGCTACCCTCAGTTGCCCATGCACTGTGTAGGCCTATAGTCCATAGCCTATTTCAGCCTCGTCTGTGAAAAAAAAGATAGCTTCTTCTGCTTCGTTCCTCTCACTGCATTTAAATGCATTCTTTATATTACAGAGAAATATGTCCCGTAAAAGAAAAAGAGCTCCAAGCCCAACCCAGAGGACCCTCCATAATATTTTATTTTATATTAATATTTTTATGGAAAATCCATGTGTCCTTCTTCAATAGCTTCTAATTCATCTGACCCAGTGTCTCCAAATAATTTGTTCATACACAATTTCTCAGATTTAGCCTCTTAATTTTCCTCTCACAGTTCACCAGATTCATGCATTTCACTTTAAAAAGGTAAAAAAATCTCCCGGGGGGGCATACCCCCGGACCACCCTAGGATGGTCTGGAACTCGCATGTCTAATATTTTCACACAGCTGAACAGTGGAGGCACTTGCGGAAAAACACTGGGTGTGTGACTGACATTTAACAAAGGCCTATAGTTTCGGCAGCGCTAACATTGGAGAGGGGCCCCCTAATGATATTTCACTTAGGGCCCCATGAAGGCTTGGGCCGGCTCTACGGAAAACCTTCGAGAAAACGGGTGGAGCAAGAAACAAATTGATATGTTTGGACTGTACTTGGCAAGATGTGGTGGTAGCCTTGTTTTTGACAGTAACTTGGCCACGACTGATGAATCCATGTGATACAAGAACAAACAAGAACAATGACTGAGAAAGGCCTGGTGTCTCTGATGGTTGCATCGTCTTTTAACTGAAACCTTCCCGTTTGTACTGCTCTGAATGCTATAGCTGTTCTTTAATAAGGATTTAACTGGATGGTCAAGGTTATCTGAAGAAGTTGTATATGAATTGTTTTACGCTTTGGTGTTTCGTTAGAACCGGCCAACAGATCATCACTAATTCTTTATTTAGAAGACGTAGTAGAGTTTATCCAAGCTTGGCAGATGCCAAAAGTAGTAAAATCAAATTTTTCAGTCCCATATCTTTTGGCATTCAACCAGCAGATATTTGCTTTGTTTCTGCTCACTCGGTCTTCCATAACATCTTTATCTCGTCTTGCATGTGCATCTCTGTTGTCACATGGTTGATCATTATGTAATGGGTTGCGTTTGTAGAGGCTCTGAGCAGTATGTAAAGGTTTTTTTTTTTCTCCAGAGGATCTGGCTGCCGTCACCCTATACCGTGTGAAGGCTTACAGAGCTGGAGACAGAACGCTATACCAAATGAACCCCAGTGGTTCATTATCCACATTATTCTTTTGAAGATGATCGGCTTAACAAACCCTCACATGCGTTTTCCACTTATTGATGTTGGCAGCAGCTGCGGCCCTATACCTGCCTCCCAAGTCCTCTCCCCTTACACTCTACAATCTGTCTCTCTGGCTCATTACTGGCTGGTGTCACAGAGGAGAGCAGCGATCACTGACCAGCCGGAGCTCCCGCATATAGCCTACACAAGCCTTTGAAGTTTGCTCTAATCGTACTGCGGAGGGGGCTGCTGCTGTGGATGCTGTGGATGCATGGTGTTGGGTGGGGGTTGGTTGTGTTAATGTGTACTGTAAATGCAAATGTGACCAAAATGGATACAAAGCAGCACCCTTGGTACATGCACCAGTCTAAAAATAGATCTGGTTCACAAGTTCCTCATTTGAGCTGGCCATTATGTCAGGGTTTTGTTGAAAAATGTTCCTGGACCTTCAGTGATGTTTTTTTTTGTTGCAGAATATTAAAGGCGCATTCAAGTTTTCTGGAGAACGCTTGTTGTCAAAATCACTTGTTGTCAAAATCAGTAGATATGTCCTTGTGATCCGTTACCTGTCCGTTCTGTGTATGCGCTGAAAAAGCAAAGTGTAGCCTATGTTTACAAATAAAGGGGACCACCGAAGCTTACAACAACGGTTAACACTGGATTTATTTACAGTATAGACAGGTAGCGGATTGTGAGGAGATATTCCAGAATTGTTGACTCCACCTTAGTTGAATACTCATCAATTTCAGGCCGACTGGACAAAAGGATTCCCAGCATCTGTGTAATGTTGAATAACATTTTCCTCAGGATCTGTGGGGATGGGTTGGATTTCTAAGAGTGTGCAGTCAGGGTGGACTGCTCATCCCCAGAGACGTACATCCTGCAAGTATTAGTGTGGGCAGTTGAAGTAAAAACGCTTGCTTCTGATATCTCAACCTGACCAGCACGAGCCTACTGGTGTGTGTGTGTGTGTGTGTGTGTGTGTGTGTGTGTGTGTGTGTGTGCGATGTGAATGACATCTCTCCTTTAAGCCTTGGATCACTCTGAGCATTCTCAAAGCACATCTGACAGATTGTTGAATTTCAGTGAAGCCCTGCTGTCAGCAGTGTTGCCTTTTGCAGACTCTGAAATTCTCTGGACTCACATTCCCTGTTGCAGCAAGGACAAAAGGTTGCACATGTCATGCTAGCTGAGGTTAAGCCTGCATTAACTCCATCCATACTGCCAAAATTGTCCTAAGTGGCTTCACCTCGTGATAGACATGTATATCGTCCACTTGGTAACTTAATTTAGCTCATGTAGGAGCTGATTATATTAGATTGTGACCTTAAGGTGAGTATACGCTGTCAGACTCACCCATCACTCAAGTATGGGTTTGGTAAGAGCTGCATTTAGACCCTTTAGACCCCGACCTTTACCCATAAAACATCCCCCATACAATCACGGTTGACATGGTTTGCTTCTAGAAGGAAGGTAATTATAGGTTAGAGTCTGCTGATGACCAAGTAATGGTTTTCAGAGTATGCGTTAAAAAAGCTTTAAAAGCACTTCAGTTTTACAGAGCCAACTAATGGCTATTTTGCAGATCAATAGTAGGAAAAATCTTTTCAGAGTAATTTTTTTTTATTGCATGTTTAGTGTTGTGGAACAAGTTCAAAATGGAAATGGTGGTCAATAATTGTTTCATCATCATTACTAATAAAATACTAGTATTCTCAATGAAACTGTGATTTTAAACGGTTAAAATGAGCGAATCAACACTGTGGACACTCGTTCTCCCTAGACGGAATTTCATTCGTGTCACCCAGCATTTGAGAACCAATGAAAGCATAGTTTAAACACATGAGCTAAAGCCTTTTTACCCTTAAAAGCTTGCTGCACATCTTGCTTGGAAAGGGCACTGCAGTGATCACAGAATTCTATTTAGATCACTGTGAAGAAAGTGGGTGACATGAAGACCACCCAGGAGGACGGAGGCTTAATGTAGTTGATTCACCATCACGCCTCATAGTGGCAAGTCCATAAAAGCTTTTATGAGCTTCAAGGAGAAGTCAGTTTATTTATTGTGGGAACAAATGGCTGGATATAGTTACTGAAGAAGCAGTTTGTCTAATCGTGGGAACTTCCACTTTTTTTTGTTTCCGCTTTAATTTCCTTTGGTTGTATCATAAAAACTGTTAGTGCAGCTGGTTTCTACTGGCCTCAAGTTTGGTCCGATTGAAAGCTGCTGAATGTTGAAGGTCTAGTGTGCACTGTCAGCTGAATTATAACGGTAGTGTTTATCATGATTTGGTGTTATTTGGAAGGGCAGTCCAATTCAACTCGTAGTTCTTTGCTCACTCACTGCTCCACCCTCTGTGGTGTACTAGGTTGACCAGCACCTTTGGCTCTTTTCATACTTATATAATATGAAGATAAGTTATTTCTCTGTTGCTAAAGCTTTACATCATGAACCTAAATTCAAAGGGTCGACATCTCTGTATTATGAATTGTTTTCTTGATTGGCCTTATGTCATTTTCTAATATTTCGGGATTTTTGCCGTAATTGTTAAAAAAAAAAAAAAAAAAAAAAAAAAAGGGCTGAAATATATAACTTTGTCTGATGAATGTAGAATATATGGAACTTTAACCTTCTGAATTGAATTACAGGAAGAAAAAAAACTTTTCCATGATATTCTAATAATATGAGATGGACCTGTATAGCAGCTGAGTGGCACCAGTGTCTTACAAGTGGACTGAGAAAAATGCTGTGCTGTTCTGTCTGTCACCGGTATATCATGACAAGGTATCTATGAGCCGAGTGTCACTGGTGCGTGTCTTTCTTTTGCAGAGCTTCCGGAGAACTGGTCGGACACGAGGGAGACCCTTCTGGAGGGCATGGTGTTCCAGCTCAAGTACCTGGGGGTCACCATGGTCGAGCAGCCCAAAGGAGAGGAGCTGTCTGCGGCTGCTGTAAAGAGGATAGTGGCCACGGTAACACACACACACACACACACACACACACACACACACACACCTAGCTTAAACACAAGGCACCAACAATCTCAACTCGTCAAGCACATATAACAACTTTCCCGCATCATCACCTTCAGCACTTGTAAAATCATAGTTCTCCAGCAGTTTCCTCCTGTTTGTGACCCCTACTGAAACCTTGTTGAAAAGCCACTGGTTGGCTGCCTTCTTAACCCACCGGGGACCAGGCTGACATTTAGGAGGAGGATGCAATTTGTCTGGGACACTGTTGCTCAGTGTATGCTGGCTCAGCCCGCTTTATCGTGGTAGAAAAGGCTTAATGTTATTGGATGTGGCAGCTCAAGGGATAATGAAGTTAGTGGCGACAGAATAGTGGGCACGGTGATGTATGGAGAGGAAGGCAGAGGCTCTGATTGGGCCTAATCTGTTGTCTGCCCTCGGTGTCCCTCAGAAAGGTATTTAATGCTATAGCTGCTGCTGATATATTTTTACTTGTCATGTTGCTTAACAGGTGGAAAGTATTTATTTTATTAAAAAGAAAAAGCTGAAATTTCACATTGACATTAGAGTTCCTTAAGTCGAAAGTCATATCTCCATGGATGGAACTGATCTTTTTGATTGGCATCTTTTGACATATAGTCTGGATTGCGCAAAAGCTTTATGACAAAAATTTGCTTTGTTGCTTGATTGTTTTAGTATATCGTGTCCCTGGCACAAGTGGATTTTGACTGACTGGCCTGACCAAAAATGAGCAGTTCTGATGAACATAAATATAGGGTTGACCTTTATCAATCTGCCTCTCTTACACATCCTCTTATCTTCTTTGTGACCTCCACCCTTTCCTTCTCCTGTTCCCTTCCTTCCAGGCCAAAGCCAGTGGAAAAAAGCTCCAGAAAGTCACGTTAACGGTCTCCCCACGAGGAATCATCCTCTACGACAGTGCCTCCAACCAGCTGATAGAAAACATCTCCATATACAGGTCAGTCCCTCTTTTAACAGTTAATGTTTCACACACAATCTGTGTCTCTGACTGAGTTGGGGGGCCCAGTTAGGAAATACTTTCAGCCTGAGCTTGTCCTGATCACCCACAATAAAACTAAAGTTGTTATTCCCCCTTTGCTCTCATCCATCACTAGATGGATGTGAGTGTTCTCAGGGGGTGTGTGTGTGTGTGTGTGTGTGTGCGTGTGTGTGTGTGTGTGTGTGTGTGACTGAGAGAGAGAGTACTCAGTCTATCAGACAGTATGTCTCATCAATCTCGACTGTCTTGGGAGCACTAGAACTGCTGTATGTCTGAGCTTGAGACACCCACACCCATGCGCAAACACACCCATGCCATGCCATGCACACACACATGCACAGGCACAGACGTTTCTCTCTAGTAAAAGCCTACAGATCTCAGTAGTCTGCCAAAGCCTGCACAATTAAAGTTGCCTTACCTCAATTGGCCTGGAGCTTATGGGCAAAGCTTCAATCACTTTTGTAAAATTCCACATTGATGAGTCTACAGATCAAGGAGAAATGGGACTTTCTCAATAATGAATAGGCTTATGTTGTCCACAACATCAGCAACATACAGTATTTTTTCCAAAAATCTGGCAGATTGAGTATACTAATTTTTTCCCAATCGCTTGTCACTTAATAACTGCTTTAAATCTTTACATTTTGGAAGCAGGAACCAGAGCATATTCGCTTGAAAAAATGACTTAAATGTTAAGTGCATCATAAAAAATGCTTATTCATCTTTAGTCAATTGATGCATTGATAGATCCAAAGACTTTCAATGTCTGACATTATGGGGTCCTCCACAGTTAGTTAGTTCAAGTAGCTTGCAACATAATTCGCACCATTAAACATATGGATGTATGGGAGGTTTCTCTGGCAAGTTAGTGGAGTTAAAATAAGCATATTTTCTTTGGATTTCTGAGGGGATTTATGGACATCTTCAAAATGTATAAGCCACACTAAATTTGTAATGTATACTACTGTACGTCTGCATGTTCAGATTTGACTGTGACACTGTGAAGAAATAGCTCAAGTACTGTAGTTGCCTCCATGTGCTGTGAATCACAGCCTCTGCTGCGCCAAACTAGCTGTTGTTATGAGAACCCAGCACACACCTCACACTGTATCTTTTCCTCATGTCTCTCCCTCTGTGCCCCCTGCCTTCAACTCTCCTGCACCTCTCAGGATGGGGCAAGCCTTACAGCGAGAAAATCTTTTCTTCTAGTTTGTCATGCAAAAACAACAGATGCAATTCAACCCCCTTTGTGTCCAATGCATTTTCCGTAAAATTCATAATGGATGCTCTCATTTGAAGAATATTAGGCGTATTTTCTCTAGTCTACGGTAATAACAAGGGCTGCCCGCGTGAGGCCGGTCCAGCTGTGACCTCAGGACGATGTGAAGAAGAACACAGAGCAACCGCTTGTATCTCACACACACACACACACACACACACACACACACACACACACACACACACACACACTTAGTTGGAGCTCTCCTCCCCAGACATCTGCTAAGAAGATGGACGACCAATAAAAAAATTAAATAAAAATGGATTTGCCTAGACACCCAATTTCCACCGACACCCTCCCTCCCTCCCAAACATTTGCTCGTAAATCTTCCCTGTGTTTTTCAGACCGCAGCTGTGATTCTTAAAGTTCTCAAAAACTTTTCCTCCCTCGCTTTTTTGCTCTTTTATTATTTCCATACCTTGAATTCCTTAATCGTTAGTTAACAGAGTGTGTCGCTTTCCCACATTGACGTCTTCAGCGATGTTGCTTTAAGGGGAAAGGTAGGACACATGGCAGACGTTGGTTGTGGGTCTCCAACCCCAACTGGCCAGCTTACCAGCCACCTAGCTTTTAGGGTGATGACATGGTGATCGAAAAAAGCGATTTGTGGTGCGTTACAGCTTAATTCTAAACTCCTCCTCTGCACACTGAGACTTACAAGCACTGACTGATACATACTCCTATCTGGAGTTCTCAACAGGAGACACTGAAAGTTCTCAGTGCTGTTCATGACCTTCTACACCACAAGAAGACAGGAACAATCACCTCTGTCAGTACGAGTCCTTTCATGTACCTCACAGGGGCCAGGGCCAATCTAGAAGCTGTACATTTAAAACGTGTGGCGGTGTGATGTACTATCTTGTTTGGAGAGCAGAAAGGAACGCCCTATCTTTGGTGAAACAGCACAGATGTCCACTGTGCACGTGTTCAGTTCAAATTCATGTCACTCTTGAGCACGGTACCTGCACACAACGGGGGGGGGGGGGGGGGTGTATTTGATTATATGCAGAGCGGTGAGATTGTGTGCGTGCCATGCAGCTGGCTTCCAGTCTGCTAGGGATATTTTTCTTGCTATAGCATTAGCAGTAACAACAAATGCTAGATTTAACAGTTTCTATCAGATTGCCTGCCCGGCTTAAGGGTTTAGTGCAGATGAAGTTGCACAATGTCCCCACTTGATCCGTATAAAGAGTTTTTTTTTAAATTAAACTGTGTGTATGTGTGATTTGTTTTGTGTCTTCTCTTCAGAATATCATATTGCACGGCGGACAAGATCCACGACAAAGTCTTCGCCTACATCGTCCAGAGCCAACACAACGAGACTTTGGAGTGTCACGCCTTCCTCAGCTCTAAGAGAAAAATGGTAAGTTCAGTTAAATGAGTTTGTGCCACTGTGTGTCTCTGAGACTCCCAATGTGTGCACAAGAAGGCTGTTCACCCAAAGCAGTTCCATCACCGTATACATATTCTCACCAACTGGACAAATGGCTTTGAAACCAACCGGGTCCAGTCCAAATATTAGATGTAATATCACTCTTCTCATTTCTTATTAAAGAAATAATGGCATTTTTCCCTCTCTCACTCTCTGTTTTTAAATATGAAGCTAAAGCCAGGAGCAGGGTAACTTAGTGTAGCATTGAAACTGAAAAGAAAGGTAAAGAGGTAGCCTTTAACTCTGACTGAAGGTAACAAAATCTGCACCTCTTGAAGCTCACTAGGTAAAATCATAGATAGTATAATATAAGGTAAAATGTATGATCTTGTTTTTTTCAAATGTGCCTAAATATAAAAACATCAAGTTGTGGTTTCATGGGATGTTATGTGGAGGACTATCCCTTGGATGGGAGCCCTGACTTCTCGAAGTCTCTTCTGGTTGCCTGGCGACCTTACAGTGAAAACAAGACTTCAGAAAGTTAATGCACCTCGCCAAGAAACATTTCACACACAACACCCATAAACCCACAACTAGCACTATCTTGAACTATTTCCTTAAGGCCATAGGTGACGTATAACTACATGCCTAATAAAATCAGGGTACAGGCTCTCGCTACTAAAATAGGCTGCAGATTCTTTATGGTGCAGAGTTTTAGTGTTTGGCCGCTGGATTCAGCTTTTGCTGCTGGCTATCTGTGGAAAGCACTTTATGCAGATTCAGTACGTTGCAAAAGAAGAGACCCAGAGAACAACTGCACTGGCATTTTAAATCCCACTTAGCTTGCATGCGTGCGGGGCAAAAGTCCAAGTATTAAGTCAGTAGAAAGACGAGGAGTGAGAACATGAAGGGCGGGGAGGCTGTCATTCCCCTCTGGCATTCTCTCCATCCCTGGAGGTTTGGAGAACGAGGGAGCCACTCCCTCCTCTTCCTTCCCCCTCACTTAATTTAGTTCTGGCCAAAAGGCCACGCATCCTCCCAGTTACATAAACAGCTTGACATGGAGTCTCACAGGTTTCTCTTCCTCCTCCTCAAGTGTCTTGTATTGGCGCTCTGTTCCTGTTTTCTTTGTCACGGTCATAGTTCCTCATCTTCCTTTAGCTTCCTTCCTGAGGAGAGTATTATTCATCTTCCTTCTCCTACGGCCCTGTCTCACTCCTGTCTGTCTGTCTGTCTCCCTCCAACAGGCCCAGGCGGTAACCCTAACAGTGGCCCAGGCTTTCCGAGTGGCCTTTGAATTCTGGCAGGTTGCCAAGGAAGGTACGTACGCATGGTTGCCCCCGACGAACGGGGTAGTGTGACGGATGCCTGAAAGCGTCCCTCCCTATGTCCCTCTCCTCCCCCCACTGCTGTTGTTCTTTCCATTTGCCGTGAGCATCCATTATCTGGCTACTTAGCAGCCAAACAATGATCCTGTCTTCTTCCACTCAGCATGGGGAACATACATATTGTGTTTGTGTCTTCCTCATCTCGACTTGAGAGCCTCCAGAGGGGGTCACGGGAAATACTGTTGAACTGTTCAAGCTCTTCCTGCCAGTCATTACTGACTCTGACACACGCACCACCACACAACAACAGACAGTCGCATACAGTAGAGGAATGTCCCCATTGATTGAACCAGAACCAGCACCCCCCTCCACACACACACACACACATCACCACCCGTAGAGTAGAGAGACCTGTTTTAGTTTAGTGACGCTTCTTTATTGCGTGCAGCTCTCTCACTGTTAAAGAGCCATCTAGGTATCGACATGGGGAAGTGTGGAGAGGAATAAAGGTAAGCCAGCTTGGCTAGAGGTGGGCCGACTGGAGTAAATCTCCTGTTTACTAAACAGTGAGAAAAGGACTCTGATGTGTGGGAGCTGGGATTCCCCAGGATATTATGTGTGTGTGTGTGTGTGTGTTTCATGTCAATCTCGTAAAGCCCTCAGCCTCCTTATAAATTTGTGAGCCCCCCCCTTATTTTAATGGTAGTTTACACTGAGGCGACAAGCAGACGGTGCGTGTTCAGGCGCGACTGTGGACACGGCAGGCAATCAAAGTGCTGTGTAAGGCCGGTGTCACACACACACACACGCTTTTGAACAGCTCAGCAGAACATGCATGTAATTTACTGCATGTATGACTCCAGAGTAGATGAGCAGTTCTTTCTTCATAATACCCCCCACTCACATCTCACTCCTCTCGCCTTGTTGGCGCTCTTTGAAATGTTGTGATTATCCCTTGTTGCTGTCTGTCTCGCTTTGCACCTGGCACCTTGAACTCCATCCATGTCGATTTATTTTCTCCCCCCCAAAACCCAGCTCTGGCTACTGTTCATTATAAAAGAGGGAAGAAAGAGGAGAGAGAAAACGAGAGGGGGATGGGGGATGAGGAGAGAGAGGGCAAGAGAGCATGAAAGGCGGGGCGGAGAGGGGCTGTCGGTGATGGGGTAGGGAGCGTAAGAGAGAAAGGAAAATGATTGTGCGCGTGTGTCAGTGGGAGCTCAACCCCCTGACAGATTCAGTGTGGGGTGCCATTGATCCTGTCTCGCGCCAAGGCTCCGGCTTATTTATTCAGTCCTTTGGAGACACACACTTGCACCGTATGAAATCTTCTAGCCGCATCTTTTATTTACTCCACACTTCTTCTACCCCTCCATCCTCCTCTACTGTACTGTGCTGTTGAGGAATGTTTTGATGTGGGCACATTTTCTATTTTTTTTTTCACTCCCCAAGATCAAGGCCTCAGGCTCCTTGCCTCTTCACTCGGTTGGTTGTTTGTTTGTTTCTTAAGTTGAATATTAAATATGCCGCCTCGCTTGCTCTTTCCTTCCCTTGCCGTTCCTCAACTCTCCTCGGCTTCATTTTCCAGACGGGGCCGAGTAAAGCGTTTTAATTCGCAGAGCTGTGTTCTTCTAGTTAAAGATAAAGGAGGAATGATGCCTTGCTGGTTTGGGGGTTATTGCGTTGAAAAGGAAGGCATATTTTTTTTCTTCAAAAATAAGTAGCTGTGTCTCTTGTGGCAGAGAAGAAGAAGGGGAGAGAGGGATAGAGAGTGATGCGGAGATGGGGGAAAACATCCTTTGGAGTCAGTTTTCATTAAAGTTCCAGGGCCCCTGCGGATCAGAGCAGGGGCAGGGGTTACCTACTGCACTAGTCTGCCTAGTTTTGTCTGCTTCTGTTTTATACAAAACTCTCCTCCACCATCCACAGTCATTCTCCACACAGCCCGCCACACATTCCTGACCCACATTCCTTTGTATATTGCAGCTCCCAGTCTCTCTTCATAGAATATTCACTGTAAACTCTTCAGCTTTCAACCGGCATATCTTTAAA
Source organism: Hyperoplus immaculatus (assembly GCA_949357725.1). Lineage (NCBI taxonomy): Eukaryota > Metazoa > Chordata > Actinopteri > Uranoscopiformes > Ammodytidae > Hyperoplus > Hyperoplus immaculatus. Next base: position 11,894,303 of record OX442363.1, on the reverse strand, counting down.
GTTGCTCCCATGGTTGGGAGGAGTTTGATGTGCGAGTCAGACCAGAAGATACACACTTGGAAGGCCATCAGGGGAAAAAAACAGGTGTCCAGGGAAATGGTTGTAACACTGCCATCACTAAGCTACTGCATCTAACTAGGCCTCATGGGAAATGGGATGTTTGTTAGTTGTTATTTTTAGAACAAGGATGATGATGAAATCATCTTTGCCTCTTTAGGACAGACACACATCAACATTTAATCTGCTACAGTATTTAAAGCTTGAGTTTACAAGCTAGATGAAGGGCAATCTTAATTTAATTAGTTGGAATGTCAAGGGGCTTAATCACCAAGTGAAAAGGGGTAAGGTCTTAACCCACCTAAAACGGCTCAGGGCTGGAATAGTTTTTCTTCAAGAAACCCACTTACATGACTCTGACCATGGGCGACTAAGTAAATGCTGGCGTGGACAATTTTTTCATTCTAATTTCAGGGCTAAGGCCAGGGGCACAGCTATCCTTATTGATAGTAATATTCCTTTTGAGTCCTCAAACATTATATCAGACAAAAATGGACGTTTTATTATTGTTTCAGGCAAACTTTACAATAAGTCAGTCATCTTGGCCAACGTCTACGCGCCTAATGTCGACGATGTAGATTTCTTTAAGAGATTTTTTTCTCAACTCCCCGATCTCAATTCCCATTCTCTTATTCTTGGTGGGGATTTTAATTGTTATCTAGATCCAGTCTTAGATCGCTCTTCCCCCAAACCTGCCACTCTTAGCAGATCTGCAGGTTATATCAAATCATTTCTTGCTGATTATAGCCTCTCTGATCCATACAGGTTTTTATACCCCACAGGAAGAGAATATTCATTCTTTTCACATGTCCACCACACTTACACCCGAATTGATTATTTTTTTGTCGATAACTCATTGATGTCAGACCTTAAGTCATGCAGTTATGAAGGTATTGTGATCTCTGATCACGCTCCTCTGCTCCTTCAACTGGCTTTCCCTGACGTCGAGTATACAAGAAGGCAGTGGAGACTGGATCCATTGTTGCTCACAGATGAGAGTTTTCTTTCACACATCTCTACACATATTAAAACTTTTTTGAGTATAAATAAAACACCAGATGTGTCCAATGCAACTATTTGGGAAGCCCTGAAAGCCTATTTGAGAGGTGAAATTATATCATTTGCAGCATACAAAAATAAGTGTACAAAACAGAAACAAACTGAAATTGCTGATCAGATTCTGAACATAGACAGACAATATGCTAGTTCACCTTCATCTGAACTTTACAAAGAACGTTTAAAACTTCAGACAGAATTCAATCTTCTTTCCTCTCGTCAGGTTGCTGACCAGTTGCTTAGGAGCAGAGGTACTTTTTACGAGCATGGTGACAAGATTGGCAAACTCCTGGCTAATCAACTGCGCGGATTTAGAGCAAAGCAACTCATCCCTGGAATACGGACAGACAGTGGGTGTACAACATCAGATCAGAAATCGATAAACGAAAAGTTCAAAACATTCTATTCAAATTTGTATAGTTCTGATTGTACAGTAGACGCAGCGGTGATGGAAACCTTCTTCAGTAACCTAAACATGCCTTCCCTTTCTCAAGACCTGAGACATAGCCTTGAGGCACCTATTACTCAGAGGGAAATTATTGCAGCAATAACATCTATGCAATCAGGCAAATCTCCTGGTCCAGACGGACTCCCATCTGACTTTTTTAAGAAATTTTCAGACGAATTATCGCCTTTTTTATGTTCAGTATTCTCAGACTCATTTGACTCGGGTAAACTCCCGCCTTCGTTCTACCAGGCCTGTATTTCCCTGTTGTTAAAAAAGGATAAAGATCCTCTAGATTGTGCATCATACCGACCAATTTCACTATTAAATACGGATGTGAAGATACTTGCTAAAATTCTCGCCCACAGATTGGAGGATGTTCTCCCCTCTATCATATCCCCCGACCAAACTGGGTTTATAAAGGGACGCCAATCATTTTATAATATCCGCCGGCTAATGAACATTTTATATTCCCCCAGAAATATTGAATCAGAATGCCTCGCTTCTATGGATGCTGAAAAAGCGTTTGATAGAGTAGAATGGAATTATTTGTTTTTCACCCTTGAGAAATTCGGTTTGGGTCCTGTTTTCACTTCGTGGGTTAAATTACTATATGCATGCCCTTCTGCCTCAGTATTAACAAACAGCCGTTACTCAAGTAGTTTTGATCTGCACCGTGGGACCCGGCAGGGTTGTCCTTTGAGCCCGCTCCTTTTTGCTATTGCAATCGAACCACTTGCGATTGCCATCAGAGGTAACAAACAGATTCAGGGGATATGGAGAGGAGGAATTGAACATAAGGTATCATTATACGCCGATGACTTACTTTTGTTTGTTGCCAAGCCAGCCACCTCCTTACCGGAGGCACTTTCTGTGTTGGAGGTCTTTAGTCAGTTTTCTGGCTATAAACTTAACTTGAGCAAGAGCGAACTTTTTCCGATTAATAAAGAAGCTCTTAAACTTGATTATACAGCTCTCCCACTCAAAGTGGTGACAGACCATCTGAATTACCTTGGGGTATGTTTCACCAGAAATTTTAAAAACCTATTTAAATCGAACTTCCTCAAATTATTGGATCAGGCGAAGCAAATATTATCGAAGTGGTCTCCTCTGGCTTTCTCTCTCATAGGTAGAATAAATTCAATCAAAATGACATTACTCCCAAAGTTCCTATATCTATTCCAGTGTCTCCCCATCTTTCTCCCCAAATCCTTTTTTCAGGCCCTTGACTCTTTAATGATAAATTATATTTGGAATGGTAAACACCCTCGGTTAAGGAAAGCATTTCTTCAAAGACCAAAACAAACAGGCGGAATGGCCCTCCCTAATTTCCAATACTATTACTGGGCTGCTAATATCCGTTCTTTGGTGTATTGGGTGCATTTTCACCTTGACGACTCAGCCCCAGTATGGGTAACAATGGAGTCCAGCGCTGTTAGCCCATTGTCTCTATCTGCCCTCTTAAGCGCCGCACTTCCACTCTCTTCGGCTATTCCCAATAGTAATCCCGTGATTAAGCACTCCCTTCGAATCTGGACCCAATTTAGGAAGAATTTTGGAATGCAGAATTTTTCACTTTTCAGCCCAATTGCAGCTAATCATTTATTTATTCCCTCGACGGTGGATGGTGCATTCAAGATCTGGCATAAAAAAGGCTTAAAATGCATCGGTGATTTATTTATTAATGATCTATTTGCTAGTTTTTCCCAATTGACAAAACATTTTGGTATCGAAAAGACAAACTTTTTCCGATTTCTGCAAATCAGGCATTTTACGCAGAAGTTAATTCCCCAATTCCCTTATAAACCGCCAGCCAATCAGGTTGATTTGTTTCTGTCTGTAAACCCCACATTAAAAGGCTCAATTTCTGTGTTTTTCAACCTTATTTCAAAGTTGCATAGCCCCTCTTTAGCAGCTATAAGAACCCTGTGGGAGCAGGACCTAGGCTCTGCCTTCACAGATCGCATGTGGGATTCAGTCCTGGATCGGATACACTCTACCTCCATGTGCGCCCGACATGCTCTTGTGCAATTTAAAGTAGTACATCGTATCCACATATCTAAAACCAAATTAGCTCGTATGTTCCCCGATGTAGACCCGACCTGTGATAGCTGTAAGAGCGCACCGGCATCACTCTTTCACATGTACTGGTTGTGTCCCACCTTGACTGAGTTCTGGACATCAGTTTTTCAAACAATTTCTGAAGTACTTCAGCATCAAATTAAGCCGAACCCTTTCACTGCAATTTTTGGCATTGCACCAAATTCAGGCTTACCTAAAGTGAAGCTGAGAGTACTGGCCTTCACCTCACTACTTGCTCGCAGGGCTATCCTCCTCAAGTGGAAAGATCCTGCTCCTCCTTCCCACTCACATTGGATTCGAGACATTATGGCATGTATGAATTTAGAGAAAATACGTTACACAACCCAGGGATCCGAGAATAAATTTGACCGAATTTGGCGCCCCTTCCTAAATTATTTTAAAAAAACAATAATAACTATAGAAGAGTAGCTAACCCCCCCCCCCTTTTTTATTTTTTTATTTGATTTAATTTTATTTCTTTATGTGTTTTTTTTTTTTTTTTTTCATATTGATTGTTTATTTCTGTTTCTTGTAGGGTATATTTTGTGTTGTTGGGTGTGAGGGTGGGATGTGGGTGGGTTATGTTCGGGGGGAAAAAAAGGGGAAAAAAAAAAAATCTGTACTAATCGTGCTACAATTTGTTTGTTACGAACATTTAATAAAAAAACCTTTGAAGGAAAGCTTGAGTTTACAGTGGGTCTGTATAGCCCCTCCCCCCCAACTCCTATAGGGAATTCACACACACATGCTCACAACGTCTTGAGCTTTCCTGCGTGACTTTTTGATTTGCACAAGCATCTGCCGTACCAACACTTGATGGGTGTTTATGTACGTATGTGTTTGTGAGAAGTAAGCCTGTGTTTATCGAGCATCTCAAAGCAGGAAATCACTCCTTACCAGTTACCACCGAAAGGTTCAAAGAGTGATGCATTTTTGGTCAACCGTGATATGAAATGACTCCTACCTTCCGTTAGAAGTAGCCAAGAGATTTGGCTTTTTAGTTTGTGAGTTCTTGATGTCAATAAGCTTATTATTGAAAGATTAGTGTGAACGATATTTGAGACAGGTGGGGGAAAAAATGCTCTCCCTGCAGAAACTCACGTCCTCACAACCGTTCACTTTATTGTAACGAGGAAAAAGACAGCCTGTGTCAGAGCCAGCAATTTTTGTAAGTATTAAATCACACTTTGAGTGCACTTATGCGCCTCATAAAGCGCAAGATGATGGTCCTCAGTTGGAGTGCACTAATACTTAATGGAACACACAATGATGTCTCCCTGTCAAGGTATCAACTGCACAATGAAGGATATCTCTTACAAATAATAAATATACATTAGTAAGGCTATTTCACATAGTAGTGGGGTAGTATTTGAAAAAAGAGGATCCACACAGTAACAAAAGACTGTACGATAACATTGTTACATGCAACCTGCCTTTGCCAAGTCTGTGTGACATTACAGAAGTGCAGTTGAAAGAGGCTTCTTTTGAAAGCCACATCTCACACTTTCCCAGAATTACGATTTATAATGAAAATGCTTTTCATTTTAGGTTAACATTCCACCCAGTTCTTAGAAGTGATGTCTGAAATGCTCGATAAATACAAGTTAAAGAGAGAAGTGTTGTGTGTGTGGTGCATGTGTGCAAAGAAGTGGTGTTGCAATCTTTGACGGTTTCAGGCTGGGCAGATGGCTTGAGTAATGGCCTTTACCTCATCTGCCAGTTTACTGCCGCTGGTTTGTTTACACACGTTATACGCTTAGTTGGTGGAACCTTTATTACCCACATTTTCAGCAGCGAGAAAAGCAAACAGCTCGTTAAGCGGTGCACTGCGAGGGCACTCACCCCGTGGTTACATTTCACTGAATCAGACATTGCTTAATTTAAGAAAAACATTTTTTAATTGAATTAAAAATGTATTTATACAGGTAAGCTCATTGAGATACAGGCTCTCATTCTCAATAGGGGTTGTTTTGGACAGTACAACAACAATCGATTACAGACAATCAGACAGATTTACCTGTACAAGATATAAGTGAAAACAAGAGCAAGACGTTTCAAATTATGCTTTTTCCATCAACTTTAAAAGGATTTTAAAATCCTCTGGTGGGATCAAGTTGGACAGGGGGGATATTGTCTTCATTAACTGACTGCTCTATTAATTTTTGTTTGTCTTCCTTTGCCTTTTCCTCTGTACAGAGAAAGAGAAGCGAGTGAAGTCGGGTTCTGACGGAGAAGGAGCCAGCAACACACAGTCAGACAGCTCGGCCAGCCTGGGCAGCCTGAAGGGAGGAGGTGAGTGGTGTCGCCTATCATCACGTCTTTGTCACAGCAATAGTAGCCTGGGAGCAAGGAAGAGTGTTCAGCCATGTGTCAAAGGTTGTCTTGTATTGAGGCTAAATCGACCTGGATTGACCTGTATTTGTTCTAGGTTATTCTTTCTCACAGGCGTCTTTTACGATGAACAGCATATGACATTTTTTAGACGATTATGTGTGATGATAATGGTAACGATGAGGTTTTGTTAATTAGAAAACATTAAACCTCTGTGCTGTGCTGCGTCGTTGATCCATTAAAAAAAATAATGTTGGTTCGCCAATCCCCTTGACATTTTATGAGGACAGAGAGCTGTCCTCAAATTCCTCCTGGCTCTGGGAGCACAATAACAGCCCTGCTTGTATAAAAAAAATGGAAGCATGGAAGAGGCCTACATTCTCTGTGACCACATTGTTTGATCAGATTACAGCACTTGGAAATGTGGCTCAGGCCTCCTTAACATGCTGTTGACATGATCCAGTGAGCCGCACAACCTTAAGGGCATTATTAGCCCCATGTATTGTCCTCAGCATCAGATACAATGAGATGATGATCATCCTCTAGCCTGTGGATGTACACTCACCCCTCATAATTCTTTCTCCTTGTTAAGTTTGCATTCCCTTTCCTGTCAAGCTTTATGTACTTTTTTTTAAACTGAAGGTTTCAGTTTCAGACAGATACAGAGGCCTTTTCAGGAAGCAATTTAAACAAGAAAAGAGACAAACAAACAAACATCTGAAAACACCCCCCTCTCCTCCACCGGCCTCCAGCCAGAGAGAGATCGCTCTAAATCTGACACTAAGGGTGTATTCACACATGGAAAGTCTGTTAGTTCACTTGCTTTGGTCCAGACCAAATAGAATTTAGATTTGTTTTGTTTGGTGTGGTCCACTTTCATATTGCCCCTTTTGCAAGTGAACCAGCATTACGAAGCAAAACCACACGTGATCTGAGGTCATTCATTCATTGGACAGACATTCTGGGGTGGAGAGAAGCAGGAAGAACGAAGTGCGAATTTATCATTGATATAATATGGGGTTAAAAATAATAAAAAGGCCTACATCTACCCTATAAATAAAGAAGAAAAACATCAAATTATTGTTGTTTCATATGGTTATACTAATATGTAGCCCCATGTCAATGTCACGTTATGTGGCTTATAGCCAACGATGTGATAATTTTTACTGTATTTTTGCTGCTGGACGCGCGGCTCGCGAGGAATAGGCTCAAACTGACACACAGCTGATTAAGCTGTATCGGCTGGGTGTCGGCGCAGTTCAGCTCCAAACTGACACGGGGACAGTATTGACAGTCCCGTAGGGAAGACAAATAAAAACACACTTCATGCAAAGCGCAGCGTGAACCTGTTGGCACTGTAGGCTACGGGAGACGCTCCTCTCCATCTGATCGCTGAACACATCAGCATGTGTACGCGTCATTATCAACTGTAATATTTTCGCTCGGGGCTCCCGGTCAAACCACAACTAATCTTCCTAACAATGGCGACAACAACACTTTCCCAAAATGTGAAGCTGATGGCGATTTATTAAAAAAGAAAATAAAGAAAAGGCGCAGTGCTTCCCGCAATTGGGTCGGATCGAGTCCGGCCAAATTCACACCACATACGAACTGCAGCAGAGTGCGTTTTGAAGCGCATCGAGACCACCTCTTCAGCTGGGTCTCGGACCGCTTGTTTGGTCCGCCCCCGAGTGCGATTGCTGTATTCACACATGTCTGAAAGATGCGCACCGAAGGCGGAAGTGCATCTGAGTTCGTTTCAACCGAACTAAACACGGCATGTGTGAATACACCCTTAATTTAGTGCTGTGGCCCTGAATGTGTAGCTTTCCACGGCAAACACAGCTTTTTAGGGATGATCTCCCAGTGAGAAGACTCAACAAAGTAGGACTTAGAAACCGATTCTGCCAACAGAGAGGCTTGGTTTGGGATTTTTTAGAAACATTATCCCGCTGACCGTTCTGGGGGTCATTTGGCTGCCAGTGGATTGTATTTGCTGTAAAGCAGATTGCTGTAATTGTAGCACAGTAATAAACGGTAGAAGCTTCCGACTTCCGAGTGGCTTGTGAAACAGGCAGGGGATATGTTTCCACTGCCAGAGGTTTTTAACTGCCAGCCCTGAAGCAGCTGACTGTGGACAGCAGAGGTTTAGAGCTATCAGGAAGTAACATTTATGTACCCTTCAGTTGGGTGGATCAAATGGCATGCCACTGAGACAGAGGGACTCTCAGGATCAGGGGTGAGTCAGCTTTATTCATGTGACATGATACTCTCGCCCGGCGCCAGGCCTCTTACACTGGCTAGGAAATATAAATGACACTTCGTCATGCGCTAGCCTGGTTGTTAGGGGCCTGCTTGAGACATATCGTCCTCTACTCTGTCCCCTCCTTTTAAATGTCACCAATCTATTTTTGATGGGTCTGACAATTATTTATTTACTCACTCCATCCTTAAGTCTACAAAACAAAATGTCAAGAAAATAATGAAAAATGCTCCTTTTGAATACCATAGCTTAAAGTGACATCTTCACATTGCTTGTTTGGTCTGACGCACAGTCCAAAATCAAAAGACATTTCATAAAAGACAAAGAAAAACTAGCTGATCCTCACATGATGATAAGCTGGAGACACCAATTATTTTCATTTTTGCTTGAAAAAAGACTGAAGCCGTTATCTCTTACCCCTCTTTTTTCCCTTAAAAATGACCCCAGCACCACAATATTGCCTTCTTCCTGCCTTTGGGCCACTGTTGACAGAATGGACAGGTCGATGAGGAATTGCTTTCGCATGCTGACTCTGTTGTTATGTGAGCCTCTCTTTTGAGGAACATACTGTAAAAATGGGAAATAGAGGAATGTGCATGACTAGTTGTGTTGTGTTGGCATTAGACGAGTCGTTGAGCTTTTTCACTGTTTCAACCTTAGTCTAAAGACTAGACAGAAATGAGTGTCGACACACGTTATTGACACACATTTATCATCAGGAATGGCCATTCGGAGTCGGCCTGATTACAAATAAGTGGCGTCACCATGGTTAGGCGTGGGAGTCAGGAGGTTACTCTGTGCTCACTTATCACAAAGTGACAATCTACAGATGGCTGCATCGTGGAGATCCATTACGTAGTTCTGAAGGAAAATGACTTTTCACAAATAATGGGCAGTCATAATCTCTGGGCATGCATGCTGCCGTTTACTGCTGCACGATAGTATTATCACAGCATCCAATCAAGTGCTTATTTGGGTATGATTTATCTTCCTTATTACTCCCTTGGCTAGGAATTTAATTTAATTGGGAATGTCTGTCCATACTGTGTGTGTGTGTGCTAAACATGTTTTTGTATTGTTAATTAACAGCTTAGGCTCTGTAAACTTGAGTACAAAGGGTATGTTAACCTAGGGGGGCCCACTGTAGCTAGTAAAATGCCCGATTACAGAGCCTAGGCTGTGTATTAGCATTGGATTTTTTTTAGCGCACACAAAGTTCGAACAGGTAGAGGTTCTGAGGAGATTTTCACTCATCTTGACAAAAAGGGAATTATTTTTGACAACAACAATTCTCCAGAATAGCTGACTCCACCATTACCTGCCCTTTTTAAAATACCTTTTCTAACATTTAGCTTGTGTTTTGTGTCACAGAGGTCGCCACGGGAGAACTCCTGGATTTGGCTGAGGGAGCCAACGCTGCTCTGATCCTCTCAGGGATCAAGCAGAGCGACTCGGATCCCTTTATGGTGCACAATCACGCAACAGAGAACAACAATACTGTATGGGTAAGGAAAGAGACTGGGGCTGGCTGGTGGGTTACCGCTTGATGAGATTGTGAGAGAAGAATGCCAGTCAAAACAATTAGCCAGAGAGCTTGCTGATGTCCTGTGCATTTTGAATTCTAAGTAGTGGATTCTTCAGGTGCACAGAGTTAGACTATTTTCCTCTTAAACAGAACTATCCCTCTCAATTAGTTGCATAGCTGGAGAGGGCGTGGGACTCCAAGTAGCCTACATTCATCTTCAAAGACAGTTTGAGGCTAGAGGAAAGTGGCGTGTGTGTGTGTGTGTGTGTGTGTGTGTGTGTGTGTGTGTGTGTGTGTGTGTGTGTGTGTGTGTGTGTGTGTGTGTGTGTGTGTGTGTGTGTGTGTGTGTGTGTGTGTGTGTGTGTGAGTGAGTGATTGAGTGTATGAACATCTGTGAATAGGCACTGTCTATTTATCAACTCTCCACACATATTTACATCTTTCACCAATATGTGTATGTTCTGTTCCCACAGGAGCTTGAAGACGGGCTGGACGAGGCTTTCTCAAGGTGAGGACTGGGCATGGATCTTGGGTTTTCCCCCTTAAGGCTCTGCCAAATCAGCCACATACGCTGCTGCTCTGGAAATAACCACCTGTGGTTTTTTGGGGCTTGCTCTCGTAATAAGCACTCCCCTCCGCCCCTGGGTAGCACTCCCACGGGCGGGAGACAGGGCTCAGTTTACAGAGCCGACACCCACCCTGAGTCACACTGCTTTTGTAGGCTGTGTTTACCATAGTCTCTGGCCCACACGCTGGTTTGAGTTCACAGTGTCTGTGGTTGCAAATGGCTGCTGTTAAAGGGACACATGGCTTGGTATTTTTTTTCGCAAACCAAGACTTATTTTGCGGTATACAAGTCTTTTTGAGTATTATCATAGTAGTGGAATAAAAGGCCAAGGGAGGAGGAAAAACCCCTCATATGGTCTCAAAATAATTTGTAGGTTCTAAGGTTGACAGCAAAGTCCATTGGCCCTGTGCTGATTGGAATTCACCGAACGCTGTCGACGCCATCAACAAACTAATCAGAAAAGGGGAACCGTAGTCCCCTGTGATTAATGTTTCAATTTAGTCGGCATCAGCAGCAGCGCACACTCGGATAAGCCGCGGTGGTGGTCTGTAGTCGGGTTGCACAGTGCAGTGTGTTTACGGCTGTTTGTTTTGGGACCTCAGTAAAGAACGCATTCAACACTTTACTGGTGCGTTTATATCCTTTGGCTGAGCTTTTCATTGCCACCTCCGCTAATTCAACAGCATGCTTTTTTTTATTTTGTCACGGTGGTTATGAAGTCAGAAGGTGAATGGGCTTCACTGTCTCTGTAATCAAAACGCTAAACGCTAAGAGGCCTTTCCTGCCTCTGTTATCAGGTGATTATTTGTCTGCACACACACTGTAATTACACCATAACGTCGTTAATCTCCCGCTCCGCAATTAACGAGGACGCTCCTAGCATAAGTAGAGATGCATCCACATGTAGATTTCTGTAGTTGAAAAGAATTCAGAGGGCCCACAGACCATCAGGTAAGGCTGATCGTAGGGGTCAATGTTTAGGGTTGGAGTGGAAGAAGGAAATGATAGACAATTCATTAAGTGTGAATGAAAATATGACAGAATGATGGTGTATCACTCAACTTGATAGTTGGTGTGTTGCACATGCTGTTTTGCTTTAGGATCGAAATCAGCTCCTGAGTGTAGTATTGTTATAGTCAGGAGAGAGATATACATTTTCCAGGTGACCACTGTTCCTTTATGAGCAAACTCCCCCACTATATTTACCAGATAAAAACAGACTATGGCGTAACTTGTATTAAGCTTCAGAAACACTTGGACCATATACAGCAGCTTTGAGAGTGGTAAAAGGTGTACTATACATTCTTTATGCTCTTTACCAGTGGCAGATGATGCTCCTCCAAAATGTTGATCACAGTGTCTGTAAACATTACAGGCAGCGGGGCCTCGTCTCCCTGCCAACATGCCAGAGATCGTGTAACAGGTAGCAACTTGTGGGCTTCAAAGAAATATTTTCTTTTTCAGTGCAACACCTAACTAGCCTGGCACCGCCCGCCTACCTACTTCAGCCCAAATGAAATGAAGTACGATGGTCTGGTTGGACCAGGCTAACGCCAAACCCTTTAATTCTGAGGTTTCAAATATCACTGACATAACAGAGTAAATTATACATTCTGTTAGATGGGTGGATTTTTCGCTGTACATTCCACTCTGAATGCAGATAAATTCTTGTCCTGAGGTCATTTGCGTTGCTATCTGAGGGACTGCACCACCATCTGCTGGCGGTAGCCTGTTACTCACTGCTGATCTATTCAAGTTTCAGCTAAACATAGTTAGGAAAACAAGTCCATATGATGTGCATTATTTTCTGTAACTCGCAAAGATTGAGGCCTGTTTTCTAATTATGGTTAACCCTAAAGTTAACGCCCGATGCTGGTTAACCCTTAGCATAAGAAAGTGTATATATAGTCACCCGGTGGCCACATGAATGCATCCATTTACTCTCTCACTGTTATAAGGCTGTTCAAAATAATGCGTATGTATACATAATTTATATATAGTTTAATTGTTGGCTGACTTGTGATGTTTCCTTTGCACCCCCAGCCGCAGTCTGGATAGCTTTGAAACCTACTCAGGTAACAATGTCATTCACTGGGTCTGGTGACCTCCACCTCATTCTCCCCTAGTCAACCCAGTCACTATTCAAGCCTGCTCATTTGTCTGGATATGAGTGTTCAACCAGACTGACTAAGCCTCATTTAGTTTCACACTTACTTTTAAGGCCATACACCATTAACACGACCTGTATGACTCACTTTAGAGATGCATCAAGGGGTTGTCGTCATTCCACAGTTAGCTCCATCCCTGAGCTTCATAGGACAAGGTTCACTGCTACACAACCTGATGTAGTTTGCCATGTGTCCACGTCTTCATCACAAATGTTTATTGTGTCGCCGCCTCACATCCATCAGCTGTGCCCCCTCTGGCAGGGCCGTGACACTGGATGAGAGATGTCACGGTGATGGAAAATGGTGTTCACATGAAGGTCTAACATGTTATATTTTTGTATGTGTGTCTGAGCGGTGTCATGTTGGCTTGCCATGATTCCTTCACAAAGGGACTCCACATCTGTCCACATGTGGCTCCCTTTTTTTTTTGTATCATGATGGTTTTCATTCAAAATTGGAATGCCACTGTGTTTATACAGGGTTCCCACTGTCATGATATTCCTGGAAAAGTCCTGAAATTTGAAAGAACTGTTTTCCAGGCCTAGAAAAGGTTATGCGTTAACGGAGTGTTTTGGAAAAGTTACATTTATGCAAATCGTTGCTAGTGTTTTAAAACAAAGATTCTATTTTTAAATATAGTGCTGAGCAGAGTGCGCTGCATCTGTGTGTTGGTTTTTAGTTCACTATCACATGATACACATTGAGATGCAGCTAGTTGGCAGTTTTTCTGAAAGAGTGAGTAAAGTTAGCAGTTTGCTTATCCCCAAGAATGCCTGGGTGTTTAATAATGTATCGCTTTCAAACAACAAATATAACACATAGTGCACGAAAAACACAGTAAGAGCCTAATTATTGAACCATACGATTGTGAAGGAGCCAAACCTTCTTTAAGTTACTTAAATAAGGATATGGACATTTGGTAAAATGTCATAGAAAAATCATGGAAAGGTTTTGAAAATTCATTGTTAAAAATGTGTGGGAACCCTGTTAATAACTTGTGTTTATGTGCATACATTCTGTCAACATTGTCCATTCCACTTCACAGATTGTTCACAATCTTTTAATTTGGAATGAATGGTCATTATTACTATTAACGTTTATCTTAGGTTTCAGCACAGCAGTTGCTTATACAACGTCTCTCTTCCTCTGTTCCTCCAGACTCGCTGAGTCTCGCACTAACCCCCAGGTCCTGGACATTGGGGTAAACCCTCAGGACTTCAACACTGAAGAGTGCCTGTCCCCAGACAGATGGGACCCAGAGGACACGGACTTCACTGCACAAAAAGGCACCTTTGGGTTCTAAAGTGAGGCCTCTGCCAAGAAGGAAAAACAGGGAAAGATGAGAGGAGAAATGGTGGTCAAACAAGTTTGGAAACTTCCAGAAATTACATAACAGACATTTGTGACATTGGTAATGGTTTCCCACCTTCCTCCCTGCTGCCAAGTCCTATCAGTGGTGCAGTCTAGTGGCTATACATGGCCAGAGAAGGACCACATGAGCAGGCTGCTCACAGAACAGGCCAAAGCAATACAAACCAATTGAACCCTTTTTTTGCAGTCATTTAATGTTTGTTACAGTCAGTGTAATACTTCCTTTGTTGTGTCTGTTTACCCATGTAATGTGTTTGTTGTTTGTGCTTGTGTACAACGAGTTTAAAGAGAGAGAGAGAGAGAGAGTGTGTGTGTGTGTGTGTGTGTGTGTGTGTGTGTGTGTGTGTGTGTGTGTGTGTGTGTGTGTGTGTGTGTGCGTACAGTTACAGTATATAAATGTACAAAGTGTGCTATGATGCAAGTTGAGTTCAGAACAGTTCATAAAGTGGCATTAAGGTAAGGTCAAAAGGGGTTCTGTCAGAGAAATGTAACTGGATCATAGGGAAAAGTCACTGGTGGAGGCCACCAATGCTTCAGTTCCAGTATTGGGCAAAACAGTAAAGTTGCTACCTATGTGCTTCAATGATTCAGCCTTTCGTTTAGGCAACAAAAGCTTTAAAAAGGACATGTGTATGTGCTGGTCAAAGAGTGTTGGCTTGACACAATGGATGAGAACAAAATGACAATCCTATTTTCTTTTTCTAATGCAAAATCTATTTTTGCTCTCGGCATTCATTCAGTTTTTAAATGCACACATTTCATGTAAGGGAATTAATTGTCATTAAGCATCACATATGTTTTTAAAGGGATAGTTCAGTATTTTTAAAGTGGGGTTGAATTAGGTACTTATGCATAGTTAGTCTCTTTCCTTATGGAGATAGCTGTCAGCGCAATCATTTTAAGGAGTTTGGGCTAGACATCGCTGTAGAAGATGTCAGCATTGTACTGTTGCAGAGGGGGCGAGCAAAAAAACGTCATTCGCCACGTATATAATTGCTTACCTCAAAAAAAAATATCCGTTCAATTGTACGCTAAATTAATTTTTTACTGCTGATTTGCGGACTGATACACTACACAGCACTGGCGGACAGCCGTTTATTTGTACACTTTTTTCCACGAGTATTTCAGCCATGTATTACCATGCCAACTCGCATTAGTGCAGTGCAGCGTATCAGTCCGCAAATCAGCTGTGAAAAAATCCTTCTTTCAGTGTACAATTGAATGGATATTTAATTTAAGTAAGCATTTATATATTTGACGAAAAAAAATTCTCCTGGCCCCCTCTGCAACAGTACAGCGCTGCCTTCTGCTACAGAGACATCTATTCCAAACTCCTTAAAATGACTGCATGAATGGCCATCTCCATAAGGTAACATACTTACTGTGCATAAATACCTCATACAACCCCATTTAAAAAATACTGAAATATCCCTTTAAGGCTTATACAGTTTCCCCTGAAGTCCAAGGGGGTGAATGTGTTTCACAGGCACTCTTACCACTGTATGTCTTTATTATACTGTTGCATTGACTTTGCTAGTTTGCTATTCATTTCTGGGGGATGGTTCCCAGTGTTACTTTTGGCATCTGTTGTATGTATGAATTTAATTTAATTCATTAATTTACATGACATTTTAATTAAATTTAAATTGTGTATGTGAGATTTTTATTCCAATATCAGATTGTTGTATTTTAGCTCAAATGTGGGTCCAACGACAAAATCATCATGGTGTCACTATTAGCTGTTTACTTGTTCTGAACTGCGACATTTACAGGGAACCAGTCCAAAAACAAACGCTGCTAGCTTCGTACGGGTGCTGTAACATGTTGTAAATATTTATTTTTATAACATCAACGGAAATCAGGCAAATTGCTGTGGATATGATTTTGACCAAAGGGACAGGCTTACTGACAGACTGACATTACTTCCTTTGAAGTAAAGTATCCTTTCAAAACACATCTGACACAATTTAAAGCATTGAGATCGTTTCAGTACACTTTTCAAGTCAAATTTCAAATATTTTCTTTTAACAACGTAAGGATTTCTAGCGTTTTCTGTCTGATGACATTTTAAGTTGATATCTTTGGGTTTTGCAGTTTTTTCAGATAAGACTCACATTTTAGGAAATGTATCTTCTTCTTTTTTCATTTTTTTTTTTACCATTTTCTTACATTTTATAGGATAAACAATATATTTGGTTACGTAACAGCTTGTACCCCCAGGGAGACCTAAACAGGTAGTAAGTGATCTACAGGAACACGAGATAACAGCCAAGACCCAATATGTCTATTGTATGGCTCCCTGTTTGTAGAGTACAAGAGCCACAAGAGCAGTTAGGTTAATCATACATTTCAGCATGCATATTTAAGAGGGACGCATTCTCTGCCGGATTTTTAACAGCCGAAACACACAGCTTCAAATTTAAACATGAGTTTTGCAGATTGAAACTACCTGTAACCAAGAGGCTGCTCAATCACAGTATAATTCAGAGATAGTGAAGGGGCCAGTCAAAGTCAAGCTTGTCATTGGAATTAGTTCACCAGCAGAAAGATTTAACTAAAATACTATAAGGTTTACAAATATACACTAAGTTAAACCTCAGCATTTAAAGACTTAAGGCGGGTCTACTGGCCATATTCCATTCAAACTGTTTCTTTCTGCATATGTTCACAAATCTATATTCCCTAAAATGTTAAATATTCAACTGATAACAACCTCAAGGGATCAGGACTTCACAGGTCTAATTTACTTTTGCCAGTCGACTGCTTGTCAAGGACTAAACCCATCTTTGGTTCTCTGGCTGTTTGATGTCTGGAAACTGACAGAATGAACAGCTCAATGGCTTGTCAACTTCAGCTATCATCACTGTCATCTCTAGGAATGCCAAGTTGGATATTAAGTTGAATTTCAGGAAACAATAAAAACAATAATATACCATTTTAGAATATTCTTTAAGAAATCATTTTCTTTTAAGGCAAAAACAGTCATTTTCATATTTAATATTTCCATGTTCTCAATCAGTGGAATAATGAGAAAGTGTCTACAGGAATGACACTCACATGCCCATGCATGTACGTGTATGTGTGTTCTTGTGCACGTGCACGTACAGTCCACAAGCAAACACAAAAGAAACCCAGCCCTTAAAACATTTCTCCAGCTTTCCTCTCAAATGTCCTGCAGTTTGTATGACCACTTAAAACGGTGCACTCCTGACCTCTGGTGGCTCAAACCTGTACTACACAAACATTCAATTCGCTGCTCTACTCCTGGCATTTTCTTCACTGGCGCATGACAAAGTTTGAGATGCGAACAGTGGAATGAAATACAAATAGTTTAAAACTTGTTCACATTGAATTTTTAGCAGGAGGAATTTCAGGAAGCATATATTTGGATGGAACATTTGCAAAGGGTACGGGTTAGGGTGTAGGCTGCTGTAGAAGTTGTAGCAGCAGTATCAGTAGTTATGCTTGTAGCTCTAATATTATTAATAATAAACAGACATATTAGTATTAAGAAAAAGAAGTACTTTAGAAAAATGACCAAGCCATCCAAAAGCTACATGTATTACTCATTCAAACACATTTTAAAAAATATATTTTTCCATTAAAAAATAATCTGACCCCAACAAATCCTGAACAAAAAGCCAAAAAACTGTATCATCGATTACATTTAGAATTAAACGGAGTATTACATTCATGTTGCCCACATTATCTGCCAAAGTGTCCTTGAGCAAGGCATTTAACCCCAAAACTGCTCCAGGGGTGCTGTACTATGGCTGACCCTGCGCAATGACCCCCTCTGGAATGCGGTGTGGAAGGGGATATGCGAAAAGATACATTTCAATATGTAAGTGTATATTTGTGTATATCTGCCTTGTGTTAATTGACGATCAAGCAAGTTAACTTAACTTAACGAACGAACATAATGATCCAGTGAAGTAGCGGTGGCATCAGCTCCACTAGGACACAAGTGGATGATAGGAAAGTTTTAGAAGACTCTGGATCCCCTCCTGTAAGTATAATAAAAAATGGAACGTTTCCACTGCTGACACACAATGCAACTGCGTTTTTATCTTTAAACTTCAGTAAACAAATACTTGATGTGGTTGTGTGAGCTGTTTTTAAAAAGTTTGTGTGTGATTTGGATCTAATAAGTCACTCAAAAAATTCCCTCAATTTGATTTATTTAAATATATTTTTACAGATTTCTAAGTCCACTGGGTTCAGGGTTTGAATTACACGTATTTACAATTCATAGGTGTTTCTCACCCAAAGCAGAAAGTAAAAGCCTTCCTGCAAAGCTCACCTGAGAAAAAACAAGTTCCGAGACTGCCCCATTGATCATGACTTAAAGTAATGTAGTGCAGTTCCCTCTGGGGGGAGCAGTATGACCACATCAAAGCTGAGTGTTCCATCAAACAATAGACGGATGGAAACTGCAAATTTATGTCACATATTGTGTGACTGGCTGCCAAGAACTGCAAACCAATGAATTCTCAGATTTTGCACAAGCACATACCCTAATACATCTGTAGAATTACATACAATGTGAGTTGGAGGACAATCTCCATCACAGCATCTAATCCACCATATTAATTGGAGTAAGTTTTCACGCTCTATCATACAACGTTTCAGCCTTAAGTTGACTAAGCATTTGTGTGGTTGAGGCTATTTGTATAAAAAGGTTTTCTGTTTCAGATCAGTGTTCCTTGACAGTTGTAGACTGGGAGCTTAAGACACTAGGGTTCCTTTGGTCAGCAGACTTGTGGAAAATCCAGCAGCATCCAGGTAAGATGCTAAAACCAACAGAATCAGAGAAGGTTTTTAATGGATCTCTCCATAGAAATAGAGAGCTTGGATGCACCACTATGAGAAGGGCTGGATGTTTTTGTTAAATAATGATTAATTATCATGTTTTCTTCCAATCCTTCCTGTAATATAGGGGAGAACGGGGGAATCTGAGGCATCGGGTAATGTGAGCCACCCCCTGTATCTAGGCAACGGAAAACATTTGTGATCATGTGAGATATATGTTTTCAAGGCCCCTCTCATTTCCCCATGGCCCTGAAAGAGAGGACGTCATGGTGCTGTGGTAAGCATGTTTTTTTCACCAAAATAGGTATTTTGCATGTAAAAGTAAATGTTCTTGCTGTCAACTTAATCAACTGTTGTGCCAAAGCAAATGTATTCACATAGAAAAACTTATATCATAAGTGTTGATGAACTACCAACATATGAAACCATGTGATGCTGATAACTGAAGATTAGCCTGAAATGCTAAGAGAGGTAGTTTTTTCTCAAATTGTGGTGGTGGGGGAAAGTGAGCCACTGTCTCACTTTCCCCCACCATGAGGCACAAGTTAAGTTTAGTCTTAAACATATTTTAATGTAATATTACATGACATATGTCTTATTTTAATGTCATACACATTGTAGAAAAGCCATCATGCCAAGGAAATACACCAGGAAGACAACCTGGGGCAACCACACGGAAAGAACACCTTCCCATCTTTCCCTGTAACCTTCAGGGCTGGAATGTAGAGTAGGCCTAGTTGTAGAGTATGACAGGCTGATGTTATAATCCAGTTGGGTCTTCTCCTGTGTTCTGAGTCCCAGGCTGTTCTCGCTGGTTCTGATTTTCCTATGCTTTGACCCCCAGACACTAGCTGGCTCTAAGGGTCTTGTGTTCTGACCCCCAGACTGTGTTCTAATCTAACTGGTTCTATCTTTCATTTGAATCTTATTAAAACCTTTTGAATTATAATATGTTGTATTTGATTTTGTTCAGAGTTACTTTCAAGTGTTTAGAAAAAAGCAAGCGCCCATCAGCTGTTAGTGCCATGTAACTAAATGAGATGTCTTGGTGAGCAAAAACATTCTGGTCACATGTATCATGAATTTTGTTGAGGATAAAATGAACCCTTGTATAATACTAGAGTAGTGTTACATTGGACACAGAAACAGCCTTCCCTGTCCTAACTTGAAATTCTGCCAAGACACAAAATCAGGCAAAGATGAGAAGAAATTGTAGTAAAACATAGTTACAAACTTCTTTCTACATTTGCCAGTAAATTATCTTAAGAAGCACTTTTCATGTAAGGGAAAAATGACAAATTATTAAGCGTCTTTGATCCCCTAAGTGGTAATCCAGTTGTTGCAGCAACACAAGGGTATTAATAAGTATTATTGGTTTAATGATATGAGGTAAATAACTAAACTAAGAGTAGACAAAAGGGAGAGTATACCAGAACAATTGAAGACAGAAATAACATGATTAAAGTGACAGCATGGGCATACCATATATGTGGTGCATATAGCAGACTAATACTGTATTCAATATAAGTAAATAAGGATTATAAGTGTTTGTCTGTATTCAAATATAATAGAAAGATTATTCTAGCTGGTCACAGTGATTGGCTTAGTATGTGGTCTCAGCGGCCATGTACTGTCCGTTGGCAGTGGGCACAAATGAGCGCCTGAATCACTGGATTTAACATCTGGTTGAGTGCACCTATCTCCCTACACACCACAAGAACAGTGTGCAGACACGTAAAAGATGATCTGCAGGAGCCTTTTGCACACAAGAAAAATCTCAGTCTTCTCTGTCCAAACGTGAAGAAGTTGCCAAGGTATGTCTATTTTTATTTATTTGTTTTGACCACAAGATACTTGTACACCCTCTCCACTTCCGCTCTTTTGGATGATAACCGTGTTAGTCTAGCAGTCCACTATCAGCTTTCCTGATAACGAGCTTCAGGTGATTATTATTCTACCTTAAAAACACATTTAGTGTTCCCCCAGTATACAGTAGCCTACTGAACCCCCTCCCTTGGACCTTTTCCATGTGTTTTGTTTATGCAACAGTGAATCACTGCATTCATTTAGCTTTTTAGTCATTTTGTCTTGTCCCTCAATTATTACGGCTAGAGGATAAGCCGAAGTCCAACTAGAGACACATTTCAAAGTAGGCTTAAGGAATAATTCCCACATTGTGTTATACTGACAAGAGTTGGAATAAGGAGAAAGGGAAAGGAAGAAGAAAAGCAAGGCATGTGTAAAATAATTTCTCTGTTATATTTAAGCAAATGGCCTATGTGTAGTTATTTAAGAGGGTTAGCATGTCTTAAAGTAGGCCTATGATGACACAAGTCATATGCTACTCTAATTATTACAAACTCACTTTTATTAGGTGGAAATGTAACCATCCACTTCGCTATTAACCAAAGGAGCAACGTTTCATCATCACATGATGACAGAAAATGTTGACGCAATTACACTTGCCTTGCATCAGCTTTCAATAAGAACAAAAATGGTTAAGTTCACAAAATTAAAGCTTCCTGTTTGCTTTCAAAATAAAGTAAATCATAGGCCTATCATGTGTTGCCTACAAAACATTCACGCATCACTACTGATACAAAACATTCACAACTGACAGCTCAGTTGTTTGTGGATGAAAAAGCCTAGTTGAATTAGATTTTTCAATCCACAAGTCAACAATTCCTACAATGGGAAAATGGTGTATGATTATGTTGTTTTATTTTTGAAAGGTTTAGAACGACGTCTGCGTGCGTCAGTACTGCAGGTAGTGAGGTTCAGACTGGCTTGTGGCAGAGGGGACGAAGGATGGCTGGGGGGAAGGAGCGTAAAATTTCGTGGTGCCTGTGTGAGTAAAGTTTGATTTAAATGACGAATTAAAAAGTCTATAGAATGTAGGCTACAGCAAAACCTTTCGAGTTGCTTGTTTGTCTGCAAAGATGATTACGCGGCTTCAGTGAAGGCTACATTATGAAATAGATGGGATTATTATTCCTTGATGTTTTATTCACGGGACGATGCTATTTTAGCACCGGGATGTCAACCGCGCTACATAGGAAAGAGTGCACTCCAACAGTAAAATGCAGCGTATTTAGCCTTAATTGTATTCATATTAGCCAACGTTAATGTTTCATTTGTGGGCTAGGCCTATCGAGCTAAAACTTTTTTTATTATTAAAAATGAGAGACTTTTGGTCACATGTAATGTTTTCATTGTCAGGCCATGTTAAGGTCGAGGCTTCAACTGCATATCTTGTCAGTTGTTTGACAACATATTCACGTGGGCAGCGTGTAGTTTACTAGCTTAGCTGTATATCACTTCCGTCACCGAGGAAGCTGTCTAGCACTGAGGCAATGAGCCATTCAACCAAATCTTGTTTCTGTTGATGTACTTGTTTTTCTGTCCCCCAGACTGCCTCCTACAACTTTGCAGCGCGCTGAGCTTTACCTGCACTGCAAGCCAGGATGGTGACAACACAATATACAACGTCGATGGAGATGCGTTTGGTGCCAACACAGCTGAATGCGATTATTCCTGGGCCAATGGCAATGTATGTCAGATATGCCAGAATATCTTATTGTTTTCTCACTTTTCTTGCATGATACATTTTCTGGTTTTTATTTTTTGTAATGAGGAAGATTTTAAATTGGTCATAGAAAGAGAAACACTTTTTTAAACTAATATTATTATGTATGAGTGGTTCCATCGCATTAATAGGTATGTGCCAATATATAATGCCAATAGGCGAACATGCCCACTAACACTCTACCCTCAATGCAACAATGAGAGTTTTTGTTATTTGTGTGTCATGGACTGACTTTTTGTTGTATTTTTGTACGTTTTTGTATTGTTGACTGCAGGGCACTGTGCTTGCAAATCACAAGGAAGCACTTGCCTTAGTGGTCACCAACCGCATTCACACACTGGTCACCTCTAAATGCTTTGACAAGATGACCTTGACCTGGACCTGTGACTCAGAGGTAATCTTCTTTTAACATGTGACAAAATATTACTACACACTGAAATGTTTGTCCAAATAATTTTCGATTTGGAGATTGATAAATTTGATGAAAGTTCTTAGGGAAGTTAGATAATGGCAGTGAGGTTGTTTTTCTGGCAGCTTCCAGACAATAATATTCCCACTGTATTGTCCTTCTGCTTCCTCTCCATAGGGCCGAAAACACACGGCTACATGTATGAGTGAGTATCATATTCTGTCAGACTTAAATCTGTACGTGAGGGGTATTTTACATTGTTATTATTTCCATTGTCATTGTAGACATATTGTAGACCTTTGTCCAATTTTCTGATGTGTTTTGTTTTTTTCAGCCAACTGCAGTGAAAAGGCTGTGCCTTGGAACGCTGAGAATGGTAAGGATGTATGATTAAAGTAAATTAATAAAATAATAATATATATTTTTTGTCAGATATTGGTTACATGAATGATACAAACAGTTATTTAAAATAAATTAGTCATAGATTATTTTTTGTTCTAATTCATTTGTCTGGCAAAGTGTGAGACACTGTTATTGTAAAATCACATCACGTGTCTGCGTTTCCTGTTTGACTTGGAGTGTAAACAGGGAATGCCTACTACTCCAGGGTGTGAAATCAATCAATTGAAACCAGATGTTTGCCTCAGAGCGGGTTTCCATTCATAAAATAGTCTAAAGCTATTTGCGGTCATTTAAGAAGCTACATTGGCAGCAGATTCACTGTTTTACTATTTTCTCCTCACAGAACATAACCTCGCCTGGATTGCTGCCATTCCTATTGTCCTGCTGGTGTTGCTCGTTGGTTGGCTATGCTACACGAGGTCCCTGAATAAAGAACCCGGGTATTGAGTATATGAATTGCATCAGTATATAAAATGACATGCATAGCTTTCATCTGGCATGTTATAAATAATGCTCTGTTGTCATTTGTAGGTCATGCAGTGGACAAAAAGAAGGCAGTTACTCATCTGTGAACACGCTGAACTCCAGAGATGATGATGTGGAGGCAGTGAATAAGTAGAAAGACGTTCTTCTTTTAAAGGTGGAGTCAGCGACACAGTCAATATCGGTGTATATCTCCTCCAGATACCGATCCGTAATGTGTGTGCACGTTTGATAAATGCCAGTTTAAATACAAAGCTGTGGAGATATTCGATGATTGTGTCAAAGAAATTTTTTGACAACAAGCATTCTCCGGAATCGCTGACTCCACCTTTTAACCTTTCTACAATGGATATAATGGTTTTATGATCTGTTGTGTAGACATGTAGACAAAATTAGTTTGGTATGCCTTTCTGTAGCGAACTGTCTTTCTCCTCTTTGAGATAGAGATATAAAGGGGAATCTAGTGTATTGTTTCACCTATCTTTCATATTCATTCATGTCAGTTTACTTTAATTACTGTAAATGATTGGTTTAGTATTTGAAATCAGGACAATCATGAGCATTAATAATGTGATTTGGTAAATCATTATTACTTTGGACTCTCTGTTGTTAAGTTAGTTTGTCATGTAGCTTTTCACTGTAAGGTTCAGCTGTTTTCAGATGTATAATTAACTGGGTATGCCAAACTCGCACTTAAATGAAGTCTTACTTAGTGATTTATTCCAAAACATCATATGGCCTTTTTATCAGTAATTGTTATGAAGAGATTTTACACTTTTAAGTTTTTCAAATTATAATATGTTAGACAAAACAGGATCTCAGCCCAGTAGCACATCCTGTGTTGTAAACTAAACACAAACCCACTTTTTAACAATCCCAGCCTCGATTAACCATTGCACAGCCATTTGTTGACTGTTACGTATTGGTGCACAGTTTTTGAGGCTGTGAAAGCCGACAGACTCTTTGCTGCACCAGTGAGTGCCCTTTGAGGACCACGGCCCAGCTGCAACGTGATTACCTCCCCAAGTCCTGTTAGGACCCCCATATATTTGCTCACTTGAACCAAAGCTGTGGAAGCTTAGGAGACTTGTAATGCAGTGCCAGGGAGTACCCTTTCAGTGTCCTGAAGCATTAACAGCAAAGCCCTTAATGTAGATAACAAAATTAATATATTTCTACTCTATTATAGACATTTAAAAATATTGTAGTTATTCATATATATATATATTATATATATATATATATATATATATATGTATAGAATATTAAATGATACCTCATATATATATTCAGATAAAAATACTCTATTTATATAATTTTATATGCAAATATTTATACTTTTATAAACTATATATAAATGACAGACTGATATAGATGATAAAGATATGTTAAAGATATTGTTCTGTTTTTATTGCATTATATAGTGAAGCCATTAGGTGCCTTTTAGTCTTAAATTATGTCATGTTATGTTAACTGTCTGCCTTTTTAATGAAAATTTTCAAATCAGTCCTCCAATCATGTCACATTTCCTGTATCAACATGCTCTTTCATTGTGATTTGCTTTACCTTATAAAAATTAAAAAATTAAATATACAGTTCAAAAACAAAAGTTGTTTGTCATAGTTGAAGGCCTCTGCACCAACAGGGGTGTGTCTTAATATCTGGTGATATGCTGCAGCCACTGAAGGTGGGTTAGTTGGGAAAAACCCCATGTGGCGTGAGGACACTCGTGATAGGAAGGAAGTGAAGTCATTTAATTCCTTTGTGCAGCACCTTCCAAATCTTCACTGTAACCTGACTCTCACACTGCTTGTAGAACTCTAGAACGGCACTACATTTGCCTCTGCATTTGAAGATAAAAGTCACAACAGTGTCTGCTGTAAAAAACTCAAGTGTAAAAGTTGTGAACACTGTACTGAAAGGGTGGGAATTGTTCAAGATATTCTCATGGAGTATACAACTCAACCAACTGAATGTTAAAAAAAAGTTTATGGTATTTTTTAATAGAATTTACAAGACATGTGCCCGCTGAGAAACAGCAGTGTGGCTCTACCTCTTTGTGGCCTGAAACCTAAACACAATAGTTTACTGTATAAAAAAAAACACTTCACTGGGGTACAGTTTATGAGGAAGGTGATGTGATGGCTTACTATAAAATAGACAGAGCATATGAGGTGACTGGTTCAGCCAATGAGAGTGGGCTGTCTATAAGGGAAAGTCCAGACGTAGTTGTTAGAAAACAAACATAACAATGCTTTCTAGATTATCCACAGCAACTGGAGTTTGCTGTATATTTAGCATTTATCAAGTTATTATCAGAGTTCAGTGTTTGTATAAGAAAGAAACCCTCACCAACCTGTGCTATGGGCAGACTATTATGTGCTTAAACCCATATTGAAATAGGTGTAATCACTTCTTATTTCAAACAGGTTAGGTTTCATAAACCTGTGGAGTGGGTTGTAGTATTTTGTGTGAATAAACTGATATTAATGTTGTTAAACCAGCCTGCAGTTTACCAAGACGTTTTCCAGGAACACAGCAGCATATTTACTGCAAGACAGGGTGTTGTCGAGGCCCCTGTTTTGAAGGCATGACCGTATTTGGATGTTTCCTGGGAACGTGATGGCATTTATCTCTGTGATGGCTGCTCAATACGGGGCCTGTCATGTGCTGCACAATAGATGCCATGACAACAGTGATATCATCTCATGAATTACAATAACTGAGGGTTGATTTACAGGAACTCTGTGACTCAAACTTATTAAGAAGTCACATGAGTTTGTACTGTGTTTCTTTTGTGAACACCTGTGTGTGTGTGTGTGTGTGTTTTTACTGTTATATTTGAGTGTGGTTTGAAATGTGCGCTGTGATGACAGTGGACAGTGTTGATGCTTGTTGTTTATTAGAGAGGATTCAAATATCCTACATCACTTTTTTTTTATTCAATATCAAAACATTGGCCTATAGGACTAATTTATGTTAATGTTTTGTTTGTATTTATTTGTACATTGATTTTGCATTAATAAACTGAGTATAGCCTTCCCTAGCCTACTTGATCATACTGTAAATTATCAGTTCACACAATTTGCACAGAAAAACAAATGTTCTCTTTCAGCCTAAATCGTATTGAAGAAAGCAGAGACACTGGCTGGCTTCATCCCTTAAGTTTAATATTAATGTGAGTCATGAATAAGATGCAGGGAAATGCATAGACTAATTTAAAATACCTGTAGGCACAAACATTTTGCAAGAATTTAGGCCTAAGCTACAAGTGTTTTTTGTTTTCTCCACAGAGTTAGGCCTAATTGATCACTGCATCATGGGACAGGAAGGATAATAACAAATAAGAAAAAAATAAGGTCTCATAAACCTCAACTATTTTTCCATTTAAAAAAACTATTTGGAAGTAGCCTAGTAGCCTAGTTCAAAACAACTTTTTGGTAATTTCACAGATGGATTGTTTAGGCTAGCTACTGTGTCATCATGTCAGAAATGTTATTATGAGGCTATGGCCTAATTCTAATTCGGGGGAAATGGCTTAATTTATTTCAAAGGCTGTTAAAAAACTGAATTCACATAACAAGGCAGTGAGTGCATTTATTTTGGATACACATTTGAATTTTGAAATTCCCGAATCCCCGCCCCTATCACGTTGAACTTCCGCGTGAACGTTATTTTTCAAATAGGCCTACGTGTGCGCATGCCTGACAGCGGCGCTTGTGTAATGGTGATGAGCGGCAGAGCTGATATTTGAAAGTGTAAGTTTATTCTAGAGCTGTAACGTTTTGGAAGGACATTGATACCAACCTCGGTTGTTTTTTTATAGGTCCATGCCTGGTATCGACAGTTTATCTTCTGTAAATGGTTATTCACTTACTGAGACGAAGCTAGCCTGCTAGCATTAGCTACAGTCCGAGGACAGCGTTGCTGCTAGCTCGCGCCAATGCTAATGCCTTCCGAGCATTTACCATTGAGCATGATTGGGCTCCGTCTTTGATGTGTGCTGCTAAGTGCAGGCTTCACTGAATGTTTAGAAGTTTTCTCGCTATCAAGGTAATGTGACGATAGTTTAAAAAAAGGCCGACTTTCATGTGCAGCAAAAGTTTTTGAGTATTTGACTTTTGCGCTTTAGCTCGTTAAGGTTGGCTACTAACTTCATACTACATTAAGTAAAACTTACCATTTGAAATCCAAGACATAGGCCTATGTTTGACCACGCCGCAATTTAATTGACCACAGCAGAATGAAGGCCCAACATGCATTCTAATAGAAACATCACAAGGCCAAAGCAAGACGACGAAGACAGTAGGACCCAACTACTTTTGAGAGAGAACTACAGTATAATACGTTTTATTTTATATAGCGTTTTCAACTATGGTACAAAACGTGGCTCGTGTGTTTTCCATATAGTGTTATATGAAAGGGTTTTTGAGAAAGCAGTAAGGCCCCCCTTCCATTTTATAGCTCAGTGGATGAGTCTGCTTGTGAGACTGATTGATTGTGTTCTTCGTTTCAGATACTGCAGTGAGTAGTCTATGCCTGGCACTTGAAGACGAAAGTGAGTATAAAAAATTGACTGATGGGTTTAAATATTAATATCGATGGAGGGGGTCTTGTTGGATCCATTCTTTTGTGGGTTATAATGAACAGAAATAGTTTTTCTTGTCTTGTAACACTTTATTATGAGTACCGATAAAGTAAACATATTTAATCCAGCCGTAAAACATATTTTATTAAAGATTTTTACTGTTAAATCAACAAAGATTTACAGAAAATATGGTTATTTAATATAAATGTATTCTGTTTTGATAGAATCTTACATACGACATTTGTATTAATAGTTTTACTGTACAATTTACATTAATAAAAGAACATTTTGAATATCTTTCAAAAATATATATATATTCTAAATGTCCTGTTTTAGGCAACTTATTGAAGCAGATACCTACTGAATGAGATATTTTGTGCAATCAGACTATTTATGTTAAGGCTGCTCGATTTATGGCAAAGTCATCATCACGATTTTTTTATTTTTATAATCTCTTATAAAAAAATAATTTCACAGATATTGCATATGAGCATAAAGAGCTCATCAAGTTTAAATAAACAATGCTTACTTTTAGCTTTTGGGGACAACCTCTTCCTCTGGTTGAAATCACAGAATATAATCATAATTTGGGTTTTTTGCTTTAGCCGGACACTTATCAAACTACATTTTAAAGGACACCAGAATACAGGAAAGGACCTCAACTGTAATTGTATTTATGCCTTCTACACCCAGATGACAATTATACTATAAAAAAAAAACACTTAATTTACTTCTTATGTCTCTCTCATTGATCTGAGTGCATTAAATATAATTTCCTGTCAATATAAGTAGAATAGCACAGGGCTTTGTCAGGTGGTATATAAAGCTGTTGATTTCCCCTACTTCAGTTAGCTCTCTTATTCACCCAACTTGTGTTTGAACATCCCCGTGGTAAAATATGTGTTTTGTTTTTATTTTCTCACCAGCATGGATGAAAGTGGCCAGTCGAAGAGCAAGAGCGAGCACTTTAAACCTCTTTCTATATATTCAAGGATGATGGCTTGTGAACAAAAAGCCGGTCTGGAGCAACCAGAAAAGTCTCCAAATCCATTCATTAATTTTAAAATTGAGATCCTGAATAATTGTATGAAAAAAAGGAAATTTGATGAATCCAGTCCAGATGAGGGTTATGAGACTCCAGTAAAAAAGCCCTTTAGTCCAAATGTTTTGTCCCCCGACCTTGGGTGTTGCATGGACTTCTACAGCCCCCCCGCAAGACAAGACTCAGTGTCCCCTCTTGCCATCTCTAAGCCTGCACTGTTAGATAAGCCACACGCTTTAAAGACTGAAATAAAAGAAACTGAGAGCTCCCAGCTCCATTCAGAGCATGTGGAATGTGGCTCCAAAACAGAGCCAGGGGTTGATAAGCAGATGATGCCACACAGTTTGAAGTGTGAGAAAGTCCTCTTAAATCAGGCATCTGACTTTGACTGTGACGTTGATGACATATTGTGCCTCAATCCTATTGGTACTTTTTCTATTGACGGATTTTCTGACGATGTGGAGAGCTGTGGCAGTCCAACTAGCAACACATTTAAAACTAAGCCAGTCTTAACTGTTGCACAAGGACAAGAGTTGGATAGAGGGGATGTGTTAGTCAAGGAAAAACAAGAGGAGCTGTTGACATATCTGGATGTTGAACATGAAGAAGAGGTTAAGGGTTATTTCACTATGTCCTACTTAAAAGACCTTAAGTTGAGACAGGACCCTTCTCAGTCAGTGAAACCTCAGCTGCTGCCAGCTACCTCCAGCCCCCTGCTCAGAATAGGTGAGGTAGAGGCCCCAGAGGATGAAAAATGCAATCCTGAACCTTCATCTGAGCCAGGTCAGAAACAAGCGTTAGTGTCTGGACAGCAGGTTTCCTTCACAATAACAGATTTGCGTCCTATTGTGAGTGGACCTCGGCTTGAGTCTGTGAACTCTGCCGACGAGCCTTTAGAAGGTGATGTTGAAGAGGAGTGGAATATTGGTCTCCCTACGTTTGAATCTTCCATTGTTCAAAGTGTCAATGTTAAGTTGGATGCTAGTAGTGAGCAGAGTAGCCAGGTTTCAGCAGAGACTCAGGGAGGATCTGTGATGGAGGTTATCACTATCAGTGAGTGGCAGGCCACACTAACAAGAGACGAAACCTTTTGCGACGACAGTTATGAAGCCACACTACTCCCCCCAGTACAGGTAAGCTCTTTCACCACACGGTACTGATGATGTGGTCATGCACACACAGTTTATTTACTGAGCTCAGTTTGTACAGTATATAGTGCACTGCACGTTTTCACATTCACAACCTCTATGCTTTTTTTTAAGGTGAAATCTGTTGTGGTAAAGCCAAGGCAGCTCATCAGCATCGAACCAGACAATGTGGTAAAGCCAAGGCAGCTCATCAGCTTCGAACCAGCCAAATGTTACCAAAGGTACTGTAGGACCCTCTGCCACAGCTAGGGGGAGCTGTACGACCGTATATAAAACATAATGTGGGAGTTTTGACCATAGCTCAGTTGTAAGGGCGTCTGTGCCTATCCTTGATAAAGTGTTATCATTTTGAATGTCTGCCTTTCTGCTTCAACAATGTCTGTAAGCTCATTATTGACCAAGGTTTTGCTTTCACTATACGCATAGATTGCTATCTCGAGCATGAGATGTTTTTATGTGAGTGGATTTTGTTAAGAGTGACTATGTAGGGATATTGTCTGTTGCAGGCCGGTCATCTTTAAAAGGGAGGTGGACTGGGAGAAAGAAAAAAGAGAATATGTCCATTTGGTGACCAGGCACATGGAGGAGAATCCATCACCAGTTCAAAGTATGACCCTGACTTCTGCCAGAAACACCAGAGAGAGTTTTTAATGGGATTTTTTTTTTTACGGAAATGCACTGCTTTGTTGTCTCTTGTGATTTTAAAATGGCATCAAACTTTTTCCCTCTGACACTACATTTTAATCAAGCACTTTTGCTTTTGATTCCTAAAGATGTCATGACTGAGCTGCTTAACCTGATGACCCGTGTGGCAGACCAGAAACCAGACGTCAATGGCAAAAAGTGGCAGCATCCTTCAGACTTTACGCGCAGGTATGTCATCCTCTCCTGTTTGTCTTTTAGTTATGAATAGGTGTGGATTTAAAATAGAACTAAGGCAGATCTGTTAACACCATGTAAAATATGTGGATCTGGATTTGTTTCACTTTTAGGAACTACCAAAGACGTTTGGGGCCAAAACTGTCACTCGCCAAATGGCAGGCTAAGAACATCATATCACACAAGCGCTTTGCCGTAGTACCGAAAATCTTTGAGAGGAGTTCATGTCCCTGAATTTGTGGACAGCCTTCCTCTAAATTCCTATTGCACTTGCATGACTGTTTTGGACATACTGTTTGTGGTTTATTTTTTTGGTTTGTGAATTGAGTGTTTTGAAATATTTTTCTTTTAACTATATATGCATGTTTTAAATGGTTTATATTTTTGTAAATTATGCCTGTTTTAATCTATGTATGTATGTTTTGTACTGTATTGTGAGTGCAAAGGTATCCTCTATTCATGTTTACTTTGGATATGATTGGAATAGTACAATCCTGCACGTTTATTTTCTTTTCCTCCTGTTATTTTCTTTCCTCTTGGGCCTTTGGTAGCCTCCAATCAGTTTCTGTAGATAATTCCTAAAATACCAGTAGCTAGCGGAATCAAAAGTTTGAAACTTACATTATATGAAGTGGTCCTGTTACATTGCCAAACCTTTGAGCATCAAGTCTACTGTTGGAGGTGGGCAGTTGGGTTAAGTTATAGTGTTTGGCATATCAGAGAAAGTGCCAAAGTAACTGGAACCTTGGAATGTTTTACCAAAAAGTTTGAGTCTAGCCCTGTTTTCAAACCACTATGTAAACGGGCATCCCTTCACTTAACTAAAGATGGAGGAAACCCCTACAAATATTGAAGTACTACTTTTTATGCTATGTCAGTCAAAACAAGTTTGAGTACTGTTTTTGTTTTGTATCCCATACATTGGCATGGTTCTGGCTTTAAGCGTTAAGAGCAGTTCACCCACATCATATAAACATTTTTCAACCAAACCCTAAAATGTTAATGTCCTGGATGTTTTTAACTACTTGTTTTCAATGGAAACTATTCACAACAAGGCCTGTTTTCAGCAGAAGTCTCACTGCTGGATATTTGAAAACCTACCCATGAACCTAAATGCAACCATTAGGGGTTAAATGGTCAACTGTTTTAGAGATTTGTGTGAACTGACCCTTTAATTGTATAGCTGCAGAGACCACTGTAATCAAATCTGCTTGGAAGATTTTCTGCACAGTGGTATAATTGAAAGCCTGTAACATTGTAGTAAAATGTATATATATATAAGAACTCTGTTCCCAGAGTCAGAGTAGGGCTGTTATTGTGTGTTCGAGATTGTGCTTCTGATGAAGTTCTCAAAATAAAGCCTGTCCTGTGTACTACAGCGGTCACCCTCTGTTAATGTTTGGTAAATAATGCTGCATGTTAGCTCATTTTACCTTAACCCATATTCACAACTTTTAAAAGAAGCTTAATCTGAAACTATATGGGTGTCCCCCAATCACCACCATAGACGTCATTGTCATCTCAGTCCCCTTGTAAAAGATAGATCACTAAAGGTCAACTGAGAGAGGAGAAGAAGCAGTGACAGAATATTCTGCTAAAGTTATTGCTTAAAGTAGATGTAAGATTGCTTGTATTGAAAGTGCCAAAGTAGCTGTATTTAAAACTCTTCGAGGAACAGTCATTAAAAACCTAACATTAAAACATGTCTTATGTATTTAAGCTACCACAATGATAAATATTAGTAAATTATTCAGTGGAAATGGAGCATATTAAATAACTGCAGTGGAGGGGGTACGTGGGTGTAGTGGTTAGGGCAATCTCCTATGAGGTTTAATCCCCGGTTGGAACCCGACCCGTGGACAGTGCTTTGCATGTCATACCCCTCTCCAATGCCAACAAATTAAAATAGAAATAAAGTACTGCCATGTTGCAATTAATTAATTATTAGTGGTAATATTATACTTGGTGTGCTTGAAATGTATGTAAAGATTTTAGCATTGCTTTTATAAACAAAGTTTAATTGCTCTATTGGATGAAGCACATTTCAAGCATCTAAAGCGCCTTGCCTTTTAATACTATTAAAAACTAGGCCTGTTTTCAATCTGTGTTCAAGTATGTTTTGTACTTCTCCTTGTAAGGACTTAATGTTGTTATTAATTATGCATCTTTGTCATTTTAATTCTTAGTCTAATTTGCAGCATCAGTGTGATGGGCGCAGGTACAGGCTGACAGAAGTGACCCTACCGAGGCCAAATACATAGAAACGTGTCAGCATGGGTCCAATCCGATGAATAATGCAGGCTGTTAAAGTAATCCTGTCTGTACGGATAGTGGAGCAAGCCTGTCCATGGCCAGCCATCCGGAAGGCAGAGGTGTGTGGGTGTTGGTGAAGGCCTCCTGACATGCTGTGCAGACTGCAGGGCATGTGTGAGCAGCCAATTCCCCTCTACACCCTCAAAGTTTACAACAATGGTTTGTCCCATTAGCCTCATCTCTTCAGTGAGGAGGCCGTTTGTGTTCATATGATATACCTCACAGTTCTTCTGGGACTGTGTTGTTTTTTTTAAACAGACCCATAACAAAAGACTCATCGATTTTAAACCTGCAGTGTGTAGAATTTGGGGTTTTATTTCCTAGCAGATTTTGTAGAAAGTAATTATAATATCCATAAGTACATTTAATTTAGTGCATAATAGCTGAATTTTTTTTTTTAACTATTTATTTTTCCCTTAGAAAGGGTCTCATATATGTCCATATTTCGGACCAAGGCCTAGTGCCGCCATCTTGAAAGTGTCATAGTTGGAATGTCATCAGGTGCATTGTTTAAAATTTAGAATTGTTCTTGTCCTTGAAGGCCACTGTAGCTTCTGTTATTATTCGAAAGGGTTGGGGTTACCCAGGGACTGTTGCATTCTAGAACTTTCTAGAACTTACTTCATATTGTCATATTACACACTGCACCTTTAATGCATGTCAGCTAAGAAATTCCACTGCCCCCTTTTTCAGCTGCTCAGCCAAGAAGTAGAGCCACTGATGGCTATTGTATTGATGCTTAGACAAACACACATCATATGGAGTAGTATTTGAGTACTTGAGTAAGGCTTTAAGTAATCTGTTGTGTTTTACTGTTAAAGGGGCAGTGTGTAATATGACATCATCAAGAAAGTTCTAGAAAGTTCTAGAATGCAACGCTCCCTGGGTAACCCCACCCCTTTAGAATAATAACAGAAGCTACAGTGGCCTTCAAGGACAAGAACAATTCTAAATTTTAAACAATGCACCTGATGACATTCGAATCAACATGGATGCCTCCATAAGACTTACCTGCTCAATGTACAAAATGTAATATTAATATTTGTAATTCTCCGCTCAGGAGGATAATTCAGATTATTGGCAGAGGTGATTTTACACCAATGAGGACATATTTATGAATGAGGATATTGATTTTAGCTAATAAATTACTCAAAATGTTACACAGTGTCCCTTTAAACAATTTACTTTGAGAAAAATAACCACCCTTTTTTTTTGTCCAGAAAGGATTTGACAATGTCCCCACTTCCTGTTTTTTTCACCAATTAGGGTCAAACGCAGCATTTTGTGGAAAATATTTGATATTTTTAATTTAATTTAAGCATACACAAGTAATCATACACCATATCCTTCATAAATGAAGTTGTGTAACCTTGTGCATAATAATTAAACCATGCTAGCCCTCATTAATCAATGACTGCTGTGCACTAAATACAGTGGATATAAACATGAGAGCACTATTAAAGCAGTTATTCTTTTACAATCCATGCTTCTCAAATCATCCCTATAGTTCACGAAGCCATAATGAAATAGTCCAACTTCTCTGTTATATCACAATAATCCGCTCAGTTTCCAGGCGGGTTCATAGTCGCATACAAAATACACATTGTGTTTGAAACATTCACCCAACTGCCCTGTTCTCTCATCACGATATAGTCTGTTCGTGCCACCAAGCCTACAAAAACACATTAGAGCTCTCCTGCTGAAAGGAAAATCCTCAGTGTGTTGTTGAGAGAGCCACCACAGGGCTCAAGTGGAATGTTGAGTTCTCACAGTCGTCACCATTAGTCAAGCGTGTATTTTCACTTGTGGTTTCCAGGTGTATTCTTGACCTGTTCTTACCAGAGACACCAGTAATGGCTTGGTGTCCTTCAAGGAATAGTTCAAAATTTTAAATTTTGTAGCTTTTTGCCTCACTCTCCAGCTCAAACAAAGACGACAGTAACCGTTCCTGTAGCTGTGTGTGCATTTTTTATATAGGAATAGGCAAAGGAGGGGTGCCCTTAGCTCAGTTGGTGAGGCAAAAAGAT
This sequence comes from Hyperoplus immaculatus, assembly GCA_949357725.1. Lineage (NCBI taxonomy): Eukaryota > Metazoa > Chordata > Actinopteri > Uranoscopiformes > Ammodytidae > Hyperoplus > Hyperoplus immaculatus. The sequence goes on along the minus strand of OX442363.1, from coordinate 11,858,748 downwards.
ACAAATAAAAAATGTTGAACTATTCCTTTAAAGTTATGAATAACTGGAATCCAAATGATCTGTTTGTTTCTTTAGCAGTAGGAACAATAACATCCATGTATGACTGACTTCACTGCACTCCATTACCAGATATGAAACGTGTGGACTCTTAAGCAAGATACCCAGCTGTCTTGAACAATAACATCCATGTATGACTGACTTCACTGCACTCCATTACCAGATATGAAACGTGTGGACTCTTAAGCAAGATACCCTATTCACCCAAACGTAGCGCCCTCTGTGTGGTAAATTTAAATGACATTGCACAGCTGTTCACCATCAATCTGAGGGTGCTGGATTATCATCCATGGGTTGGAGAGTTCCCTCAAGCACTCAGCGCCTTTAAAAAATAAAATAAAAAGGTTTTACATAATGGGAAATGGCCTATTCGCCCCCTTGTGCCAAGACTTGGATGAGAAGATCAATATCACTCTCATAGTCATATGTACACTATGTAGCTGGAGCCAGTAGTGTGTTAGCTCAGTATAATGACTGGAAATGAGATACACTTAGCCTGGCTCCAACCAAAGTCCAAGTTTCCAGTCTTTAAACTAAGCTACGCTAACAAACTGCTGGCTGTGTTGTCTCGTTTATTTTACTTATATGAGTGTGTTATCATTTGCGTGCAAGCAAATAAACATATTTCCCCGAAAGTCCTATTCCTTCAGCAATAAAGTTGGACAGTAATCTGACACAACAGTGGCTGTTCACAATAGCCCTATTTTTAAATAATAAGGAATACAATATTTACAGTGACAACATAGGGAATTTATACCATCTTATGGAGTTGATGATGTACCCTACTCAATTTAAAGTGTTATTTAGTCGAACCTCTGTCTCTGTCACTGTCACAGCTTTAAAAGTAAACCTCTTATGATGCTAACAGGAGTTGTACTCATTTGAGCAAGTGAGTGAAGTAAACAAACAAACAAAAAAAAAAAATTACCTACAGGGAATGTAGAGTAATGTTTGAGAAATATGTTCTTGACAAGCTTAAGATGTGGCCCCAGTTCAAAGAAATCATCCAAGGAGACAATCTTCATTATGTGTTGCTGTGTGGATGGATGCCTATCGATTGGAGAGCCAGCTACTGGTGAGGTGTTAATGGGGGAAAGAATGGATTCAACCTTCAGCCGCAGAAGTTTTCAGTGAAGTGCTGAACACTCTTAACACTGCCGAACACCGATTTTGAGCCTCAGCACCAAGTTTGTCCTGGCAACAGCTAAACATTATGTTAATCAGTCAGAGGAAGCCCTGAGACTTCTCTTCTCCTATTGTGTACTACCGACTTTCCTTTATAGCCTCTGGAAACCTGGGCTAAAACAGTAAAAATCAATATATGATATAAAAATTGGGTGTCTCAATAAGTTTTTTAAAAAAGTCTATTTAAAAATAAATGTTCATAAGTATTATAAATCTTACAACAGTCATTGTTTTTAAAGAACGTCCGGGCAGAGAACTGCCGTGAATGGTTCAAAATACTTATCGTGTCATTAAAACCAAAGCTATAGCCCGCCTTAAAAGTGTATCAAACTCAATCTTTAATTTGGAATAATAAACATGGCCAACTCTTTTCAGATGCTTACTATCATGCAACCAACTCCCAAAATTACATAGTTAGAAGGATTTTGTGGATTTGGGTTAACAGGGGCTTTTAACCTTGACCAGGTAAGAGAGGAGCTTTTCATCTTGTTAAGAAATGTAGAAATGCATGATAGAAGCCTGCCATTGCATTAGTCATTATACTTCCCACTCCGTTCCACCGTGACCCCCATTGCTCTTTCCCTGCTAACCACATTTGACGGCCTCCCTCTCCCACCACACTTGTATTTGTCTGATTTGAGACAGAGATGGAGCTTGTGAAGAACAAGAGTAGCTGATGTGTTTATCATTCCGATATCGGTACAGGCTTCCATCAGCTGAATGGCTCTCAACCCCCTTAATGTTTGGGCAATTGTTTAAAATGTGGAGTGCGTTCCACCGTTTTTCCCTCATCAAAAGGAGCCTTCTTTCAATGCCCACCAACAGCACAATGTCTTAATGTGATTGAAATACACTGCACTTAGGGGAGTGCTATGGTGGAAAAAAAGGACTTTAAGTGTATTAATAAAACAAATCAGCGACATTTTCACCAGTAGCAGTAGACTTGATGTTCTTCATTAAAGGCTCTCTAAACCAACACCACCAAAACAAGAATGAAATATGAAATGTATTTACACATTGAATGCCAACCACTTTTTCCAGATTTTCAAACTTACCTTGGATAGGCCTATACATCATCAGCCCATAATGTTTACCTCTTACTTTGCACACGCATTTATATATATATATTTGGAAGCCAATGAATATGACATAAATGTGAGATACAGGGCCTTCAATCTTATTTGAGAAATCTCAATATATAGTTATTGTTAATAAGGCAGCACTACTGAGTTTGAGTCAGCCCTCAGATACACCTTTTTCTCTCTTAAAACAAGTCCCCCTGCAGTGTACAGTGCACAGTATGGTATGGTGACAGTTTATCCCTTTGCCTCTTCAACATGGAGTTTCAACACAAATATTGACATTGATTTGTGAACAAGTCTTGATATAAGCCCTTCTGGTCAGGATGTCATAGGGAAGTCTCTGTGTCTAAGGTTGGGCTAAAAATAAGAAGTTTTCCTGATGCTCTCCATCAGAAACACACGTTTTACATCTGTGTCAAAAGACCTTTCTCTGAAAGTTCATGAGAGGGATCGCCTGCAAATCCCTCATATCTCCATGTTCCGTTTGTTAATCATACCACTGCATGCTGGGTGTTGGAGTTGTGGAAGACTAGGCTACAGAGTTTTGCAGTCCTTGTTTCCATGCTTCTCTGAAGGATGTTATTGCTGATATAAAAAACGATATCTTAAGAGTCTCTACAGAGACTTCTCCATCGACATCCAGGCCCTTTTCTAAAATCCATTAATTAGATGAATGCTCTCCATTGCGGCAGTCCGCATCCTCATTCTTCACTGAATGCTGAAAGACACAAGGAAATACTAAAGGGGTCATCCTGGATGTGGAATGTAACAGTTCAGTTATCTATAACAAAAGCATCACAGAGGACAAAAGACAATGTGACCCAAGTGATACTAAATGTGGCCTGGGAACAACTTTTCTGTTTCAATGTGTTCAGATCAGAGATGCTTTTTAATATGAGTGGATGAGTTCTGTGTTTTCTCACAAGACTGGGTGATTCGGCTCCGGTGATCCGACCAACTTCTATAAAGCCATCGCAGCTCATTTAAGAAATGGCTCCTTAAAATTAGCCAGGTGGAGTCTGGACTCCCTGAGGGTGGGGGAAACTAGCTGGCCGAAAAGAAAACACTTCCCTCCCACAGGATGGCAAAGACTTAGTGCCTGAGGGCGGCTCCAAAAACTGGTTGTTCTGAATTTCTCATGGCATCTTGTTAAAAGTGGAGTGATACACTTGAATGATCTACACTACAGTGTTTAATGTCACTTTAGAAGGGACAGAAAAAAGGGATGTTATGATGAAAACGAAGGTTCAGAAGATATGATTAAAGTACAGGGGAGGACTGGGAAAGGTCCAGGCTTGTGGTTGTTGATAACATTCTGAAAGACGGCGAGAATAAAGAGGTGAAAGAAGGAGAGAGAGAGAGAGAGAAAAAAAATGAAAAGGTCTCTGGCTCTGCTCCTCTGGGGTTGGGTAATCTGCAGTCTGTCCACCACAGCCGGAGCCTTTTGGCCCTAATCTCTGCTGCCCTCATGGTACAGTAGTAATTGAGCCCGGTTTGCCTGCAGTCAGTCCAACATCGACTCTGCTCTCAGGCCATTGTTGGGCCAGGCCTTGCCAGCCTTACCCCCAGGAGTCCTGCAGTTCCACATCCGAGGGGCCCAGAGTCCCAACCTCATCCTGACAAGCAGATGAGCTTTAAAGGGGGCCCCCTGCTTGTTTGTGAGAACACAAAGTCGTTTGGATAAAGAGAAGACGTCCCAGCAGTCACACCTCAATGATGTTGACAGATGGCATCCTATTGTTGTTGTTGTTGTTCTTGGGGAACTGTGGGAGGAGAGAGAGAGAGAGAGAGATGACATGTATGAGAAGGTAGCAGGGCGACACCAGTTTGTAAATGCTGCCATACTGAGAAATGCAAAGAGAGTTTTGTGGAGCTGATAGGCTTATTCAACTTTGTGTCAACTCGTTTGGCGATGGCTTGAATGTACCAGACATTCATTGATATGAAAAAGTTACGCACTACAGCTTTAAACACAGGAACTGGATATGATATGGGGCTCTTCATACCGATATAAAAAAAAATACTAGCAGAAGCCATGAAACGTGTGTTTGCTATTCAAAAAGGTCATGCAAATAAAGGTGCCATGGTGAAGCAGTGTTTAGCTGTAGCCTGAAGCTGTTGTCGGATGACACTATGATTTTGCATGAAGTGTCAGTGGATAAAGTCTATAAGTGGCCGGGACCATTCACCTGACCGGCACTGCTGAGGGGGAGGCACCCGGGGCGGGGGAGGAGGGGGGTGGGTTATACCTTACTGCGCAACAGCCCCCCCGTCGGATGTTCAGGAGTGCTGCACTCGGAGGAGGTCTTGGCTTTGTCCTTGTTGTTGTTGGGCTCGTTGTCTTTGATGATGTCGTACTGGCGACAGAAGAGAGCGATCACACCTGGTGGGGGAGAGAGTCAGAATGGATTCAGGATCAGACACTCTGGTTATCTTTGAAACACAAATAAATGCAGTGTCAGTTGTTTTTGAGTTTGATACAGTATATTATGGCAGACACTCTGCATGTGTGTGTCTGAACTTGCCCTCACCTGCCCACATGATAAGTACCACCACGATGATGATGAGCTCCCCTGCCCTCAGCTGGGTGCTCTGGCCCACTTCCTCCATCGTCACTTCGTCTGAGGGGAGTCAAAGGAGAACAACCATGTGTATTGGACTGTTAGTGGAAGTTGATTAGAATTGCAGGAAATGTAACTGTATTGTTACGACAGAAGAAACAATGGGGAAAGAAAAATTAACTATTTAACGTTAATCATTGAATAACAGAAGGACATTTGCTCCAACACATACTGTACATTCGTTAAACTTGCACCGTTTCACTGTATAAGATCCACGGTCACCACCAAAAGGTAATGCCGGTTATTATGGGCCCATGAAAACCAGCATTACATTTTCTTTCGATGTTGCCAAAAAAGTGAATTCCCGCACACTTTTTTAGACCTACTCTTCCTGCTCCTATACACCGGTCTTAAGTTATGGATGTGCCAAGTATCGTTCTCTTTTGATGTTGCCAACATGACAGTATTGTCCATAGTCTCTCTGTTTTCTGACCTGAAGCCCGGATCATTTCATTCTTACACTCACTCAGTGGCCTGTCAACCTTTTTTTTGCCTCACATTGCAGCCTGTTACATGCCGCCATTGACGTGCAAGAGTTTCTGTCTTGAGGCAAGTTGTGGTTAGAAAGAAAAAGAAGATCTAATTGGAAGTGAAACAGCAGGATGACACAACCTATAAAGGCAGGGTTGTCTCTTATGAATGACTGTTCAAGCGTGCTGAGTTTGGAGGCAAATAAGTTGGCATCACATCAGTGGGTTTAACGCAGTGCAGGTATCTTGTAATATGTATTGCCACGTTGCTCCATCACAGTGAGCACACAAAATCATGTGTGTCAACAACTTTGCATCACCCGTCTCCCCTGGGGTGAAACAATACTGATCATGGCGCTGTGATCAAAGAGCGGTTTGTATCTTGTTATTTGTGACACGGCTGATATAACTTTCAAATATAAAGCGATGAACAACTTCTGATATCCATTTCTTCCTCTTGTGGTATCTAAGGGAATGTATAACAATTGTTAGGGAAGGAGGAGGGTTGCGTTGTTTTTCTTTGTGCATAGTCTGACTTTTGAGAGAGCAGGGGAGCATGTTGTAACCTTTTCTCACCATAAATTTATATAATTTTTTGGCCTTTCCTTGTGAGAGTTTAATACAATTAAATTAAAAGGTCAACCAGTTTGTATGGCTTTTTAAACATGAATGTTAAAGTAGCAATCGCACTGTAAAAATGCTTCACTACAAGTTGGAGTCCTGAATGCAAAATGCATTAAAGTATGTCAATATTAGGAGCAAGGTAAGTAAGCAAGTAAAAGTATCAAATCTCCCAAAACATGGTCCATGTCAGTGTTTTACTATTATACAATATGTTTTATGGATTAATATTCCTACTGCATTAATAGTTTGTGGCATTTTACTGCTTTAGATCTTTAAGGTTGAGCTCATTTTAACACTTCATATACTGTTGGGAAGAGTAATCTATAGCAATTGCATCATGGAATCAGGGCCGGCGCTTCAATTTTTTTTATACACTCAACAAAAATATAAACGCAACACTTTTGTTTTTGCTCCCATTTTTCATGAGATGGACTTAAAGATCTAAAATTCATTCCAGATACACAATATTACCATTTCTCTCAAACATTGTTCACAAATCTGTCTAAATGTGTGATAATGAGCACTTCTGCTTTGCTGAGATAATCCATCCCACCTCACAGGTGTGCCACATCAAGATGCTGATCTGACATCATGATTAGTGCACAGGTGTGCCTTAGACTGTCCACAATAAAAGGCCACTCTGAAATGTGCAGTTTTGTCTCACAGCAAAATGCCACAAGCATTGAGGGAGCGTGCAATTGGCATGCTGACAGCAGGAATGTCAACCAGATCTGTTGCTCGTGCATTGAATGTTCATTTCTCCACCATAAGCGGTCTCCAAAGGCGTTTCAGAGAATATGGCAGTACATCCAACCGGCCTCACAACCGCAGACCACGTGTAACCACACCAGCCCAGGACCTCCACATCCAGCAGGTTCACCTCCAAGATCGTCTGAGACCAGCCACTGAGACAGCTGCTGAAACAATTGGTTTGCATAACCAAACAATTTCTGCACAAACTGTCAGAAACGTCTCAGGGAAGCTCAACTGCATGCTCGTCGTCCTCATCGGGGTCTTGACCTGACTCCAGCTCGTCGCCGTAACAGACTTGAGTGGGCAAATGCTCACATTCGATGGTGTCTGGCACGTTGGAGAGGTGTTCTCTTCACGGATGAATCTCGGTTTACATTGTTCAGGGCAGATGGCAGACAGCGTGTGTGGCGTCGTGTGGGTGAGCGCATTGCTGATGTCAATGTTGTGGATCGAGTGGCCCATGGTGGTGGTGAGGTTATGGTATGGGCAGGCATCTGTTATGGACGAAGAACACAGGTGCATTTTATTGATGGCATTTTGAATGCACAGAGATACCGTGATGAGATTCTGAGGCCCATTGTTGTGCCATACATCCATGAACATCATCTCACGTTTCAGCAAGATAATGCACGGCCCCATGTTGCAAGGATCTGTACACAATTCTTGGAAGCTGAAAATGTCCCAGTTCTTGCATGGCCAGCATACTCACCGGACATGTCACCCATTGAGCATGTTTGGGTTGTGCTTGACCGGCGTATACGACAGCGTGCACCACTTCCCACTAATATCCAGCAACTTCGCACAGCCATTGAAGAGGACTGGACCAACATTCCACAGGCCACAATTGACAATCTGATAAACTCTATGCGAAGAAGATGTGTTGCACTGCATGAGGCAAATGGTGGTCACACCAGATACTGACTGGTTCTGAGTCCCCAGACCCCCAATAAAGCAAAAAAATGCACATTTCAGAGTGGCCTTTTATTGTGAACAGTCTAAGGCACACCTGTGCACTAATCATGATGTCAGATCAGCATCTTGATGTGGCACACCTGTGAGGTGGGATGGATTATCTCAGCAAAGCAGAAGTGCTCACTATCACACATTTAGACAGATTTGTGAACAATGTTTGAGAGAAATGGTAATATTGTGTATCTGGAATGAATTTTAGATCTTTAAGTCCATCTCATGAAAAATGGGAGCAAAAACAAAAGTGTTGCGTTTATATTTTTGTTGAGTGTAGTTTGTCTATCATCAGTAGTTGTCATATTTTAAGATTAACTCATAATTTGAAATTATAGTATTAACAGTATTAGTAAAAAAAAATTAAAATTTTGGTAGCCCCTTTTTTTTTTTTTTTTTTGTAGTGGCGCCCCCTACGGATGGATGCGCCCCTAGCATTTGCCTATACTGCCTATGCCCAGGGCCGGGCCTGCATGGAATCATCATATGTTTGTAGCGTTGCTGTCCTTTGGGAACTACATACAGTATCTCACAAAAGTGAGTACACCCCTCACATTTCTTCACATTTTTCTTTATATCTTTCCATGGGACAACACTGAATAAATGACACTTTAATACAATGTAAAGTAGTCAGTGTACAGCTTGTATAACAGTGAAAATTTACTGTCCCCTCAAAATAACTCGACACACAACCATTAATGTCTAAACTGCTGGCAACAAAAGTGAGTACACCCCTTAGAAAAAATTTACAAATTGGGCCCAAAGTGTAAATATTTTGTGTGGCCACCATTATTTTCCAGCACTGCCTTAACCTTCTTGGGCATGTAGTTCACTAGAGCTTCACAGGTTGCAACTGGAACCCTCTTCCACCCATTTATGACAGCATCACAGAGCTGGTGGATATTAAAGACCTTGCGTTCCTCCACCTTCCATTTGAGGATGCCCCAAAGATGCTCAATAGGGTTTAGGTCTGGAGACATGCTTGGCCAGGCCATAACCTTTACCCTCAGCTTTTTTAGCAAGCCACTGGTCGTCTTGGAGGTGTGTTTGGGGTCGTTATCATGTTGCAATACCACCCTGCGGCCCAGTTTACGAAGGTTGAGTGCACATGGTCAGCGTCGTACACAGAGGTTGGCTTTGGAAAATAGACGTATGAGTGCTGCCAGCATTGCTGAAGGGCTTGAAGGGGTGGGGGGTCAACCTGTCAGTGCTCAGACCATACGCCGCACTCTGCATCATACTGGTCTGCATGGTTGTCATCCCAGAAGGAAGCCTATTCTAAAGATGATGCACAAGAAACCCCACAAAAAGTTTGCTGAAGACAAACAGACTACGGACATGGATTACTGCAACCATGTCCTGTGGTCTGATGAGACCAAAATACATTTATTTGGTTCAGATGGTGTTAAGAGTGTGGAGCGGCAACCAGGTGAGGAGTACAAAGACAAGTGTGTCTTGCCTAGAGTCAAGCATGGTGGTTGGAGTGTCATGGTCTGGGGCTGCATGAGTGCTGCCAGCACTGGGGATCTACAGTTCATTGAATTCTAACATGTACTGTGACATACTGAAGCAGAGCATGATCCCCTCCCTTCATAAACTGGGCCGCAGGGCAGTACTGCAACATGATAACGACCCCAAACACCCCTCCGAACGACCACTGGCTTGTTAAAGAAGCTGAGGGTAAAGGTTATGGACTGGCCAAGCATGTCTCCAGTCTTAAACCCTATTGAGCATCTTTGGGGCATCCTAAAACGGGAGATGGAGGAGCGCAAGGACTCTAATATCCACCAGCTCCTTGATGTCGTCATGAATGGGTAGAAGAGGGTTCCAGTTGCAACCTGTGAAGCTCTAGTGAACTACATGCCCAAGAGGGTTAAGGCAGTGCTAGAAAATAATGATGGCAAAACAAAATATTGACACTTTGGGCCCAATTTGGACATTTTTTCTTAGGGGTGTACTCACTTTTGTTGCCAGCAGTTTAGACATTAATGGCTGTGTGTCGAGTTATTTTGAGGGGACAGTAAATTTACACTGTTATACAAGCTGTACACTGACTACTTGACATTGTATCAAAGTGTCATTTATTCAGTGTTGTCGCATGGAAAGATATAATGAAATATTTGAAGAAATGTTAGGGGTGTACTCACTTTTGTGAGATACTGTATGTCTAAAAATCCTCTTTTCATAAGATCGGAAAAACAGCCATGTTTTCAGCTTTGTGATAATGCATTTTCCAGCTGATCAGAGAAAGATGTAAATCATTTATTTATCTTCAAAAGTAGAAGACATTTCCAGGTGCCTTGAGTTTGTTCTTAAGTACATTACTAAAAGTACATTGCCACATTCCTTATCATATGGAGAGGCACAGCTGTCTGCTTGTTTTAGGGTTCTAGTTTTCCCAGTACAGTCATCTACAGTTAATGTAATCAAGGGCAGCGTCTAAGGAAATTGTCATCCAAAGAAAATATTAATAATGCAGGGGAGATTTAAAGATTTATCGCCCCTGCAAACTTATATGTTATCTGTTTTATAGGAAGGCTTATAAACTACTTCATGGTCATTTGTTCAATTGTCTTCTGTCTTGGCCCTGAATATCTGCCAGCAACGCGTTTCTGAAACTTTGTGTGTTCGATATCACAGTTTGTGTTGTTTTGGGCTATTTGTAATGTGTCTGTCTGTCTGTCTGTCTGTCTGTCTGTCTGTCTGTCTGTCTGTCTGTCTGTCTGTCTGTCTGTCTGTCTATCTATCTCGACACATCTATTTGTAGAGGCTTCTCCAACAACATTCTCACAGTCATCATTTGACAGATTACAGCCCCTGCTTCCTGAGACCTGTCTGTTCTTTGCTTTCCAAGTCGTGCCCGCTGTTGCAGAACCCAAGCAGACACGATTCAACTAACACTGCTTAGTCATTTAATCTTGTGGGCTTTCATTGACGCACTCCTTTCCTTTAGACTGTTGTCGTTCAAGGTCTATACTTTTCCTCACGAGATACTGCAACTCATCTCAATGTTTGACCGTTGGTGTCTTATTCCCCTGAATGTTATGTGAAGTGATGGGCTTTTACGTGCTCAGATCTCTCTCTATACTTTATACATCCGTAAGAAAATGCTGGCACTAGTCGGCTAATCTCCTCCTGTCGTCATTATGTCTTAAATGAGAGGTGCAGCTCGGTAATGGAAGGAGGCTGTAGCAGCACAGGTGAAGCTGAGAACCTTGGTTGAGGCAGGGGGAAACGAAGTGATGATTTTCAAAAGACTAACTTCACACAGGCAGGCGTCCTGAACTGTGGCAAAACAGGCGTACACTGGGCCTAATCGCTAATGGGCCCAAATACGTGTGCGCCTCGCTGGAGTCAAAAAGATCACAGAGGCAGAAAATGAAGAGAATAGCCAAGGATTCATCTATAGGCTCCCGGGGATTCTTTTCGCAGTGGAGAGATACAACAATTAAAGAAGTTGTTCGCAGCAGTTTCTCACCACAGCCTTCTGTAACACCACATCACCTTTTGAAGTTGTGTGACCATCGGGGGAAACATCAAGGGAGTATGCATCTTCTCGTTGTTCGCACATGCAGCACTCTGGCCCAAGACGCCGGCAGCATTTCTCTCTGACAAAGCAACAACACTTGGGCTAGTAACTTTTCCTTGCACTGCTGAGTCTTGTGGAAGTCGTTTGGCTTGATCTAAAGTTGAATGCAGCGCAGCGAAGCATTCCTGTCCTTTTATTGGATGCGGCGGGGTGACATTTGGAGGGGCCCAGTGTGGCAGGAACCCCCACGCTCCAGCAGCTTTTAGCAACAAGCAATTCTGCTGATTGATTGGCTCCTGTTGCCCAGTATTAACTAATCAAGGCACGACAGCCCAAGGTGCCTCGACACTGTTGCCAGACGGTCTGGCTGGGGCTAACTGGTCAGCTGTACACACCTCGGATGCACGCGGCCCAGGCAGTCACTGGACAAGGCTCTCGGTTTTATTAATTAACAGCTTTCCGATATCGATTTGAGTTATGAATATTTTGAGAAACAATGCCTCTGCATGATTTTTTTTCATCTTCCCAAAGTGGGGACAATTATCTTGGATTGAGATCCTGACATCAACCTTCGGAAACAAAGGCTGTATTTAAATTTGGTCTTGACCCACAGCTAAGAGGGCACTGCAGTAACCAATATTTAGAAATACTGAGGTCTTGAGTCCAGAAGTCCATCCACCTATGAACTCCTGTGAATTTGACTTTTATTTGGATTATTTCAAATATACAGTCATATGAAAAAGTTTGGGAACCCCTCTCAGCCGGCATTATAATTGACTCTGCTTTCACAAAAAAAATATAAAAGTGGTATGTCTTTAATTTACCAGGAACAGCTAAGTACTGGGATGTTTTCCAAACAAAGATGTTTTGAAAAGCAGTATTTGGTTTTATGAAATAAAATAAAATGTGAAAAACTGGCTGTGCAAAAATATAGGAACCCTTGTGGTTTTGTTGATTTTAATGCCTGTAACAGCATGTAAAACTGATGACTTTAAACACAAAGTTGTGTTGTTAAGCATTGAACCTCATAGAAATGTCTGTTTAATCATGAGAAAATGTATTTTAGGTGCCTACATGCAAGTTGCACTTCTCTTTGACTCTCTGCTGAAGTGAGACAGAATGGGATCATCAAAACAGCTCCCAAAAGATCTGAAAAACAAAGATTGTTCATTGTCATGGTTTAGGGGAAGGCTACAAGAAGCTTTCCCAAAGGTTTCAATTGTCAATTTCGACTGTAGGGAACGTTGTCAGGAAATGGAAGGACACAGGCATAGTGGCAGTTAAACCCAGGCATGGCAGACCAAGAAAAAAACAGGAGCGGCATAGGTGGAGGATTGTGAGAATGGTTGCACACAGCCCACAGATCACCTCCAAAGACCTGCAAGAACATCTGGCTGCAGATTGTGTATCTGTACATCGTTCAACAAATCAGCGCAATTTGCACCAAAACATCTGCTTTTTATAAAGATCAAATAACTTAATTTTTGTCTCATCAGTCCAAAGCATTTTCTTCCAATATGAAGCTGGCTTGTCTAAATGAGCTTTTGCATACTCCATGCAACTGTATCTGTGGCGTGGGCGCAGAAAGGGCTTCCTTCTCATCACCCGGCCATACAGATGTTCTTCAAGTCAACATTTTGTAATTAGGAAATTAGTATAGTTAGGATTTATGATCCACCACAGTTAATGTTTCTCCTTTTCCATATGAGAAGCATTGATATTCTTTTCAGTATCAATTTTAACACATCTATGTTGGGGCTTTTATATTAAAGGGCTCAACTGTGCATGATAACATAATTTTTTCCTGCATGGTCTATCACGATTCATCTTTACTTCTTCACTATTTCAGACCTTCTTAAAGGATTAAATTATGGTTATAGTGACGCAGACATCAGTGTTTACTGAGGCGCTAATATCGTCTTGTTAAATTAATAGATCATTTCTAAGCCTTCAAACCCAAACTGTGGGAAATTAACTTATTAGTGGTTAGTGCCATCCACAAAATGAGAAAAAAACTAAAGAAATAGAGTTGGTCTTTTTTCCTGCAGATAATTGAACAGCCGTTATGTCCTTTGTCAGGATATGAGAGGCGAACGTCCCTAAGAAGAAATGGTGGTTCATCTTCGCCTTCCTCGCTGCTCAGCCCTTCTGTTCAGCCGTATCATGCAGATCTCAGTGGAAAGAGAAAAAAGCTTTGTTTTTCAGATCTTTTGGGAGCTGTTTTGATGATCCCATTCTGTCTCACTTCAGCAGAGAGTCAAAGAGAAGTGCAACTTGCATGTAGGCACCTAAAATACATTTTCTCATGATTAAACAGACATTTCTATGAGGTTCAATGCTTAACAACACAACTTTGTGTTTAAAGTCATCAGTTTTACATGCTGTTACAGGCATTAAAATCAACAAAACCACAAGGGTTCCTATATTTTTGCACAGCCAGTTTTTCACATTTTATTTCATTTCATACAACCAAATACTGCTTTTCAAAAAATCTTTGTTTGGAAAACATCCCAGTACTTAGCTGTTCCTGGTAAATTAAAGACATACCACTTTTATATTTTTTTTGTGAAAGCAGAGTCAATTATAATGCCGGCTGAGAGGGGTTCCCAAACCTTTTCATATGACTGTATTTCAGTTCAACAGTTATGCGTCCCATAGTTTCTGTTTGTGACTTAAAAAAGAGTTTTCTACTTCACAAGGAATACATTGTTAGGTTGTATTCCTTTATTGTTCTTGTCCTAGAAATGGCAGAATTTAAGGAGCTTAAGAGTGTTCGTATATGTCTTTTGAAAACCCAAAATGCACTCTGCACGTCAGGTCCCCATACTCCCCAGGAACAAATTCCTTTGCCTTTTAATTTGTCTTCTTCTTCTTCAGTGGCCACAGAGTGCGGAGGAGAAACCCAGGAGGAGTTTTGTGTTTGCTGCCTGGGGACAAATACAGAATTTAAGTGCAGCCCTGTTTTAACAGGCTTATCTAAGTCTGACGTTACAGAAAAAAGGAGAAACTTCTGTTTCTTGTTTTTCAATTATTTTCCTGTTGGCAAGAGATAAAAAGAAAAGAAGAAAATCCTCAGTTTGTCGGATCTGGGTAGACCAATGAGCCTTGTTTGCAGTCCTCTTTATTTTCAATGTTGGTGTGTCAAGTAATTTGTCCAGAAATGTGAAAAAACGTTTGTGTTTGTGTCTTGTTGTGTGTGTGTGTGTGTGTGTGTGTGTGTGTGTGTTTTCAGGGCGACAGTAGAATTAAATTTTCTGTTGCTCACTGACATGATTTCTTGTTATTTCCCTGTGCCGCTCCCTCCCTCTGCCCTGTCAGTCACTCCCCCCTTCCCTCCAGTTCTCTCTGCTTCATTGTCTCTTCCTCACAGTTTGGGCTGTTTCTTTTTTTTCCATCACTCTCTCTCTCTCTCTCTCTCTCTCTCTTCCTTTGAACTCCCAGACCCTAAAAAACCCATCGAGGAAAGAGGAAATAAGACAGAACATAAAATAATCCAGAATTTGGGGCTCATGCTTTTTTCTCTTTCCACTGAGATCTGCATGATACGGCTGAACAGAAGGGCTGAGCAGCGAGGAAGGCGAAGATGAACCACCATTTCTTCTTAGGGACGTTCGCCTCTCATATCCTGACAAAGGACATAACGGCTGTTCAATTATCTGCAGGAAAAAAGACCAACTCTATTTCTTTAGTTTTTTTCTCATTTTGTGGATGGCACTAACCACTAATAAGTTAATTTCCCACAGTTTGGGTTTGAAGGCTTAGAAATGATCTATTAATTTAACAAGACGATATTAGCGCCTCAGTAAACACTGATGTCTGCGTCACTATAACCATAATTTAATCCTTTAAGAAGGTCTGAAATAGTGAAGAAGTAAAGATGAATCGTGATAGACCATGCAGGAAAAAATTATGTTATCATGCACAGTTGAGCCCTTTAATATAAAAGCCCCAACATAGATGTGTTAAAATTGATACTGAAAAGAATATCAATGCTTCTCATATGGAAAAGGAGAAACATTAACTGTGGTGGATCATAAATCCTAACTATACTAATTTCCTAATTACAAAATGTTGACTTGAAGAACATCTGCTTATCTGTCATCAAAAGGCTTCATTCTAAACCCATTAAACAGACTGAGAGGGATGTGGAGTGTTCAGAGATGTTCTGGTACAGACTCAGCCAGGGACTTTGAGATGGAGAGGGCTTTTTTTATGAGAGCGCCTGAAGGTTAGAGCTTTTCTGGTATTAAGAGAATCTGATGATGCTTAAGACCTTTCACACTTGAGGATGTCTTGCTAACAGCTGCCTCCGATGTTTTGTATAAGCACGTCATCACCGCACTGAATCAAAAACCACAACGCAGTCCTTTAAAAATCGAGCAAATCAAAAGGTCTTTGAGCGTGTAAAAAAAATAGAAAAAATAAAAACACGCAGCTTATCATCACATTTAAAGCAAATGTTTTGAGACGGAAACATCCACCCTCCAAGACCTAGAGCTTGTCAAAACCTCATAAAAAATGGGGGCTGTACTCATCAATAGCAACCTTGGCCTTTCCACCACGGAAAAGAGATCCATAACTCTGACGCATTAAGCTGCAATTTGCACTAACATTGCCGGAACTTAAGCTCATCATTTGCATTCTGCACCACCCATTTATTTTTCATCTTATGTCTTCGCCATTTTTTCCAATGTTTACCACGAACTTCAGAGAGATGGAGCATCCCTCTGATGAAAATGCAACGGCTGAGGACCAGTAACTACTGAAATCCGAAAAATTAAAAATAAGCAAAACTCTATATGGATGTCCTCCTGCACTTCCTGATTGCCAGCCAGCCAGCCAGCCAGCCAGCCAGCCAGCCAGCCAGCCAGCCAGCCAGCCAGCCAGCCAGCCAGCCAGCCAGCCAGCCAGCCAGCCAGCCAGCTAGCCAGCCAGCCAGCCAGCCTGCCCTTGATGATGTTGTGCTAAACTGTGAAGTTGTTGTTGTGTCAAGTGAAGGATGATGTATCACAAACCTGCTCTCTGTGGAGATATGCTGTGGGAAATGTGTGGAGGAGCGGCCTAAATCGTTTTTTTTTTGCTGTGCAGTGCATAGTGACTTTCACTCACGGTGTGTGTGTGTGTGTGTGTGTGTGTGTGTGTGTGTGTGTGTGTGTGTGTGTGTGTGTGTGTGTGTGTGTGTGTTTGTTTTGTGCAGAGCTTGCCAATATGTGACAATCTTACATTTTGGGGAAATAGATGAGTGCAGAGAGGCAGTTTCCTCTAACAGGCTCCCAAATTAAACAAGCAAAGAAACATTAACAGAGGCATCTGTTGCATTTAACTCAACAGCCTTACTCAGGGCGTACTCTCACTAGGCATACCATGACCAAGCAAGCACCATTGATTACTAACGTCTAGTACGATTGAGTGCAACCGTATCGTCCTAGCCCAGGTTATCATGTACGAGCACAAGCATAAAAAGCTGTCCTCAGGTCAATTTATATGCAACTGTTCCCCTCAATGAACGTTTATTAAAATGGCGCTGAATGATATCAAGAAAAGAAGCATGTGCATGTATGCACAACTACAGTATAAAACCTGGAAAAAAATCTTGATCATGTTCAGTCACTGTTTCTGTCAATTCTTCCCCTTTGCAGGAACAACATACACCTCTGGTGCTAATTAGGCCTCATTGGTGAGAATAACATGTCTTCTTTACATTACATAACATGTCATTTAGCAGACAGTTTTATCGAAAGTGACTTACATCTGGAAGTTCGTCTAAGGACCCTCAATGAACATGCTAGGGAATCAAACACGGGTTCACCGTACCAAAGTCAGTGATGATCTACAATGATTCTATTACCACATGTCTCTGCCACCATGACAGAAGATCAGACTCACTCTGGCTCCACAGCCTAGGATAGAAGTAATGACAGCTCACATGAAGGATGAGTGAAAGGAAGAATAGATGGAGCGGGGCTTCACCCAAGAGCACATCAATCCGCGACCGCCACCAGCACTTTTCTGCGTCTGATAAATGCCTTTTCTCATTGATGTTTACCGAGCAGCTGTGCTGCAGGTTGCTTGCAGGGTGAAGCCAGCCGAGGCACGCCAATACACAATGAAGTATGCATCCCCCACAGGCGTTTTATTCCCGAGTTGTGGTCAGTGGGGACGAGCTTTAGAAGCACTCTGAAATTTCATTTCACGCTTTGTATCTCTATTGATTTTCTTTGGATTTGAGACAAAATCAGTCAAGATATTGTCAAAGGGCCAGGTCCTCTCCGCACCCTTTGTCTTGAAAAGGACAGAAAAAAAGTAAGGAAATGTGTGTAATTTTTTCCATGTGTGTGTGGATTAGTTGGGGGTATTTGTGTGTGTGTGTATGTGTGTTTCGTTTTGGTGCCACTTTACCTTTACTCTTAGAGGCCTGAGTCTCGGCCTCCTTCGGCGTTCGGAAGCGCAGGGGTTCGCTCAGCGGGCTCGTTCCAGACATGCTGATGGACTGGACATGCACAATGTAGTCTGTCTCTTCCTCCAAGTCCCATAATGCACAGGAGCGTGTGGTCGTGTTGACTTCCTGGATGAATCGCAGCATGCGCACGTCTTTCTTCTGTTGGAGTGGGACATGGGAGGGGATAGAGAACATGGCTCACTCAGGGACATCTGAGGATATCTTTGTGTTTTATGGACGGATACACACAGATATCCCACACTGACCCTGTGGCTGCCCACCTCAGTCATGTCACTGCCGACTCCTGTGAATAGGTGTGTATGTGTGTGTTTGTGTCCGTAAACTCTTGGTATGGCAGCTTGTAAAGTAATGCCATTAGAGTCTGTTGGTGTGACGATCTCTAAGTGTGTTTATGTGAGCACGATGAAAGCAAATCATTATATCACTTTCCCCCTCTCGCCAAGCTGTCAGAGTCGTCTCACAGCGTGCTGCAGTGATTCACTGTTAGTGTACACTAACTCTGAGTGAGGGAGTAAAACAATATAGAGAACTGGAAGATGGCAGCAAATCTAACACACCTTAAAGAGGACCTATTATGCTACTTTTCTGGTCTTAATTTCTTGTTTTACACTGCTATAGAGCAACCTGACACGAATCACATCACAAAAAACTATGTAGATTTTCGGGAAGCTCTTTCTCTTATTTTGGCGATCCAGCACATCCTGTCAACACTTGAGTGTGTGTGCTTCGGCTCCCTCCGCCTGTGCTTCGGCCATCTCCGCTCCCCTCTCCCCCCTCCTGCAAACCCCACTCCGTTGTGATTGGTTACCTTCCTTCCGGAACACTTTCAGTGGCGGGAAGCGCGAGCATGGACCTATAAGGGCGCGAGGCAGACGCGAGGCAGACGCGAACAGGGAAGTGACAGCATTACCATACATGGAAACATCCGCGTGGAGACGTCACAAAGTTTTATGCGACGTCACAAATTATGAAAGGGTAGACCGCTTTGAACACGTGACTTCTCGACTGGCTAGAATAGTGTTTAGTGCTCTGCACAGACACCCCAGACGGTCAGCACGGAATATGTCGAAATGCATGTAAGTCATTATTTGATAATTTAGTATGGTTAAGCATGACTATGAATCATCATAACAACGTTTATAGGTCATAAAAGTCAAAAAGCATCATAGGTCCTCTTTAATTCAATTAGTGCGTGTGCTCACCTGCTGTGTGATGGCAAAGCCGATGACAGGGTCTCCCTCGGGGATATCCCATGTCACCACAGCAGAGTTTGCTTTCACAGCTCTGATGGTCACATTGACAGGAGGCGACAAGCTATCTGCAAACACACAGAGAGAGAGAGAGAGAGAGAGAGAGAGAGAGAGAGAGAGAGAGAGAGAGAGAGAGATATGCTTTTATCTTCAGCTGTATGAATCAATTTAGAACATCACCTCCATTATATTTCTGCCGACACAGACCCCAGTTAGCCTGGTCCAAACCAGACCATCGTACTTCATTTCATTTGTACAGAAGGTCTGGAACTGCTCTATTGGCAAACGTTCACTCACTTGGAGGCGGGTGTCTGTTGAAGTTTAATTGGATCTGCCCAGTGCCATTCTGGGTCAGCCAACCAATCGCATAACGTTTGGTCGTGACATATGTCATGAGCCGGCTTCTGACGGTGTATTCCAGTTGTACTGGGAACTCGGAAATTTACGACTTCACTACATATTGTAGTCTATGGATCTACCGATACATGGCAACGGTAACTTGCTAGAGCCTAACGTTTAGTTATTTGGATGAGAAAGGTTGTATGCGTCCATTCTTTCCCGAGCAGATGCAGTGCAACACATACAGGTCGGAACTCGGAACTACCAAGTCGAAAATTTCTGAATTCCGAGTATAAGGGAGCGGAACGCAGCATTCAACTGAAACTGGAGCGCGACTTCGACGTCATCGTTCTCAGCCACTCGCTCTGTTCGCTGATTGGACCGCCAAAAGTCTGGCTGGAGAAGGAGCCCATGAATATACCTCAGCCCCAGACTGACCACTGAAGTGAAATTAAAATTGAGCGGAAGTAGGTAGGCGGGCGGTGCCAGGCTAGACCCCAGTGTGGCATGAAGCCAAAATCGGTGGTGTGAACAAATGGCTCAGCCCGATAGATTGTGTAAGCTGGGATCGATGGAGTAGAGAAACATGAAACAATTCCTCAGAGCGCTTCAGTGGTTCATCCCAAAGCACAGCAGGCAATTAGACTATAGAAGGTTTTGAAATAAAGTTTTGAAAGTTCAAACTCTACAGTCCAAGTTTTTAAAAAGCAGTATTTAAAAGTAAAAGCATTTGACACATTTGAGAAGTGTATTTTCAGTGTTGCCTTCATGGATTTCTAAAAACACAGTTACAGATAATTGTGCCTGTTAAAAACAATGACAATTTTTCGTATATTTTTACATTAGTTTCTATTGACTTGTATGTATGCTAACACACACTTATGAATATCATATTCCATTTCTACCAAGTCTGTTCTGAAAAATGCCACCAAATTCTACACACTGCTCCTTTAAACAAGATATAGTAGGATTTAGGTGCTGGTACAAGGTTATTGCTATCAATTTTTCAAATGACATCAACACTAAACAACTTTGGGTGGAAAGCTTCAATTCAGCCCAAGTGCTGTACTATTTTAAAGTTAGATGTATGGTAGCTTTTTAATACCAGACAAAATTAAACGTAATGCAACAGTGATGATGCTAGAATACATAAAGAAATAGATATCTGACTGTCTCCGATACAGAACATGTACCATCGTAAATACATAGTTACAAACAATGGGAGGTATGAGTCAGACATTCTTACTTATTTTACTATCACATGTCACATTATTTTACTATCACTGTCACATGCTATACTAATTGATAGTAATGATAGGGTTCCGTTATATAATTAAGAGTGAGATTGTTTGTCTACGTGTTCTTTGGGGACTCTCAGATTAATGTAAATGTTGCTTCAGTAGGCTAGTTCACACACACACACACACACACACACACACACACACACACACCTAATGGCTAAAGTCTTACATGAGCGTGTGTGGAGTTCAGATGATCAAAGTGCCTGCAGCAAAGAACACACCAGTTTGCTTCAAATGAGTGTGAAATGGAATTTATTTTCTTGTACACTGTTCCCACCAATTTCCCTTCTTTATGTTTTCTTTTCTTATAGAAACCCTTTGAAGTGTGAACCCTGTCAACAAGAAATGTTTAAAAAAAGTTCACACTGGTCCACGCTTGTCAGCCTCATGCCATCAATGCCATGTGTTGCAGCTATAACACGATATTGTGCCTTGATATTTTGTGACACAAAGATAACACACACAAGGCAGTATACACCATGGAGCTTAACCTGAAAATGTAATCTGTTATGCCTCTTACAATGTACCCTTCAGTGTCATTTAGATGCATTTAATGCCAGGGGGGCTAATTGCATTTTAATAATCCTAAGAACTGTCCGAGATCTAAACAGCTGCCTAAAAGTGTCAGCATACTGATTTTCCTGAACGAGAGTCAAGAAAATCAGAAAGTCAATGCATTAAATTACTTCATAAGACGATATTTCCCTTAAATACCTTTTTCACTGGTGGAAATATGAAGGTGTATTGAACTCTGAGATCCTATGTAGTATAAATGTGCAAACATTTTAGAAATCGGTTCATTCTAGCCTGAGAAAAGGCAGAAAGAGTGTTTTATGGTCTCACTGTCTAACCCTACATTTTCCCATGTGTGACATCGTAAAATGTAGTGTTAGGATTAACAGGACAACTTGGCCAAGGGAAGAATGAGGGAAGCTAAACCTAATTCATTATAATATAATTGCGATTTTATAATGAAAGAACGTCGGTTCCGTATGGGTGAAGTATTCCTTTAAATTATGATTTGTGGCCAACTAAGGCATCTGCAGCCTTGCAACAGGGAGAAACAACTAACTCATAGCTCTGTTCTTAGCTTAATCAGATTTAGTACACATTAAACAAGAAAATTAAGTATTTAGAAGATTTAGAATGGCTGGTAGGATGATTTGGTTAACTTTGGACAGAGCTAGGCTGCTGTGTCCAACCTTCTCGCCATCCCACCGTCTTTATGCTAATTTACGCTAACTGTTAGCATACGATGGCTTAATATCCCCTCTACAGACACGAGAGTTGTATCAAAACTTGTCCAACTCTAGTCATGTTGAACCACTGTATTATAAGTGTTTATCATGTAGGATACAAACAATTCATTAGACATGGATAGGTTCCTGCCATTTTTTGTTACCATACCGCCCGACTTGCTACTGTAACTGTTGGCTATCCAGATAAGTTACAAATATTGCACGTGTCAAACCACAAAGCCTTTATCTCGTATCACATTGAACCAAAAGGACACTGTATTTTGACACTTTTACACTGCAGTAGAACAGCATTTCTCATGAGTCAATGTGGCCTTTGGGGATCGATTGATAGCCTATTTGTAATGTGAAGCAGAACTGAGTGAGTAGCAGAAGCGGTCAATCCGTCTCAGCGATGCCACTCCTCTGTCTTTCATGGGGTATAAATCTAATTCTGGCCAGCAAATGCAGTCAATGAGTTATTGAGGGTGCCGTCCGACGGGGACAAATCACACAGCTGGTAATTACAGGATGATGGGCTGCTGTAGAACTTGTATACACACACTGTATTGTACATTCAAGAATATCACGCTTTGTTGAAGCAAGCCTTTGTGTAACGTCTTTCCACCCGCCCGCCCGCCTGCTGTTGTTGTTTTAATGAATGCCCTGACTAACAGTAGATGTCAGGATGGAGACCCGTTTCATCTCTTCATCAGCGGGAGACTTGTGTTTATTGTTTGTTCTGTATTTTTCCGCTAGCTGTCACACGTTAACACCGCTCTCAAAACACCACTCAGTGACAGTTAGCGTTAAGCTCCTAATGCCCCTCAGGGAATACATTCATCTCTGTAGTGCTGACACAGACCAATGCTTTGTTTGATTAAATATTTATCATAATTACTAAAAATCCATGTTGTCTGTCCCCCCTCTTTAAGCTCCTGTTAGGAACCACACCTTAAAAGAATAGGACATTAAAGGGGTAGTCCAGTGAATTACTGTTTAATTTCCATAGGGTTGGGAGACTGGGGAGGGACAGATATGAATGAATGGGCCTATATGGAAAAAAAAACATGATTATCATGATTAACATTGTTGTCTTTTGTTCTCCTCCAATCCATTCAATATATAGCCTATAGTTAGGAGCAAACCCTCCTTTGGTTGTTTATCTCACAGCTCCACTAACAAGTCTCACACCAGCCCAAATGAATTGAGCCCAAGTGCAAACACACCAGATCCACATCAGACAGGTAAGGCGTGAATGCACCTTGTGTCCCCTCATATGGGTCAACCTTGAAACACAAAGGATCCTAAACTTTCCAAACCCATGCATTAAAACTCCACATAACACTTTATACAACTGTTTTCACATGCTGAGTAATGGGCCTCGCGACGAGTAAACAGGTCTTCATTTGTCAAATGTACAATGGCCTGCAAGTAAAGGGAAGGACAAGATTTCAGTTTGAGGATATGTACAGAATAGAAAACAATATCTTCCGCCCATCATAATGGAATCACTCTGGCATCACTCTACATCTCGACTTCTCAATAATCGCCATCCAGCAATTAGATTTATGGTGCTCTAAGTGGAGCTTTGCACCTCACACACCTCATGTCTATTATATCCTTTAATTTAGCACAGCCGTGGTTTGCTTTGAATAAAGCCTCCAAATTCCAGATCTCAGTGAGGGAGCGTTGTCTTTGCTTGTTAAAATGGAGCAGTCTGCTGCAAAGCCCTTTTGAAACGAGGAATTCTTTCCTCACGGGATAATCTTAAAATAATGATATCCCATGGTAAAGTTGAGTTTAAAATATATTTTGTTTTCTGCTTTTATTGTTGTATTTATTGCTGACTGCCTGTTCGAGTGTGTGTGTGTGTGTGTGTGTGTGTGTGTGTGTGTGCGTGTGTGGTAACCAAGTCCCTCCTGGAAACAGACTTTGATGTCTCTGAGATCAAATAAGAGACAGAAAATAATATTTCAGGAGAATGGAAAATGTAGGGAGTGGAGTTTACAGTTTTCCTCAGTCGCTTTGGTGCTTTTCTCAGATCAGAATGAAAATTCTCATAACTATTAACCTCTATCTTATTAACTATTAACCTCATAGTTCAACCTCCGCAACATTTAGTCATTTGAGCACATCATAGTAGCAATTTCTCCTTCCTCTGAACAAATTGCAAATGCATTTGGACATGTATCAGTTGCTTTCATACAATTCCCTGCTGTTTTATAACATTGTCATTTGCTTATGTCATGTCAGTCAAAATTAACTATACTTATGGATGCTGAATAGTCGTTCCCAATAAAACTAATAGTCTTCATTTCATTGCTTGAGTCGTTACATACAAAATTGTTGAACTAGTTATCAAATATGTTGTTGTGTGGGATAATGTCCGTTTTCACCACTCACATCTGATTACACAGTGGTTTGCAGCACATGACAGAATGCTGGTTGAATATCTCCCTCCCTACTCCCCATTCCTTTATCCGATAGAGGAGTTTTTCTCTGCCTGGAGGTGGAAGGTGTATGACCGGCGTCCACATGTGCAAATGTCCCTGCTAGCAGCCATGGATGCAGCATGTGATGACATTACAGCAGAGTCATATAGAGGGTGGATTCGCCACTCCAGGAGATATTTTCCTCGCTGCACTGCAAGGGAGAATATCCGTTGTAGATGAAAATATGTGGCCAGACAGACAGGAACGTCTGGATGTGCCAGAATGATTTATCTATATATGTTCAGTTACAATATGTCCTGTTATATTGTTCAAATTTGTGCACAGCTCTACCAAAAGGGTGTTTTTTTATGTTTGTTCTAAATAAGTGACTGAAGTGTATTTTTCTTTTGCACAAAGCTGTAGAATTTCAAAGAGCATATACAGTAAAAATGTGAAACATACGTATTCAGTGTCTTGTACTCACTTACTCCCCTAACTACAGCAATGTGTAACTTTACTGTAGTTTTCAAATGGCTGTACAAGTAGTGTATAGTGCTGTCTTGAGCATTTTCAGGTAGTGTCACCGAGTTCTGATCTTTTTTTTGCATTGGAAAACACTGAGAGAATAAACTGTCATAATGAAAACATGACAAAGCCATTTGACTATCTTGTTCATAAAGATGGTGTCAAGACTTCTCATTTTGATGACACCGGCAGTTTCATTGACATGCATACTTGCTTTTGAGGAATAGACTATCCATTTTGAGCAAGTGACGTACTTTTGCAGGTTATCCACTAGGTTTTGCAGTTTGCACTAATTGTTTTGAGAAATGCACTAACTGCTGTGCAAATGTTAATAGTGATGTGAGAAAAGCACTAAAGCGACTGAGAAAAACTGTAACAAAATGAATGACCTTGTTCTTTCTCCATAGTGTTTTGCAGAACAAAGCAAAACCATCTCTTTGAGTGTCCTCACGTCCTACAACTTATGGTCACTTTTTGCCTGTCATTGTCAAGGGACCGCAAGAGCTGACGTCGGCTGTAGGCTTTAAATATATCCACATGACACAAGAGTCAGGTCTAATGAAACACCAGACAGATGTCTTCATAAACTCTCTTTCATCGTAGTGACACAATGTCAAAGTCAAAGTCAAAGTCAGCTTTATTGTCAACACATTCACATGTACAAGACATGTAAGGGAATCGAGAAAAACGTTTCCCCCTATCCCGCGGTGAACATATAAAAAGTAAAAAGTGCACAGGCACAAACAACAAACATACGAGACAACACTAAAGATAGACAATGACATATAAAATAAAATATAAAATATTGGAGTTCTGTATAAATAAATAAGTAATTAATTGTGCAAAAAGGCAGTCAAATTCAGTTTAAAAAGACAGTCGTTAATTAAATACAAAAATAAAAATAGCAGCAATATCAGTCTGTAAGATAAGACATAATAAGGTAAGACATAACTAGCCGTTCAAAACACTTCATCACGATGGGGGTCAGTGCAACGGGTCGGTAGTCATTGAAGCAGGATGAAGCAGGTTTCTTTGGCACAGGTATGATGATTGTGGCCTTGAAAAGTGATGGAACAACAGCTTGCCTCAAAGAAGTGTTAAAGACGTCCGTGAAAACATCCTTTAACTCCTCAGCGCAGTCCTTCAACACCCGGCCTGGAATGTTGTCTGGGTGCCTCGCCCTGAGAGAAGGGGATGACTTTGAGCCTTTACGGATGTCCCTGGTGTGAGACTGTGTGTGTGTGTGTGTGTATGTGTGTGTGTGTGTGTGTGTGTGTGTGTGTGTGTGTGTGTGTGTCTTTGTAAGCCCAATGGTGATCAGAGTGACAGCTAGTTGTCCACTCCATGCTGAGGAGTGTGATGGGTGACAGTGCCTTAATAACCCGGTTCATTAGAGGACTCACTGGGAGTGTGCGTGTGTGTGTGTGTGTGTGTGTGTGTGTGCGTGTGTGTGTGTGTGTGTGTGTGTGTGTGTGTGTGTGAGAGTGTTTGAGACTGTAGATATGCAAGGACAGGAGGCCGAGCTGCTGCTTTACAACACAGACATGATGGGAACTCTGCAAACTCTCACTCTATTGGTGTTCCTGCATCGGTACTGGTGTACAACTTTTTTCACATTTAATTTATTGTGTCAGTGATGATTACGCACACATGTGGTTACACCGAGAGGGGTTTGTGAGAAATGCTTTTGATGCTGCAAGTTCCCTACAAATACTGTATAATGGCAATCTTGGTAGCCGATAAATCATTGTAGTATCTAATTATATTCAGCTAAACCAAATTGTATCATTGGACAAAGTCAAAAGTAGCCTATTTCAAAGATAACTAAGGGCTGTGAAGAAACAGTGTGGGGAGAGGTTTAAAAAAATGGTCAACTAGATAATTATACAAAATGGTCACTGGGCACGGTAACACTTCAGATTTAATTTGCTTTTTAGTTCACGCATAACTGAAAATAGATCTGTTATAATTAAATCAATTCAAATATTTGTTGTTAGAATGTGATATACCTGTTAATTGAGATGAGACAGAGCAGGTACACATTTTACATAACATGTCGAAAAGAGAGTGCAACATAACTGTAAATAAACAAGTCCCAAAAAGCCCACAGGAGTGTTCAATGACGTTGTACAATGTATCTAATGTCAGCAGAGGCTGGCTATGATCCTGTTGAGAACTTTTATTTGAGCTAAGTTAAGATGGATGAGCGACCGTTGCCCATTTCTTCATAAGAAATGCACGCACTGTTACAGAAACGGTTTCTGTCGCTTTTACCTGAACGGAAAGTGAGGTAAAAGCTTTAAAATTTAAATTTTGAACTATTCCTTTGATGAAGATTGATTTTATTAAATGAAAAAATCTGAAGAATCTAACTGTACATCTCCCTCCCTAAGCACGAGACAAAAGCAACACACATCAGACTAAATTTAATGATTGCCTTGCTTTTCAAGTAAAAACTGAACAGCAGCTGCTTTTAGGAACGATACAATATTTCTACAGTAGAGTTGGTTTGTGTGTTGGCATTTTGGGATCTGGGTTCTACTGGGGGTTTGTTGCTATGTGTGGTCTTACATTTACATTCTCAGGCACACGGAAAAATTGATCGTTTTGTCTCAAAGGGCACATGTGAGCGTATGCATGTTTCAGCACAAAACTAATTCCTCATACGAGCCTTGCAAAGCATAAAAAGCTGTTTTCATTTGGTGTTGGGCAGTCAAACCACCTGCACTACCATCAACAAGACATTAAAACACTCTGGTTCATTTTCTCTCCGGAAAAAAAAGAAGACGTTTTGTTTCCTGTTGCAAAAGTTGTGTCCGATACAAAGGTATATATTTTCAAAACTGAATAAACAAAAGAAAATATGTTTTGTAAACTAAATGAAGGCTCGGCAAATTCACACAAAACCTCTACCACTGAAAATGCGGAATGCACCTTTAATGTGTTAACGTTTGTTTGTGTGTTACTGTCATCGTAATGTGCTTTTCAGCGTGTATGTCAGACAGTTTCCCAATGATCAACCGTTGTGCCCCGGAGCGTCAATCCTCTGTCAGGGGAGGGGGAAGCATAGTCAGTCACACAGCATGTGTTTGTCTTTGGGGAATACTCGCTATGGGAAAGACACTGAGATGACGGGAGTGATGGATGTAGACAGAGCAAATTAATGTGAGCAGAAGAGACTGCAAGTGTTAGAGCCACAGCAGAGAAATCACCCAGACAGACAGCGGATGGAAGGCTACCGCGTGTAGGAATAAGAGAGAGATAGAGAGAGTTTTTTCTACCCTCCAGCTATATGTGACACCAATCCTCCTAGGCAGCTAGGCGTTACTTTAACATCTCGGCAGAACTGGAAGACATCAATAGTGAGACAGTACTTCTAATATAATATGAGAGACAGAGAAGGAAATAAAGTTATGTAGTGCAATAATCATATCTATTACCATATATGTCAAGCTACTTTAGCCTTATTAGCCCAATCCTATATTACTGCTGCTTCTTGTAGTTGGTGTGGGCAGTGCAACTGATTTGGGACTAGACTTCATTAGCAGTGGGCTTGTCAAATAATCAGCCTCTCTGCACTCCTTTGACTTTTTTGAATTAGCTGGCTTGCCTTCTGTCTGCGCACAATGCTGCATCGACTTTCATACCTTGCCTTTTTGACATTTAATTAGAGAAAAGTGAGGTTGTGTGTGTGTGTGTGTGTGTGTGTGTGTGTGTGTGTGTGTGTGTGTGTGTGTGTGTGTGTGTATGTGTGTTTGTGTGCGTGTGTGTATTTGATGAGAGGAGGAGAGGGAGAAAGATTCTGTTTTGCAATCCCAATCTCCCCACCTCAGCGTTCTCGTGGCCAGCGGGGTTGGAAAATTCATTTCCTATGAGTAAATAACTCCTTTTCTCTACAAAGGGACAAAAGAACCCTAAGGTGTGATCATTTGACGGTGCTGGGCTGCCGTGTTAGGGGACAGCAGATTACGCTCAAGGCCCACGCAAGCGCAGCCTCCTACACCCAAAAGCAGTTGCTCTGTGGTTGTCAAAAGCAGGGCCGCTGCTAAGCTTTTGGGTGCCCTAAGATTAAATTGTCAGTGAGTCCTCCCCCGCCCCCCCCCACACACAAACAAAAAAAAACATTAGTTTGCTTATTTACCAATTGATCGGTTACGCACGCCCATCCCTACTAGGTAACCTAGCCTAGGTTGCTGACATTAGCAAGCAATATCCTGAACGTTAGCAACTCAATTAGACCTACAAAACACGATGTTATTAGCAAGGGATGCACAGGTGCCATCTCTCAGTTTTCTCTTCTTCTTTTAAGGTGGGCTGATATAATTAATCTGTGGGCAAAACACCAAGAGCGGAATTTTTTTGCCCTTGCAAGATCTCTGCGACTGCTTTTTGGCACATTTGCTGTAGTGATGAGTTTTTGCGAACAGCATTTACTAACAGAAAGAACAGGTTAACGTGTGAAAAAAGTTGCCGAGTAGCCTACTGTCAGTGAAATTCAAATAGCTCATTAATTAAAATCCAAGTGTTTCAATAAAGACATCAGTCAGGCATCTTCAAAGTCTGGTAGATTTTTACTTGCGACAGCAGAGCAAGGGGTCAAACATGCATCACAAGTGGCATGGTTGAGACAAAGAATGAACAGAAGAACACAAGCTTATATGCCCAAGAAGTGTGTGCGTTACATTTTGGAGTACATGTGTGTAAAACCAACTGTGTGTACGTGTTTCACAGAAGATGTTCTCACAGGATACAGGTGTAATAATTCATAGATTGTCCAATCAAGCAATGCAGGTGATGAGTGAATTTGGAGGCGGGCTGTCGCCGTGCCCACCTAATCAGAAGCTAGGAATGGTCCTGGTATAGTAAATAGACATATTTTAATTGGCTGAAAAAATTTAAAATTGATTGGTGGGCAGGGCGCACATTTGGGTGGGCAGGACCACCCTTGCCCCTTGGCTGCCGCCGGCCCCGCTTGCCATTATGAATCGCCATTCAAAAACAGCCGGGTAAGCTATAATTAGGGGAACAATCTAATTAGCCCGAATTAAGAAAAAACAACGGTGGGCCTGTTCACAACTAATTTATATATTTTTTATAATGTAATGATCATGACATTTTTAAAGAAACCTCAATTTTGGGGAGCCCCCGGAACATCTCTTTTTCCTTTGTAATAATTTTTTATTTATTTATATATATATATATATATATATATATATATATATATATATATATATATATATATATATATATATATATATATATATATATATATATATATATATATATATATATTTAGAAAAAAAATTTGGGGGTGGGACATTTCCATCTAAATGTGTAGCAAATCTTTTGAAAGTTTGAAAAAGTAAAGAAAAAAAAGTATGTGAAAATGGTGCGATTTCATCACGTGGTTGGAGCGGATAAAGTACATGCGCTCTCGCATCAGCACCGAACAGCACACAGGAGGAGGGACATTACGCTCGGCCTGTCAGACACTTTTTTCGGAAACTTTACCTGGCAGACTAGGCTGGAGAACCATGGCAGACAACTGCGCATTCTTAGCACTTACGGTTAGGAGTTAAGAGTTATTAGAGGACAAGATCAGTAAATAAGGCATGTTAAATACTGGCTCTATCCCATACACACCGCTCAGCTGTACATTATGAATAAAAAACTTTCCTTTATAATTATTTATGTATGACATTTCCTTCAGTCAGTGTTTTTGAGTTGACTGCTCAATTCTCAGCAATTAGTTTTTTTTAAATGTCTGCAAAGTCTGATACATTCATTTTAACCCACATCCAAAGCAGTGTTGCTCTACTGTCCCAACTACCACAAAAAAATAATTATTAAACATTTTAAGAAACTTTCTTTAACAGGAAATGAGAATAATAAACTCCAGAAATTTTGAGAGTAAAAAATCAGACCATAAAATATATTTATTTGAATTTTTATTATCTTGTCCATGTTTGAAACAGCAGTTGAAACGAGTACACTTTACTCACTATCCGATCAGAATTATCGGTAGCACTTTACGAAAAGGTTACCTTACATGTTAATCAGATACTTTTGACACTAATTCCACAGTTTATCAGCTTTACAGACAGAGAGTTAGGTCAATGGGACACTAAAAGAGTAATGGCCTCCATCAGGTGATTTGGTAACACTTAACCATAAGGATAGGCTACATTAATTAACTTTTAGTTAATGCTTAGTTAATGGTGACGGTTAGTAGGTGCATAGTTAAAGGTGAAGTAAGCAATTTATTTATGTCAATATAAGTGTTAAATCGCTCTTTATTCATACAGTGATCACTTACATAATGTGCGCGTTTCATAAAGCCGATCTCTCAGTCAGCTGCTCTGCATGTAATCGGCAAGTAAACGTTTTGTTGTTTTGTTGGATCCCGAAATTAATATCCAATCACTAGAGAGAACGCTACAAACCGACACCCGTCTCACTCATGGTCTCACTGCCAGTGCACGCCAGAGGACAGATGGGTGAATGTTTATGCGCCTACAATGGCGGAGCAGGTAAAAATCCTTCGCAATGTCTGTTTTGATGGTTTTTATCATGTTTTATCACAATTACTTATCTGAGATGGTGCTAGATAACTCGCTGTTTGAAGACAGCAGTGCATTAATGTGGTGTATATATGGCATATATATATATATATATATATATATATATATATATATATATATATATGCCAACCTAAAACCTAAATATCCATTCAACTGCATGCTAAACTGAGAATTGTTTCAACAGATTTAGGTTTCCGCCAGACAGCAGTTGTTTTTCTATCACTCCACTAATCAGCTGCTCGACTCAGAGCTACTGTGGATTATTAAAGAGACCAAAAAAACAAAGTAAATGGCTGTCTGCTGCAAACTAAAGCTGTGGAAAAAAATCTCAGTTTAGCGTACAATTGAACGAATATTTAGGTTTCGGGTTAGCATTTATATATGTGGAGAAAAAACATTTGACTGCAACATTACAATGCTGACTTCTGCTACAGCAACATCTCCCTTAAACTCCTTTTAGAGACTGCACTGATCACCATCTCCATAACGTAACATAGCTGTTCCAAAGTAACCAACCCCACTTCAGAAATACTGAAATATCCCTTTACCTTTTAACTAACGGTTGATAGCATTAACTAAGCATGAACTAACATTGAATTAATGTAAAGTGTTACCAAATCATCTGAAGGAGTCTGTCACTCTTTTAGTGTCCCATTGACCCCACGCTCTGTCTGTAAAGCTTATATACTGTAGAATGAGTATTTAAAGTATCTGATTTCAGGGCAACTGTGGTTCAGGTGGTAGAGCGGGTCGGCCAACGATTGAAGGATTGGCGGTTCGATTCCCGCCCTGCCACCTGTGTCATGGTTGTTGTGTCGTTGGGCAAGACACTTTACCCGACTTGCCTTGTGTGAATGCTTGATGTTTGTGGTGGCTAAATGGCAGCCACGCTTCCGCCACCGGTCTGACTGTGTGTGAATGAATGGAACCTGGAACCCTGTATAGCGCTTTGAGTGCCTAGAAAAGCGCTGTAAAAATCCAATCCATTATTATTATTATTCTTATTATTCTTATTCTTATTATTATTATTATTATTATTATTATTATTATTATTATTATTATTATTATTATTATTATTATTATTATTATTATTATTATTATTATCATCACATCACCTTGAAAGTTTATAATCTTCAGGCTGAGCCTCTCGTAACTGATCTTAAGGGCACTGTGAGATTTGAGCAGCTCGCGATAGTCACTGTTAATGTCACTGTGCCTCTTCCCTAGATCAGTGTATTCTCTCTGCAGGTGGTGCAGAGCCTTGCTGCTCTCCTCCATGGCTGATTCCTGCTGTTTGAGTCTGAACTCGGTGTCTCTTTTGAAATTGGATTGAGAGTTTGTCTGTGCCAGCTGTTGATGCTGAAGCCTGGAGTAGTCGTCCTCAGCCTTTCGGAGAGCCACGGACAGTTTCTGCCTCTCCTCCAGTGTTTCCATGTGCTTGGTCAAGGATTGCTCCAGGGCGACTCGGTGCATCTCACACTTGGTCTTTTCCTTTTCAAGAACAGAGGCGATTTGATCAGCTGTCTGCTGCAGCTCGGAGCTTCTAGTCTTCTCCTGTATCGGGGCATCTCCCAGCTCTGCCTGTCTCGTCTGGCTGCTTTCTGGCTGTCCTGCTTTGAGTTCATCTACCATTCGCTGGAGCTTAGCGATGTTACATTTATTCTCAAAGATGATGTCATCTTTCTGTGACATCATCTCTTTGTGGCGCTCAGTGAGAGAACTGTGTTTAGACATTATTCTGTCATGTTCTCTCTCTGCAGACTGGAGTTTATCCTTGATATCTGTGTTCTCCATCTGTAGCATCTGCACGTCGTCCCTCAGACGCTCTGAGGACGCATTTGCTTCTCTCAGCTGGTCACTGAAGATTGATAAAGGATCTAGTGCTGCCTGCTTCTGTGAAACAATCTGGTCAAACTTCTTCTTCTCTCTTTTGAGGGAAGACCTGAGGCCTTTTTCAGCTGTCAGGCTCTTTTCCAAAGCAAGAGTCTTCTCAGAGATCTCTTTCGCTTGCATCCCTATCTTTTGATATGCTCTCGAGAGACACTCCTTCTCCTTGTTAATGGCCTCTTCCAGTTTGCTGCGAGCTTCTCCGTCCTTCTCATGCTGTTTCTGATTGAGTTGCCACTCCTTAAGCGCAGCCACAACTTCACTTTGCAGCCTTTTGTTCTCAGAAACCAGTTGCTGGTTTAGCTGAGTCTGATGATGGAGTTCTTCTGAACCCTTCTGCTGCTGGGAGACAGCAGCCTCATAGTCTCTCTGGAGTTTACTGTTTTTAGTCTTTTCCTCTTTTAGTTGTGAGGCCCACTGGTTCACCTTCTCCTGCAGTGAGGACACAATGTTGTCCTTGGCTTCAATATCTCTTTGACTATTGTTTAGGTGTTGAATATTGTGTTGGTGTTGTAAGTGCAGGGCTTGAATTTTATTGTCTTTTTTCAGACCATCCTCCCGCTGCTCAGTGAGGCGCTCCTTTAGCGCCTTGATATCAGCAAAGTGCATTGTTTCTCGCTCTGCTGTTTCATTTCTCTGCTGATTACACGTCTCCAGGTCATTGGTGAGCTTCTCAATCACCTTCTTGTCCTCTTCAATAACAGCTGTCATTTGAGCGATTGTGTTTTTCAGCTTTAATTTCCTCCGCTGCTGCTCTTTCAATGACTTCTCGAGATCATGCACTTTTGAGTCCATATCCTCGAGTTCATCAAGAAGACTATCATTTTTAGCTCGCTCCTTCTTCAGAGACTGTGCAAGAGAGTCATATTCTCTTTGCTCCTGCTTCAGAGCTCTTTTGGTTTGAGCTTTAGAAGATGTTTCCTTCTCCAAGGCCTTTTTAAGATCCTCTCTGGCTCTTCTCTCCTCCTTCAGGACTTCTTGAAGAGCTGTTGTGGCCTTTCTCTCCTCCTCGAGGGCTTCTTGAAGATCAGCAGATCTCTCGGACTCCAAAGATCTTCTGAATCGCCCGTCCTTCTTTGGTCGTTCCGATCGAGCAGCTTTCTCCGTTCTCTTAGATTTCTCCAACTTATTAGGTTTCTTAGATTTCTCAGATCGTTCAGATTCCTCCGTCTGTGAAACATATCACAATTATTAGTTTGTTTTCAATCGTCAGTGTTTTAAATGTACATTTGAACAATGTGTGGAAAGGTTATTACAGGAGATTCATCCATAAAACAAGTTTATTTTACTGCAGCAATTCAACACTTAAATTGTGATATACAAATCATAAACAGCCCAGCATCCTTTAAATGCACTTAAAGAGGACCTATGATGCTTTTTGACTTTTATGACCTATAAACGTTGTAATGATGATTCATAGTCATGCTTAACCATACTAAATTATCAAATAATGACTTACATGCATTTCGACGTATTCCCTGCTGACCGTCTGGGGTGTCTGTGCCGAGCACTAAACACTATTCTAGCCAGTCGAGAAGTCTCGTGTTCAAAGCGGTCTACCCTTTCATAATTTGTGACGTTGCATAAAACTTCGTGACTTCACCACGCGGATGTTTCCATGTATGGTAATGCTGTCACTTCCCTGTTCGCGTCTGCCTCGCATCTGCCTCGCGCCCTTATAGGTCCATGCTCGCGCTTCCCGCCACTGAAAGTGTTCCGGAAGGAAGGTAACCAATCACAACGGAGTGGGGTTTGCAGGGGGGGGGGGGGTAGCGGAGATGGCCGATGCACAGGCGGAGGGAGCGGAGATTGCCGAAGCACACACACTGAAGTGTTGACAGGACGTGCTGGATCGCCAAAATAAGAGAAAGAGCTTCCCGAAAATCTACATAGTTTTTTGTGATGTGATTCGTGTCAGGTTGCTCTATAGCAGTGTAAAACAAGAAATTAAGACCAGAAAAGTAGTATAATAGGTCCTCTTTAATATTATGGTTAACATAACCAATGATCAAATGCATGAAGGTGACACCAGTCAGCACTTTTCTGACCTTCAAGGCTCCTTTGGTTTGAGATTTATTTTAGTACAACATTAAATCAACTCTTCAAACATTCAAAGTTCATTTGGTGTCACTGCAGAGCAAACTTTTCAAAATGCTTTTGTGCTTTTACCTCACAAATATGACATAACTTTGATGGGGAAAATTAAACCAGATACGGTAGATCACCATTGTTTGAATTTGTCGTAGTTTAAATACGTTATGTATACTTCATTTTTGCAGAACTTTTGCAGAACTTTTTTTAAACAAATCCCTAATGCGCTGTTGTTTATAGACGATGAGGTGGGGATGAGTTAAACTAAATGCCAGTAATTTAAAACAGAATATCATCTGTGTTTGCATTTCTTACTGTTATTATGTGTTAGTAAACAGGTGTACCACTAATCTTACCTCAATGCAGGGGGTGTAGCAGTCTTCTGTGATGGAGGCAGAGGACCGCTTCTGAATGTCCTCATCAAACTCTTCCTTGTCTGAAAACGTCTGAACAATCTGAATCATGTCATCTTGGATGTCGAAGGCAAAATCCTGCTGTCTCTGTTTGATTCCCTGTTCATTCTCCTTTTCAACAGATAATGTCCCAGGGGGTTTACCCCTTAAGGGCCATGGAGATCTGTTTTTGTCCATTGTCCTATCCTGAAGAGACAACTGTACTTTAACTGATGATTTGTCTTGGATGTAGCTGGGATAAAACTTGGCTATTTATTTAACAACACTAACTGTAATATGTTAACTCTGTTAATGACACCAGGTGTGTCCTTTCAAGTTCCAAACAGGTGGACTATGAGCGTGACATCATCAAAGCATTATGATGCAGCATTCTGATTCCACTGAATGATTCTCTGATGATTCTACATTCCACATTAAAGGGCCAGTTCCCCATGTTTTGGTTTAATTTGGCAAGACACATTACATAATTACAAACAATCTGCATGGCTGAATAATAAAATAAAAATATAAGGTGTGTTTTTACGTGAACTTGCCCTTTAAGGTACTGCTTTGCCCTGATGTTTTATTTTATTTAAAAGTTGTTTTTATTTACCATGAAGTGTACCAACTTAATTTTTAATTTATTGTGCAATTTGTCTTAAAATAATGCTTACTTTTGGAGTAACAGTTGCCTTATAACTAAAATTGACAGAGAATATCAAAAATAGACTATTTGGTGTTTCAGAGATAGGCCAAGTGAACTTGTTTCCCTAAATTGAAAGCACCACTCTTAGCAGTTTCTGATAATTGATAATTTAGCTACTTATCTAGGCCTAGCTAACCTCCTGTCCCTTGAGAAACCAAACAGACAGTGCAAGATCAGCCAATCAGAAATGATAGTCCCAATCCCTCCCTAATCGATCTTGATTGACAGGTCACGTTGTTAGCTAGGCCTAGATAAATAGCTAAAATAGAGCTACTATCTATGGTTCGTATCGTATGTGAGGAAAAAACAGACAAGTCTGCATGAGGGCGACAACAATAGAAAAGCGTAAACAATTACCATTTTAGTTAACAGGGTAGCTAAAAATAAACGTATCTTCAAGCTCACTAACTGACACAGAGGTTAAACTAAGAAGAAGCTAAGGGGAGCTACGATATTCAGTTTCTATCTCGGTAAGCTAGCAAACTGCATGATACTTGTGTGTGCAGTGCATTAAATTTGCCAGCATGTTCGCTGAGTACTTGGGAAATGTTATAGTGGGTGAAAGCAAAAATGTAATAGTCTAAGTGAGTTAGTTTTCCTTGTTTAGTGTTAAATAGTGAATTGCCCAGCACAGCGTTATTTGTGAAGAGGTAGGCCTAGGTAAAATGCCATCCTTCGTCATGATGATTTTATTATTTTTGTGTTTATTGTATTATGTTAGGCTATTTGTTTTATTATTATTTAGTTACATGTTCATCATATTCTGGTTTGTTTAATATGTAAATACCTATTGTTATTTATTTATTATGACACATTCATTGTCTGGTTTATTTATAGGCTTCCTTACCTTTATTGAGGAATTGTTTTAATATAGTTCGAAAACCTTTGTTTGACTACTAAAGGAAGACATTTCTAATTAATTCCAAATTAAAATCTATATGCGGACCAAGGATCCAGACTCCAAACAAATCTCCCATTTATAGGCTGCACATCTGCCCACGTACGTTGAGAACCAGCCGATCAGCAGCCAGTGCCTGCTGAGAAGCATGAGGCTAATCAATAGCAGAATAGCATCTAAGTGAGTGAGTCACAGCTAGCCTACCGTCTCCCCTTTACACCCACCACATCTCCCTCCAATCCATGCACCCAGAAATTCCATTGAAGTGTCAGTTACAGGCAGGGAGCTTAACACCCCAGGCTACGGAGGAGCTGCCAAAAAGCCCTGGTGTACAGTAGTTGCTGTGCAGAAATATAGCGTGGAGCATTGGAGAGGCAGGTGGAAACGAAAAACAAAAGGGAGACAAAAACAGTCAGAAGATCGTGTTTGGGGATGGGGGGGAGGGGGAGTGGGGGGTTAAGAAGCAGGTGTCGGATACTGGCACAGAGGCAGGAAGCAAAAAAGCAATAGAGGAAGAAATACAGGTAAAGCATGAGGGGAATTTCTTTTGTCAAAGTGGTGGTGGATACAGTTCCAAACACTAGAGAAGAGGCAGAAGAAGAGAGGAAATCTACATTGGGGAGCGCTCCCTTTGTGATTTATGAAACATTTGGCACTGTCGTATAGAAAATAGGTGGAACCGCTATGAAACAGTAGACTCATGAAGTGCGTCATGGGCAGTCAGTCATAAAACATGACACACATTTAAAGTTCATTGAAGTTAGTCTATTTACACAAGGCACATTAAAATTTGACTTTTCGCATATCCCCCTCTCAAGTTTTTGGTTCAGTGCAGGATCAGCCATAGTACTACAGCGCCTCTGGAGCATTCAGGGTTAAGTGTCTTGCTCAAGGACACAACGGTAGAGATGGTGTGCACCGTACATGTAATACCAGCAACCACTAGTTTTACAAATAACACCCTCCTGTCTGGTGCCGGGTATCGAAACCAGCGACCTCATGTTTACTGCTCGGCCACTCTTTCGTCTACATACAATCCCAATCAAATAAATGAACGTGTGTGGTTGTTTTGTGACAAAATGTGGAAAAGTTCAAGTGGTATGAATACACAAAATTATTGCAGCAATCCGTCTTCTGAATGCTGTTTCATTCCATTTCCCATCAAAAAGTGAGCCGACCTGCCGTCATTGAACCAACATGCTTTGGTAAAACTTTATAATAATGTTCATTTATAAGTGATTTTTTGTTCTTTCTGTGTTACTGTGTTACCCATGCTTCCAGTTTCTGAAGAAAGAGATTAAAAATTTCAGTGTCTTTGTGTTTCCATCTCCCGCTGTTTTCATATCCCAGTGTTGCCACCAGATCTGACAGCTTTAGCACATGTGAGCCCTTGCTATCAGCAGCAAGGCCACTGCTCTTATTTATCTGTGTCTGAGCTAAGCCATTGGCGCGCACTCACAGAAGAAACTCAAAGAGGCTTTTTGAAACCAGGAAGAGGCTGACAGGTGCCACAGGATAAGAACAGTGGTGGCGGCTACACTCTTACGTAAGAAGACAGGAGACAATTAAAATGCGTTAGGATGGGAGAAAGATAAAGGAAGATTATCTGCGCAGTATTGAATCAACAACAGGGAAGCTGCATGCAGGGGGGTTCTCCAACATGTTTTTAAAATATTTCTTTCTTCTTCCCGTCCCAATTCCGCGTTCCAGAAATAAACCAGCTAAGCTCTGTCACGTCAGGCTTGTAAATTAATTGTCGCTCTCTATTTGCATCCTCAACCTTGTTCTGTATTCACACGCACATCCTCATAGACTCGCAAGCCAAAAATTCCTGTATGGATGCAGACAAAACCAGAATATAATACCAATGTACATAAAGCACTGAAGAGCTGCCATCACTTACATTGCTCTTAAGAATAAAGAGTGCGAGATGGTTTGATGGATTTATGATAAGCATGCCTTCTTCACTGCATCCTCTAAACTTAAATGATCTGTAATGGCTGCTGGGCCGTCTGTATTTATGTCATCTTGTTGTAGATAATATAGCAGGAAAAGCAATGGGATACAATTGTATGCTGCCAGTGCAAGCCACAACGTTACATGCACTTTCAACATAACAACTTTATTTCCCAACAAATCTAATGCAACTTGTTTTTTAAGCAGAACATGCAGTGACTGAGTGGTTCACTGTGAGAAGTAAACTACTTCAGAATAATGCACAGACAGCAAGCAAGATTAAAACAGCCAATAATTACATGCAGCTAATTGTGCAAACACAATTGACTAGAGGGAAACTAATGCACAGATAAGAACATACACACACACACACACACACACACACACACACACACACACATACACACACACACACACACACACACACACACACACACACACACACACACACACACACACACACACACACACACACACACACACACACACACACAATTAAGCCTCCCCTTGACTCTGACATTTACACACAACTCCCATCCTTTCCATGCCCTTGTTAGAGAGCCTATTCAGGGGGAACAAGTAACGGATCAAGCGTCACCTCATCATTTATATTTTATAAACAGCATATAAACACAAACAATTAATGGTTTGTATCACACTGTAATGTAGTTGAACGTCCTCCTAGATGCCTATGCCTCGCTGCAGACTCGTGTTCGAATCCGACTCGGGACAGTTCTCTGCATGTCCGTCCCTCTTTGCCCCGTTTCATCTCTGTCTCTCCAAAACTCCCCTAAAAAATTATCTTAAAAAAATATGCTGCTTAAATATGTTACAGTAAATACCAGTGGGTTCAAATGAAAATCAGAAGGTGCAGAAACGTGAAGGCTACCTCGCATTTCTTATAAATAATCTATGCTCTTTTCAAGTACTACCTTTACTGGAGCCCATGCTATCAAAACATA
The DNA here is from genome assembly GCA_949357725.1 of Hyperoplus immaculatus. Taxonomy (NCBI): domain Eukaryota; kingdom Metazoa; phylum Chordata; class Actinopteri; order Uranoscopiformes; family Ammodytidae; genus Hyperoplus; species Hyperoplus immaculatus. Next base: position 11,818,446 of record OX442363.1, on the reverse strand, counting down.
GCGGTGTTAAGTGCCAGCATAGACATCCTACTGCCCACCAGTAGCAATGCTCTTTGCTTAAAGTGTCTGAACATTGCTTTGTAATAAAGTCTATTACAGTATAAGTATAGAATATGAACCAGAGGTTCATTTTGGTCAAGAGTTAAGTGTGTCACTCCATCGCAGCGAGGGATCAAAGCATATATATACAGTACAGTGTGTGTGTGTTTGTGTGTGTAGTGTGGGAGCTTCAAAACATGTTTTATGGAGGCACACATATATGCTGGACATCAGCACTCACACTCACACACACTGGCACGGCACGCAGTGTAGCGTTCCCCTGGATCTATGCAAGAAGACCGCTGTCACTCTGTCCTCAGCAGTGCAGTCATGTGTTTCCAGTGGCAGTTCATTCCATTCACATTATGGACTCAATGGGTAGACATGCCTGGTAATGATCAGTATAGCCAACAATAGTCCATACAGTCTTCTGATTTTGCAGAAGCAACATACAGCTCACGTGTGTGTGTGTGTGTGTGTGTTTGCGCACAGTAGTTCACATGCCTGAAATGAGCTTCAAAGGTCACACACACACACACACACACACACACACACACACACACACACACACACACACACACACACACACACACACACACACACACACACTGCTTTCCTTTATACTTTGTTATAGGTCAGTTTGGACCCCCTGATGGCCTGACTGATTGTCATTCTGTGTAGAAGAAGATTTCAAACCAGATTTTCGAATATTATTTCTTTCACTAAATGACAAGAGGAGAAATGCCTGTGGTGGGCTGCAAACACACTCAGCCTCTCCACAAATACAACAGACTGCACAATATCTCACAACATCAACATAGGCTACGGTTCAAATCCAACGCCTGCAAAACCTTACAGCTCCACGGTCTGAGGCAGTGGTGCTACATACACACACATGCCTCTGCAATCCAATCCGTGGGGCTCGTTTACTTGGGCAATACAATTCAGGCTATCATTGTGTGGGCTGCTGCTCCACAATCATCCTCCCAATTAATTGCACACCAACACAAACTTACCCGCTGTGGCTGGGGAGACGCAGAGACAGCTGAGGACGAGCAGGGAAAATCTCTCCATATTTCTTGCGCTCGACGTGCCGTCCCATTTACTCTGCTGTTTTAAGCCGCGTAACTGGTGTGCCGCCGCCTTGTGCCGCTCGCTCTGCAATCACGCCAGTTCTAGCCGTGAGTATCGTGTCGTGTCGCGTCGTCTCGACCTGGGGGGAAAAGGGACAGCGGCGCGGCGGTCTGTCTGCCGGGGCGGCTTTCCTTTCAGCACCTCGGACAGCGCTTCATACAGCAACACACCTTCAACAGACTCTCCGCTGTCCCCCACGCGCGCCACCGGCAACAGGCCACTATAAGCATTAGCCTAATGTTATTATCGACCGGTCTCGAGCCCTCACTGAGCTGTTACTTTGCGTCGTCGGCTCCTCCAACTGCGTCCCCACCCCCCCAATAAAAACCCTCCCTAAACTGGTGATGCTGGAGGTGGTGCTGGAGGATGTGCAGAGCCTCAGCACCGCTCGGATGCTGCAGACAGAGTGAAAACGTGCTATAAACCCTATGTGCCTGCCACACTGACTCCTGGAAGCTAATGGGTCTGCAAGACAGCCAAGAAAAACCTGGCTACAAAATCCAGAAAATCTACATCATTAAGACTTAGCAAAAAAAAGTGAATATTAAATGCAACTTTAAGGATGTCACGCAGCCTACTTACAGGCCCTGCTTATAAATCCATGCAGTTTTGGCCTACTTTTGGTTTTATAGCAGCCTTTTCCCAATGTCTTCTGTCGTCCACACTCTCCATCTCCATATTTCTCATGCATGGTGTGGTCATCAATAAACAACAGCAGCTGCGATAACTTTCAGACTTCTTCCAGGCCTCCAGAAAAAGCGCAAAAGCGAGCGACGACTAGGCAAGCCGATCAAATGCAAACTTGTCACCAAACAGCCCTCTTCGCCTGATCGAGCACTGCTGGTGCATATCCCCTGGCTTCACTTGCCCACTTGGTGAGCCAGTGCTCTGAATTATTTGCTGCCCACTCACACACAATTAAATATGCACACACAATGGCCCACGCAAACAGTCGCCTGTTCAGAAAAAATATGAAGTATATCGTCTTTTGCACAGCTCCTTCCACTTTGAAAATCAAACACGTGCTTCTTGACTTTTTTAACCGAGTGGACCCCCCCACCATCTTCCCCCCGCAACATTGTCTCAATACAGAAGCACCGAGAGCGCGTGGTGCTGGAGTGTATAGAAGTGGATAGAGTATGCATCGTACATTACCTGGTGTGTTCTCTGCAGCGCGCTGTGGACTTGAAGCGTCCCGGGATATGCGAGTGAGTGTTAAGTCCCGAGTCAGAAGACACCGTCCGGCGCTGTCCCCTAGCTGAGTCCCCAAGAAGTGTTTTCTTTACACCGCTGTGCACCTCGATCCATAGCCTGCTGCGTCTGACGCTTCAAAAGAAGACATGCAGTTGGTGATGGTGAAGGGGTTATTGTGCCGTTTTGTTTAATTTGCTGGCTTCACTCTCCTGTAGGTTTTACTGCTCTCCCCTCCATCTCTGTGTGTGTATGTAGGTGTGTGTGTATGTAAATGTGTGTGTGTGTGTGTGTGTGTGAGAGAGAGAGAGAGTGTGCAAATGAGTGAGAAGGATAGAGTAAGGACACAGAAGTACATGCCAAAACACCTCCACCACCATTATTATGACAGTATTATCAACAAAACATACATTGCCCTTGTGAGTGTAACATTACTATAGCCCATATCATTTTATTAGGATACTATTGCTGATATTCATGTGTAATTTGTGTCCATGTGGACTATTTCTTTACTCTTCAATCATACCCAAGGCATAATATTTCATATGCTGATCATATGCAGTGTACACAAAATCTTTGCAAAGTACAGCAGGCAATGAATATACAACAATTCCCTCTGAAATGAAGAGTTTTAAAGTGGCAGGAAATAGGCCGCTCAAGTAAATTACAGGTACCTCGATTTTCTTTGGGGAAACTAATTTAACATTTTCTTATTGGACATGCTGTCACTGCGCTGACAGCCGCCAGCCTATTTCCTCAGGCACAGTCAAGTGAACACCGCAGGCAATATGTAAGGACAGGTGTTTGTGCAGGATTAAGGTCAATTTTCTACTAGGTTGGAACAAAAAATTGAGTTTACTACATGGGAGATATTTAACAAATGTACTTGATAAATTGTGTAATTGTTCCAAAAAAGGTAACAATTTTCAGTCCCAAGAGGGTTTGATGAAGTAATTCTTTAACCCTGATTCTGTACCTGCATGGTGCTCCTTTTAATGTAGCTTCTATTGTGTTTGTGTGTTTGTGTGTTTATGTGTTTTAGTGTGTCTTGTTTGCATGTGATAAGATGTGTTTCATATAATGTACCCTTTTCAGCAGCAGACATTCGGCATGCACATGTAAGCCAAAGACAAACTCCAGCCTTTTGCATGCATAACATATTTTTCTATTTGTATTCTTATTCTATTCTGCTTCTTCCCCTAGACACTACAAAAACAGAAAAAATACCAAAAAGCATACCAGCAATAGACCACATTCTGTATTACTAATACCCAGAAGGAGGAGTTAACAAAGGAGTAAAGAATGGGATGCATCCATAGATATTCAGCTCAGGGACCTCTTTATCTCTGCCCCTCTCCTCTCACACTGAGTGACCCACAAGATGTTTGGGTGTGAAACAGAAGCATCTGACACACAACACATTTCTTTGGTTGAGCCTTTTACATTAGGTGTCCATCTTCAAGGCATATGTTGGTTTCAGACAGAGCCAATTAGACTCCAAGACTGCTTTCCTCGAAAAAATAAACCCTTTTTTCCGACACGTACTTTATTACGTTTTGCATTTACTGTAGCTTACTAAGTTTTGTATTAAGATGTCTCTGACGCATATTACCACAGTAGGAGTTTATGCCAGGATAACTTCTATTTCCACTGTGCCAGACATGTCACCTATAACTATAACTGTCCTGGACATCATTTCCCACTCTCTTCCTGCCTTCCGCTTTTATGCTTGCAGCTCTTGGCATCACGCCATGCTGCCTCTGTGTGTAAATCTTTTAATATAGGAGTCCCAGAAGCTGCCAACTGACAAGAAGGGCAACCTGGTGTCTGGAAATATGTTTCCAACCTATGTTTGCTATGGATTCTATGCTGGTTACATATAGGCCTGGTTTGTGTATTCGTTTGTTTTATCTAAAATATACAATCTTTGCAAATGAAGCATGAAAGCATTGTGGTCATGGTTAGGTATACGGTTTGATTGACTTTGGAAAGGAAAGTGCTGTTGAGATGTGAAGCCTCATCTCTTCTGTCAATGTGTTTTGAACGCCCACCAATTCACACTGAGCGTCTCTAAAAGCTTTTCCTAAATATTAGAATCAGTATCAGATACACTTATCCCCAGGGGGAAATTCAATGGTTAGAAGAAGGGAGGGGGACAAATTATTTTTTTTTTAGTGTGGGGGATTTTCCCTCATTAACAGCCCGTTATAGTGCTGGGGACACTTCTCTAACCTATTCATGTTAAGAACTTTTCTTAGAGGCAGAGGGAAAAACGAGAAAAAATTAAAACCTTATCTGTGTGGTGATGAATTTTGGGGCCACTCAGGTCACTGAATTTGGGTGAAACTGAAGCATGTTAAGTGTCCCTCAGGGCACATACATATTCTGGTTGAGTATTTTAATAAGAAAGAAGACTTGGGGGAGTCCAAAAGCAAAGAAGCAACCAAAAGCCATCTGCAATAACCTAGTAGTACAATACATGTATTTGTATGTTGGCTCTCAACACCTAAACAGCCTCTTGCAAGATCAAAAAGACTTAGTTCAGAGGAGATGGCGACCATCATCATCACCACCTTTAACAAGCATAGTGGATTTTTGACTTGGGCAGTTTCCTTCTGGCTAGAAGGAATTTTTCCAAAATGCATATGTATGTATTTGTGTGTTGTTTTATTTATAATGAAGGAAGTTTGTGTAACCCAATGTCCCGCTGCCTCTCCTTAAACCCTGGGACTCTGCGTTGTGTTTAAGTTGGTTGGTAATGGTTACGGAAGGACGACAGGACAGACTGGTGGGGATTGTGGCAGACAGTAACTGGCAGTTTATTCTCCACTTTGGAACTCTTCATTAGTTGTCCTTATAATCAGCCTTGTATTCAGCACAGGCCCGGTTCTAGACAGTTAGATTTGGGTGGGCCTGTAGAAATTTTAGGTGGGCACACTGGGCAGAGAGCCCGAAGATGCGAGCGCGCGCAAGCCGAAATTTTTAGCCCTTGTAAGATCTCTGCGTCTGCTTTTTGGCACATTTACTGTGAATTGTGTAGAACACAATATGCAAATAAACTTTGAGTGTTGCTGTGTGGGAGATTTGATTCTTGCATGTTTTTTCCCAAATGTTTATGAATAACATATAATATACATTATATACAACATAATGTATCTTTTTTTTATTGTAGGCAGCCTGAGCTGATTGAAGAGAAAGCTTTGGGACTGGGCAACCTGGATGGTGGTAGTCCAGAGCTATACACTATACACACTACTTTCCACTATTGCCTCTGATGTCCAGCTGGATGAAAATAGTAGCCAGCCGAGGTCACAACCCTGCTAGGGGAGTCCGGGGGTATGCCCCCCCGGGAGATTTTTTTTTACCTTTTTAAAGTGAAATGCATGAATCTGGTGCACTTTGAGAGGAAAATTAAGAGGCTAAATCTGAGGAATTTTGTGTGAACAAATAATTTGGAGACACTGAGTCGGATGAATTAGAAGCTATTGAAGAAAGACATGGATTTTCCATAGAAATATAAATTAGAAATAAAATATTATGCAGGGTCCTCTGGGATGGGCTTGGAGCTCTTTTTCTTTTACTGGACATATTTTTCTGTAATATAATGAATTAATTTAAATGCAGTGAGAGGAACGAAGCAGAAGAACTCTGTTGTCCCGTTATCTTTTTTTCCACAGACGAGGCTGAAATAGGCTATAGACTATAGGCCTACACAGTGCATGGGCAACTGAGGGCAGCCCCATTTTCAAATATTTTTAAATAAACTCAATACACACTGTGCATGCCATGGACTTGAACGTGACGTGATCAGTTAACCTCTGATTACCTCCCAGATGAACTGATTCAATTATTAACTATCTACCAAACCATTGTATTCCTTTTATTGTATGATAATTTACATTCACATAATATGATGTTGATATCAAACACACAAAAAAAAAACTAAATAAATAAAATAAAAAATTGGGGGGGCCCCCTGGCAGTCGGGACCCTAAGGAACCGCTCTATTCGTTTATGCCTCGGGCAGGCGTTGCTGACCAGTGACCACTTTAAGCGGGTGGGTAACTTGGAGGCAGGCTGTCCTGCTCACCCTATAATACAATTAGAAGCAATGCATGGTAATGGTATATTCTTTAGTATTAATTAATTGTCTGAATTTTATTTGACATTTTCTTGTACAGCGAATGAACAGGTCCGTCCGATAGTGGGTCTGAACTTCCACCTAAAAAAAAATATATTTTTTTTTGATTGGGTGGGCACAGCCCACATTTGGGTGGGCACGGCCCACCCTGGCCCTTGGCTACCGCCGGCCCTGATTCAGCATAGGTTAACATTAAAAACCCAGAGTTAGAAAATATAATATTTTCAACTGCTCAATGATCGCCATGCTAGTCAACATTACTGAACAAAATACTCATATAAAACGTCAACGCACACATCCCAGATAACACTCAACAGGTAAATAAACATTTTATGTAACATATGAACTAACCAAACTGACCGAACGGGTGGTTTTAAACATAGATATTTACAAGATTGTGCAAGACATGTGAATACCGCTCACCTTGTATTCATAGGTAAACATTAAATTAAAGATGATAAATCAATTAAAGATGGCGCCCGCGCACTGAATAAACCTAAACTATGGTTGCGTTCCGAATCGCAGACTCTTTCTTTTTTCTAATCTACATACTACATCCGACGATAAAAAGAATCTAGTTAGGATGCAGTAGGCATACTATTGGGACAAACTTTACTCTCTTATTTCATCATAACATTGCGCCTTGATCTATTTTGTCTCTTGCTCCGTCGCATCCCCGTTTGTTTTCATATGGAGGCTTCGTCGATGTGACGTCACTTCACGTGCGCACTGGATTGTGGGTCAGAATTGCCCAAATAGGATGCACTTTTCAACACTAACAATCTTGGCCGCATGAAGTAGGACATCCGGGTACTTCTAACCATCCTAAATCTGGCCACAGGAATCGGGACATCCTAAATCTTCTTTCTACATACTATATAGTAGAAAGTATGCGATTCGGAATGCAACCTATGTTGGCGCACAAGGGGCATAACATACAAATCGCGGTAAGACAGCGCCACACATGTATACATATTACCTTAACTCAATAGTAGGCAAACTAACAAAACACGCACATGAGCAATAGGACAGAGCGCCCTATTTGGTGTGTAGGGAGAGTGTTTCCAGAGAGATAAGGTGAGTAGTGAACATCACTCAGTCAGAAAGCAGCTGAGCCAATGGAGAGCTGATGGATCAGTGGATGGTTGGATGAAACCAATACTCTGATTAGTGACAGAAAAATGTAAATTTTGTCTTGTTTCCACTTGACTGATTCTGCCTTTCCAGAGAGATGGACAACTGTTTTTTTTTCAGGGGGCACTGTACAGAGATGAACTATGTGGGTAAGTTAAAAAGAAATTACCTGAATCAAACTGCCTGTTTGAATCTTACTGCCTGTTAGGAGTAGCTCGGGGTGTGCCTATTACAGGTGGAGGTAGTGTGCTAAGTTAAATTGGTCATGATGGGGCGTGGCTTCTCCCCTTATGACATCATAAGGGAGATATCTGACTGGACTCTTGAACACAGGTTTTCAGAAAGGTGGAGTTGGAGAAAAATAGATTTGTTTTTCTCATACTTTAGGAGTCCCTACACCAGAGACCCATGTTATGTTGAAAAAACATGACAATTAATTGTTTCTGTTTAGATGTGGAATTAGATTCCACTTTTCCCTCCCAAAATACAGTTTCTGCATGATCATTCATACATTTGCATCCATGAATATTGCAAAATTAAACTACAAGACCCTTCGGCGATCCCCATGCTCTATCATTTTTGCACACACACTGTATAATACTTCTGCCTTTCCTGTGTTGGTGGAAATCACTGGTTATATGCATTTTCAAAGGCCCCTTTGAGCATAAACAATGTGTTTTCAATTCATATGAATCATAGAAATATAATTTCTTGACTGATAATCGGAGAAAATGTGCTGGAGAATTGCACACATAGCTACAGCAAATCGACCTCATTCTTTTCAAGCCCGGGCAGCCCATTGGATTGTCAACAGCCTCAACACCGGGGACAAAACTCTCGGGGATTTCTCAAATTCCTGGGGTAACAGAATGTTAATGGTCTTTGAATACAGCACTCAGCAAACACATAAAGGACTCAGCCCAAGCGAGTAATTTGTTTCTGGAAATTGGCCTCACTGATACTTTACAGTCTTCTACATTAAACACAGATCAAGCAGAAAATCAGCAATAAATCTGTTGTGTTTATGGACATTCTGTTCATCTATGTTCCTGTGAGCTTCCACCCAGTGGAGCTAAATATTTCTCACTATGTGATAGTGTGCAGTGTGTCTTTGTGTTTGTATTTGGGGAAAGGATTTGTACGGTCCATGTAATCACTTTTCAAACGGGGCACCAGGAGGGCATGAAGTGGAACATTAGTCTAAAGCTACAAAGGTTACGCTCAGCTTATTCAGCTCTTTGAAGTGTCCCTTCTGCTCCCTTTTGCCTCCCTGTTTTATAGTGAAAGAAACTCTGAGTCACACCTAACTGGCTGGTGATATGTTGAGACACACTGGGGCCAAGAGCAAAGGACGTGATTGCACACCTAAATAGAACAATTCAATGATATTAGAGATATAATTATTGTGACACACTAGCTTGTCTTGTCTTGCTATGCACGTGGGCACGCCAGCTTTACCAACCAGGATTGGGTTGCACCAGCTATTCATAAATCCAAAAATTTGAATCTTTCCTTAGTTCATAGATACTACTTACTAACTAGAGATTTACTTAGTTGCACAATTAAAAATGAACAATTGTCTCAGCTAGTAAAGACTTTGGTAATGATGCAATTTGTTGCCAGGAAACATCTCTACCACTGTCTGAACTAAACAATAAGTTATTGAAGTATCAATCGAAATATTTAATGATTTAGTTCTATTTGTTTATATTATTAAATAGCCCTTATCAATTTTCTTGTCAAATATGTCGACTTTTGATGGGTAACTTATCAGTAGCCATCCGGATTCCGCAAGGGCAGCCAACGCTATGATATATTGCCTAGTCTGCAGCCACTATAATAATGGATGAAGTGGTTGACCAAAGGTCAGTAACCTCAATCCTGAACCTCCATTATTGTCTATATATTCATTTTTAGTTGTTATAGGATTTTGAATCCTATTTATATTGCTGCCAATCCATGCTTGTTTGTGACAATTCAGACATTTTGCCCTGCTTTTAATTTGAAATTGATGAGGCATGAAGCTCAGCCATTATGACTTTTAGTCAGAAAGTAAGAACTTCCACTGACCAAGCACTATGGCCATAGAGGATTATTAAAAAAAACTATCAAGTCTCCAAAACAGTGGCTGAAATCCACCACCTGATACAGCATTTTTATTCTTATACACAGAATGAGACAGCAAAAAGAAAAAAAATAAACTCTGGCATGAATATTTTACACATTCCAATATTTCCTTATGTGACATTGGCGACTTAGCAACCACTTCCTGCCTTTCAAAACGAGTTTGGATGATGAGTTCTGGCAGGTCGCTTGGAGGTGAGGACCAGGAGGGGAATTCTCTCCAGGAGGGGTGGAGTAGAAAGCGAGGTGTGGTGGTCTTTGTTCCGGTTTCAGCATGATAGGATTCAAACTCTCAAATACTGAGCTGTGACCGCAGGCAAACGGTATGATTAAACCTGCCAGAGAAAGACAACAGAAGAAGTATAATTCACATATGGAGCAGGTTAAAAAAACTTCAGTTCATTCTCTCTCTCATTCCATCTTTACTCTGCATGGAGCAACTGTAGCTCCTGGATGATTGGGTTACTGCTCATAATCCCATTACAGCGCTGTGGACTCAGAGTTCATTTGTAGCTTTGTGGGAAGACACACAAGCTTCCTTCTGAAAATAGGAGAATGGGGAACTGGCAGCAGCTCACAGACTTTAAGCTCCTTATGGCAGAAGCTGGTAGATGAAGCTTTTAAACTGACCGAAAATTCAACTAAATACATTTTATTGGCACAACCCTTTTATGTTCAAAAAGTAAATGCCTTTCTCTGTCGATGTGCTCGCTCCATAGGCCAATTGCTCGCTTGTCGATTTAGCATTTCTGACTATTTGATGAAGGGCAATGTTATCTGTCAATATGCTTTGATGAGACTTGGGACAGTCAGCATGTGCCTGTTGGATTATACAGAGCAGAGGCTGGCAGTATTAGATTGCAGAGTGCATCCTGTCTGTCTTTTCTCTGTTTTTTGGCTCGTTATTAAGTGGTTCAGCTGCATTATTTGTTTTGAGTAGACTACAGTTGCTTAATACAGTGTGTTAGTACATTGATTTTATTGCCTATACATTTATTACCTTCCCAAACCTAAACCCCCAAAATGTAAGAACATCGTCTCAAATGTTAGCTGTAAACGTTAGCATGTTTGGCTAAGTAGTGTAACTAGAGTATTAACCAAGCATTACTTTGTAAGGCCAAGAGGCACATCATTAGCAAGCTACATTATTATATGAGGTTTATTAAAGAAATAATCAATTAATTTATATATCCGTAAAAAAAGTAATAAATATGGATTTAAATTAGACCAACATAAATATGTTTTGTGATGTAGCCTATATATTTTAAGTTAAGATATTTAACCGTTGAACAATACGTTGTTTTATCAAGCGTTACAATAAAAGTATATATATAAGTCAATTTTGAGTAGTTCATTCATACTTTTTGCATTGCTGTCTATATACAAACCATCCATCCATCCATCTTCTACCGCTTGTCCCGTTGGGGGTCGCGGGGGGGGCTGGAGCCAATCCCAGCTGCATTGGGCGAGGGCAGGGTACACCCTGGACAGTTCGCCAGTCATATACAAACCAATGCCAACCTATTTTGCAACAGAATATTGTCATGTGTTTTCAATTCTGAAAGTGTGCATGCACTTGCTCTTGCATTTGGTTTTACAGGCTATACAGTTGTATATATATATATATGTGTGTAACTGTGTGCCTGTGTACGCTTTTCTGCACCAGCTGCTATGTGACCGAACCGAAGATGGTAAATCACTGCAAGCAGGCAGTGAAGAAGACCTGCCTTCTGTTTGGAGCAAGGGGACCCAATCCACTTCTCTCTCTTGGACAGATAAAGGAATTCGGGCTGGGGATGCAATTACAGTTGTCTGCTTTCCCCTTCCTCACTGCCATCTCTCTCTCTCCTGTGTCAGCCCGACCTTTACATCCTCTGAGTCTGAAGAATCACAGGCTCCTTAATGAAATGCAGTCTCTCCCCTTTGACCACAATACTGTCTTATCTCTCTGACTTTTATTTGGTTTTAGTCTTCTTTCAATCATTTTTGACTTTTGCCACTTGCCTCTTCTTTACATTTCCAGGGTATCTCCACACTTCTTTTTTGTAATCTTCTTTTAAACGACTTTTCTGATACCATCTCGCAGTCTTTAAGCATTTGGCTGTATATGAGACGAGGAGATTTAGGGCAGGCCTGCGACTCGGAGCTGTGCGGCCTGCTCATGCAGGCAATCCAGCCGTCCACCCAAATAATGGCTGCCATGAATCAAGCCATGAACGAGACAGCCAGTGGATTCAGCAGCCACGGTCAGCACTCCTGCCTTTAACTAACCCTACGAGTGGACGATAAAAACTAGAGCGGAGGCTGTTTATGTGGAAATGAGTGTCGAAGGCTCCTGCTCTCAGGTTAGCCCAATGATTTGGTTTGGGGGAATAGTTACAGTGCAGAGGGAGCATTTCCTTCTTATGGTGGAGAAGTCACTTTAATTGGGCCACGTTTTGCATCAGTGAGCACAATTGCATTGCTGTTCTTTTATTATTATTATTTTTTTTATACGAGAGGCGGTTGCAGGCCTTGTTGGAATAGAGCTTTCTGACTTCTTCTGCAGTATCTATTCATCAAGACTATAATCTTTACTTCAATGGGTAAGAGTTAATGTTAACTTTGTGACCTGCCTGTTGTGCATTAGAAAGAAAATTGTTGAATGTCTTGTCTCTGAAATGGTATATGTGCTGTGAACTTTTAATTGATTTTTAACTGCACCGTAAGCCCATGAGGTCATACAGACACACAGGGATGGTTTTATTCACCTTCCAGTTTCGGAAACTTCTTTTGATTTATACAGCTCTCCGGAGTAGAACTTTGTAGCGTGCTCAAATTACAGTGTTAGAAGTTCTATCAAATGATCATAAAAAGAGCAGGATAAAAAAATAAAGCAGCTTAGGTAACTCTCTGTGGGTGTGTGTGAACTGTATGAGTCATACAGTAGCCCAGCAAGTAAAAGTTCTTCCTTTTTGAGCTACTCTGTCGGCCAAACGATGTTCTGCTTACACCCGGCGCTGACGGTGATCCAACATCCAAACAAAAATTCACTCCCTAGTGTTCATGAAAGCTGCATCGAAATCCAGCACTTCTAACAGCTCAAAGTTTGCACAGATCATCTGAGAAGAAGCAGCAGGGATTGATTGAGAGAAATCCCCTAAGCTGCTTCTGCATCTGGTTTCTGCCACTCCGACTCTTGATCTGCAATGTCATTGAAGTTCCAGCGCTTCAAGAAAGCACTCAGGAAAACGACTGAGTGCTGACATCACCTTCCGCTGTTTGATGAATATTCATGAAGCAGGAGCTGTTATGAAGGTGTAATTTGTGTGTGTGTGTGTGTGTGTGTGTGTGTGTGTGTGTGCGCGCGTGCGTGCCTTTATACAAAATGGAGAATGACATGATGAAAGTGCTCATTTGACAAGAGTGTCAGTGGTTTGTGACAGGAGAAAGGTCACAGTACCCTCCTTGGCACTGCTGTCACATCCACTGACGTCAGTGACCCTCCTCCTGACACGCACACACATGCACACACACACACGCACGCACACACACACACGCACGCACGCACACACAAACACACACACACACACACACACACACACACACACACACACACACACACACACACACACACACACACACACACACACACACAGTCTAACAAACACGCAGCCAAGCAGGCATGCAAACACACACAGACACACACACACACACAAAGGTAAGTACTTTGTTGTTGTCCAAAAGTCTTAAAAAAAATAAAAATAAATGGAAATTCTAGCATTTTATTCCTAAAGGAAAACACTGCAACTAAATACTGTAGAACCTAAGCTTTCGAAATGTAATGTAATGGAAATAACTACAGCAATTAAAATAAATCAATTAGAGCAAAACAGTCTCTAACTGCCAGTTAGAGTCAGGGATATCTGCGGTTGCGCTTAGTACAGGTGGAGGTGGTGCTTAATAAGCTTGGTATTGAGGGGGCATGGCATCTCCCCTTATGACATCATGTGGGGAAATTCTCAATGGGGTGTTTGAACACTGGTTTTTAGAATGGTGGAGGTAGAGTAAAAGAGAAAGGATTGTTTTTTTCTGCATTCTTTGGGAGTCTGTAGACACACCGAGGACCCATATTAAGTTTGAAAAACTATGAAAAAATGCATTTATCATAATAGGTGACTGTTAATTAGCCTTGCACCGCCCGCCTATTTATTTTCACCAAATTTTTATTTCCCTTCAGTAGGCAGTCTGGGCCTTTGGTATATTCTTAGGTTTTCTCTGAACAGATTTCTGACGGTCCAATCAGCGAACAGAGAGAGAGGCTCAGAAGCCAGCGCATGACATACGTCAAGACCAAACCAGAGTGGCACTGGGCGGATCCAATAGTTTTAAACTTCAACACCCGCCTTCAAGTGAGTTAAACATTTTCAATTAAGCGATTCCATACCTTCTGCACAAATGAAATGAAGTATGATGGATTGGTAGGACATATGAATTCATGAATTTCATATTTTAGAGATTAAAGTTACACTGAACATCCTTTGCACGAAACATTCGCATATGGCACAAATAAAAATTCACTCTGCACAAAAAAAAGCTAGAGAACTGTATGCCATTTAGGTTCCGTAAATTGAGTTCATCTAGCCAGAGCAAGATCCCCGCTCTGCACACCTCCCTGCTGTCATCCTTCTCACCTGCCACTCACTGCCTGTCTCAATTAAATGGACTGTTAAGCACCGGTGTTCATCTCCGTCAAGGTGACGGGCCGTGTACTAGCAGGCCGCCGAGCCATAGGGGCGGAAAGGAGTGATGCGTGTGACGCTTAAGATCACATGTTTTTGCATGTAAGACTGTTGTCACACTAGGGACAGCTTACAGGCCTTAGTGACATTGATCATACCGCTGCTGTCTAACTGTGGAAAAACACCATCATCCTTGTTTTAGGAAGACATGATGGAAAAGTCATATTTGTGCAAATGAGTTTGACATCAGGATTTTAAGTGTGTGTGTGTGTGTGTGAGTGAGAGAGAGAGAGATCGACCAAATGGCTGAGCCTGGGGGAACACTGTTGGAATCCCAAATGAAATTGTGTCTGGTGCCATGTCTTCAATGGCTTCCTCAGAGTGAATGAACATGATTGTCTCTCGGCAATACCGCCTCTGTCTCTCACCTGCTCTCTCCTCACTTTTCTCCTTCATTCTGTTGCATACACCTGCACACATGTCTTTGTCTGTTTGTGTGTGTGTGTTTGTGTGTGTGTGTGTGTGTGTGTGTGTGTGTGTGTGTGTGTGTGTGTGTGTGTGTGTGAAGTAGTAGTAGTAGTAGATATAGAGGAGCATTTGGGTATTCAAGGAAGCTAGCCCACCTGGGAGCACCAATGCTCCCTTCAAAGTGTGAGCTGTGCACTGGCCTCTGTAATCGAAAGGCTCTCTCCCTCCCAACGCCCCCTCAGCCCGGCCTCTGATGTAAGTTCACTTTCATACGCCTACACTATTTAACAACCTGTTATTCAACCCTCACTCAACCTGAGTTGGTCACAATGGCTGAGTAGTACTACTAGTAGTAATAGTAGCATGAGCTATTCATGTGGAAGTGTTTTTGTGGCACAGTCTAATTTCAGGGAGATGGTTAAAGAAACAAATATTTATAAAACTATCGTTGACATATGATAATGTTTGAAATCATGGATTGTAGTTTTCAAAACCTGTAGAAATATAGTAGAAAGATGAATATTTGAAATGGCAACTGATAAGTTTTTTTTTGTTTTAGTTTTTTTGGACCATATAGAGCTATCGACAAATAACAGGAAGGCCTGTCGATCAATGAATTGATCCTAAATAACAGCAAGGATTGTCTGTGTAACCAGAGCCTGATAAAGTGAATTTCTCTGTGCCATAGAGCCCTGTTATTGTTCAAAAGTTATTTGAGCCTCAAGGAAGTATACTTAAGGCATTTTTGGCTAGTCCAGTGATGTGCAAAACTCTGCTTTGAGTGAAATACTCAAACAAGCATTCAATTATATTCACTGTGAGGCCACATATGTCCCAACATAAAACTTCCTTCTCCTGCACTGTAAACCCAAATCCTCCTCCCTTTGTATCTCTCCGTCCTTCTGTCAGTCCCTTTCCATCCTTATTGTCTTTGTGTCACCCAGGTTTATCCTATTGGACATTATTCAGCAAAGACCTGCCTGCTGTATGCTGATATACAGCCACAGAGCACTGTTTCAGCCTCTCCTCTCTTGATGTTACTACACACACAGACACACAGACACAGACAAACAGACACAGACACAGACACAGACACAGACACAGACACACACACACACACACACACACACACACACACACACACACACACACACACACACACACACACACACACACACACACACACACACACACATGCACACACACACTGCCTGGAGGAGTTTAGCGGTGCATTTAGAGCCAGACGAATGGCGGCAGACAGTGATGGATGCACACAGACGGTGGGCGGCAGTGACAAATGAGCGGATGGGAATTGTTCTTGAGGTGACACATACTGATGATGGCAACGTGAAGTGAGGGATGAACAGAGAGAGGGATGGAGAGGGCGTGTGAAAGATAAACCTGAGCAGCCGGGCGAGTGCAAAGGGAGTGTCACAGAGGGCAGCCTAGCCGTAAAGTGTGCGACATTCCCGGAAAGCTTAACCTGCGCTGAGAGGTCTGACACATACTGTGGGATGGCTACACAAGTAACAATTTGAAGGTAAAGAAGGGAGCAAAAGAAGGACAAGAGAGTGTGAGGAGGGGCAGTGAAAAGAATCTCAAAATAAAAAGTATGATTTATTCTTTCAGACAACACTGAATTATTATTATTATTATTATTATTATTATTATTATTATTATTATTATTATTATTATTATTATTATTATTATTATTATTATTATTATTATTATTATTATTATTATTATTATATACGACTCAGGACAATTAAAGAAAAAACAGCTGTCATTTTACAGAAAAATTATGTGCAGGCTCCTGTGTCAGTAGCGTCTGAACATCTCTCCACGAGGGCCTGCAATGAATTTGCCTCCTTTACTGAGAAAATTCACAAAATTAGACAAGCTGTCACTGCATCAATACAAAGTTCAACATAATGTGTTATCGCTATGCCCACTTAAAATCAATCCAAATGCAATGACACAATTTTATCTGATAAACCACAAAAACCTGGAGGACATTATACAACACCTGAACTCCTCCTCCTGTTGCCTTGACATTCTTCCCACAGGCTTCTTTAAAACTGTTTTTAGCTGTATGGCCTCAGATGTTCTACAAATTGTCAACATGTCCCTTCGGACAGGTGTATTCCCACAGGCCCTGAAAACAGCAGTCATCAAGCCACTCCTAAAAAAGAACAATCTAGATACATCGCTCATGAACAATTATAGGCCCATATCTAACCTACCATTTTTAAGCAAAATCATTGAAAAAGCTGTTTATCAACAGCTAAATAACTACTTAGCAATGAACAACTGCTTTGATGTTTTCCAGTCAGGATTTCGACAACACCACAGCACTGAGACTGCTCTGGTTAAGGTCCTCAATGACATCCACTTAAACACAGACAGTGGCAAAAGTTCTGCCTTAGTTTTACTGGATCTCAGTGCCGCTTTTGACACAGTTGACCACAGCATATTACTAGATCGACTAGCAAACTGGGTTGGACTTTCTGGAACTGTACTAAACTGTACTGGTTTGAATCCTACTTAAAGGATAGAGACTACTATGTGTCAATAGGCAATTTCACATCTGAGCGGACACATATTGAATGAGGGTCCCCCAAGGTTCCATTCTTGGGCCTCTTCTGTTTAACATCTACATGCTCCCACTAGCTCAGATTATGAATAAGAACAAATTATGCTACGTTAATTATGCAGACAACACACAAATTTACATAACCATATCACCAGGAGACTACAGTCCAATACAAGCACTGAGTAAGTGCATTGAACAAATCAATGATTGGATGTGCCAAAATTTCCTTCAATTAAACAACGACAAAACTGAAGTAATTGTCTTTGGTGCCAAAGATGAACAATTGAATTTGTTATGCTAGAAACCACACACCAAGCCAGAAATCTTGGTGTTGTCATAGACTCCGACTTGAATTTCAAGAAACACATTAAATCAATTAATAAGTCAGCATACTACCACCTTAAAACATATCAAGAATTAAAGGACTTATGTCTCAGCAAGATTTAGAAAAACTTGTCCATGCATTTATCTTTAGTAGACTTGACTACTGTAACAGTGTCCTTGCAGGCCTTCCAAAAAAATCTATCAGACAGCTTCAGTTAATTCAGAACGCTGCTGCTCGAGTCCTCAATAGGACCAAAAAAGTGGATCACATTACCCCAGTTCTGAGGTCTTTACACTGGCTTCCTGTCACTCAAAGAATTGATTTCAAAATACTGATGTTAGTTTATAAAGCACTAAATGGTTTAGGGCCAAAATACATTACTGATCTGCTGATACGTTATGAACCGTCCAGAGCCCTTAGGTCGTCTGGGACAGGTTTACTTACAGTCCCAAGAGTTAGGACTAAACGAGGAGAAGCAGCTTTTAGTTTTTATGCACCAAATATCTGGAACAAACTCCCAGAAAACTTGAGGTCTGCTGCAACCCTCAGTTCTTTTAAATCGAGTCTGAAGACTTTTCTGTTTCCATTTTAACCTGTACTTTTTATTCTATTTAAATGTTTTACTTCTTTCCATTCGCTTTTAAATGTCTTCTAATGTGTTTTATATATTTTAATCTTGCCCCTGTAAAGCACTTTGAGTGGCCTTGTGTTTGAATGGTGCTATATAAATAAACTTGCCTTGCCTTGCTCCCTTGTGAGACATGTATAAATATTTGAGAAGGTACATTGCATATATTGATGTATGTCCAAGTGCATGTGCAATGGTGCATATACTGTATTTGCACACATATTTACGTGTGTACATGTATGTTGTGGATAAAACATAAAGATGTTTCCTTTCCATCCCTTATACATTTGCATTTGTAAAACTGAATACATAAAGCAGAGCCCGTAAAAAAAGCTGGCTTATGCGGCACTGCCACCACCTACCCATATGATTATTCAAAGGCAGTGTGACGCAGGTTGTGATATGTGGGTCCAGTAGCAGCTGCTGTGTACCTGACTGTACGCTTCACGAATAAACAAAAACCTCCTGAATTATAATTTGACCATTTTAACCAGTATGACGGAATGCCGTTATCCCCCAAAAATGTATTCCACCGGTCAGGAGTTTGTCTTTGGCATTGGGCCCGTGATCTCCACAGCACCAATAGGCCTATATTTAAACCCTGTTAGTGCCATACTCCCCCACATGGCCCCTCTCCATTAGAAATGCCCATCAGAAATATATGCAAATGTATACGAGAAGTGCTGAAGCAATAAAGAAAGCATCTCGGTTTGATCGGATTGATCAGAGCAGAGATGGAGGACTTCTTATTTAATATGTCCGCGCTCAATAAAGTACGCATTAGCAGGTGATTGATAATAAGGGGTCTGTTTCTTTAGCATGAAGTGCATCTCCGTCTAATATGAGCCATAAACAACGTACAGTGATATGACATCCATTACTCAGGCCATCAATCTGTCAACCATTTGAACCCATGGAGGAGGACTAAAAGGCACGGTGCTGAAATAGTGTGACGGGCTGTCAACATGTCAACGTCACCGGTGAAATATACTGTAGTGCAATGTGACTATGCTGTGTGAATGATGAGAAACACAATCGCAGAGTGGGCTTTGGCAGTGGAGCGGGGTTAGCCCTGTCTGACCTGCTTTTCCCAGATGTCATTATCACTGAGAGGGATGGTGCCGTGATTGAACCAAGCGAAGGCCACATTTGGAGAAGTGCTCTCTCTAGGGCGTGGAATAGAGGAATGCTGATTATAATCCAGGAATGATCTCTTGCGTGGCGTCTGTAGAATGTATAATGTATTCGTGGCATCGGAGGGTTGTCTCGCCAGTTTACACACACTGGGTGTGTTTTGTTTGTTTGTTCTCTTTAAAGGGATAGTTCACTTTTTTTGAAGTGAGGTGTTTGTGCATAGTTAGTCTGTTACCTTATGGAGATGGCGATAACCGCAGTCATTTAAGGAGTTCGGGTGGGAAGTAAGCATTGTACTGTTGTACAGTTTTTCGCCACATACATATATAAATTATCTAATGAATAAGCTGTGGTAGCTCTGAGCCAAACAGCTGATTGGCGGAGTGACACACTGCACTGCACCAGTGCAGGTTGGCATAGAGATCATTGGCCTAACTACGCTTTAATTTATTTTTTAATAATCGGCTGACCTGTGGCAAACTAAAGCAGTGAAATAATCCTACACTTAGCATACAATTAAACGGATATTTATTTATTACGAAAATCTGTTTTTCTGCTGGTCCCCTCTGCAACTTTACAATGCGACTTCCACAGCGATGTCTCCCCCAAATTCCTTTGAGTGATTGTGCCGATCGCCATCTCCATGAGGTAACAGACCAGCTATGCTTAAGTTCCTCATACAATACCCAACATCAAAAAAAGCAAACTATCCCTCGCAAGGGAACGTCAGAAAGCCAAACTTCAACAGGACGGCTGTGTCATGTGTCAGTATGACTCACTCAGTGTAATGAGGGTGTACGTCAAAACAAAGGGCTTTTGCTTTTGATGTCTGTCTTATGACAGCTACATCAAAGCTTTGTGCTGCCTTGAGCTTGCTTTGCTTTGCCTTTTTGTTTTCTTTACCTTTGTGTGAAATCCATCCGTCATGTTAATTGCAAAATCAAAAGTAGCTCTGAAACGTCAATTTTGTTCATCTGTGAGGAACAAAATATGTCTCTCTAGACAGCTTCGATAATTTCTGTAAATTCTCCTGTGTATGCTTAATTTACAAAGTACTACATGGCCTGGCGCCACCACCACTGCTAGAGTTTATTAGGTACAAACAGACTCGGATCACCAGAGCTGTTGCAAACAGGGACTGTGAGATTCCTTTCAGGAAAACTGCTTTTAGCCATAACACCCTTTCCGTTACCGGTACTGCATTATGGAACACACTACCTCCAACTATAAGGGCATGTCCCACACTGGCCTCTTTTAAGCGCAATATAAAGACATGGCTTACTGATAACCAAACATGTAACCACATATAACACTGCACTGTATCGGCCCACTTTCTATTGAATTGTATTTCCTTTTTAACCAATACTTATGTTTGTCCTTGCTTTCTATAGAACCTTTTCATGTTATGTATTTATTGTATATCTTTTGTATTGCTTTTACTGTAACATCCACCTGCCTATGGACAACAGATGGAAATTAGCCCCTGGGCTACAATCTGGCACATTTACATGTTGGAATGACTATGTTTATCAATGTGCATTGTCCTGAAATAATTAAATAAATAAATAAAATGTGAAAAAAATGCTGCCCTCTCCGAGTGGGGCTTTGCCTTATAATTGGTCATCTCAAAATGCCCCCACCTGCAAAGTTCAGGGCCGCCCAGACATCTTGTTCAATTGTCCTAATGAAGCACTGTCTCTATGTGGGGTTGGACACACCACCTCTACTCCAACCTGATCAGCCTCAATAAAAACTTTCGGCCCCTCTGGCGGCATCCACTTCAGGCCAGGGCCATGTCTTGGTCCAGATCGGTCATTTCACCAACACCCGTTGCCTAACGAGCTAGAGGATGGAGGGCAGCGAGAGGGCAGGAGAGGAAGGAATGGAGAGAAAGCTACAAGCCTAGACCCTTTGCGCTAATGAATGACTCTTTTCCTTGATGAAAGTGGCTCTTTTGTTCCACTCAGAGGACGAGGCAAAGTGACCACTTTACTATTCAGCTCTTTGATAAACGCTCAAGCGGTGAATTATGTTCTCTCTTATTTAGTAGGCCTACGTCTTTCTCCTCATGAGCCAGCCACTGTATTAAGCTCTCATTTGAGCTGATTGGTTCCTTTGTGCCTCAAGGCCCCTATGCCGCGCTTTTCCAATCTCTCATTCTATGTATGCAAAGTGTATTTTAACTGGCAGGGGCAACTCTTTCTTTGCCTAGTGTCAACTGGTAAAGGCACATTCATTCGGTGTCAGACGAGAGGCCGTGAACTCCCGAATCACAAAAGAGTTCTTGATTTTTTTTATTCCGTTCGGAATCAGGTCCACATAAAATCATAAACTGAATACATTTAACTGATGAGTTACCCAGAAAACGGCGATTAGCTGAGATATATCTCAAATTTAAACGAGGAGGAAAATCAAAGAGTAGTGGCCTTGAGGAATATTAATTACCGCACAATGTTATAATCGAGCGTATTAATCATTTATATAACCCCCATCCGCCACACACCCTGCCCCACCTCACGCCAGATTGTTGCACTAAATATAGCCCCTCCGGTTCCCTCTATTCATTACACACATACATAGCCTACAGTAAGTACACACAGTACACACACAGTACACACACACACACACACACACACACACACACACACACACACACACACACACACACACACACACACACACACACACACACACACACACACACACACACCATGTGTAGCATGGACAGATGCCTGAGGGAAGCCAGTCAGGTCAGGGCTGCAAAACCAGCTGTGTGTGTGTGTGTGTGTGTGTGTGTGTGTGTGTGTTTGCGTGTGTGCGGCATGTTTCTGATCAGCTATAGTCCGCAGAACTTTGTTCCGAGTTGTGACGCTGGCTTTTTTAAACAAACTTGATTTATACGGTCATTCTCGTAAAGTAAGCCCCGGCGACGATGGCGGTGCATTTCCATTTAGAGCAGTTTTATTGAGGCTAGAGAAAATGATAAAGCCAGTGATTTATGAACGGGCGCGACATGCCCGGCTAAATCCAATCCGCATAGATGGAGGGGGGACTCCACCGACTCCATGCTGAAAGAGGAGGTAAGAGGGCAGTTTGGCAAATTGCAGATAGTGCAGGGAGATGAGAACCCTGTGTGATGGAGGGAGTTGATGAATTTTGATCACGCTGAATATCAGGTTCAAATCAACCTACAATCAATACACTACTTATCAGACAAAATCTTGCAGTCCCAATTAGCTAACAGGTGGAACAGGTGTTGTTTGGGCCGTTAGAGGGGGTTAAAATGAAGTGTATCCTGAAAAGTTTTTTTTTCCGGAAGTGCTCCCTCAATGCAGCATCTGCCAGTGTCTTCTGGCTACTCTACACTCATTAGCAGGCAGGCTGGTACAATACTTTCTCCATCTGGTAGCCCCAAGCAGCAAACACTGTGCACCACACTCAACACAACACAGAGCTCATACAAACTACCACCACAGTTCTGGACATGCACAGTAATAGGAGAAATACACAGCTCGGTGGGTAGACGACATCACATAACAGTATGTCAAATCCACAATAAATAATTATGTTGGGCTGTTAAGTCTTTATTACCTTTACTGTTAATGTCCTCTACACAGCAGCTGTTACTTTGATACATTTTAAGATCCCATCAAAGTCAGCACCAAACCAATGCTGACCACAACACCATTATAAACAACATGTCTGCATTAGCAGTAAGGCCTCAAATAGTGTTGATTGTCTTGTCCCAAGGTACAAGACATCTTTTGGCCAGTCTTCTCAGTCTTTCTCTGCAAATGGGGCAAACTTTGGAACCTTTAACCCACAAATCTAAAGCTAAAAGGCAAACAGCAACACTTTCAACAGAGGCCTTAAACAATGGCTCAAATCAAAACAACAATGTTCACATGAATAACGTACAACTGGTTACTTGTTTGATCATGCTGCCTTGGCTTTATAGTTCATTTACAAAATTGACTGAATATATTTCTGTTCTGGTTATCACTGAAATATTCTATATTTTATTATTTTAGTTATTTCATTTTTGTTATTTCTTCCCATTGTATTGTTTTTCTTTATATCTTTGATTGTTTTCTTTAGAAAAGCGTTTGCTAATGCACTTTCTAAAACAGACGGTGTTTTAGTACAATTATTATGGGAAATTCAGTTTTTAGAAGAGCCACATGGTTTCGGTCCAAAGAAACAGTCCAATTGGGTTTTCTGAAATCCAATTTATCAAATTTCACCATTTGAATTGTTCTTTTTTCTGCTTTAAAAAAAAATCCATCTTTTTTTTTTTTTACTTTTCTATAAAGGGTTAAACATGTAAAACATTGAACGTTAAATAGTGATTGTGTCAGCACAACAAACGCAGCTTTATAGTGAGCCTTTCAACAAATATTAAAACTGCCAAAGACTCCAATAACGTCAACGAATAACGACCACAATGTTACTTTTGAATAAGCCATGCTGTACTTTACTCAGAAAACATTTGCATTTTGACAGACATCAGACCAAATGCACAGTGAGCACCATCCTTTTTCTGTGGGTTTTGACCCAAGAGAACAGCATGTCTGATTCCAATGTGGCTTACACAGTGATTTATAAAGCATGAATTTCCAGCGTGATTGCTTCCAGTAAAAGGTGAGCCACTCACCATGGCAGAGTTAATGACATACTAGACAGGACAAAAACTTGCTTCCTTATCTTGTTTTCTCGCATGCAAATGCAAATTTCCTGAGCTTTGGGAATAGGATGTACTGCCTCAGCCCCTTACCTTAAGTAGAGCAGAGAGACACTTCGGCCAATTTACGGACTACTGACAGTTCTTGCAGTTTGTTGCCTAAAGTTGGAGTGTAAATCACCCGTGTGGAGGAAAAATTAGCATTAAAACTTCCTCAAGTCAAATACACTCTCCTGTCAATCTATCGCACATATTGCACCGGTGTATTATATTGACATTGTCGTGACTCTTGATGGGAGATGTGAGAGTAGTTCACATTTGTAGGATCTGGTATTTTTGGGAGAATTGGATGATGCAAGTGAATAACAAAGTGGCCGATTAAGATCAATGAGGAACTCTCAGTAGTTCAGTCCCCCTGAGGCTATAAGCCAGGGGTGGCCAACCAGTCAGAGACAAAGAGCCACATTTTTTACTGTGTTACTGCAAAGAGCCACATCGTACACACGGGTACACACAGTGGCGATTCCAGGAAATTTTGACTGGGGGTGGCCAAGGTGGGCCACAGAGTTAGAGTGGGGTGGCCATCGCACCCCTGAATGAATAGCATGTGATATGCTGTACAACCAATTCAAAGATGATTTATAATCCCAAATGCCCAAATCATGTTAGTATCCATTGTTTGTCAGAAAACTAAACCCCTGAAGGGGGGTCTGGGGGCATCCTCCCCCAGAAGATTTTTTTGTGTTTTTAACATGTAATCTAAGCATTCTGGTGCATTCTCGCGAAGATAAAAAAGGAAAAAGACAATATTTATTTCAGCTCAGATGAATAGTAAAATTAGCAAGACAACATAACTTGCTAGCAGCCAGATGCCTAACAACTGGACAGAGGGACGGATGACCACTAGCTTTTGACCAAATATCTTGCTAAAAAAATAAACCTTTATTTATGAAAGTCTGCCCTTGCTAAGAACATGTTACACTCGCTAACTACAAACTTTAATTTTTTTATTCAGATTTCAAAAATCTGCTGGGACACGTGCCTATACACATGCATGGGTGGCATGCATGTCACAAGCACACTTATGCTGTTTTCAAGACCTTTGCTGACCAGAGACCAGTTCTAGTGGCCACAGTCCTACCATTAATTTAGTAATTGAAAATTGAAAACTGATCTCATATCAGTGGATTGGAGTGTTTGTGTGATGAACTTGGCAACTACCTATCAAAAAAAGTTAAGAAAGAAAAAAAAATACATATCATCTCTGAACTAGGATACATATCAGGAAAAAAATTTAATAAAAAAAATAAAATTAAAATAAAAAATAACATTTGAACTAGGGGGGCACTGGGGTGGCCAGTAAGATTTCATGGGGGGGACGTTTTTATTTTCGCGGGGAGCTTGCACATGCATGCACAAGCATTATTTATTAAAAAAAAATAAAAAATAAAAAAAAAACAGGGGGCCCTACACTAGGACTTGAAACGGACCCCCAGATCGTTAAGGCCGCCCCTGTGATAATGACAGGACTGGACTAAAGACGACAGGGCAGTCATTTTCAACAATGAACATTGTGTGCACTGCCTCACACACAAACTCTCAGTTCAACCAAGTCCACAAACAAAAATATAACAATTTAAAATAGCGTTTTTCTCTTACTATGCATGTTGCTTTGTGGGACTTACTTTTAGCATGGGAAGAGCTGAAGTGGCGCTGAAGATTTGAAGCCTTGAAATGCGCAAATGACACCTGGCATATAAGGCAGAATGGCTTGGCATAACGTTCAACAAAAAATATGAACTCTCCCACTCTGTTTCGGAGCGAAATTGACACAAATAGTTTACTTGCGGAAAACCTCCCTCCAAGCTGAGCGGGCAGTTTTATGTTGCGTCCGCACCAAACGTTTGCGAACGTTATGTTGCGTCCTCAATTAAACATTTGTTAACAGGCATACACATAGGGCCTACACATTAATAAAATAAAAAATTAAATAATAGACAACATGTAAAACGAACGTAAGAGCCGCATGAAACGTTTGCGAACATGCACACACATAGGCCCACACAAAAAAAAAAGTAAAAAAAAAAAAAAAAAAAAAAAATGATAATCACATAATTTGATATGAATTGAAGAGCCGCACGAAGCTGGGCAAAGAGCCGCATGCGGCTCGCGAGCCGCGGGTTGGCCACCCCTGCTATAAGCAGTGTTCGCTTTTATAGCATTTTTTGTGCAAGTATATATTTGCACTACAACTGAAATGAGACATGACAGAAACACAGGACTGAACATGTGATGGTGTGGACAATTCCCTGTGCAATCCATGTGGCACAAAAGCAGGATTAGCTCACTTTCCTTTCACTGCTGGGATTACATGGAGGAGGCGGCGCAGACTATGTCTGTCGGCGGTGCAGATGAAACTTTCTTCACGCACTTAAAATGATTTATGGGATTGGAAAAGGGCTTGAGTACAGGGAGAAAGAGGGAGAGAGAGAGAGAGAGAGAGAGAGAGAGAGAGAGAGAGAGAGAGAGAGAGAGAGAGAGAGAGAGGGAGAGAGAAGAGCCAGAGGACGGGTGGGTCTCTTGGGAATGAGAAGGAAGTTGGAAATGAGGTTGGCTTGACTGACAGTTAGGTATAGCATCTGTGTGTGTGTGTGTGTGTGTGTGTGTGTGTGTGTGTGTGTGTGTGTGTGTATGAAAGATCAGCTGTAATTACATACCGAAAAGAGATTAATTGCATAGGCATTAACAGTTAAAGGTGCATGTTCAGTTCATGTGAGCATTCCGTTCTACAAGGCTTTATCAGGAAAAAAAATATTTGGGCTTTATAGCAAAAGGAATGGAATGTCTGCAAACGAAATTGACACGCCGTGCATGTGTGTACTTGAAGTGAATATGGCGGCAGCTCTCAACCTGATGACATTGCATCGATCAGTCTATGAGATATTTCAGCGAGGAGCAAACTGGTGGACCGACCAAAAGACAGGCTGTGCTGTCCCTAGGGCCATGACTGAATTTCCGCAAATTTCTAAAAATGTCAAGGACAATGACAAAGAAGAAGGCAGTGGAAGCAGACAGTAGCTTTGTTCTTTAGGCACCTCCATCTTTTCTGCTTCAGAGGGCGGCAGCTGAGACCAAGTTACAAACTTTACAGATGCAATTTCAGATTGAGAAAAAGATAAAAATTTACCATGGAGAGGGGATTCACAGTGTCATTTTGCCTGGAAGCTCTCTCCGGTGACATTTCAATGAATGGGCGGCCTTTCCGAAGGTCCAACTTATTTAGCTGTTCCCACTCTACCACACTTATAAGGACACTCTAAAGGTGATGAGTAAATGACAAACTACTATAAAGAATCATACAAAACAAACTACGAACTGAAACTAAAACCATGCTCTAAATACTAGTATAAATACCAGGACTTATTTGAATGCCTGGGAATGTTTTACTTAAGGCAACAGAGCTTACACCAGTCCACCTGCTTCCCTAGCTGACGAGTGACAGGTGAGAGTGAGGCGTTTGTTACTGATGGATGAGCCTCCTCCTCACCACGGCAAAGGGCGGCCTGGCCAGATGGAGACCTGGTGGGTGGTTCCTTTATTGATGAGCTGTATGCGCCGGGGGAGCGGATCGATGGAGGGCAAAAAATAAATGCAGCTCTGAATTTGGAGTCTAAAGAAGCCCCGAGGCTTAGCTCTTATATGCACATCATCGGCATAAACGTCGACTGTCATGTGGGTGAGCGAACGATGAATTTGTGAACTGTGACTTTGGCACTTTTCGCAGACACACAACCCTCATTGGCTTTCCCCTTCTGTCCCACACTATAGAGAGTTGCAGTGCTTGCAGCATTTGAGCTGAGAAAGCCCTAATGACGTATTAGCAATTACAGGAGAGCGGGTTTAATGATTTTCATCAGGCCCAAAGCTCTGTCCAGCTTTTATTTATTTGCCGTCCAGGGGAACCACTGCCTGGAGGAAAAATGCTGCTGCAGATATAAGTCATGCAGAGGCGCCGGTACGTTTCAGAGGAAAGTTCAACTGCATTTGTTTACAGTGGAGATGAGTAAACAGAAGTAGTAGAACTTATTTCGGAGTTCAAATGAGACCTTTGACTTATAATAGAGGGTTGTGCATATCAGAATAGGTGTAAAATTGTCTTTATTCAAAATGATTGATGGAACTGAAATAAACCTGTTTGAGGAGTTATTTTTAGTTATTAGTGAGTTTCTTCTTCTTAGCTGCAAAATAATGTATTATAGTTTAAATTAGATAGACAGTAGCTCAATTAGTCTGTTATGTGGTATAAAGGACTAGTTCAACATAATTTCGAAACTTAAAAAAATATCCATGTTCATGTTAAATCTCACTCACACAATTGTACCCGATCCCATTTGTGCTCAGTATTAAAAGGGTGCGGTTAAATATGCTCAAGAGGACACTGTTAGACTTTGAGCTATTGTGTATGCTCGGAACCTCATAGGATTTGTAACATAATTTAAACAGCGGCAGCAGGGATCATTGGTGCAATGTTAATAAACCAAAGAACCAGTGGGTAAATATGATGTAATCAACCATCTCTGTCATTAATATTCATGTGTGCATATGTTTTCCTTATATTACAATTCATGATGGAGTGTACCTATCACTGTTCTTTTTTGATTGATGAACTGAAAAATGTCTGGGTGCCTTCATGTGTGTACAAATTGACTTTCATGTTTTATTTGTTTATGCTGTGCACAAAGGGAGGTGTCAAGTGCACTCTGTAGAAAGTGCAGCATAATGGAAATAGATTAACACGCAATGGCCAGGTGGTACTGCTGCAGACGGCACACAAAAGACAGCTTTGCGTTCATGTATTTATCTTGTAGCATTGTGTTGTTGGTGCAGACAATGTTGTGCCACTGTGTGTCATCTGTTCAGTGAAGAAATAATCTTTGTCTCATCATATTGTCTTTTGTACAACTTTTCTCAAAGTGAAATAATACACTACTTGGAACAAAGGCCGGTCGATACGTTCTAACTGAATAAATTAAGGAATTCAACCCAGAGCTTTGCTGGCTTTTTGCCATGTATTAACTCCATCAGACAAAAAGAAAATCTATCTTCACTCTGATCACTCATAAAAATACCTTCTAGATGCGCCCTTTTCTTTTGGGTTAAAAATGTTGACACTATAGAAAAAGAGGTCTCTCACCTTTCACACAGCTGAATGGTTATCCACACTAATAAATAATCATCTGAGGGAATTTGGGGAGTGGAGATTATCAGCAAGACTGTACACTGACAGATTTATGCTCAGGTTGAACTGTACACCCCTACAGTACAGAGGGAACATACTGTGGGTATCTATCAAAGTCTAAGGTGCTAACTGGTTTTTCAGGGGCTTTACTTTTAGATCTGTTTCTCATCTCCACCAACTTCTGAGGGGCATATCTGGTTCTTTACCATGCTATAGTTGCTAAGTTCATCTGAGGGTAATTGAATTGAATTGGGTGGTGATTCTCTGTAAGGAATGACATCTGCATATAGTCGTTCGATCAATTGCAGCAATTAAACATATTGATTATAACAGCTTGTACAGTGTTGCAACAAAATACATGAGTGACATGCACGCTTTGTCTTCACTATATGCAATTGGCAGTTGTGGATGGTCTATGGATTATCATGATTAAATATCTAAGATAGAACCGAGCATCTAAATGCATTAAAGAATCACAGCAAGTCACCTTGGGAAAAGTCGAGATATACTGTATGTAAATGTCCTGCACATTGAGGTGCTTGTTCAATACTGATCATTGATTAACTGCTGTCCATTAAAATCTCCACCCATGCGTCTCCACACAACTGGCCTCTTACTGTAATGCTACCCAAGCACATAAACAAGAATGCTGATGTTGGATGGTTATGCAAAACCTCTAATTAACAATGCCACAATTTTTTTTACAATCTTTATTCAAAATCAGCACATAGTTCAGGGTTAGGGCTGGATTGTTTTGGCCAACAAAATGTGCTTCAGGTATGGTTATTGAGAGGCAATTAAACCTCTGCTCATGAATCATGATACATGATTACTCTTACTTTCTTAGGCCATGTCACTTCCCTTATTGGACGATGGCATCGTTAGGTGCAGAACTTATCACAAAACGTCCACAGACTCACATACACTGGCCCCATGTTGGTGGAAAAAGCAGAATGTGTGCGCCTTATCCGATCAAGCTGTCCCCTGTCTTGAACCGGGTTTCAGCTAAAGTGGGCATTCCTACGAGTGTAAGTAAGACAGCACCCATTACCTCTATACTATAAACTATACCCTGTAATAATGGGCAACTCCCAAAATAATAACTGGTAACAGAGCACTGCCACCACCAGCATTATTCTCAATGTACACCAGCGGTAGTACGCTGCTGTAGATGGAATATCAAGGTAACTGTGTGGAGTGGGCGTTTGTGTGGATGGTGAGTTGATTATCCCTCAGGACAGCCACTCTTTTATCTGGCTCTAACACAGGGCAATAAAGTGTAGAAGAAGCTGTGTGACATCTTTGTGACCATTTATCGAGACAAAAATCACTGTACTATAGTGCTGCTGCCCCAAGTGAGAGTGTGTTAGAGACTCAGAAATAGATTCCCTGTGTCTGGAATTGAAATGTTATTCGATAAAAAAAAGGAAAAAAAGAGAAAAAAAATCAAATAAATAATATCTCCCGCTGGCTTGTTATTGATCAGGAATTTTTAGGACTTTTCCCTTTAGCCATAGAATGAAAGAGGAAGTGAGCAACGAAACGAGATAGAGGGAGAAAGCAATTTTTAAAATAGACACCGGCGTTCAAGAGATTAAAGAAGATTCACCGTAGAACTTGGTATGAGGAAATAAATCCTCTCTCTGTTTCATTTCATTTCTTCCTCTCTCGCCAGAGTTATTAATGTCCGGGCCTTAATTACTTTTTCGGACCACGTTGAGTCGACGCTTTTGTCCCCGAGAAAGGACTACATTTTTTTTCGTCCAACCACGGAGACGCTCTTCGCACACAGGCTCGTTTTCTTGAGGACCGCAATGTGGAACGTAATTAATGGACGGGACGAAAACCATGAATAGCAATGCGGAGAATATGTCATTTCTGAACGCCCACCGCTCCGCTCGCTCCTTTGTCTTTCTTTAGGGGGTACTAATACGCTGTTTTGACGCTGGAGGTAATTCATCGGTGGAGGAGGCCTGTTTTAAAAAATGGCCATGCGTTTAATCACAATGCCTATGTTAAAGTGTGAGGGATTTTCGGTTCATCATTTATCTTCATCTTAAACCAGCTCAGAGGTCCTTCTGACCCTGAAGATTTGTTGCCATATAGGCACGGTGGCCTTGCTCCACAGTCAAGACATTGACTGAAATACATGCACAACTGCATTAAGCCAGCTGTAAATTTCCCCTTATTGACCAATTACCATTTAGAGCTACGGGGCAATGACAACTTTTTGGATTAGCCTCTTTCAGTATGGAAGAAGCCACGTCAGCACTCAGGAGGACAGAGTACCTCCCCGATGTCAAGTCCATTTTTTCTCTAGAGAGAGTGAGCGCTTTCTTGTATATTCATGTGTGACAGAGACATGTTAGATAAATTCCACCGAGCCATTTGAATAGAATGGATGGCCGTCATTTACTTGGCCGGGTCTAAATCATTGGGCCCTGAAAAGGTAGTGGCTGTGATGTCTTTGCTCATTGCATTACCACACAGCGGCCAACCCTGCAATCATCACAATTCCCCAATCGATGAGGCGTCCATTTCAATGCTCCAATTGACAAATCGACTCCTTTAGCCTCCAGCTCAACCGTTCCTCTCTCTCTCTCTCTCTGGCTCCAAATGAAAGTAGAAAAGACTTGGCATCCCTTTATACCACATTGTGTATAATCTTGCCCCCTTTTCAGGGCTGTACAGTGCGACAGTTTTGATCGCATTTGCTACTGAAATTGATCACGTGCGATGATGAATACAATTCCACTTGCACGAGTGCGACAGCTTGCTAATGAGCAGATGCTGTCCGTCTGAGGGGCACTTTACACTGTGAAAACGTGACAGTTTTCCAGTTTTTGGTTTAAAAAAAAACCCCGTTCAGACAAAATTTATCTGACATCTTCACCCGTACACATGTTTTCAGAGGAAACGGGCCGAAATCGCTGTAGTAGCAGTGTAGCAGCCATGCCAAGCCAATAGTCAGCGGTGACACAGCCTAGTAGATAGCTCTTCCGGTACAATTTGATGCATAAAACCTTACTGTAACCGAAAATTAATGCCACTAACGTTCATAAAGCGGTTGGTGTAAGGTTGGGGTTACAAATATTGTAAAAGACAAGCTTTCTGTCCTCTTATTTCACCGCATTGAACTCGTAAAAACAGAAGACTTGCTGATAGTGAAGGGGCTTCGTGAGCGGATACCTTCCTGTTAGGCGTACTTCAAAATAAAAGTCAACTCACGTGTGTCCAGTGAAATGCTATTAATGTTTAGCCAGTGAAATGCTTTTACTGTGAAGCCGTAGCCTTAATTCTCCTTTTGTTGAACAGTAACTTAACCGCTGCGCGCTGAACTATGGATAGTGTTTTTAATGTAGAGAGAGCCGTGTCCCTGCCCTGGCATAGAAGCTACACACGTTTATTTGGCTAGAAAAACCGGCAGAGCACAAATCTCTCCCCAGACAAAGTGGCCGGCGGTCTCAATAACTTACTAATCGCTTAGACTAAATTGGCGAGTGTTAGGCTATATTTTAGCCCTGCACGTCACTCTCCGCTGATCACAGTGATGGTGCCGTGGAGACACCGTTCATGTTGTCTTCTAACTTTATACCTCGCTTGTGTTGTGGGTATTTTGACAGCAAATGTTATAGACTACGCATGTGTGAGGGTGGAGCCGTGACGTCAGCGTTATCAGGGGAAATGGTTTCGGTGTTTACAGGAAACCAAAACCGTTAAGTTTTCCAAAAAATCCTCCCTGGGAGGTGATCTCAAAAATCTGCGGTTTCATGCCTGCGTTTGCTGTTTTCCTGTAAATGATATAGTGCAAACGCGGGAATTTTTCCGCGTTTGCACCGTTTCGTGTTGTCGTGTAAAGTGCCCCTGAGACACAGAGGAGTGCTGCACAACACTGCTTAGAGTGCTCTACATTAACACTCTCCAAATTCGGGTAAATGTAGTCTTAGGCAAGTAAGTTATTGAGTCCACCCTCCACTTTGGCTGGTGAAAGATGCGTGCTCGGGACTTGTGCTTGTGCAACGATTAATACACTTCACCAACGGTAATAACCGAAGGAGACGGCACACAGTTAAGTTAGCGCGTGTGCAAACAGAACATTTCCTGTGCGCCTTCACATTAAAAGCCTGTTACTAGCCAAACGTAAGTTGATTTTTATTTTGAAGCTGGTAAGAACAAGAAGTTAGCGCAATCAACTGCTTCAGCTGCAGAGAGCAGTCAACAGTAGTCTTTTTAAACAACGTTTGAAATAACTGATGAGCCACTGAAGAACTACTCCCAACACATTCACAACAACCTATTTAACTTATTCCAAATTTTACCAATATGTATAGGCCTACCTATTTATTTAATAGGCTATGTTTAATGTTTTAAAGTTTGGTTTTAATTAACAGAAGGACATTTAACAAAAAAAAATATTATTATGAATATGATAATGATATGTATACAGAAAATATATAGATATTAATTTTATGGGGAGAAATAATTCTGAATCAGCAAAAAATTACAATTGGCAGGTTAGATTTTTTTGTCTAAATTGCAATCAGTGCACCCGTATTAATTTTTCTACAATTATTACTGCACACACTAGGATATGATATTAATTGAGAATTTCAAATGAGACGAAGATGACAGGCTAAAAGGTAATTTGTGTGCTACTGAATTTATTTTTGTGCTACTGATTTTTTTTGCTTGCTAGCACCAGAGCTACCACCTAAAAAATAAGCGTACAGCCCTGCCCCTTTTCCATAGCTTTTGGTATTCAGCCTTTTGACAAAAGATAGCGCTGGATTGTTCAACCCTAAGCATTGATAATGTAACTGCTGGCTTCTCTCGGAAGGGGTCAAGCACAATAATTCCATTAAGCGTTGAACTCAGCATCAGCACATGCTTATCCAGCTTGCTCCTTCTCATCGCGCCTCTTGGAAAAAAGACATTTATTTCTGCCTCTGTACACATGCACAGCAGGAGATGGCTGATAACCATGTTTCCATGAGAGTGGAGCCGACACACTTGGTATTTAAGGAGATGCATCAGTGATTCCTCTTCATTGATTTACTGGGAAACTGTAGTGGGAAAAGCACTCTAGAGTAGGGGTCTACAACCTGTTTCAGCACAGGGACCCCTTGGACGTTGGAGACACAGAACAGGGACCCCCAGATAAAAATGAAAGAAAGGAAAAAGTGTTGCATTTTATGCCTGGGCATACACTAACATATGTGTTAACCTCTTTTAACCTATTTTGTCATGCCTGTTATCATGCACCAGGCCTGGGCCTCATATCCTTTCCTCTGGAGTTGGTCTGCGTGGCTGAACTCATAGACTTAGGGGGGTAAGAGATTTTAAGAAACAAACTCTAGTATTTCTTAATTTATTTTTAATTTTAAATAAAAATATATTTAAGTGTATTTAAATTATTTCCCATGCTAACGTTAGTAGTCAAATCAATCAGTCAAATCTTGTCAATAGTTTTTTTTTAAAAAGCACCTCATTATTACCTATAAGTGATTGAATTTGACTCAATATAATTCATCTCAAATATTTATTTTTATTTTTTTTAAATTCTTAATACTTTTGGGGGACCCCCTGCAGTACCTACACTGACTTCCTAGGGGTCGCGGACCCCCTGGTTGAAGAGCGCTGCTCTAGAGAAATGATGACCAATTCCCCCTTATTTATACATTCACTTTTGGTCAAATTGGACCATTTAAAGTTAACCCACTTTACCTCATCTAAAAGGATGCACATACTGTATTACATTGCATCAGTCCCTTGAGGTTTACTCCGGCTGTAGTGATTGACTAGGAATAACTCTGAGTCCGTATACAGATGACCAATCGTCTTTCCATCTATATTGTGTCCTGTCACTTTAATGTCCCAGACGGTGGTTATGTTGTAATGATTTTTTGGTAGTGGGTTGTCACGCGGCTTCACTTAAACTGATGGATATACTGTTATGTAGGGCTATGTGAGTTGGTGTGGAAAGGAGGGAATAAATTATTGATGTAATATTTTGAAAAAATGGCAGTGTGTATACGCTACAGTGATGCACTCATTTAAGGATAGACATGAGAGTCGGTCGTATTAACCCATAGTGTTCCATCACCTTACATGTTCATAAAAGGCAGAAACTTTGTATAATATATAATGTAATACTGTAGCTCCTATTTTCAGAAAAGATTCAATAAATTTTAAATTCCTATATGCACTGCTGTTTTGTCAAGCATTCCTACTTAACTTGGATCTTGAGAGAATTGTTACAAAGGAAATTAACTTTAAATTAAATTAAATTAACATATTGAATAACATTGTTTTAAAACATTTCAGAACATATTAACAGTAATTAATCCCACAACATATTAATTCCATTTATTCGTTTGTTTTCGATCATTTTTATATGCCACATTTGAAAAAAGTTGGTGGTATCTTTCAGTGTTGGCCTATATAATTGTATAATAAAATACATATTATATTGAGTTACATTTTTATTGTTACAGCTCAATGAAACATGCAAAACACATATTATGTAACACAGATAAGCCCAGATCCATGTAGCAGGAGCCAAATAGCTTTTAGCTAACATTAGCTCAACATGCTTGACCGCATGGTGAACAGCAGGGAGCCCAGCTCAGGCCTAAACTGGATGTAAGCCACCCCTCCCTTTGCAGTTTTGAATCTGGTAAAAAAAAACCCCAGGTGTCACCTGACTGGCCGGAGAGGTCCCTGGATCCCTCCTCCTACCCTGTGGTTGGTCACCTGCCCACAGGAGGCTTAACCTTTTCTGAGACGTATAAATATGCCATTTACAGCGTTATTCAGTCTCTTTGATCGCAAATTCATTTGCAACAACATTGAGGATGCTCTGGTTTTGGAGCAACAAAGGACTCTCCCTCCTTTGTTAACCAAAGGATGTTTTTCTTATTTATCAGCTGGCCGCGGTAAAAATCTGATTGACTGACTTTGT
This sequence comes from Hyperoplus immaculatus, assembly GCA_949357725.1. NCBI lineage: Eukaryota > Metazoa > Chordata > Actinopteri > Uranoscopiformes > Ammodytidae > Hyperoplus > Hyperoplus immaculatus. Next base: position 11,781,933 of record OX442363.1, on the reverse strand, counting down.
TAAAAGGCTTCAGTGAGGCAAAGCGAGAAACACCGATACCTTTTTCTTTTAAACCGACCACAAGGAGAGCAGGCGACCCACGCTTTCTTTTCCTCAAAACGTCGACTTCTGATTCACCCCCATCCAGCCGAGATCGCGGACTCAGAAGTGTCTCTTTAGCTGGCAAAGCACTGAGTCCAACTGGACTTTAATTCATCTTTTTCTTGTTCCTGATCGCGGAATCGCCCACCGGGAATTATAAAAGGACAAGATCTGAGTCGCTGGAGCGGCTCCGAGTAAGAGAATGGCTTAATTTATCTGGGCAGATAGGTTTAGATAGATGTACTTTTTAAAGTGATCACTAAACTGTTTGATTTTGAATGTTTGATACTGTGCTTTTCATGCTTTCTTTTCAATCAATCAATATTCTTTATTTAACCAGGTAAAATTCATTGAGATTAAAATCTCTTTTTCAAGAATGACCTGGCCAAGAAGGCAGCACCATGATAAAATAAGAACAATCAACCACAATTCTCATACACCACATTCAACGTCAGGTAAAGTACAATACAAGATCAGGGACAAGACTATATGAAGATTGAAATGAGTACAGTTAAAAATTAAATAAATAAACTGGTGACAGATGAATGAATAAACCCGGGCGTTATCAGAAAATAGCTTTACAAACAATTGCATTGACCAAGAGAACTATCTTCTCTGTCCTTCAGGATTCCTTTGAATTCTCCCAAGGTGACCAGCTCCGGCAGCTTCAGCTGCTTTTGCACAGTGTTCCAGGCAGAAGGCACAGCATATTTAAAGGCCTTTTTCCCTAACTCAGTTCTAGCTCTGGGTACCAACATCTGTAACACATCCCTAGAACGCAAACCATAGCTACATTTGTTTGTGGACATGTAAACACAGATATGAAGGGACCAGCCCAATAAGACACTTGTAAACAAAAAACAACCAATGTGAGAGTCTGCGTACAGATAGCGATGGACATTTTGCAGTGGCATACAGGGTACAATGGTGGACACGATTTCCACAGCCAGTTAAAAATCGCAGAGCACAGTGGTAGACGGTATCCAATTTCTTGAGGTACTGGTCAGGGGCGTTTATGAACAGCAGGTCACCGTAATCTAACAACGGTAAAAAGGTCGCAGTGAACAGACGTTTCCTGGCCTGCCATGAGAAGCATGATTTATTTCTAAAAAAGAAACATAATCTAATTTTTAATTTGGAGACCAGTTTTCAATATGAAGTTTAAAAGACAATTTTTCATCAATAATGAAACCCAGGTATTTGTACGAATTGACCCTTTCAATTTCGGTCCCATGACTAGTTAAAAGCTTTGGCAAAACTTTTGGTAGAGCTTTTCCATTTGAAAAAAGCATTAATTTAGTTTTATCTGTATTTAAAACCAATTTCAATTTTGTCAGCTGTGACTGCAGAACGTCCAAAGCAGACTGCAGAAAATGAAAAGTGTCTGCCACTGATGGGGATGAACAATAAATAATAGTGTCATCTGCATAAAAATGACAGGCAGCATTGGTTATAGAGTCACAAAGATTGTTTACATAAATAGAAAACAACAATGGCCCTAATATGGAGCCTTGGGGCACGCCCTTTGATACAGGGAGAGAGGAGGACGAGGACCCAGCAAACTGGACACATTGCATTCTTACTGACAAATAATTAGAAAACCAGTCTACAGCCTGCCGAGATAAACCAATTTTGAGTAGCCTGTCTACCAAGGTGACATGGTCTACAGTATCAAATGCCTTGGAAAGATCAATAAAAACAGCAGCACAATACTTTTTACAATCCAGTGATTCAATTATATCATTAACAACTTTTAATGTTGCAGTAATTGTGCTGTGTCGTTTTCTAAAACCTGACTGGTGCTGGGATAAAATATTATTCACGTCTAAAAAGTCTTTCAGTTGGTCACTGACACAGTTTTCAAGGACTTTGGCTAAAACACATAGTTTAGAAATAGGCCTGTAATTGTTTAAAACTGTAGGATCACCTCCTTTCAACAAAGGCAGGACATTTCCAAATGTTAGGAATCTCATTATTAGAAAATGTCAGATTAAAAATATGGGTAAGAGGTTCTGCTATGAAATCTACAGACAACTTCAAAAATAATGGCTCAAGCTTGTCAGGACCTGCAGATTTAGCAGGGTCCAAATGTTTTAGGGCTCGATATACCTCAATTACGTCCAGTGGAACAATATTAAAAGATTGAACACAATCGTTATTTGGGAGTGGAGATGGAGAAGTATTCTGCATATTATTAGAGTCCTGATGTAAAGACTCAAATTGAGAACCGGAGGAGAATACATGTTGGTAGGTCGTTTGTGGCCACATTTCCAAAAGAAGATTTGATGGTTTTCCAGAATTTTTTAGGATCATTTAAGTCGCTAGTGGTTTTTAAGAGGTAGTATTCAGCTTTAAACCTGTTTGACAAGAGAGGTTTCGCAGCTGTCTTAAAATCAGCCAGTCAGCATGAGAGTTGGATTTTCTGGCCTTAGCCCAGGCAATATCCCTTTCTTGTTGTAGACTAGACAGCTGAGAGGAAAACCAAGGATTGTCTCGACCTTTAACTCGAAATTTACGGAAAGGGGCATGTTTATTAATAATATTGCTGAAAGCATCATGAAAGTATTTCCATGCCAGTTCTACATCATTGAAAAGAGAGATCCTGGACCAATCAAAGTCCCACAGATCATGGTGAAAAGCTTGCTCACAAAAATGTTTTAAATCTCGTTTAAAAATAATTCGAGACCTTGATTTTGGGAGCTTGGCTTGCCTCACTACGGCTATAGCACAATGGTCACTCATATCATTAGCAAAAATGCCTACATCTGAATATTTATGAGGAGTGTTTGTTAAAAATAAATCAATAAGGGAAGATTTCTCTGGACATTTAATATTTGGACGAGTTGGGCTATCGATTAATTGAGTAAGATTAAATGATTCACAGGTTAATTTAAAACTGTCAGAGGCAGAGGATAACCAGTCCCAGTTAAAATCCCCAGTGAGGAGAATCTCATTAAAGTCTAAGGTTAATAGTTGTTTATTTAATGATGACAGGGCCTCACTGGTTGCTGAGGGGGGTCTATAACAACCAGCAATGGTGATAGAATGGCCTTTAAGCAGTTCCAACTTCAAGGCTAGAAACTCAAATTGTCTGCTCAGAGATACAGATGAAAGAAGGGTAGTCTGAAATTTGTTTTTTGTGAAAATGGCAATGCCGCCGCCCTTCCTAGGACGGTCACAACGAAAAACATTGTAGCCCTTAATTGCAATGTCTTTGTCTGTTACAGATTTATTTAACCATGTTTCTGTCAATACAAGAATGTCAGTGTCAGACGTTTTAGCCCAAATTTTTACAAGATCCAGTTTAGGAAGTAAACTTCTAACGTTTACATGAATAACACCAAGCCCAGATCTAGCTTTAAAATCGCAGGGGGTACTTAGATAATCCTCAAAGGAAAAGTGCTTTGGGTTTTCATTATTTTGCTGCTGGGGAATAGGCTACTCTTGGTATTGGTTAACACCCATCCGCTGCTCCTCTCCCCCTCTCTCTGGCCGTGTCCGGACTGCCATACTAACGTCCTAGTCATACTCATTTTGACTTCAATTTGAGTATGTGACGGTTGGGTATGCGAGTTTGGGTATGCGAGAAATTCCCGGATGAGTACTAACTTCCGGGAAGATTTTGGGTATGAATCGATTGTATACTTTTCCTACTCAACCGCCCCACAATGCACTGGGTCAATTCTACCCGCCCAGGAAAATTAAATATTTTCGAGCAAGTTGCTAGGCAACGACATTGTTTGGGGTCCGCGATCTGACAGCTGTACGTGCAGTCATTCATAAACTCTTACAATAGATAAGAGATGAAGATAAATACCTAACAACATTAGAGTTACTAAGTGAAATGAGTGATGTGAGTCTGATAGTGGAGAGAGATCAGAACAGATCGCTGTTCTGTTCCATACACCGCGGCTCGTCCAGCTCAACTCACAGACAGCTGAGTGCTGTGATGAGCCGGACAAAGAGCGTCGGAGGGATCCTCCGCCTCAAAAAAACACAATTATAAAACAAGAGGTCTAAAACACAGATGATGAACACAGGACTGTAAAAATCGAGTTCAATATCTAACCTGTAGAGGGCAGTTATACGCTAAACAGCATCTAAACGGCCTGAATCTTATAAGAAGAAGAAGAAATTCTTCATGGCTTCAGTATACTTCAACGGAAAACGTTTCGACGCACCTCGCATACACAATCGATCTTTGAGTAGACAGTATGTAGTATATAGATGGTGAGTATGTAGGATGTAGGACGCTAGTATGGCAGTCCGGACACGGCCTCTGTGGGCTAATGCGCGAGATTGTCCGCCATTTTGGTTCTTTTCTAAAACTTCCGCCCTGTAGTACCATTTGGTCCCCTTTGTTACACGCACGCACACACACACACACACACACACACACACACACACACACACACACACACACACACACACACACGAACTGACCCCTACAGACATGGTGTACAGAGGTACATTTTCCTAGACGTTTCTTCTTTTTATTACTTGTGATAGTTGTTTCTCTGCTGGTATATTTGGATGATGTTACCTTAAGTTCATTGTTGTTACAAAAAATAAACTTGCCCTTTTATTGTAACTAGAAGTGTCTGTCAGTCATTTGTGTGAATATTTTGTGGGATGTCAGCTTCTAATAGGCTACGTCAAGGATTCATTAACCTTCAGTAGCCTATTGTGGTTATATTATCAGATTTGTAAGCTCATTAATAATTGATTTATTATTAGATTTTATAGTGATAATTAAACTAGGTTTTATTAATATTGATTTATTTTAACTGATCACTAGACTTAATCAACATTAACTCCAAACCATTGATAAAACGAGACAACTTGCTATTTTTGCTTTCCCTAAGTAGATCGCTGGTGCCCCTTTGAACTTTAATAAATTATTAAAGTATTATTATTAATCTTCAGTTCATTTCTGATAGTAAAATTAATCTGAAGGACCTGTTACCGCTACATAATTGGTGCCGCCGTGTGAAGAATTACTACATCCACTAAATCTCAAATGAGAGAAATATTTGCGTCTAATCCACAGAGAACACGCAAAGGGGGGGAAAAAAAGTTTGATGATTCTTGAATATTGAATTAATCTCTTGGTTAAATAATATGCTCGTCATCATCATTAGATTTGGGCCTATCTTGACTTCTATGCCAGGAAATTATTAATAGCAAATTGTTGGGGCATTTGATAACCAATGTAAATGCACACACCAAGTGAAAATATTCTCTGCATGGAGGATCTGACATTGAATTTTGCTGTTTGTATTAAAATGACAATGCTATGCAGCATCGTAGCATGTAGTGACCTCAAGAATGGAATACATGTGGTGGTGTGGTGTGTGGATGTCACCGTACTAGGTGGCTAACATTTTATGAAGTGAGCAGGTCAGAGTGGCTTCAACAAGGCTGCTACTACAGATGGCTCATTAGACAGTGTTAGATACACACACACACACACACACACACACACACACACACACACACGCACACGCACACATACACACACACACGCTCACACACAAACACACACACAGGCACACACACACACACACACCACCCTCCTCTCTCCACTTTGCCTCCATCTCCCATCCCTCCATCCCACTGTCATCCCGCTGTCATTCCCCTTTCATCAGTCCAACACTGTACCAGCTGCTCACATCTAACAACCACGAGAGTTCACACACTAGAAAGAGAGAGCTGTGCAACATACTGCACTATAAGAAAACTGCAAGTTCATTGTTCTTAGCATGCCTTTCTTTTCGCCACACAAACAACTTCACGTGAAGACTTTAGTGGTAACTAAATAATGACGTAATTTACTGCCAGGTGTAATTGTTAGGTAGCTAACTGACACAAATAACATTAGCTGAATCAATATGAGGGGCCCCTTTCAGACTGTTACATCATTTCATGTTGTCATCCTATACATTGTTAATATCAAGATATAGATTATGGCTGTGTTACATCACTTTGCACAGTGATTTTGAATAAATGATGCTACATGGGGGGTACTCGTGGCACAGTGGGTAGAGCGCCCCCTCCCCGAGCGCAGACCTGGGTTGGAATCCCGCCTGGGTCAGTTCTCTGCATGTCATACTTCATCATAGGTGATCACTTTGTATTGATTCATAGTGACCCTTACCTGTAAAGGGACAATTTGCCCCAAACCATGACACCAAAATGCTCCCACAGTATAACTCGCTGTAGAGTTGTACCTATTTATTGATATTGATCTTGATGTAGCCACACATGCACTCACCCACCTGTGGAGTATAATTTGAAGAATGAATCATCTGACAAATATAATTGTTTCCACATCCATCTGTAGACCTGTGGGTTTTTCATATGTGTGCATTGATCTTTGTAATGTGGGGTTTATGCACTGCAGCCGTTCCATAATAACCCTCTCTAACTGTGGATTGACTGCTCTTGCTCACAAAGTCTGATCACTTCCTGCATTTACATTCTCGGTCCCTCATGGGAGAATGGCTCATCCCTTTTCCTTTACATATCACACTAATGCACAAGCATCACAGTCAGTCATCAAATACACGCTGTCGTCGCAAAACAATTCTGACCCCATTTTCTGATGTCTTTCCCATAGATCAAAATGCAGGTGTCACTTTAGATCCCTGTATTGAATTGTTTGTGACCGAAGCACTTGCTATCCACGGCCCAACAATGAACCCTCTTTCAAAGTCAATTGGATGATTTCCTCTTGCCAATATTAATACCAGATCCAAAACAACTTGGCCTGCTCAGCATTTTAATCATGCCACAAAGCATGATGGGATACCTGCTTAACTGTATCATGCAGAGCAGCTGTGTGGGACCATCTGCATTAGTTATGTTTCCCCAGTCATTTATCCAGGGTTTTTCTTTGATTTGTCACCCATCTGTAGTTGTCCCTGACAAGAACTTTGGAAGGACTTTGGTCTCAAACTTTTTAACAGATTCAGGATGAGTTAGTTATTAGTAAGATAGAGGTTCTTTGCATAAGTTTTGTGTGCTGCAATTTATTGATTCATTATATGTTTGTATAGTATCTATCGATTATTTTCTCTCTCAAGCAATTACTCAAATGAATACATTTATATGTGTGTGCACAAGTGTGACCTATATTCCGCTGTATAACATAAAACACACGTTACAACCCCAGTAGAAGCAAGTGTTTGTCTGCACTGCAAGCTTAATGTATTGCATTGCCCCACCTGTCATCAAACGGCAGCCATACATCGCTCTGCATTGTGCCAATTGAAATGGGTTTTTTTATGACACTTTAATCATTGTGTGTGTTGCTACAACGTTTATTAGACATTCTTTATGGCTCTGGACGAGGAGGCATACATGTGGAGTGACTGTGTGTGTAATTGTTTGGCGAGGTGTTATGTGTACGACCGGGTCATTTACTGAAGCCCTGTGTCGATGGACAGAAGCCTTGGCTGTGAAAGTGTCACTGATTAAATGTGTCGCTTGACCAATAAAGAGCGAGCAAGGGTCACACTGCCTCATTGCTTCTGTTACAACCACCATGATTTAACACGTTCAGATCCCTCAACCTTTACAATAGACACAACTTTAGACAGAGACACCCATAATTATACTTTACACCCCAAAGTGACATTGTGTGGACATTAAACAACTTTAATACGTGTCACTGCTGTGATATTGAGCCAATAAAAAGGATATAGAAAAATTATAATAGCATAATATAAATGAAAAAGACTGACTGACAGTTTTTTTCTTTTGATTTCTCACACACACACACACACACACACACACACACACACACACACACACACACACACACTGACAAACCATTACAGTACAAGAGCTTGTGTGCAAACGTGCCAAAATGTCAACTTGACCTATACAGATTGGTTTACTTTTCATGCACGAGTGAAATGCCACAATATTCCATCATGGCTGAACACCAGATGAAATGTGACAAAACGCCAAGAGAAGGCAAATGAGTGAAGATAAAAGATGTTAATGAACCAAATCGCAGGAAACTTCATCCAATATTAAAGGATAGCTTATTGGCTGTCTGACTCCGGGGGTAGAGACAGAGTGAGACGGTATAGAAAAAAAAGTCTCTTAATGTACTTTCAACTATTTTATAATATGCTGAATTTTTTATCATGGCCGCAGCAATTTAACAGCTTTATAATTGTCATAAACTTCATCTCCTGTGAAGTACAGGGTCATCTTCTCTTTTTCCACTTCTCCTCCCCTCTCTCTGAGGAACATCAAAGAGCTCAAACAGGATATTTAGAGCGGAGTCTTTTTTCCTCCCACTTTTGACAAAGTGTTACCAAGCACTCCTTTCACCTTGAACTTGGTTGGGACTCTTCCATGAGCCTGTCAAGAAGAGAAACATTGCATCAAAATGTAATTCATGAGGGGGTTGCAGCAATAAAACATGACCCCCAAACTGTGCCCGGATGAAACAGGAGAGATGGTGAAATGTCCCTCTCATTTCTGTGTTAATGCCCCAACCGGGTTGCATCATTACTGCATGCAACGCCCACCTCCACACACAATATTGGTCGCATAAAGCCGAGCCTTGGCTTACTTACATCCGATTTTACAAGCGGTGTTGTTTACTTCAGAGGTAAGCACTTCTAGTTCTCTCTTATTTCTATTGATTGCTTCCCCAAGGGGCATCTTGTTGTGGGTCAATAATCATTGTTGGGTTTAATGGGACCAGTCTTTCCTCCACTCTCCTCTCTGCATTTCCTTTACATTAACCTAAAATAGCCCGGTAGAAGGATATTAAAGCTTCCAATCTCAGCAGAGCAGCTTACCGAAGCTTAAACAATCCTTCCCCTCTCGCAGACAGTTCTGGAAATTGACTCGAGGTTCTGTGTGTGAAAGTGCGGAGTTGGTTGCAAGAGAGCAACACATTGATTCCATCTTAAAGGGATAGTTCAGAAGTTTTGAAGTAGGTTTGTTTGAGGTACAATGTTAAAATCTGCTACAGCGACGTCTCCCCCAAACTTTGTAAAGAGACTGCACTGACAGCCATCTCCATAAGGTAACAGACTCACTGTGCAGTAGCACCTCATACTACCCAACTTTAAAAATACTGAACTATCCCTTTAAAAGGTGCTGTTGTTTGGGTGCAGTTAATGTGCAGGGCAGGTGAGGGACTCCAGAGATGGCCCCTTCAACTTCTTGGTTACGTTGTCCTAATGAAAGCTTCATTTTATTTTGCTTTTGAGTCTGGCTCACCTCATCCATCAGCTGAAGCCCCATCAGTGAGAGAAAGTTAGGGGGGAAAGTGCAGCGCCTCTGGGAGTCCATCCATCGCCATCTCTGAAAATGAGAAAACTTTAAATAGGACACTGGGCCGGGGCATCATAGCGTTTGCTGATTTCTCTGCCGATGGCGTGAGATAGTGTGTGTTTGGGAGATGAGATGGGCTGGGTGAAATATCTGGAACCTCACAAAGTACTATAACTACTAGCCCCATGACACAGTCTTGCAAATTCTTACATTATTTCTTTCAGGATCCAATCAGGGATGTCAATGTATCGTGGATGCCTTCCTTTTTGTATCTTAAAGTGTTAGTGACTGCTGAATGCTATTATGAAAAAGTGCTTAGTGCTTTCCCCTCTACCTGAATGTGCAGTCTGTGGTTGCAAAAGAGAGAGATCCAACAAGATATAGATGGAAGAAGGACCTACCGATCCTCGAGGGAATGTAAGGTAGGGGCTCCACCACGACTAATGAGCGCAGACTTTGCTGACCTCTCTGGGCTCAAGAGAGTGCACACACTGCAGCCAATTAGACATAACCCCGGATCTGGGACACACAACTTTAAGTCGGAGCAGCATCAGAGCCACTGAAGATTGTGTGTGCTATGCAGTGGGATGGTATTGTTATCAGGCTAAATATAGTAAACTGTTGGTGTGTAAGCGAGTGTTTGTTTCTAGCCGCACAAGCGAATATTTTCAGATTTACGATGGATCAAACTTTAGACTTGGAACTGGTTGCCTTGAAAACAACTATAACCCAACTATGCAGTCCCCCTTAGCTTTACGTCACATTTTAAGCACCCTTCAGCTAATGTTTTGGTTGTGAGGTCTGAAATGTTACTGTTTTTTTTTTGTTGAGTCTCATGGTTCTCATCATAAGAGTAAAGTTTATATTAGTCTCAGGTCAAAATAAATCCACCTATGGATGCCTCATTTTCTTCCCATGCAGTCTATTTTTAGCTACCAAGGTTTCGGTCGGTTAATCTTTTTATTCGTAGACAAATAATTATTTTATGTAATTTTTTGCAGCATATCTTGGCTCTGGTTGGATATATGCAGCAGTGCTTCCAAACTTTTAGATGCAGTGTGTAACATTATATGAATAACAGTCTCCTAACTTCAGATGTCTTGACGAGTTGCACTATTTGAAGCATGCTCACGTTAATTTACACTTTACGCCCATGGTCAACAACCGGCCATCTTACCTTTTTTTTTTTTACAACAGCTACAGGTAGAGGTTAAGTAGAAAACCATGTGTATGTGTTATCCTTCAAACTCACCGTACAGGGATCTTATTTTTTACACAGGATTATCGATGATATTGATCATAGATAGAATGATGCTTCTACTTTGTTTCACTCTGGCCAGCAGGAGGCGCTGCATGGCCTGATCCTTTGCTCCAAATGTGTTTGCCATGTGGGGTTTTTGAATCCCCTTCTCCTCTCACAGTGGAGACATTAAGCCTCAACCCTAAACTCCTACACACAGCGCTCCCCGGGGAACCCATCACACCCATGGACCTATTGTAATGGCATCACACCCACCGTCTCCCATGGATACCTCCACTCTCCCTCTCATCACCGTGGGGACCCAGTAAGCCATTTGCAGGCATTGGTCCATATAACAACAATCCACTTATTAACACACCATTATCACCTGCACTAATAGAGTCATTTAGGTGTGTTCACATAGCTCGGAACGCCTCTTAAGTTCCTCCTACGACAAAAGACTTCAATGACTCGGTTCAGTGTGTTTTTAGTCAAGATTAATTTGGAAAAAACTATCAAGGGCTCATAATGAATTAATCAATGGTGTTCATCTGACTATGCAATTAGCATCTTACTTGAAAGCTCTCTACTCTGGCTGGAGTTTCACTTAAATGTGATCATAAATGCAGCTCTTGAAACATGTTATACTATATTTTCAACGCTAGTATGGTAACTTTACCCCTATTCATTCTAAACTGTTCTGCTGTCTAACTGAAACATATAACAGAAACATAAAACAAAAGGGACCATCTCCCCTCGTAACATATTCAGATGTTTACTCTGAAGGCTCTGCTGTGATGTGTGACTTCCTTTGCAGAGACAATCTTGTTGATCCTGGCAGGCAGCGGTGCAGGAAAGCTTGTTTATTCACTTAACCCAATCTCTTAAGTGATATTCTATTGTTTATTTTAGTGTGGTTTCTCCATAGGGCTTTCTCACCTCTTCCCACTCCCCTGCCTCTCTGCCTAAAAATTCATCAATTTGTTCACGGTAATGAAGCCTAGCGAAAGTTACTTGAGTGAAGACTGACTATTTGCATTCTCATTCTCTAATGCATTTTCTCTCCTTCTTACTCGATCACTCCTTCTCTCCCACATTCTGCCCCTTCCAACTCAGTCAGCTTACAATGGGCGTTTCACTCTTTCTAACCAGCATGTCACATCTAACGTTTACCTGCGCGAGTCAATCATTTCGTTGCTGACAAATTTGAAAACTGTCCTCTCCCTGCGCTGTCTGTTGACATGTCAGTCACCCCGGGGTCCTTCAACATCTGTCAAGATGTTGAGCACTGCTCTTCTCCACCACCAGTGTCAAGATTACATCAGGGTTTTTTTCTTCTGCACAACCCATGGCTTAATCATCCCCTTTAAGACAACGTCACAATGGCAGAAAGACTCCTCATATTCGGAAATGTATCTTTATCATGAGCACTTGTCATATACTATAAATAAAACCGCTCATTCTCTAAATCTCTGATTCACTTTAGTGTCATTGAGGGCCTTATATTCAACAGTAATGTGTGTAATGCATATTAAAGAGTGTGCCAGGAACACCTCTGAAGCGGTTTTGGACTTCTTCCCATCTGAGCAGACCAGCCAACTGCCTCTTCTGAGATACACTTCTTCCATTAATAGACTCCGTCAGGACCCTGAAATAAAACACCGTCTGCTACACCTGCAAAGACATAACACGTATTACTTTCGTCAGTAATTCTGTCCTTCGTGTTTCTTGGTAATATTGAGTAATTTTCCATCACATACTATTTCATCACCACTTACCTTCTGTCTGCAACACTTTGCTGCAACATATGATATGCACTGCACTTCCTGACAGACAGATCAAAGACACTTCCTCCTGAGACACATTAACAGTAAATTGAACAGCTCCTCTCTTGAGCACTCTCACCCTTCTTAACGTAACCTTCATAATGATGTTCAACTCACTTCAGGGACGTTTAAGGTGGGAGGTCTGGCTTTAATTTAGCCTTTAGTAAATTAGGAGTATGTATGTGCCAAAGGGATTAAAGTAACAGATTAAATGTTTGTTAAATCACCTTGTTGACGGTAGGCTGAGAGCTGCTGACACCACACTACTCTACAGGCAGGCTCTGTCAAGTTTGATTCTCTGGTGGAGGTGTCAGAGAGAGGGATGCTGTTCGAGCAACTGAGCATCATGGGTAAACACATGTCCCTCCTGGATGAACACAGGAGTACTGTTAGAGCATGGACACACACACATTTTGCCTTCAGAATGAATCTATTACAATGTAATCTTCGCAAACTAGTGGATTTGCCAAAGGAAGCTAAATCAATCTGCGCAGTGTTCAAGATCGAACACCTATATGCACATTTGTACCGTACCCCAATGGCAAGCTGTCCCAATAGTGCTGATGTTTGTGGGGACGTTGAGTTCAAAATATAGGAAGCAGTTGTAGCTTATGTGCATATGACACAGGGGCCAATGAAACATAGAGAGAGAGAGATAATGTAATCATCATCAATATGTTAAAACAACAATCATTTTATGGTTTTACCTTCTCTAATGCAATGATTTGCTGCTTTTCTTTACCTTGAGGCAAGGGAATCATTCCAATGTCGTGCATTAATAACACAGTAATAGTATTTTGCATTCCATTTTTACATACATGGTTTCGCATTTTTCTTTATGCTTCTTTATTTATTTTAATTTAATATGTATTGATTCACTTGAATATTTCAAGCAAGCGATTTGGGTACAAACATTTAATTGAATTTAGCTTTATCTTAAAATAAGATTGTTTTACTGGTTAACCACCCCAAAGAATAATAATAATCCAACTTAAAAAAAAAGAAACCTGCACTCAAGGAGCGATTCTTGTATTTCTACTGATTCTCATTCTCTCTGTCTGTTCTCCTCACTGAACCCCTGCTCCCTGGAGGAATCAATGTTATCCATATGCAGTGTGTGTCTGTTTGTTTGATTTCATCCCCATTCCAGTGCATTCAGAGTGTGTTTTATATGCATTATGATATTATTAACCATAGCTCACGGCAACCTTACAGCAACATACTTTGATCATACATTACTGTCCACCCAGGGGTCCTACTGTTGCTTTGACATAAGCAATATCAGCTGGATTGTATTCAAAGCTCGAGGCTCATTCGCTGGCATCTGATCACGTGCATGTTTATATATGGACACAGTGTTCCAAAAGATGTTCTATGTGACATACAACTCATGACAGTTTATTCGACCCTTGAAATGTTTCTCTTTCTGCCTCGGCTGACGTGAGGCCACTGGAAGCTACATACAGCTACCTTAACTTAAACTGATTCTTAACATTACCACAGCTCCAGCGCCTATCATGTCTCTCCAAACTTACTATTGATTTCCTCCAGGTCCCCTGCTGCCTTGGCTTTGGAATCATCAATATTTCTAGTGAAATTATGAATCAAAATTCCCTTTCAAACTGCTGCCCACGCTTGTCTCTCGGTTAATGTTTTGCGTTGGTGCACCGGTAGAGCGAGGAGCCCTCTGCTTAACGGTCTCGTAAAAAATAGTTGCAACAGTGTATACCTGGATCGTTACAGTGGAGCTAGCGTCGGGGGGATTTTTTTATGAGAGATATGTAGCCTGGTGTGAAGACGGCCAACAGTATAGTGACAATGCCAAGAGCCTAGAGAGAGAGAGACCTGGCTGGCACTGGAAGTACAATGGGGGCAATCTCCCTTTTTCATCCTTAAAGACCTTTCAGTGCAGGACTCCAGACCCCCCCCCCCCCCATTGCAACTAAAGCGAGCCAATAAAGTTCAACTTAGCCTTGACTAAAAGCTCTACACAGTGTTCTAATGTAGCCTTGCAATAAATCCCACCTTAATGGAGGTTATTTTGCCCAGTTTCTGTCGAAACTATTTCAGAAAGGTGTCGACGATTTCACTTAAAACAATTATTCACCATTTCGGGAAGGTGTATTTGTTACCTGAGAGTTATCGGTCGGTGAATATGAGGCTACATCCGGCAGATGGCTAACTTAGCATAGGGACTGTAAACAGGGGGAAACAGCTAGCCTGGATCCGTTCAGAGGAGATAGAAATCCGCCCACCGCAACCTGTGAATCTCATTAATTAACAGGGTTGTGTAATTTGTTGAAAACTGGAAACCTGTACCATTTCAAAGTCTATATGCTTGCTGAAAACACTGTCCCCTTTCTTCTAAGTTTGAATGTTTGACTACAACTCGTTTCCACGTACAGACTTTGCCATGTCTTTTGGTCTTATACTGACAACTCCATCTCCTCTCTCAACCTATCTCTCTCTGTTACACACACTGCAAGTAAATCCACCTCTAGGGACGCCCCATGTCTTTCCTGAATTGCTGGGTCTTTTAGAAGATTTAATCCCACCAACAGAGAGACCTGACAAATACTAGGCCTACCTCTCTCTCTAGCTCCCTCTCTCTATCTCTTTCTTTGTCTCTCTACCAATTAGCACAACGAACAAACTTCTGTAAGCTCTCCGTCAAACCCTGTGATTGCTCAAAACACATTGACAGCACCCTGCAAAAGGATGTCGCACACGGCATGTAACGTTTCAGAGGCTGATGTGTGATTCCGAGGACATGCCCATTGTTGGCTCACTCTAGACGGTTACTGTTCACATGCAGGCAGGGACTGGATCGAAAGGAGATCCAGAGCTCCCCCTGTCAGCAACTGGTGGGAAAGTACAAGAAGACAGACATAGGTGTTGTGTTGTTGTGGAGGGCTTTATTCCATCCAAATGCCTTGAACACTTTTGAGTGTTGCACTGCACACACACACACACACACGCGCACACGCACACACACACACACACACACACACACACACTCAGATACATGCTCACACATACACATGCTTTTTTTTTTTACTTCTGTGGAGTCCAATAAACTCAACCACCTCCTAGTACGTGTCTGGACTAAACCCCCCTCCAACCCTTTCCTCCATCCTTCTCTTGTGGTCGCTGAAACGGCGCGTAATGTTTGTTCGCCCGTAAACGCACCGTAAAATAGATGGTCCCGAGGTTCTGCAAAGTCACTGTGACATTGCCAGTACAGGGGCGAGAGCGTGCCGATGGAGGCAGGAGATTGTACAACAGATGAATATTCCAGCACCCAGAAATAGCATTAATCAGGAGCTTACCTTTTCCTGTCTGGCTACAAGACACTTTTCCGCTGAGGTCAGGGTGTGATGACTGATATTAAACATGGGGGCAAAAAAAAGTGTTTTAACTTCCCCGTCCTTGTCACAACCTTATATTCTTTTTTTATGATGTAATGGCACAGGCGTAGTAAGAAAAGCTGGCGAGGTACTTGCCTCGCGTATGAGCATTTTAATGGCTTTAAAAGCCTTCGCGTGTACGTGAGAAGAGGTACATTTGGATGCCTACAAGCTATATTATCGGAGGAACATGGGATTTTTCTACATTTCACATCCGCCGACGTGAATCGTGGCTGTGATCATGACATCCTTATATTAGCTGAGAGCTTTGGTTATTTTGCATGAAAGGCGAGAGAAAGAAGGAGGGACAAAGTTAACACAACCGTGAACCCCCTCAAGCTCTTCCTCTTCATCTCCTTTATACACGGGAGGAACTGGCAGGCGGAATTAAATTACGTTTTAGGGAGCGAGAAGAGGAGGAGGAGAGGAGAAAGAGATAGAGAAGGAGACAGAGAAAGAGAGAGAGGATATAGGCTTCTCCAGGATATCGCGGCTGTCTCCTTCCCCACAAAAAGTTGAGGAGCTTTAGAGAGAAATGGGAGGCGATAATGGGACAATTTATCTGCCAAAAATATGGCTTTGATTCCATAATCCACTTCTGCTCTCACTCTCACCGGTGGAAGAATGGGAAGATTTTTTTTCTCCTCCTACATCGACGAAGTTTTTGGAAATTACGTAACGTTGTAGCCGCGGGCGGGAAAAATAATCCAGAGGGAAGTGGGCTTGTTTCTTTTCTGCCCGTGTTCCTGAATACAAAATGCAAGAGATGATCCACTGGAGGGGAAGTCTGCTGCTGTGGGCCCTGTTAGTGCAGCAACAGGGAGGTTTAGGGTTTAGGGTTCAGGGTTCAGTCTAATCGGGTTTGTCAGCATTTCCGCTGACATATGCTCGGAGACAGCCACAGCCCTCGCCGGTTGTGCCCTTCCCTGCTTCTCCTGGCTGGCAGCATGCTTTATGGCATTGTTGATTTGTAATTTCCTTACAGCCCGCAGGTCTCCTCCCGGTCGAGGCAGGTTTTTTCGCTGCTCGCCCTCTCTCGCTCTCTGCATTAACTCTCATAAATGATAGAGGAGGCAAGTGCCGACCCCGGGTCACTTCTACAAACCCACAGATGATGTCAAATATAAAAGAGACATAGGTATATTCTCTTTGGAGATATGAGTGGGATTAGAATGAGAAATACACTTTTGCCATCCTATATAACCCTGTGATTCTTTCGTCAAATTAAAAACAAAAAAACACCGCCCAGGTTAAAGTCAAACCCGTGTTTCAGCCCTGTTAATAAAGCCACTGACTTACATTCTAATGTTTCTCTCTTTCATCATTACTGTGCAACCCTTTTTGGCAACCTAGACCCAGCCAAGGGGTGGTGAGTTCAGGGCCCCTCCGAGGGTGACGACGGATCCCATCGGGAGGTGAAGGTAGGTGGGGGGGGGGGGGGGGGGGGACTTTCATCAAAGGCAGGCTGGCCTGTCAGACATCCTCAGTCCCGGCGCTCTTATGTAACCGTGTACCTGCCTCTCCTCTTGACAGCCAAATGTGCCTCATCAGCTGTCTGGCCTGCATAATTCATGGGAAGAATGAAAATGAGGGACTCCGACTGAACTCCATCTATCTTAAATGAACGTCTTAGCCTTTGGGAGAGAGCAGGGAGGTCTGGGGTCAGGGAGCTACCGTGTGTGTGTGTGTGTGTGTGTGTGTGTGTGTGTGTGTGTGTGCGTGCGCGTGTGTGTGTGCGCGTGCGCGTGTGTGTGTGCGTGTGTGGTCGAATGGAGAAATTGTAAAAGTCCAGTTCATTTACAGCAGCTGATTAAAAAATGTAATCCTAGACGTTCAAATGACTCTGTTTTATTATCCAGCATTGGAAAAAGGACGGACATTTTATATTAAGGGGATTTGCATGAAGATATCTCATAAAAGCTTGCCAGCTTTTAATATGATCATAAAAATACATGTTAGATGAATATGGTGGGATGGTATAGGCTATTAAAGAGTTAAATTAAAGATTATCTCAGGATGACAGTGTCTTGTTCTGTGTCTGAGTCCGGCAGGCAAATTGTGACCTGATTAAGTGCAACCACTAGTGGGCGCATTCATTCCTATAGATTTTCCTTTTGAAATCCACTGAGGAGATTAGTATTGTGATCGCCTCTGAAATCCATGTGCCGGATTGTACAATACACAGAATTGTGTTTTGAATTAGCTGAAGATGTAAATCTGCTAAAAACTGTATCTTTTATTCTTGTAATGTATAATAGACCCCCCCTAAAAGAACACAAATGTACACACATCATCACAAAGCAAAGTAGAGCTGTACAGGAGGCTCTTTTTTTCACCTGTAGGAGTATGAAATACTTTTTAACTAGATTTCTCTGATTGCTCTCTTGATCGTGTTTGAACCATTATTACATTCGACAACTTCCTGTTAACGTTTTCTTGAAGATGAAGTATTCACTTCAACCTGTTGTTGAGAAATAGTCCAATTCATCAAAGTTGTTTCCATAGTAGCTAGAACACCTCACTTGGAAAATGTGGTTCGCAGTTAGTCGTCAAACATACAGGTCACAGGCATACACTGATGACAACGGACAGCAGCTTTCTATAGTCAAGGACATTCATGCAAAACAAGTGGAAAATAAACACCAAATATTTATCCAAATAAGTGAAGATAAAGTGATGATTTGAACCTGTCGTTCTTTATAGTTAAACTATCTCAACTCTGGCCCCGACCGACATCTAACAGGACACACCCAGTTGGATTCAACCTTCAGCAAACCTTCTCCTTCAGGACTTCACTGCTGGGAGGCCACAGCATGTGCAATAGTGTGCCAACTTCCACACCAGCTGCCAGTATTGATCCACGCTGTGTATGGAGAGTTTGACATTTACCCTTTGCTGTATTTTTCTTATGTGACATTCACGGTGAATTGCACTGAACACTGAGGCTGCATTCCAATACCCATCCGGTCATCATTTTTTTAGTGAGTAAAAATCAGCACGTTCAAGGTGCAATGTTATGATGAAATAAATAAATAAATAAAGGTATGCCACAGTTGTATTTCTACTGCATGCAAACAATCCACTATTTACGGTCAGCTGTAGTAAAAAGAAAGAGTATACGATTTGGAATGAAGGGTGAGTCTGTGGCTGCAGATGCAACAGTAACATAAAACAAGGTTCAAAGAGTTTAACAAAATCAAGTAAGCATCCTTACTCTTTTTGTCTGTAGCTCAGATAAATCTATTGCAGTTATATATTTTATCCAGCACTTTAAAGCTACACTATGCAGTTTCAGGGGAGGGGGATTTGTTTACATTTGCAGCCTGCAGTTAGTCCACAAAAACCTATTTTCTCTACATGTATTTCTTAGTATTGAATAATTATTTCATCATAAATCAAGACCAAATTATTGTCAGGGCACCTGTAACCAAAAGACAGGCTAGAATATGTTTGTAAATAAAACTGTGGTCTCTGCTGCTGTCAACAACAACAGTGAAACAGCTACTTATACGGAAGCTTTTTAACTTCCAGGGATCCAATTTTCCTGTGTGTAAAGTTTGGAGTTTGAAGTTATGAGAATATACCTTAGAACATGTTCACTTTCCAAAGTTACATATAGTGCACCTTTAAGTCGACCTATTCCTTTAGAGAGCGTTTTTGTAACCTGGGAGTTTTTGCGACGCTGCGATTCTGCATGAGCCTCTCCCGTCTCTCTGATGGGGTTAAGGTAAGGTTCACGCGTCATGTAAAACCGATTGCTGAGAAAGTGATCCTGTGTCTTGTTTGTTTTGATCTCAGCCCCTCTCTCTCCCCATTGCTCCCTGTATGTGACCTTTCCCCCCTTGCTCCACCCAAAGCCACGTACATTTTCTTTGGGGGACAAAGGCAGGAGCCCAGGTCCCGCTGGCTCTGTGGCAGGCAGCAGTCCCCACGTCCCCAGGGCCATGCGCCACACTGTGTCCCCCCCCCCCCAACGGAGGCCGCAGCATCAAAGAGAGTGGCGGGTCAGGGGGCCGACTAGAACCTGGTTTAACCCTCCCGTGCCCTTTTGCATCACAATGTCGGGGTGCGTTCCCACTCTTTAACCCTCACTCACTTTTCCCCGTGGTATGCATATATCAATGAGAATGAGAATCACCTCCTTTAGCCTCACCCTAACCTCCCCAACAACCTCAAGTGTCCCTCCCATTGTCGCACTATGACATACATACCACACTCTGCATTACCTGGAATTCATTATAGGGTTAATTTGTTTATGAGAAATTCCCTGACCTTGCTAAATAGTTTAAATTAAATACAGATGAAAAATGTTTTTTGTTTTGTTTTTATGATTATGTCAGAAATATGTCTGAAATAGCTTTTATTTACATCGCTACATTGTCTGCATAAAAGTCATGTCAGAAATCAACTACTTTGATGATCACACAGTGAAATAATCCACCTTAATGTTTTTGTAGCTACCATCTAATTTGAATTTTCTCTTTTGTTGGTATTCTGAAAACCAGACATTTTTTGAAAAATGTCAATCCTTCACTAAGAAATGCACTGGCTGCTGATATTTGTGCCAAAATTTCCCTTCTGTAGACCCCCTTGGTTTCATTCTAAAACAAAACCTACAATGCCGATCCATCCGGTAAAACAAGATCATGAACCTCACTTGAGTTATGTTGTCAAGCATCGCTCACGCCAGATGACATTTCAGATCTGAGGAGGTAGACGGCTGAAAGTTTTCTATGGGAGCTTATGGTCCCACCAACCATATTACACCATCCATAAAGATGTCAAAGTTTTTACAAATCCTTTTATCTCAACCGCCATTTCCACATAGATGGCGATTATCCATGCCATGCGAGACACATAATGCAAGCGAGTAATAGACTTGCCATTCAAAGCAAATGGGATTATATTTCAGTGTGTGCCGCTCCGACGTGTCTGCTGAGGGGAAAACTTTTTTTTGCAATCTATATTTTGCCAGACACAGTGGCTCTACATTGAGGAAGTGTGGTGAATCCATTCAGACGGCCTTTTCAGTCGCTGCCTTTAGCCCCCGTGGTTATTCAAATAGTTCTGCTGAAGGCAGGTTTCGGGGAAGACAAAAAGGGCATGTGTCCTGCACCATAAATAAACAAAAAACACAATGGGTTTTTCAGTGAAAGTGTTGCACACATTTTAAGGCCAGAAAGTGAGGTGACACTGAAGGCATCCCCTCAGGCCAGTTTAACATAACATTCAATGTATTATCATGAGTTTACTTTTCAGTGTCCGAGCAGAAGGCCATGGCTTCAATGGGAGACGTGGTTAACTGGAATGGGGAGGAGGAGAAGTGGAGGGCAAAGGGCACAATCTTACATGAGTTTCCTCTTTCTCTGATGCCCAATAAAGTTGTGAAAGGGCTGAAAGTGAATGGCGGGGATGGGGTCACTCGGAGACACAATGGTAACTGAGGAGAGAGGAAATCTAATCAGCTTGGAGATGCTAATTATATGGAGCACCAATTAAGGAGAGTCTTTTATGACACCTTTTTTGGAGAAAACAAAACAACTGAGCGGTCCCCTCTTGGTCGGCAGGGCCCCCTGACGGAGTGGCCCTCTGCACCCAGCCTCTGCAGCATTGAGCCCAGGCTCTAATGGGATGGCACCTCCTTTATGCCTGCTCTCACCCACATTGGGGAAATGAGGCAGTGTCTGTTTGTTGTTCTGGAAGGCTGCGGGTCCCGTCTATCACTGTCAGAGCACAGAAACACACAGCTAAAAAGGAGGATTGAGAGGTGGGGGCTCTGCTGTCCAATCTGTCCTGCTTTTGGGTTTTTACGACCAGGGGCCCCACGTGGCGTTGTACCCCACCCTGGATCCATACATCTCCATCTCTGCCTTTCGGGCACCGACAGCCTTTGTATCGGCTCACTCCGGCTGCCAAGAAATGTGTCTGCGCCGCTAACTGGGGCCCGGGTATTGAGCTCCTAACTAGACAATGACAGGAGATCCAGCACTGCCAATGTTTAACCAGTGAGCGGCCCACTCACGCCCCTGCCTGGCCCCCATAGTTCCCTGTGCCTTTGTGGGCTCAGGGTTAATCTTTTAAGGGCCGGAGCTGGGGCGCAACCCCCTCCTGCCCACTGTCCCCACAAATATACTGCCACACAGTCACTAGAGCTGTACTTTTACGGGACCTTTTGTTAAAGCGCTGTGTATTTTCTGCCTTTAAGTCTACAGTGCTTGATTACTCTGTGATCTCTTAAATCTTTAAAAGGTATTATTGAAACATCATGAATAATAGATCACTCGGAAAATAAAGTGGAGTGACAACTTAAAAGGATGCTTTGTACTCCTCAGTGCAAGTGTCGGGTAAACATAAACACAATCATTAATTAATGGTTGTACATAATAGATTAAGAAAGCGTAGCACATCGTTGCAAAATGGCCGAATCAAAACAAACAGCAGCTGCAACATGTGGATGTGGAGCCCCGAAGGGCCTCTTTCCATATTCCTTTACATTGAGGTCTCTTTTCCATTTCCTCTCTCTTTCCTTGCAACAGCCCCTGCATTCCATCCTCATGCACATGTTCTTTCTTTCACTGCTTCTCCTCTGTATCGAGCGTTTACGGGCCCTCGTAAACATGTATTGATATTTAATGCTGCACTCAGCAGGGCAGGCTCTGTTGGGCCAAACTTAGAGGCCCGGGACCTCTCCAAGACAGGACAAGTGAGACAAAGAATGATATCAATAACAAAGGTGCTGTAAAACCTACGCTCAGCCCTCATGCCTCCGAGAGGACACACAGCCATAAGGCAGAGACCTGGAGAGACGGGGTTGTTTTGAGGGAAAAGAAGGAGTTTACTTTACTTTAACCAAAAAAATGTGGGGTCATGTAGTGGTGATGATGACTGTTGATCATTACTGGCTATGCCTTACACTGTATTAGTACTCAGTGTTTCATTACGGTGCTGTCAAACCAGTAAACCACATGTAATGATGTACCATTCTAAAGAATTGAAGTAACACCATTACTATGATTATCTGTTATGAAGATGATAATTGATATGTTACATTGACAAATCCTGTTACTGCACTATAACAATATTCTGGTCATTTCAATAGTTTTTGTCTATTTCAATTTATTTGACATCTTTAAAAAAAAAGTGGTTCAATTGCATATCCTAGCCTCCTGCAAAGCACTAAATCACCTCTGTGTTTGAAGGATTCTGTTCAAATAAATGTCCCCCCCCAACTTCTTCATCCTTAATTCTGATTGGCTGAGCCATCGAACACTAATGTAAGATGTCGACCAATTCAATGTTTGTGATTGTAAAACATTTCTAAGAAAATATCCAACCTACAAATCCCCACAGTTCGCTTATCGTCCACATAAAAAATTAAAATAACAAAAGGGTAATGAGGAGAATTAAGCTTTTAAACTCTTTTACAACATAGCTGTTCTGAAATGAGTCACACAGTGCTTTACATGGGCATAAGCACATAAATAAATCACATTTGAATTAC